>OX101737.1:0-1200000 GCA_944452665.1 Stenoptilia bipunctidactyla | reverse complement strand
GCTCGTCAACAAGCTGAGAGAGGCCATGAGTGAGCGAAAACTTAAAAGCCTCTCTACCAGCATGGTCAGTGTCCTGAAACGGGTATAACCACTGTCCGTGGTGTGCGTTAAAATCCCCCAGGAACACCAACTGCGCTGTGGGAAAACGTTGCTGAACCTTGTCCGCTGTATTGCTGAGATAGTCCATAAGCCTTGTTGTCTCCCGATCTCCGCTGTGTGACCGATAAATACCAGCGTATACCATTTGGTCTAGGCCGGTATCTATGTGAACCCACATAACTGAAAGGTCCGGCACTTCTAAGTAACGGAGACGCTGACAACAGATCTTGACCCCGGCGTGCGGGTGGAATTTGGACTCCAGGATGTAACCTGGGTAACAAAGGTATGCCGAGTCTGACGGATCACAGATCTGCGTCTCCGTTAGGAAGAGTAGGTGTGGTCTCTCCGTCTCGAGGTGGTGGTGGACATCATTGAGATTGGAGTGCACTCCTCGGATGGTACAGAAGTGCACTTTAAACGAGAGGAAGTGCAACCGCTGTGTTACCTTACTCTTCTTTGGACCTTTCATTAGTTTTGGAGTGGAGTGAATAGGGAGGAGAACAGAAGTTGAGTGAAGTGCTGCAAATGGTACCAAGCAACTCGATAGGGGTAACGCACCTTTGGGAAACTCGCTTGGAGACTGCGGGGACGCCCGAACCCCCCCGAGTTCGCCATCGGGTCCTCTCAAACCGGTCGCCAGCCGGCACGATGGAGCCTCCCGGGATTTTTCGCGAGGTGGCGGGGCAGCCTTTTGCATGTGGCTGGCATGCTACTTGGGCCAGCGGTGCACCGTGCTTCGGATCCCGCTACCCTTCCAAACGAGTCACCCGGTGAGTCATTATCCTACGAGTTGAAAACAGTTCTCCGATGCAGCACGATTACTCAGACCTATCCTCCTCAATGGCTACACTAGACATCATGCCGGAACGCAACTAGGTTACTTGGCGGCATGGTTTTGTCTAGTGGGTGGCGACAAGCCACGGCCGAAGCCTACCACCAGATTTTACTGCTCGTTTAGCACCACCCAGGAACTACTTACAAGGCATCCAGGGCTAAATCTTGCGGACGCGAGCAGTTTTCAGTTTCAGTCCCCAAACAGTTTTCAGTTCATTAAAAAAGGTTAGTAAACTTCATAATTAGGTATATAAATATTGCTATCACACATATTGTATTCAGCTATTATCGATCCTTTAGAATTCGGCTATTCTTTGGGTACTAATAAGATTGTCCGTTTCATAAACGATACGTGGGAGGAAATTAACAGTAATTTAGAATACAAAAAGTATTTTTCCACTGTTCCTGCCTCCAGGGCGGACAATGTATGAAGCCAAGGCATACACCTTTATATGTCCTATGGACCTAGTTTATTTATCACTACCTACTTGAAATAAGTATTTTTTTTTATATTAATTAGCTAACTTTGTCATACCACACAAGTTCCAAAAGCATTTTAAAATATTTTGTGTTTCGATTTCTAAGTATAAGAATATAGCCTATCTGCCTCAGACGCCAGAGGTTGCGGGTTCGATTCCCGTACGGAACAAGAAAAAAAAAAGTTCCGTGTCTGGGTGTTTATCCATTTATGTATTAATATTCTAGGTTCCCCCCTAGTTCGCTACATGGTATCCCATAACACTATGCTTACTTTGGGGCTATGTAGTTGGTGTGATTGTCTGGGGATTTTATTTATTTATTTATTATTATTATTATTTATAGCGTGCGTCTCACCAAACATGTCAACATCTTCAGTTTGGCTAAGCGGGCGGGGCCGGCTCTTAGTACTTTTCTTTAAATGATAAATAATTATCTGAGTTTAGTTTTTATTTTGAAATTTTAGATTTTGATATCTTGTTGTTTTAATATTAGAAGCCTCTGAAGAGAGAAGAATCTGTTTTTTTTATTCCGTAGGCTAATTTGACATGCTCCTTGTATTAAGAGCCAGTTCCTTCCTAAACCCGTGTGCTTTCAACTTCGAACTCATCGTCACTTACCATCAGGTGAGATTGAGGTCAAACGCGGGTTTAGTCACTTATAAAAAAAAAAAAATTAAAAAAAAAAAATTTGATGTAGTGCAGTCTAACGCCATTTTTTTATCGTAGGTAGATTGCATTAACGTTATTACTAAGTGGAAATTCCGTCGGAGTTCGCAGGCAGGCGCCTAGGCGGCAGCAGATAGAGAACCGCTCAGGATGACTAATCAAATCATTCCAAATTTACTATACTTTACCAGCTTAAACTAGTAGTCAATTAAAAATAATTTTGAAAACGAACCTAAAAAGCACCTGAACTTCTTCCTGGTATCTATCTATCCACCTAGTCTTAACAAAACAAAAAAAAACGACGGGTTGCACTCTGGGAGTGCCGGCAGAAGTGAAAACTTGAATATTAACGTTGTGCATTTTTGATATTTTGGAATGGTTAGGGAATAATTTTGCAAGAATTGCTTTAATTATCATAAAAAGTACTCTCATTAATGTGGTAGATACTTATTTATTGGGCTATCGTACACAAACATTATAATGTTATACTAACTTACTTTTTAGCAGATTCGTTTTATATTTTATAAATCCTTATGTGTTATATTTAGTTTGCAGTTTCCAAATTTTGTAAATAATTTATTATTAAATTTCGTATGTAGGTAATATATCTAAACCCGGAACTTTTTACTCAAACACTGACCTATGTGTAATTTTTCTGGTGGTAGGCTTCGGCCGCGACTTGTCACCACCCACTAGACAAAACCATGCCGCCAAGTGACTTAGTCGCGTTCCGGCATGATGTTTAGTGTAGCCATTTAGGAGGGTAGGTCTGAGTAATCGTGCTGCATTGGAGAACTGTTTTCAACTCGTAGGATAGTGACTCACCGGGTAACTCGTTTTGGAGGGTAGCGGGATCCGAAGCACGGTGCACCGCTGGCCAACCGCAGGTAGTAGGGGGCCCAAGTAGCATGTCAGCCACATGCGAAATGCTGCCCCGCCACCTCGCGAAAAATCCCGGGAGGCTCCATCGTGCCGGTTGGCGACCGGTTGGAGAGGACCCGATGGCGACCTCGGGAGGGTTCGGGCGTCCCCGCAGTCTCCAGGTGAGTTCCCTAATGGTGCGTTGTCCCCTACGAGTTGCTTGGTTCCATTTGCAGCGCTTCACTCAACTTCTATTCTCCTCCCTATTCACTCCACTACCAATTCACAATGAAAGGTCCTAAAAAGAGTACGGTTCAACAGCGGTTGGACGTCCTCTCCCTTAAAGTGCACTTCTGTAACATCCGAGGAGTGCACTCCAATCTGAATGATGTCCACTACCATCTTGAGACGGAGAGACCACACCTACTCTTTCTAACGGAGACGCAGATCTGCGATCCGTCAGACTCGGCATACCTTGGTTACCCAGGCTATATCCTGGAGTCTCTTTTCCGCCCGCACGCCGGGGTGTGCATGTATGCCAGTGACGCGATCTGTTATCAGCGTCTCCGTTACTTGGAAGTGCCGGACCTTTCAGTCATGTGGGTTCACATAGATACTGGCCTAGACCGAGTGGTTTACGCCTGTATCTATCGTTCACATAGCGGAGATCGGGAGACAACGAGGCTTATGGAATACCTTGGCAATACAGCAGATAAGATTCAGCAACTTTTTCCCACGGCGCAGTTGGTGTTTCTGGGGGATTTTAATGCTCACCACGGGCAGTGGTTATACCCGTATCAGGACACTGACCATGCTGGCAGAGAGGCTTTTAAGTTTTCACTGACTTATGGTCTCTCACAGCTTGTTAACGAGCCTACGCGCATCCCCGACGTTGCTGGCCACACTGCGTATTGCTTGGACCTTCCGCTGACAACCGATCCTGACAGATACTCGGTGTCCGTCACTGCACCTTTAGGGACATCCGATCACTGTATGGTGAAATCTGTATCGCTGTACTCGCCACCTGACACCCGCCCAAAAGGCTCCAGGCGAGTATGGCGTTACAAGTCAGCAGATTGGGATGAAATGCGACATTTCTTCGCATCTTATCCATGGTGGCAAACTTGTTTTACATCAACCGATCCATCGTGCTGAGCTGATGCTGTCTCAAGTGTGATAGTTCAAGCAATGGAGTACTACATTCCCCACGCTGACCTATCCCTTGAAACCAAAGCTTGCCCATGGTTTAATAGTGCTTGCCTTGCCGCTGAAAAGCGAAAGCGGGAAGCATACAAAGCCTGGGCAAATGCTCGCAGAAGTAAAGCCCTCGATTCGCATGAACTTAAGAAAAGATACAACGCTGCCGCCAAGTCCTACAAAAAGGTGATCAAAAGAGCTCGTTTTGCCCCAATAGGCCGTATCGGAGACAGAATAGCAGCATACCCTTCGGGAAGTAAAGCTTTCTGGTCCCTTGCCAAGTCAGTCGAAACGAACTTTTGTCGCCTGTCGCTGCCACCACTGAGGAAACCCGATGGTTCTCTGGCCCACACTGCTAAGGAGAAAGCAGATTTATTTGCTAGTATCTTTGCGGGAAATTCTCGTCTAGATTGCCAAGGAAAAATCCCGCCCCAATTACCTCAGTTCGGACCTACAATGGGTACCGTTCACATTCGCCAAAAGGAGGTTCTCAAATGCTTGCTGCACCTAGACGAGAACAAAGCTATTGGTCCAGACGGTATTCCTGCAGTGGTCCTAAAACGCTGCGCAGCTGAGTTGTCTCCCGTTTTGACGCGCCTCTATCGGCTTTCATTGGAATCGGGTAAGGTCCCCAAGTCCTGGAAGCTCGCTAACGTTCAGCCAATACCGAAGAAGGGAAGCCGTGCCGATCCTGTCAACTATCAACCAATTTCAATCACCTCCATACTTTGCAAAGTCATGGAACGTGTATTGAATAATCGACTCCTGGCATACCTCGAGACCAACGAGCTCCTAAGCGATAGCCAATATGGTTTTCGCAACGGACGCTCGACCGGCGATCTTCTCGTGTATGCCACTCACTTATGGAGCGAGGCCTTGGAGGGTCATGGTGAAGCAATAGCTGTATCCTTAGACATTTCCAAGGCCTTTGACAGGGTCTGGCATGATGGTCTCTTAAGTAAGCTTCCAGCATATGGCATACCGATTAGGCTCTGCGACTGGATATCTGATTTCCTGAGGGAACGGTGAATGGCTACTCCTCCGACCAAATGGCAATTAATGCCGGGGTACCTCAGGGATCTGTTATATCTGCAACATTATTCTTGCTGCACATTAATTACCTTTTAACACCGGGCATTATTGGTTATGCTGATGACAGCACTGTTGTAGAGAGATACGTAGGTATCCAATGCGCGAGCGAGCCCCCGTAAAATCCAGAGTTTAAGAAAGTCAATGATTGAGCGCGTTGATTTGACCTTACGAAAAGTATCCGATTGGGGTGAGTCGAATTTAGTCAAATTCAACGCGTCCAAAACTCAGGCGTGTCTATTCTCCGCTAAAAAGAGCACCTTCACATTTACGCCCACTTTCCAAAATGTATTTGTCCCCATTACTGACCATCTAGGGCTTTTAGGCGTATATGTAACATCCAGTTTAAACTTCGGTCAACAAATTGTGTCCATGGCTCAAGTAGCTTCGAAAAAGTTGGGAATCATCTCGAAGGTACGGCGGTACTTCGGCCCTGCACAGCTTCTTAACTTATACACAGCTCAAGTGCGATCGTGCATGGAGTACTGCAGTCATCTTTGGGATGGTTTAGCCAAATATCAACTAGAAGCGCTGGACTCCGTTGACCGAAGAGCCCGTAAACTAATTAATGACGTCGACCTTACAACCAAAAAACTGCAGACCTTAGAGCATCGTCGTAAGGTTGCGTGTCTAACCGTGTACTACAGGATACATTTTGGTGAGTGCGCCAGTGCTCTGTTTGAACAAATTGAACCCTCACCCTTTTACCATCGGACTACTAGACGCAGACAGAACTTCCATCTGTATGTGGTAGATATTCCGAAAAGTCGAACTAAGCGCTTTGACAGTTCCTTTTTGATACGGGTCGCCAAGGTTTGGAATGAACTGCCTGCGTCTATTTTCCCTGACCAGTATAGTCCTAGTACTTTTAAGCGTCGAGTGAATAGGTTTCTCGTGGATACCACCTTAGTCTTCATGTTCACTTAACATCAGGTGGCATGGAAGACAAACGTCCCATCCATATTAATAAAAAAAAAGGAAAATAATGACGTTCGAAGTATGTTGTTAAACATATAAAAGTCCGGAGAGTGGACATGTGAGGGTTCTGATAAAGTGAAATCTGTGTGAGAACGCTGGAGGTCGGCTGACCGGTCTGGAAAAAGCCGCCGGCCCTCCCCGGAAACGTCCTGCCTCCACATGAGGCGCCCCGCTCTGCCCGGCGCTCTCCACAGCTGCGGCCGTGTGCTGCAACCCTCGTGGTGGTCCCTGCCGCTGAGAACGGCCTCCCTGCCTGTATCTTTGCGGTTGCTAGTGGCTGCTTCAGACACTACCGCGGCTTCGAGTCGCGGTCTCCGACGGCGTCTACTGCGGCCGAGGGCCGTTAACACCGAACCTCTAAAACTAAACTTTTATTCACAGGGTTATAGTGAACTCTAAGTGCTTCTTTTCCATTGTAAATAAATATAAAAGTTTTAAGTGTTATTAAATAATTTCTTTCTCTTCAGCACCCTCTTCGAATTGCGAGCGACGGTTCCCGAGCCGTCGCTACGCGAGAACATGACAATTTATATTACATTAAAAAGTTTATCTCTTAGAAAAATCAACTTCCATCCATAATTTCGACGACCCATCATTACCTGCTACCAGAACCATCATCGCCAATCTCTAAAACTGATACGATCGGTTTATGATAGCTGAAGTAAGAAACGAACAGTTTAAATGTCTAATAAAGACCGCATCAATATCAGTTTTGTATTTCGGTGTGCTAACATTGCGATCATTTGACATAGTTAAACCAAATTCTTTTTATCGTCTGCAAAGTTTATGTTGAAATCTTCACTCAAAATCATTGGCAATTTATAAAAGCTTTTTCCAATATTTTTTTTTGAAGCACATTACAGATGTATATTACAAATATTACATCTATAATGTGTAAGTACATATGTATTTATTATTATTATTATGTATATATCAAAAAGGATATTCTCTCTAAAAGAGGTAAGTTATTTAACAATGCGGGCCTAAAACCAAGCATGTTAAAGTTGTGTTGTTTCGTTTATGTTTGTTCCAGACGTTAGAAACTTCCTTGTGATACGGCAGGTGTTAAGTATAATAGATTTTTGAATGGTATAAGTAAGGTGGTGTGGTATATTTAAAGTGTCTAAACTGGTTTTAAAATGTTTTGGTATGATGCCTGTTGATGAAGCCACTAGTGGTACTATTTGTACAGTCTCTGCTCTCCATTGTAGCAAGTCATTAGCTCGTGTTGTTCTTCTAACGTCCATTTGTTTTTACTATTAATTCCTGGTTGTATAGTTCTGCTCCTTGGATTTGATATACCGTCTACATTTTGAGAATTATAAGGCTGTGTTTGGTTATGATCATCAGGTCTAGGTAATCTTGTTAAATTTAGGTCTTGTTGTACTTCTTGTTCGATTCTTTGTATGATGTCGGAGCTCAGTAGTTTATTCCTTAATATAGCCCTTCGTTGGTCGCCAACGTTTTGTCGGCTTACATCCATATCGGGAAATTTCAGCATAAATTGTGTATAAAGTGGTTCTAAATATTGCGTGAGATTATTATTATTTTCGACAAGATCTTTTTCACAGCTTTCGCTGGTTAAGTCTGTAGTTACGGGCTTGCGCCAAGTAACTACAAAATGTGGTGTGTGTTTTACTCTTCAAGCTGCAGGAACTTTCGCACTATTCGGCAGGTGTTGAGAATGGCGGCTTTTTGTAAGTTATGTAATATATTTGGTTCTAGGGCTATTAGTTTTATGTATTGGTGGATTGATTTTGGAACTAAACCAGTGGTAGAGATGACTATAGGCACAACGTAAACTTTATCCTGTTTCCAGATTCGGGTTATTTCATCTTTGAGGTCAGAATATTTATTAATTTTCTCAGCTATTGTCTTTTGTATGTTGTGGGAGTTCGGGACTGCAATGTCTATTAAATAAGTAGTTTTATTAATTTTATCTTGTAAGGTAATATCCGGTCTATTATAGTGTATGGTTCTGTCGGTGAGTATAGCTCGATCATAGTAAAGTTGAAAGTGTGTGTTTTCTAGGATAGTTTGTGGTGAGTATTTGTAATAAGGTATTTTAGTGTCTAATATCAGTTTGTGTTTATGTGCTAGATTTTGGTGAATAATATTGGCAAGTTGGTTATGTCTATGGGTATAGTCTGTCTGAGTTAGGTTTACGCATGCTCCTGTAATGTGTTGTATGGTTTCAGGTTGGATATGGCACTTACGACATTTATCGTTTACTACTGTAGGATCTTTAATGATAAATTTTCTGTAATTTTTTGTATTAATGACTTGGTCTTGTATAGCTATTAAAAACCCTTCAGTCTCAGGGAATAGCCCGCCAGTTCTAAGCCATAAATTTGATGCCGATGTGTCAATATGTGCTTGCTCTAGGTCACTAGGGTATCTGCCATGTAGAACTTTCTTTTTCCAGTCTTCTATTTTCTTCCCTTCTGAATCAATATTTGGTACATTATCAAGTGCTGGTTGATTTAGGTTTAGTGGGGTATATTTATTGTCGTTTTGGACTATGGCTTTGTGCAAGTTACTGGATTGAGCTTTAGTTGTGAAGAATACTGTCAAGCTATGTAATTGTTTCTTCCACAGATGTTGTATATCTATAAGCCCTCTCCCTCCGTTCTGTCGTTTGATTATTAATCTTTCTATTGCAGACTTGGGATGGTGATAATTATGTTTGGTGAGTGAAGTGCGCGTAGATCGTTCTATTTGTTCAATGTCAGTATGTGTCCATTTAATAACTCCAAAGGAATAGGTCAATATTGGGATCGCATAAGTGTTTACGGCTTTGATTAAGTTTTTACCCGAAAGGTGAGTTTTGCAGATATTATTTATTCTCTTTCTATATTCTGAAACTAGTGATTCTTTAATTTTAGTATGATCCAATCCTTTGAGTTGCTGAAAACCTAAGTACTTATATAAATCGGTTGATTCCATCGCTGTGATTAAATTATCGTTATTAACAGCATAGTCTCCAGGTCGGATATGGCCTTTAATTATGTTAATAGCTTTACATTTATCTAAGCCAAACTTCATCTTTATATCCTCACTAAATTCTAAAGTTGTTTTAATAAGAAGTTCCATTTCTTTATGACTTTTTGCGTATAGTTTTATATCATCCATATATATTAAGTGTGATACAATTTTTTCACTATTTTCATATTTAAGGCGATATCCGGCTCGTTTGCTTTGCAACATGTTTGATAGAGGGTTTAAGGCCAGACAAAACCACAGAGGACTTAAAGAGTCACCTTGGTAAATTCCTTTCTTAATAGTTATTTCTCTAGTTGTTATATTGTTTTTTGGGCTATTTAAGTGTAGTGTTGTCTTCCAGTGTAACATTACGTGTTTTAAGAAATTAATGATTGTAGGGTGTATTTTGTAAATTTCTAACACCTTCAGTAACCAAGAGTGTGGAATGCTGTCAAAAGCCTTTTTGTAGTCGATATAGGTACAATGTAGGTTTCTATTTTTTGATGTAGCGTGTTTCATTATAGTTGCATCTATAGTGAGTTGTTCTCTGCACCCCATGTGACCACGCCTGCAGCCTTTCTGTTCTTCAGCTATTATTTTGTTGCTTTCTACATGTATATTAATTTTTTGTGTTATTACAGAGGTTATTATTTTATATAAAGTAGGTAGGCACGTGATTGGTCGGAATAGAGATGGGTCTGCGGTAAACTTATTTTTTGGTAACATGTATGTTATTCCGGTAGCTATAAACTCTGGGATATTTTGGTGTCCTGCAATGATTTCTGATATATTTTTAGCTAGCAGTTTATGTAAAATAGTTAGTTTTTTGTACCAAAAATTGTGTACTTTATCTATGCCTGGCGATTTCCAATTATGCGACCTAGCTGTTACTTCTGAGATGTCATTTTCTGTTATTTTTGTGTGTTCCATGTTTTCTATGTGACTCCATCGGTGTTTTTCATCTGTTATCCAGGAAGCCTGATTGTTGTGAGTTGTTGGTTCTTCCCATACATTTGACCAGTACTGCTGTAGATCGTTTTCTGAGGGTGTCTCTATCGTATTATCCTGAATTGAGGTTTGGTTTTTTTGCAAGTTTCTATAGAATTGTTTTTCATTAGTTAAAAAAATATTATTTTGACTTCTACGATCTTGGGCTTTTTTATATCTTTTAAGTCGGTGAGCTTTAAGAGCTAACTTCTGTTTCAAAGTATCTAGTACCTCTACTTCGTTTTTATTGTTTTTTTCATGTTTTGTGTGTGTGGCTATTGTTCGTAATAAAATTTGTGTCCTTTTGACTACTTTATTAGATCTATTCTTATTAATATACTGAGTTACTTTTCCTATATCAGCTCTCAGTTTTTCTATGTCTTTCTCTAATCTTTGTTGCCAGATGGGCTTATATTCTTCATTTTTCTTTTGCTTTCTTGTATAATCAGTTACTTTGTAATTTAATTCTTCCGTTATTGTTAGCGCAGTGGTGTATATCAATGTGTGTATGTCTAGTAGTTTTGTGTCTTCGGATATGTAATTTTTAAGTATTATTTCATTAAAGAGGTTGACAAGTTGGAAAAGTTTTTGGCTATATCTGAGTTTTGGTAAGTTAGGGCGGACCGTTGGGTCCATACCAGAATACAGAATCAAGTTAGTGTGGAATTTATCTATAATTTCTTGTACATTAGCTTCAATTTGTGTTTGTGTATCTGGCATTGTGTCAATATCGTTCTCTAAAAGTTGGGTTATTGTTTCTGTTTGTGTGCATGTATCGGAGCTATGTACGGTTTGCCCGGTTATAAGACAGGTGGTTTCGGTATATTGGGAATTTGTGTTTATGATTGAAGAGTGTTGTGTATGCGGGAGTGTAATGTGTTTTTGTGTGTGGGTAAGATTTTCTATCGAATTGTCACTGGGTGTATTAATTTCTTCTTTTTGTAATTGTAATTTAACTTCTTTTTTTAATAGGTCTAAATCATTCTGAGATATAAGCTTGTTCCGTTGTATTGCTCTTTTTTGGTCGGAAATTCTTTGTTCAGTTACTTTAACATCGGGGTATTTAAGTGAGAATAGTTCGTGCAGCTTTTTCCTGTATACTGTCATGTCTGTTTCTAATTTAGTGATGTGGTAGTAAGTACGCATGATATATAGGTTCACTTCTTTGCTCCATCGCATGCGCACTCTGGCTTTGCCAGCCTTGGTGGACGCGGGTAAAAAGGCTGTTGCCTCCCGCGCAACACTCAGGGCTGGCTTTGGTGAACTTCTACTGCTCATCGAAGATGTTGGTGAGGATTGTACCGAGGGACAGTAGGATGCGGTACTCGGGCTGTAGGGTTCACTTGGGCTATTGAAACTAGTCAAGTGTGTTTGTGTGTTATCGGCTGTAGTATTTTCGGGTTGTGAATCCCCGGTGGGAGTCCGCCTGTTCAACTCCTCACCACTGACGGTTCGTAGACTGAAACACCCAGCGTCAGTTCCAGGTGTGCCCCGACGATCACCCTCGGGTAGCGGCCCTCTCAGTTTCTTTTTTAACCTTGTCTCCATATTTTATGGGTACCATTTCCACGTTGGCCACGACATTAATTTTTCTTCGTGTGTCCGCCCCCTACGTGATCAGATATTCGATTCGGACGTGTGGCTGGGTTTTAGGGGGCTTATTATTATTATTTATTTGTGTTTTGAACATACACTCTCGAGTTTTTTTCGTTCTCGGTTTTCATGATATTCACGGGCTACGCCAAGTGAAAATCATTGTTTGGGTTAAAGGTGGGATCGTCCTGTATTATTATTATTATTATTATTATTTATATTAATAATTTCGTCAAGCAGTACCTACGGTAGACTCGATGGAAACCTAATCTTAATAATAAAATTATATTAATTAATAAATGAAAATTAATTTAACCTGACCTAACCTGAATAATAATAAAATTAAATTATATTAATTAAAAAAATTAAAATTAATAAAATTTTCATCTAGTATAACATTTTCGCCGCGCCGTAGAAAGAGAGGGGGATACTCCCTCTCCAACGCCGCGCCAGCTGTCTACTCTACATCCGTCTTACGAATTTTCGATCAGGTCACGTGACCTGACGCGAGTTTAACATTTTTTACCCATTCCAAAAAAAGTGCACAACGCCGCTAAAGAAGTTTTCACTTCAAAAAAGATTTAACTTTATAAAACCAAGCAGCAAAAAATTCTTGTTTAACGGGAATATGACGCAAAACAATTCTGAGCGACCTTAAATGATAAACAGGAAACTAAGCTACGTATAAATTAATTTTAGTTGGTACGTTCATGAATTGGAAAAAAGGTAACGGAGTTTTGTGTAGGTACCTAATTATCATGACGTGAGCAGGCCCATTTTAAGTGCTTGTGAACTGAGGGACCACACTGGTGTTAATATAATTAACGAATGCAGAGCATTAAAAAGCCGACTTCACGTCAAAACTTTGGCTGAGTTATAATATCATCAACCTAAACATTCTCCGAAAAATTAATTCAAAAATTTTTAATTTTCAATGAAGTACTCATCCAATTTCGATGAAATTTATATGGGATGCAGTACAAGAATTTCCAAAATCAATTCATAATTTTCCGAAATATCGTGTAACAAAGACACAAAAAAACATACAGACGAATTGAGAACCTCCTTTTTTTTGGGAGTCTGTTGAAAATGTAAATTCAAAATACTAGCTGTGTTATCAAGTGTCAAATCTTGAAATCAAATACCATTCAAATACTCTCTTGAAACAATTCTATCCCGTTAATCATCTTTTTTTCTGTATAAAGATGCCTTGCTGGTTTTTCAGACTACAAACTATTTCTATGCAAAATTTCGTCGAAATATGTACGGATATATGTTCGAGAGTGTGTCCTAACCTAGAGCGGCAGCCACGCGCGCCATTCGCTTATGACAACCTTTGCGTGCGGAAAAAATAGATAAAGAGAAGTGGTCCAATCCAGAAATAGTGAAAAACAGAAGTCGCCAAAAAATAAGTGGACGAATCCAGAAAAGGTCCGATTAACAAACGTCAAAACGCCGCCTGGCTAGCGATCACCCTTCATATCATCATCATCACAACTCCGCGTACCTAATGAGCCCACTGCAGGGCTATGAGTCTCTCCCCTGGGTGACGAGGAGGTGTAGGTCGTAATACACCAAGGTGGCCCAGTGCTGGTTGGTGGATGTCGGAATTTTCAGCGTGCCGAAATGGCTTCTGTCAAACCCTAACGACTACTGTATACGTACAAGTATACAGCACCATTCATATAAATCCTAAAATATATCAAAACTTGCGAGCTCCATCTTGACCTTATATTGTCACGTACTAGGTACTAGAGTCAGTTGAGGTTCAAGTCAAACTTAATATTGTCTTAAGTTTTCGCGATTCATACTATTAAATAAAACAGTAGTGTCGCACGTGACTACGGGATCTGCAAAGACACCGAAACGTCGAGTCAAAATTTAAAATGTAAATATACGCGATAAATCCGGTTAAAAAGTGTTTTATTCAAGTCAAACTTGGTCTCTTTCAGGATCTAACCGCGTTTCAATATTCATGGATTTGCATCGTATTTTTAAGCTACATACCTACTCGTGTATTGCCCAGGGCAATTCGAAAAACGTACATTGACCTCATTAGGGGTGAGTAACCAGTTTAGATTGTATACGTTTTGTTTACGTATGGAACGCGACACAGAGGACATGTCCCCTCATTAAAAGATGAACCTCTTAAAAGACAAAAATCCAGAATAAGATACTTGTGATTAAAAATTTAGTTGTGACCGGCCCTAAAATTCCGTTGTGGCCTCCCCCAAAATTTCAGTCTGCGACCGCGCCTGGCAACACATATCGTTTTCTTCCGAAGGTAACATAATACCTATGTAAGTTCATTGCTCCACTTCGGTTTTGATTTTCAGCAAAATAGGTATCCAAGGATGGCCTCTTGAGTGAGGAAATTTAAATTTTAACCTTATTATACAACGTGTAACAAAATGGAGAGATAAAACTTAAGGATTAGCTTCTATACCATACGTAGAATATACAGTCAAAGTGATCATTAGCATGATCCATGCTGGTATACACTTTTATACATATTTATTTCATTATTTTACAACAAAATATTTTGACAGCCCTAGTCAACAATAAGCACAAGACTTGTGCCGCAGTCAGTGTGACCTTATGACCTTTCTCGCGCCGGCTGAACTTTGTAGTATCTGTCTTAGTTACCCATCACTTTATTTTTACGCCATCTGTTATCGAATAGATTTCATCAAAAGCTAACAGCTGTTTTAGGATTGACACTTAGCCCCGATTTCACCGATTTTCTTCTGAGCCTAGATTATCAAATCTCAGCTCTGACTGAAGAAAAATTTGGCAGAACTCGTTTCACCGCTTAGGTAAACCGAGTTCAACTCGAATTGATTGCGTTTTATTACACGGCGAAATTGGGGCTTACATATTTTGATCTAAGCTTTGAACTTGTTTTTCGGCCGATCCGTAAGGTAAATTCATGTTACTGTTACTTATAAACTAAGTACATCACCAAACATACAATTCCCTTAAGTATTATCTCTTCATTCCTATATACATTGTATAGGAAATAGATGTCTTGATAAACTTGTTAGTGATGAAGGAAAGACTTTGGATTAAAGCAAAATTGGTTTATTTTTTAAAACATTTACAACACAAACAGTCAGTTTTTGTCTGTTACACTTCCATTAAAGCTAGTATGATTTTGAGTCCCAAAACAGGGTTTTCTCGTGTGTTTAATAAGAATACTTAATCTATACGGTCACATAATTGGTTTTAAATCTAGGTTAATATATTACTGAAGTCTAAATCAATTATTGCAATAAAAAATGAAATGTGATAACTGTAATAATTATAAATAAAATTATTTATTCATATACTTCAACATTTCTACTTCTAATTCATTACGGAACGCATGGTAACATCAGCGTAACAATAGATACTTAGCGGGTGGTAGTGTGCGTGAGGCGGGAACACCACTGTGTGCGTGTTGACTGAGGCTGCGCATCGGTAGAAGTGCAGTATTAATGTCTATTTATTTATAGTGAATTCTGGTGAAAAAATAAGTACCTACTTTTATTACATAATTATTTATGATCAGAATCAAGCGCTCTCCTTCAATATCTAAAATTTGTCACCAGTCACCCTGTATACTGTATGAGCATATAAATTAATATAAATATAGA
This sequence comes from Stenoptilia bipunctidactyla, assembly GCA_944452665.1. NCBI lineage: Eukaryota > Metazoa > Arthropoda > Insecta > Lepidoptera > Pterophoridae > Stenoptilia > Stenoptilia bipunctidactyla. The sequence goes on along the minus strand of OX101737.1, from coordinate 1,184,600 downwards.
AACTGACACACTCACTATGTAGTCTCAGACCAGAGTAAGCTTTAGCCATGCGCGGTCCCGGGGGGGGGGGTTTCACAGAGAACATGACCCCCCAATATCATGTAAAGATGAACCCCTTAAGAGAGTGGAAGATAGAAAAAAATACTCACTATTAAACATTTTGTTGATTCATGTTAGATTATAACAATTAATGACATCATCATATGCTTCTGCTTTAACTAGATGTGTTAATAGAGACTGACCCCCCCCCCCACGCCAGTCTTTAACAAGCATGTTTTTTAGACCACACAGTTGAACTAGTGTTTATATTATAAAACTATATTCTAGTAATTGTGTCAGAAGTGCTTTTAAAAAGTTTTTTCTGAGAATCAATAGCAAAACATAATCACAGAAAGGACCAAAAATAACATTAATTATAAATGTTACTTACACTCCAGGACTTGGTGCATTCATTAATAAATACTACATGATTTTAAACTTCTAATATGTTTCTATTGAGCTTATAAGTTTTACCAACAATTACACTTATGAAGAAAAAAACTAAAAAATTAAATATAACGATTGTAAAACTATGACCTATGAATATAAAATAATCAACTAGGAACTTAATCATATGAGTATAAGAAGGTAGTAAAATGACTACATGTTAAATAGTTCACAATGTCATAAAATTATTGTAAAATAAATTAAATATAATCTTTGGGAGATCCAATGTAATATTATAACTATGACTAGACTGTTGGTAACATATCCAATATCAAGCACATATCATTAATGAAAAATAATTCAATGCATAAGTGCTTTAAAAGTGAGGAAATATTGTCAGATTTTCTTTACAAATAAAATATTAAGTTTTCTATTCATTTTGATATCACTTTGTTTTTAAAAACTCAAGTGCCCAAATGTGAGACTGTAATTTAAAATGTGCTTCATTGTGCTAGAGCACCGAGCTTACTCTTCAAGTTTGAATCAGCTGGTAATGCTAAAGCCCACTTCCTTAGGCCCACTAGCATCACTGAGCTCAGAACTAATACAGCCCCACAAACTGAATATCTATTTGGTATTTCATTGAAAAACATTACTTGCCATAAAAAGGCGAACACAATATCTGCAGAGCGAGCTATAGCAACTGGCCCTGCCTGCTCCATTTGCAAGGACATTGTTAAAAGAATCTGTCCCAAGTAGCTGAACAATGCCAGGCACACCACCAGAAATCTCTCTGTGCCACATGTAGGCATACAAAGAACACCTAGTATTAAAGAATAGACAAATGTCTGAATAATGGCGATTGCACCAAAATTTGTCATTATCACTGAAAAGTGCAATCCTTTAAGCACCCTCAGCAAAACATATGCATTAGCCCCAAAAATTGTTGATACAAATGCGGCAACTGCCCCCTTTAATGTTTTATAGTGATCAACTTCTAGACTAGAATCTTTCCCAAACAGAAAAGGTGGATGAGTTATTAGCACAACACCAATCAAGGTAAGAATAATAGATATTGTGTTCCAGATACCACATGGTTCTTTTAGGAAAACCCTAGCAAATAATGCAACAAACACAGGTACAGAAAAAACTATTACTGATGCATCAGCTAAAGGCATGTGTCTAAATGCATAAAAACTTAGCATGAGCCCTATAGTTCCTACAATTGATCGAAGCACTAGAAATACCCGTTTACCCTCAGGAAATATCGGCTGATCAGTATATACAACAATCGGTATTGTAGGTAAGAGAACACCTATAAAACGGAACATCGACAGCTGCATTGTATCAATATTAACCAAACTCTTGACTATAACAGAACATAACGAGAAAAATAGAGATGATAAAGTAGCTAACATCAAACCAAGATATGGACATCTTTTCAATAGTGGCCGTCTATTTTCAAATAAATTCGCATGTGATTCATCTCCACTGCCGGCAGAAACATCAACTAAGTGCTGAAGTTCCAGATGTTCAGTCATAGTCAGTAGATAGCCTGCAACAATTATTTAAAATTAGATCTAGACACTGCAAATAACCCATTCAAACGAAGCTCATGGATACAAAAATCTCATACCGGTTATCTTTTCGAGGAATTATGCAATTTAGTGAATAAAACATTAATTTTAAGCCAATATTTCGATCGTGATTTCATGAAAACATTTCTAAACATTATTTACTTTTTTTCATAATTTTGTTCCATTCACTATTGAAGGAAGAATGAATTGCTTGAACATCAATTCATTCATTCTGTCTGGAAGGAAATAGACCCGTTGCGTTTAGTTAGAACTTTAATAATTTTACTCGCATCAGTACTACTACTAACCAAAGACCATTTACGGCCAACGCCACGCTGCTTCACGCGTGTCTGCGCGCGTATTATACGCGCGTACGGCACGCATGACGCAGTTTCACTAGTAAAATTTCATTAGTATGCTTTACAGTCGTGTCAATGGAATACTAACTATTTGGTTAAAGTTTAAAATCAAACAACACTGTAGGTACAAGCGTGTAGTACACGCGGGAGCTAGCCCGTACGTGCATGCGGTACGGACGTAGCAGTTTTGTATGAATACGCGCGTAGACACGTGTGACGCAGCGTTAGCCCTTACTATCATTAAAAGTGACTCTATGCTTACTATAATGAAAATTCTTTAAAAGTTACCGACTCCGCTTTTCGTGTCGGCTCGTAGGTCATGTTGACAGGTTGATTACAAGCATATCATATTTGCCTAAGTTTCTGGGGGGCTGATATTAAAAAAAAGGGAAATCCCATCAACTAAAAAAAAATCGGTTTAGATATACGATACTACCAACACCTTGTATAACAGTTTGACATAAAAAAAACTTAAATGTAGTTTTTTCTTCGGATTTTTTTGATTTCTATCGGCAATCGGCATTAACACATGTTTGTTGTCAAAATAATCAAAACAAAAAGACCGCGCTGTCACTGATATTTAAGTTCAGATATTTTGATTCCCCTTCCTTTCTTAACAATTAAGTTTGTGTATCGTAATGATATTATGAATAAATTTATACCTTCTAAACTTCCTGAACTAGCAGTAATTGTGTTAAATAACTTGGAGAAAAGTATATCTGAACAAGGCACAGGAGATCGTAAGTTTCAATGTAATAAAAGCCTATCGTAAACAATTTATTAATAAAGTTTAAAACTAACACTTTTGTGACTAATAAAACATTAAAACAGTTTCAGATGAAGATCTATTAACTTTGCATTCACTTTTTGGGGCAGCCTTTCAAAGAGCCCTTGATATTTTGGAAAAACAGCCAAAACTTATTTTATACAAAACTTCCAACAAAGCCAGATCTTTAATCGAAATACAAGGTGAAAACAATCGTTGTTACAGAGTATTTCCTAAAATTATATTTTGTCCGTGTCAAGCTTTCAAACACCAAGTTATAGAAAGGAAAGTGCAGATAGCTTGCAAACATATATTAGCTGCAAGATTAGCACAGATTTTGGGCAAAATAGATGAACAAGAGGTGTCTCAAGATCAATATCTTATGCTAGTTAGGTCAATATTCAACTTGCAAAAGGAAGAAAATGGATGATGGTACTTCTCAGTATTATTTCACAGCTTCCATGGAGTCAGGAAAAACTCTTTGCAGTTTATTAAAGGCTATTCAATTTCAGGAGGTGAGGAAAGTTTTTTTTCTAAATATTGCTTTTCTCTATTGCTATCACCAACTATTGGTTAATACTCACAGTACTGCCGTCATAAGGAATAAAGACATATCTACCAAAATATAAAATTGGAGAAAAAAAAGTTTTGTACTTCAAAATGAAAATCAGTTGCTGTCCCTAATATATTGATAATTTTTATGATATTTTGATGTATAAATATGAGTGCTGTTTTTATCTTACTGTACCAACTTCTAATATTATCACATTTCAATAAATATATACAATTTTCCTTTTCTTTGTAGTAAAAAAAATATTGAAAAATTCATTATACTCAAATGAAAAGATGGTTTTGGCTAGATACGCCTTTTCAACTTAGTTATGTCCACCTTTTCATGCTTTTATGCCTTTTAAGCTGAAATAGTATACAATAATTCCTATTGTGCCTAGCAACAAATTAGTTCTTTATTGTGAAAAGAAAACAAAAGAATTTAACATTTATTATTTATGGCAACATCACAGATTCCTCTGGCAAATACTTTAAACTTGAAATAAAAAATAATAATTTTGTACTTTAATGTTATTAATTAAAGAAATTAAACTTTCACATCTCACTTAAGTATTGCTCTATAAAAATAATTACCTCATCTTTCAGATATCTTTCGAAAACAGTGATTAAAAATTTGTACTCCACAATATTAGGTACTTAAATTTAAATGAGATCAGAAAAATCGAATAAAAAAAATTTTGAACCTATATAGCTAATAAGTGGAAAACAACATTTTCACAATGAAACAACATAAATCATCTTAACATTTTTATGAGCAACTAATAGTACAAAAACTAGGAAACAATGTTATGCAGGGTTACTGATGATTAGACTGGAATATTTTAAGTTACCAAAGTAAGGGTTCGTGTACCTACTCCGGAAGTATACCATTTTATTAATATTTGGGTTTTTAGATTTTTTTCTTAAACTCCAGTTTTACTCCTTCAAAACATCAATTGTAAAAAATGAATGGTCTACGTGTACTGGGCCATTTCCGACGTGGGGGGCCACGGCTCAGGCTGAGCGTAATCCGCCGGGACTCGCGGGCACTGCCACTGGCGATACCGTGGGCCCAAATTATGGAGGGGGAGGTACACCTGGAGATTTTTAGTGGGTTTGTTCGGCCTTCTGCCAGATCATCCCCACATACCCCACCGTTGCCCCTTGGGCGGTCGGGGACGTGATAGCATGTTTTCCTCCAGACAAAAAAAAGGCCTACAGGTATAATAGTAGCTTGGTCAAAGTCATGGTGTTACAGTACCAAAACATTACATTACCAGAAGTAGTAGGTAGTTACTGAAACCTGAACTAGCCCAAAACTTACCTATGTAATGTAACTATGTATAGTGTGCATTGTTGCCCTAAAAATTTGGTTGGCACCGACTTCAAAAACTATGTTAATACCTACCCAGATACATTATTAATGTTCTCATTACATTAATTTGGGGACTGAAAACTGCTCGCGTCCGCAAGGTTTAGCCCTCGATGGTGCTAAACGACGTACGTGGCCCTGGGTGGTGCTAAACGAGCAGTAAAATCTGGTGGTAGGCTTCGGCCATAGGTCTGAGTAATCGTGCTGCATCGGAGAACCGTTTTCAACTCGTAGGATAATGACTCACCTTTTTTTTTTGAGTTTTGGAGGGTAGCGGGATCTGAAGCACGGTGCACCGCTGGCCAACCGCAGGTAGTAGGGGGCCCAAGTAGCATGCCAGCCACATGCGAAAGGCTGCCCCGCCACCTCACAAAAAATCCCGGGAGGCTCCATCGTGCCGGCTGTCGACCGGTTTGAGGGGACCCGATGGCGAACTCGGGGGCGTTCGGGCGTCCCCGCAGTCTCTAAGCGAGTTTCCCAAAGGTGCGTTACCCATATCCAGTTGCTTGGTTCCATTTGCAGCGCTTCACTCAACTTCTGTTCTCCTCCCTATTCACTCCACTTCAAAACTAATGAAAGGTCCAAAGAAGAGTAAGGTAACACAGCGGTTGCACTTCCTCTCGTTTAAAGTGCACTTCTGTAACATCCGAGGAGTGCACTCCAATCTCAATGATGTCCTCCACCACCTCGAGACGGAGAGACCCCATCTACTCTTCCTAACGGAGACGCAGATCTGTGATCCGTCAGACTCGGCATACCTTTGTTACCCAGGTTACATCCTGGAGTCCGAATTCCACCCGCACGCCGGGGTGTACATGTATGGCCAGTGACAAGATCTGTTGTCAGCGTCTCCGTAACTTAGAAGTGCCGGACCTTTCAGTTATGTGGGATCACATAGATACCGGCCTAGACCAAATGGTATACGCTGGTATTTATCGGTCACACAGCAGAGATCGGGAGACAATGATGCTTATGGACTATCTCAGCAGTACAGCGGACAAGGCTCAGCAACGTTTTCCCACAGCGCAGTTGGTGTTCCTGGGGGATTTTAACGCACACCACGGACAGTGGTTATACCCGTTTCAGGACACTGACCATGCTGGAAGAGAGGCTTTTAAGTTTTCGCTTACTCATGGCCTCTCTCAGCTTGTTGACGAGCCTACGCGCATCCCAGACGTTGCTGGCCACACTGCTTACTGCCTGGACCTTCTGCTGACAACCGATCCGGACAGATATTCGGTGTCCGTCACTGCACCTTTAGGGACATCCGATCTCTGTCTGGTGAAATCTGTATCGCAGTACTCGCCACCTGACACCCGACCAAGTGGTTCTAGGCGAGTATGGCGTTACAAGTCGGCATATTGGGATGAAATGCGACATTTCTTCGCATCTTATCCGTGGCGGCAAGCTTGTTTTACATCAACCGATCCATCGTGCTGCGCTGATGCAGTCTCAAGTGTGATAGGTCAAGCAATGGAGTTCTTCATTCCCTACGCTGATCTATCCCTTGAAACCAAAGCTCGCCCATGGTTTAGTGCTGAATGCTTTTCCGCTGAAAAGCGTAAGCGAGAAGCGTACAAAGCCTGGGCAACCGCTCGCAGAAATAAAGCCGTGGATTCGCATGAACACAAGAAGAGGTACATGCTGCCGCCAAGTCCTGCAAAAAGGTGATCAAAAGAGCTCGTTTCGCCCACATAGGCTGTATCGGAGACAGAATAGCCTCATACCCCTCGGGAAGTAAAGCTTTCTGGTCCCTCGCCAGGTCGGTCGAAAAGAACTTTTGTCGCCCGTCGCTGCCGCCTCTGCGGAAACCTGACGGTTCTCTGGCCCATACCGCTAAGGAAAAGGCGGATCTGTTTGCCAGTATCTTTGCGGAAAATTCTCGTCTAGATAGCCAAGGAAAAATCCCACCCCAATTACCTCAGTTCGGTCCTACAATGGGTACCGTTCATATTCGCCAAAAGGACGTTCTGAAACGCTGCGCAGCTGAGTTGTCTCCCGTTTCGACGCGTCTCTATAGAATTTCTTTGGAATCTGGTAAAGTCCCCAAATCCTGCAAGCTGGCTAACGTACAACCTGTACCGAAGAAGGGAAGCCGTGCTGATCCTGTCAACTATCGACCAATCTCAATCACTTCAATACTTTGCAAAGTCATGGAACGTGTATTGAACAATCGACTCCTGGCATACCTCGAGACCAACGAGCTCCTAAGCGATAGCCAATATGGTTTCCGCAGTGGACGCTCGACCGGCGATCTTCTCGTGTATGCCACACACTTATGGAGTGAGGCCTTGGAGGGTCATGGTGAAGCAATAGCTGTATCCTTAGACATCTCCAAAGCCTTTGACAGGGTGTGGCATGATGGTCTCTTAAGCAAGCTTCCAGCATATGGCATGCCATAAATAACAACAACCTTACAAATAAAAAATTGCAGACGCTGGAGCGTCGTCGTAAGGTTGCTTGTTTGACAGTATTTTATCGGCTACGTTTTGGTGAGTGTGCGAGTGCTCTTTTTGACCAAATTGAACCCACCCCTTTTTACCACCGGACTACCAGACGCTGACAGAACTTCCATCCCTATACAGGGTGTGGCGTAATGAGTGGATAATCCTTTACCGACGGTTGGGGGGCATTGCGGCTGTTCGGAAAATGACAATTTGTGTTTAGTAAAAGTGTCACGGTTTTCGAGTTTTTGGGCATTTTTAAAATTTGAAAAAAGTTAGGCCTTTACCCACTCTTTTAAGTGCCAAATTTACAATACAAAGAATTTTCTCAATCTGTTTTCTCAACAGCATTCAGTGATAGTGGTGCTATCAAACGTAAACTACCAATTTTGTACGTTAGCCAACATTTTTTTTATTTTTATTTTTAAACGTACAGTTTGTGCTAAGTTCAATTTTTTTCCCTAACTTTGGTACCTCGTGGTGTAAAAAAAATGCACGGTGACATGAGTGCCCAATTGATTAAATAATAGCCTGTTTCATTACGATTCCAAAATGGTATAATTTACGATATTTCTAGCTCTCAATTTAAAAATATTGCATTTAAGGTGAGTCAAGGTCAATTTTCTTAGGAGGTTCTCTTACGCAAAATTATTACTATTTGTAATAGTTTTAGTTCATCTGCCTTTGTGTTCACAAAACCAACTCCTCCGTCAAGTTGAATAATAATTCTAGGAATCATAGCGCACCTGCGTTTCCTACTAAAGCTAATGTTTTGGTTTCTTCTATAATTTAACGAGTAAAAAAGATAAAAAGATAGCGACTCTATTGTTTGTCCTGGGGACTTTATCTGATTTTAGGGTTCGTTGCCTAACTCCTTGCCTGCGTCACCCCAGTGTGCTATCATACTACTTTCGTGCGCTCGCGTTTTTACTCTGCTATGGATTAGATTTAATTTACGATTTTGCCTGTGACCTCGGACTTGATTTTCTTTATGATTTGGACATTAACTTCATCGATTTACTTCTGTGACCTTGGACTTGATTTGCCTAGTGATTTGGACTTGGTGATTTGGTGTTGGATACCGACTGCAATGTCTCGCAACATACCGTACACTCCGATGGAGTATGCTAAAATGCATTTTATTTACGGTGAATGTTGCGGAAATGCCAGTCAAGCTGCAGCACTGTATCGGGAAAGGAAAATCTGGAAATTTTTTTTTAAAAAAAAATCCAGATTTGTTAAAAAAAACGATTGTCAAGCCAATCTTCAAAAAAGGGGAAAAAAGTAATATACGTAATTATCGTCCTATCTCGTTAATATCAATATGGTCAAAGATATTTGAAAAAGCGATGAAAAAGAGACTAATCCACTTCATTGACAAATTTAACATAATAAGCAAGGAACAATCAGGTTTTCAAAAAGGAAAGTCAACAACGACTGCCATATTTGAATTAGTTAAAGAGGTCACAAATAATTTAAACTTAGGTAAAGAAACTATAGGAGTATTCTTCGACATGAGTCGCGCTTTCGACTTTGTGTCACATAACCTGCTTATTCAGAAATTAGAAAATTATGGTATCAGAGGAGTGGTATTGAGTTGGTTTAAATCATACTTATCTGACAGGCAACAAAGTGTAGAAATACAACATATTAATAAAAAGAACGAAATAGTAACTTGCAGGTCAGATTTTCAGCACATACGAACTGGTGTGCCGCAAGGTAGCGTCCTTGGACCAATTTTATTTCTTTTAGGTATATGTGAATGACTTACCCAGTTTGACATCTCATAAATTTTTCTATTTGCTGACGACATATCCTTAATTTTGACTAAGACTGATAATCATTTTGAATTTGACATAAATAATACTGTAAAATTAATTATCAATTGGTTGACATGTAATAATTTAAATATTAACTTCATTAAAACTAATTATATACGATTTAATACACATAAAAAATTATATAAAATTGACATACATTATCAAAATCACAAAATTAAAGAAGTAGAAGAAACTAAATTCCTTGGGTGCCAAATTGACAGAAACTTAAATTGGAAACAACACGTACAATATGTTAGTAGTAAACTGAATAGCTGCGTGTATGTATTAAGCAAACTACGTAAGACATGTATGCTATCAACTGTGCTAATGGCTTACCATGGATATGTCGCATCCACGCTTAGGTACGGTCTAATTGCTTGGGGTAACTCTACTGACATAAATGAAGCGTTCGTAACACAAAAGAAATGTATTCGAGCAATTTTTGGTAAAGCACCCGATGAACCATGTAAACCGTTATTTAAATTAGCTAACATATTGACCCTGCCTTGTATGTATATTTTGGAGGCAGCCATGTTTGTTAAAAATAATAGCCACTTTTTTACGCAAGCAAAGGATATAACAAGACCAACACGACACGGAAATCGCCTAGTCTACAATACGCAGCCACGTCTTGAATTGTTTCACAGGCAGTGCCATGCTATGTGTATTAAAATATTTAACGCTCTACCTATAGAAATTAAAATGTTACCACAAATTAAATTTAAAAAAATGTTAACAAAATGGCTACTTGAAAAATGTTTTTATAAAGTAACAGATTTCCTAACTATCAAAAAAACCTAATACCTAATTATAAATTTATACTAAGCAAGTAGGAATGTATTGATGTACTGAAAATTTGCATGCCATAGTATGTGGTGAAATATGAATGTTCTAGTACTTATAAGTAATTTTTAAGATCTTCTTGTACCATATTTTTTTGCAAATAAATGTTTGATTTGATTTGATTTGAAGGATTCCCCATGCACGCCATCCCGATTACAGAGTTTTCATAAGAGTGCATAATGCAAACATGGGGGGTCGAATTCTGGGAAGTGGCATCGGCGGTACTAGCTCGGGAGGCCAACTACTATACGTGACGATGAAAGTGTACTCCAAGAGATAGAAGCCGACCCGACCACGTCAGTACGTGCGATTTCCAGACGTACGGGAATATCAACGAGGACGGTGCACAGCATTTTAAGACAGGAGAACTTACACCCATACCATAAAGAACCCTATAAATGCACAGAGTATTCCTGCCCACCACATAGATATGCTAGATTCTTTTGAAATTGTTAATCTTCATGCCCTATTAGTGTCAGAAACCTGGCTCAAACCTTGCCTTGCGTCAACATCGTATGGACTGCCAGGTTTTCACTTGATTCGCAATGACCGAGTCCATAAAACGGGAGGCGGTGTTGCTATTTACCTGCGCACGAACATACCATATAAAGTAGTATTACAATCCACCAATGACGCCGGCTCCAATATGGAATACTTGTTTGTGGAAATCATACTTAAGCACAAAAAGATACTCTTGGGTGTTATTTATGTTCCCTCGATGTATGACAATTACCTTTCAACATTCGAGCAACTTCTAGAGAATATATTGCCAAACTATAGCAACACTATAATCATGGGAGATTTCAATACATGTATGCTGAGAAATGATTCTAGGGCTAATAAATTAAAGTCTATTGTCGAATCCAGTAACTTGCACATACCTTCACTTAATGCAACGCATTTTTTTCCAAACTGTGCCCCCTCTCTCTTAGACCTCATGTTTGTCACCTTTCAAAATAATATTCAAAAACATGGCCAGTGTGGTGCAGACGCTTTTTCATATCACGATCTTATATATCTATCGTATAAGGTACGCCCTCCTAAATCAAAGCCTAAAGTTGTATTGCGACGTAATTTTGGAGGTATGAACGTGGAAAACTTGCGCATTGATGCTGCTAACATGGATTGGTCTGTAATTGATAATACTGATGATGTTGATGCACAAGTCAATCTTCTCAATCGTTTTTTGACAGAAATTTATGACCGACATGCACCGTTTCGTAAAATTAAATTAAAACATCTTCCGGCTCCATGGCTTACTGATACCATCAAACATCTTTTACATAAGAAAAACATTGCGAAGGCTAAATTCAAAGCAGACCAATCCGAAACAAACAAAGAGCATTATAGATCTGTCAGAAATTACTGCAACAAGGTGTGTAGGGATGCACAACGACGCCACATTCACGCATCTGTAGAAAACGGCGATCCAGCAAAAGTATGGAAATTTCTCAAAACTTTGGGCATCGGCAAACAAAAAAATTCTCTTACTTCAGATGTCGACCTTAACTTACTCAATAGACATTTCTCCTCAGTTTCCAAAATGGACGAGTTTATAAAAAACCGTACCTTAAGCCATCTTTCTCAATTGCCTCGCCCGGACATATCTCCTTTCACATTTAAGTCTTTCACTGATAGTGATGTCAAGCAGAGTATTCTTAAAATTACTTCCAATGCCATGGGCTGTGACAGCATTAATCGTCATATGTTAATTCCTATCCTTGATATCCTTCTCCCGACGTTAACCAAGATCCTAAATAACTCTTTGTCTTCATCAACGTTTCCCGAAGCCTGGAAAGTCTTCAACCTTATACCTTTACCAAAAACGAACAATCCTGTGCAACCATCTGACTACCGACCCATTGCTATATTACCTTTCCTTTCCAAAGTCCTGGAACGTCTAGTTCACCATCAACTATATACTTTCCTAAATCACAACAATCTCCTTAACCCATTCCAATCTGGATTTCGTTCCGGACATAGTACGGTTACTGCCCTGGTTAAGATAACCGATGACATAAGACATGGTATGGAGCATCAACAACTGACACTACTTACTTTGCTGGACTTCAGTAATGCTTTTAATGCAGTTGATTTTGATGTTTTGCTTGGTACTCTATGCTCTCTTAACATATCTCCTGAAGTGATCGACTGGTTTCGCAGTTATTTGCAAGGCCGCCGGCAACGTATTTCGATCGATGACAAAGTGTCCTCATGGTGCAATACTGTCGCTGGTGTGCCTCAAGGTGGTGTGCTCTCTCCTTTATTATTTTCAGTTTTCATTAATACTATAACGACCTCTCTTTCTTCTTCCTACCACTTGTATGCAGATGATCTACAAATTTATACTCAATTCAGCCCCGACAGCATCGATTTGTCCATTAATACTATTAATAAGGACCTTGTTTCAATACTTGAATGGGGTAAATATTATGGTTTAAATATTAATCCTTCAAAAACTCAAGTCATCCTTATTGGTAGCTCTAAACTTATAAACAAAATTGATTATCAGCAACTTGCCCCTATAATTTTTGATAACGTTACCATACCCTACAGTAAAGTAGTTAAAAATCTGGGAGTTTTCATGGATTCCACACTTTCATGGAAACCACAAATAGAATCTGTCAGCAGAAAAGTTTTCTCCGCTGCACGATCTCTCCGAAGGCTTCGTAATTTTCTACCAATACCTACCAAAATTGCTCTCGCACAATCACTTATACTCCCAATACTGGATTACGCTGACACTAGCTATCTTAATTTGACCGAGGAGCAACTAAACAAGCTTGAGCGCCTTCAGAATATGTGTATTAAATTCATATTTGGTTTACGAAAATATGATCACGTTTCCGAATTTCGCGTTAGGCTCAAGTGGCTCCCAATTCGTCTTCGAAGGAATACTCATACACTCAGTCTTTTATACAAAATATTGTTCAACCCCTGTCTGCCAACCTATCTCAAAGAACGCTTCAATTTTCGCCATCAGCACCATGAACGTAACCTGCGATCAGCCAGCAATTTCTTACTGGCAACCCCGCGTCACAGTTCCCACTTCTATCAGCAGTCGTTCACGGTGAAAGCAATATCACTTTGGAACTCACTACCATCTGCTCTCCACAATGCCAAAACAATACATTCCTTTAAATATAATTTGAAAAAGTTCTATCTCTCACACTTGTTTCATATCAAATAGAATATATATTTGTTTACCTACATACTGTATATATTATTCTGTCTATTTATATATTTATGTTAATTTAATGTACTTACCTATTTAAGTATTTCTATTGTTATATATCCAAGTATATCTATCTATGTATTTATTAAATTCTATAGTATTTTATATTATATTACTATACCTATTTATTTATGTTAATTAGTATTATTTAAGTATAAAAATATTAATTAAGCCATTTTCATGTTTTTATTTTAATTCATAATATTTCTTTAAGATGGGGTTGCCTGGTAGAGATCGCTTAGAAGTGATAAGGCCGCCCAAATTGCACATTTAATGTTATTTTGTATATTATTGTTTGTTAATATTTATCCATTCTATGCAAATGGCAATAAAGTATTTGAATTGAAAATTGAATTGAACCCTAAAATCAGGTAGAGTAGGTACCCCAGGACAAACAATAGAGTCGCTATCTTTTTATCTTTCTTACTCGTTAAATGAAAGAAGAAACCAAAACATTAGCTTTAGTAGGAAACGCAGGTGCGCTATGATTCCTAGAATTATTATTCAACTTGACGGAGGAGTTGGTTTTGTGAACACAAAGGCAGATGAACTAAAACTATTACAAATAGTAATAATTTTGCGTAAGAGAATCTCCTAAGAAAATTGACCTTGACTCACCTTAAATGCAATATTTTTAAATTGAGAGCTAGAAATATCGTAAATTATACCATTTTGGAATCGTAATGATACAGGCTATTATTTAATCAATTGGGCACTCATGTCACCGTACATTTTTTTTACACCACGAGGTACCAAAATTAGGGAAAAAAATTGAACTTAGCACAAACTGTACGTTTAAAAATAAAAATAAAAAAAATGTTGGCTAACGTACAAAATTGGTAGTTTACATTTGATAGCACCACTATCACTGAATGCTGTTGAGAAAACAGATTGAGAAAATTCTTTGTATTGTAAATTTGGCACTTAAAAGAGTCGGTAAAGGCCCAACTTTTATCAAATTTTAAAAAATGCCCAAAAACTCGAAAACTGTGACACTTTTACTAAACACAAATTGTCATTTTCCGAACAGCCGCAATGCCCCCCAACCGTCGGTAAAGGATTATCCACTCATTACGCCACACCCTGTATAGTGGATTTAACAAGAAGTCGAACAAAACGCTTTGATAGTTCCTTTTTGGTACGGATTGCCAAGGTGTGGAACAATCTGCCTGCGTCTGTTTTTCCTGACCACTACAGTCCTGGAACTTTTAAGTGTCGATTGAATAGGTTTCTCGTGGATGGACGTGTAACACTTTAGTCTTCTTGCGCACTTTCCATCAGGTGGCATGGAAGACAAACGTCTTATCCTTACAATATAAAAAAAATATATATATTAATTCATTTTTGGCAGAAATTTACTATACGGGGTTTTAATATGGATGGAATAGAAACAGGAATAGGATAGCGTTAATAAAAATGATTTAAACATTTTTAGTGGGTCGGTTTTTTGAAAAATGTTCCCGGTCTGGGTGTTTATCTATATGTATTTATATTCTAGGTTCCCCTAGTTCGCTACATGATATCCCATAACACAAGCTTCACTTACTTTGAGGCCATGATTTTTTTTATCATAGTTTTATAGTTACATAGATTAATGATGAAACATATAGTTTGCAGTGTTTTGTGCTCTGCCAGAAGGACTGAAGCTAACTGTAGAAGAAGGAAAATGTGTCCAAGCATCGGCTTATGTACCTGCAGACAACTTCACTGAATATCACGTTAGAGATGATATAGATGTCATGTTTAAGGTACCGTTAAAAGAATTATACTAATTTGTATGCACAATTTAGTGTTACACTTTGAATGCCAATTTTCTCTTTTAATGGTTTGACAAGGTATGTAATTACCTTTTTTGGCTTTACAGTTTTAGTCTGTCACTAAAAGAACCTTAACATAATTTTTGACGAAAATTATAATTTAACTTAAATTATTATTTTAAGTATTTTTAGTATGTATCAACAAAAGCTCTCTTTCAGATAAGCATAGCAGTGCTAGCTGAATGTCTTAACATTTTTGGTACCGCTGAAGAATCCAGTTTGAAAATGTATTATAGGTGTGAAGGTTCACCGTTGCTCCTTGTGTGAGTATGTTATATTTATATTTTCTTTTCCAAATTACAGAAGTAGAGATCGCACCAAACATACAGTCTCCTCTGAAGTGGCTGCAAGACGTTTCGCAAATAAAAATTGTATTTTGTATTTAATCCAATATATTGTAATAAAAAAACCCTCTTTGTAGAGTATCCACATAGTGGCTGTTGAACCATCTAAAGCTCTCAAATCTTATCCCAATGGACCATACATAAATAAATATTATTATAAAGTCAGCACATAGCATGTTTTATAGGTACTAGACAATTGATAAACATACTCATCATTTTTTTTTCCGTAAATACATACCTACTAGCTGCTGCCCGCGACGTCGTCTGCGTGAACGCTATGCAGCACCAAACGCACCTACGATTATAACACTGCTAGCGTGATAATATGTAGCCTATATGTTGACCCGACTTCTTAACTATCTTCATGCCAAATTTGAAGTAAATCCATGCAGTACTTTTTGAGTTTATCCCGGAAAGACAAACAGACAAACAGACAAAAATTCTAAAAACTATATTTTTTGTTTCTGTTTCGATTGTAGATCATACCCCAAGTATTCTTTTAAAAAAATATTCAATGTACAGTTTTGACTTTCCTACCATTTTATTATATGTATAGATCATACATAACACTACAAAAACTATTCCCTGGCACATACTCCAGTGCAGTAAAATGACAGTTCCAGTGTGCCCACTTTAGGGAAGAAAAAAAAAGTGAGTGAATGAAATTCTTTCAATACAATATAACAATATACAATATAATTGTAATGTTTGGAAAAAAAAATAGACCCAAAAAATATAGGTTTATTTTTTATGAACCTGTTAGCAAAGGTTAACTCTTCTTGAAATTTAATTTTTAACGACTAAAGGAGTTAAAAAACGTTGTTTAGTTAATTTTACTTCTACCGTTTTAAAGTACTATGGTATGTTTGGTAATAAATTATTTTCTTTAAAGTAACTTTAAAGATAATGTACACACCTCGATTTCAATTATTCATACATTGCTTTATGCAAAACGAATGGCAGAGCCTCGTTCATTTTCAATCATTCTCATTCAGTTCTTACCCTACGAAGTTTGTAACTGGTATCATTATTTTTCAATTTGACATTTCGTAACTTCTAAAAACTAAGAAACAAGAAAGTTGAGATATTCTAATACAATGGTCCAAATATCCAAATCATGTTTGTATTTCTGGTGTTAAACATTAAATTGTCAATTTAAGAGTTTTAATATGACTTAGCTACGCAATAAAAAAAACCACCTGCGATATGTTTTATTCTCGAATATTTTTTCAGTCTCTGTATTAGAGAATAAGATACAAAAGGCAGCGTTACAAGTCTGTCAAGTTTCCTTAACCAATTTTTAACCTAATGTCCAAGGCGTAGAGTTCAGATTCCATTACATTTTTGACAGGTTTGGAATGCTTAATCCGCTTCCTTCTGTACTTTGTGATATACAACGTGTAACATAATGAAGAGATAATAATTGAGGGAATTGTATGTATGGTGATGTAGTTTATAAGTAACAGTAACATACTTTTTTATCCTTACGGTTCGGCCGAAAAACAAGTTCAAATTTAGATCAAAATTAAGTATCAACCCTAAAAACAGCTGTTAGCTTTTCATGAAATCTATTCGATAAAAGATGGCGTAAAAATAAAGTGATGGGTAACTAAGACAGATACTACAAAGTTCAGCATGTGCGGGAAAGGTCATAAGGTCACTGACTGCGGCACAAGTCTTGTTTTAGCTTATTAGGTTGACTAGGGTTGTCAAAATATTTTGTTTTAAAATAATTAAATAAATTTGTATGAAACTCTATACCAGCACTGATCATGCTAATTCTTTTACTGTATATTCTACATATGGTATAGAAGCTAACCCTTAAGTTTTATCTTTCCATTTTGTTACAAATTGTATATATTTTTTATTATTTATTCTACAGATTACAGCCCCGATCCGTACATAATGTAATGACAGACTGCGAGATCTACACACAGATAGCAGATTCAGTATTAGAGTTAAGAGATGAAGAATCCCCAGAAATTGCCAAGTTAGTGCTGAAAGCTCCAGCTTTTCTCGGACTTTTGGCAGATATAGAAAGGTCTTGTGATATTATAGAAATGAATCTATCGCCGGAACATCCTAATGTCAGTATAGTTACATATGGAATGCAGGTGAGTGCGATGCACCGGTATTTTTTTTTGCACGGTAATACTATCTATACAGTATTTCAACTTAATGCAAATGGCCAAAACGCGCGCTATACCTACGTGGCTCGATCTCTGCATGCTGAAACAATGTTTAAGCTTTAGATTATAATGCGGATTTTTTATACTCTAAAATTAAATAAAAAATCATTTCGTATTCCTGAGACAGTCGAGGTGAAAGTATTTTTCGGCCGCTAATTTATACGACCGATTTGTTATTCAAACGTAAACATGTTTTTTTGACACAAAACGCATTTTTGGTGAATACTCCTATACAAATCACAAAGTATTAAAAAAACATTTTATTTGTTTAAAAAAGTATATTTACAATCACAAAAATAAATGAAAGTAAACACAATGTAGGCAAATGTAATTAAAATGCTGAAGGCAGCCCTATCGCATGTGAATGTACCGCGGCGCTGCTGTAGGCACTTCTTTCAAAGATGCCACCGAGTTGAAATACTGTAGAGATAATATTACCGTGGTTTTGGTCTTGCTTGGTGAATCGCGCCTCAGCGAAACCGAAACGATGTTCAAAAATTCAAATTCAAAAAGTTTTATTCATCATAAGAACTTTACAGATAATTTGAGATCAATTGATGACGTCATTATACAGGGTGTCAGTATGAAAGCGCGCCATATTGTACAGGGTGTCACAGTATCGATATGGGAACACAAAAAAAATGTTTTTAATTTTTTTTGATTATTTTTTATTTATTTTTTTTTAATTATGCGAGCCCGTAATTTGTGCTGTATTTCATTACTAAACCATAACTTGTTACGTTTTGAATTAAATCTGATTAAAAAAATGCAATATCAACGCTTCTGTAATAATAGGAAAGTATTGAACAGCTGACGCACGGCGGGGTGAGTGACCGGCGCGCTACCACCGCGGCTGCGCGCGGCCGCTCCGCGCTCCCCGCACAGCCTCCGCTCGGCGCGCGAGTTTACTTCTAGTACCTAGATGTCCATGGGCCAGGATGCCTGTCAGGTTAATCCAGTATTACAAGTAAAAGAATACGTGTGTCATACCTAGGTTGAAATAATTAGGATATCTACCAACATCAACAAGTAATGAAATACAGCTTTGGAGGTGTTTCATTGTCGACTATCATGACCTTAATAATCGTGTACCTACGCGTCGTGAAATCGCGTAGACTTTATTTGATAAATTCATTCTAACATGCAGCAACAAAAAAGGCTATTCAATTTCAAATCGATATTAACCGATCTTTAGCTTCAATAAGTAATAGGTTGATATACCATACATTAATTACATGGCATCAGTTTTACTTTAATATTTAAAAAAAACACTTGTTTCTATTTTGTATTCGACTGTCAAAAAAAGAAAAACGATACATGAACTTTTATGAGGCAAGAAACACAGGCACACACTTGTTGCGAGAACAAATAATAATAATTATAAAATCCCCATACACTCACACAAATGACACAAACTACATGCCCCCATGGTAAGTAAGTTATGATTGTGTTATTTAACGAACTAGTTGTGAACGTAGAATAAACATGCATTGATAAATACATGCCCAGAACCGGATTTTTTTATGCTCCGTTAGGGATTAGAACTCGCGACCTCATGATCCGCAATGACTAAAGTCTTACCCGGGCGCCAGACTTAGTTTCAAAGATTTGCACAAATGTTTGACGACTTTGCAAAGTCATTTGAACACATATTGACGTAACCTGCCAGACTTGCTTCGCAAACACTTTTCTCCACAGTATGCTAGTAGACAACAAACAAGATGGACAACGATTTTGTAGCCTCGGTTAACCTGTATTATTTGTGTGCATGTAATTATATTTTTTTTATTTGTTATTTTTCGGGTTCCATGTACATAGTTGCCCCTGTAACAACTCTATAAATTCCAGAACGCACTCGCTGCCCCAGTCCATTATATGGCCGCATGCAGTGTAACATGCACACAACCGTCCCGCTCAACAACGCTCGAGCAACTGGACACTGAACAAGTGTGGCAAGGCACGCAAACATTTGAACAAATTCAACTTTGAATGCTTTGATGCGTAGAAAAAGACCGACTCCGGATGGTAAAGTGCAAAGCTTTGTGCAAACGTTGAATACATATGCAAAGTCCAGCGCCACACATTTGTTCAAACATTTGTTCAAACCTTTGTTCAAACATTTGAAGCTAAGTCTGGCGCCGGCCTTACACTTTAAGCCGTAATGGCCACAGAGGCCGTCATATGAAACAACAATAAACAACTCGTAAGTAAATTCATTACTTATGGTGGAAAGGCAGCTTTAAAATAGAGTAACACAGTTACGTATACGTTTGATGACATATGGCTAGTATCGGGAGACAGAGAACCATGGCACAGATAAACCTAATCCTAAATAATGTTTAAGTTACGTTAATATGTACATATTCAAACCCCCACTAGTTGCACTTCTCCGTATACAGTATCTTCAGGTTGACTGGTAGAAAATTCGTCAAGGCATTAAGTCCGCCCTTTTTACATAGTTTTAGTGCAATAAAGTTTTAAATAAATAAATAAATATTTTTTCACAGTAGTAAATGAATGAACAAGTCGGCGCCGTCCAATTGCGTCCGCGATAAATAATCGTGTACCTAGATTACACTTAATAATTAAACCATAAACAATACGCTATGTTGCATCAAATAAAATGTGTTTTGTATTTAACTTGAATTAATTAGGTTCTAAGGTAACTATCACAGATATGGAGGTGTTCGACGCGCGAGTTTTGTTTTGTAGGTACCTACCTACTCATCGATATTTCAACATTTAATTTTCAAAATTAATTATCAAATCCTTAATTGATAAAAGTAAAATAAAAAATTTTAAAAACTTTAAAGTCTTACAGTCAAATATATATGGGACGATAATAATTAGAATAGGTTTAAAATATTATTTGTTAGTTTTTAAGGTCTTTTTTTGTGTCGGGGGGTTTTTAAAATTTTTAATTTTACTTTTATTTTGTACTTTTTAAAGTAGGTTTTAATATTAGGAAGATGGTAACCTTACCATACACTTTCAATTTCATTGAAGTAATACGGTACCAAATTTCGAATCGATAGGATATATGGAAGGTAGTCAGATCCTCTCATCAACTATTAAAGAGCTGATGATCTTCAAACGCCTCATCAGGTCATGGTTCCCTTACCATATACTTTCAATGTAATTGTAGTAATACGGCACCAAATTTCGAATCAATACGACATATGGAAGCTATTCAGATCCCCTCATCAACTATTAGAGAGCTGATGATCTTCAATTGGCTGATCAGGTCATGGTTACCTTACCATATACTTTTAATATCATTGTTCTAATACGGCACCAAATTTCGAATCGATACGACATATGGAAGTTAGTCAGATCCCCTCATCAACTATTAGAGAGCTGATGACCTTCAAACGGCTGATCAGGTCATGGTTACCTTACCATATACTATCAATATCATTGTTGTAATACGGCACCAAATTTCGAATCGATACGACATATGGAATTTAGTCAGATCCCCTCATCAACTGTTAGAGAGCTGATGACCTTCAAACGGCTGATCAGGTCATGGTTACCTTACCATATACTTTCAATATAATTGAAGCAATACGGTACCAAATTTCACATCGAAAGGACATTTGGAAGGTAGTCAGATCCCCTCATCAACTAGAAAAGAGCTGATGATCTTCAAACGGCTGAACAGATTTTCATGAAACATGGCTAAGAACACTCGGGATAAAATTATCTATAACACAAAAAAAAACTAAACGAAAATCGGTTCATCCGTTTGGGCGCTACGATACCACAGACAGATACACAGATACACAGACACGTTAAACTTATAACACCCCTCTCGTTTTGCGTCGGGGGTTAAAAAGTAAAAAAATACTCACCCGTTTTTGGAACTATGACTGCTTTCTGTACTCTGCTTTCTGTTGGTTTTCTCACCACAACACAATCACGGAAACAAGATTTATAAAAATTGTTCAAAATGTCGGCCATTTTTGTGATATTGCACGATGCACGCATTTACACGTTTTATTATTTCTCATCTCATGGTACTCAATTTCACTGAAACGACGAGACATTTTCACTTAAACTGCACAAATCGATATCACTAAAAACGCACTAGAACCGATAAAGCCAAGAATTAAGAAACAATTGTGAGATGTGACATTGACCGTGACCTAATTTCGACTAATTACTAATAGCAAAAATCGCAAAGTCGTCCTTCAATTACTTTCTTTTCGTCACTCGCGCGCCGCCGCCGGTGGGTGAACAAGGATGGCGCTATGTAGGCCATCCAACAATAAAAAGAGATAGCTGTTGGTTCTGTCGGCGTTGTCGCGAGTCTGCTAAGTATAGGTGCCTAACTCCTCCTTACGTATCTCATATCTTTCAGATTATGGAAACTAACTCAAGTTGAATACAAAACGTTAAAAAATTAGTAAGATTGTTCTGTTTATTACCTTTGCAACATAATATCGTTTTTGTGGTTTAATTATTAATTCTTATTAAGTCTTTTGACCGCCTCCGTGGCGCATGAGCTAAGGCGTCAAACCTCGAGCAGTTCTTGAGGTCGTGGGTTCGGTTCCAGTGCAGACCATTTAAAAAGAAAATGTGTTCTGGGTCTGGGTCAACGAGAATAAAACCAGTGGAGAGCGCATCGGCACGTCTTTGTTCTATATCCAAGTCACCAAAAAGCGGCGGGGGCAGAGGTATCCTTTCCCCGCTGTCATTGGGCGACGACTCGACAGCCAAAATACATCAGATTCACTAGGGATTCCAAAAAAATATATCGATATCGATAAAAACTGGAATAATTATTATAACGGCCATTTATAGATTCACTATTTTTAGGTACGCGCGTATGCCTTTATTAGAATTAAAAACAAATCACATTTTATCACATAAATTATGGTTTGATTTATTATTAGTAGGTATAATGATTTTTTAGCGTATGTTACTATAGCCCTAAGGGGTTACTACAACCCAAATCTGTAACCGGACATTATTTATTCATTTTCAATTAAAGTTTTACGTTAAAATGATGGATTTGATTATTTTGAACATTAAATGGCAATTCATGAAGGTGGAATGTCATTTCGGTTGAAATTCTCAGGCATAAAAATAAAAATAGAAAACCATAAAAAAAATGCGAAAGGTACATGAGCGTGATTCGGGTACTCTAAGGATCCATCTATATTTCAACTTCCAGTTGACACTTTTTATTGGGACACCCTGTATAAAACCATTTTTCAACCACCCCAAAAGATAACAACTACAATAATTATTAAACTCCACCTTTGTCAAAATCCATCAAGCTATTCGGACTGTAGGGTTGAAATATAATATTTTTTATCTATATTTCATACCAGTATTTTGTATTCAACTTAATCCTTTTTCTGTATATTTGCATTCAAACCCAAGAGCAAATACATAAAGCAATAACAATGTAAAAAACATAAGGTAAGTATCTATATTTTAAAATATCTATATGAAACGTAGCAATCCTGCGAACAGCACTATCGAAATAAAAAGAGACAACTGCTAATATGCAAAACAGTGTATCAGAAAGAGATAGCAAGAAAGACATCAACGCGAGCATTTCAGAAATGAAAATATTTTATTTTGTTTATATTTTTTTATCAAATTGAATAAATAGAGTAGAAATCCACTTAAATATGAAATGATACCCCATCTTTTGTGTAGCTTGAAGTCGTAGTTGGCTTTCCACACCATTTAATTGCACAACTAGGCATTATTTCGGGTTTTAATTTGCTTATAATCAGGAGCGTGGGACGTCCGTACGATAGCCTACAGTTGCTATGACTGACTCAAAATTCTGTCGCATGCCCTACATATAGGTAAAATTGAGCGACCGCGGTAGCCCCGCACGCACTCTCTACTGGTTGTATGCTCGTTGGTCTGGGTGTTTATTTATTTATGTATAGGTATTCTAGGTTCCCCCTAGTTCACTAGGTACATGGTAATCCATAACACAAGCCTTGGCTTAGCTTGGTGCCATGTAGTTGGTGTGATTGTCTGGGGATTTATTTACTTATTTTATTTAATAGGTAAGTATACTATCATGGGTTTTAAGAAATCCTTGTAGGTTAGGTAGGTACCGAATTATCTCATATCTTTCTGATTATGAAAACTTTTACTCAAGTTGAATACAAAATGCAACTTATGTAAGATTATTCTGATTATTACCTATGCAACATAGCATCGTTTTTGCGGTTAAATTATTAAGTCTTATAGGTAATAAGGTAAGTATATCATCATGGGTTTTAAGAAATCCTCATGGGTGGTCATTTGACAACTCGATAAAGTGGTGAAATTTGAGAAAAATAATGCACACTGGTGGTCGACAAATAAAATGAATGCCCTATCTACATTTGTGTTGGTGTGGGAATCGAACTCGCGACCCTTGCGTCTCAACCGGCGCTAATGGGTCGTCGGGAAATGAAAAAATATTCTCAGGGATGTCTTCTGTATGGACAGTCGACAATGAAATACCTCCAAATCTGTATTTCATTACTTGTTGATGTAGGTAGATAGTGATACAAAATAGAAACAAGTAAGTATTTTTTTTTAATATTAAAGTAAAACTATTGCCATGTAATTTATGTATGGTATATTAACCTATTACTTATTGAAGCTAAAGATCGGTTAATATCGATTTGAAATTGAATGGCCTTTTTTGTTCCTGCACGTTACAATGAATTTATCTAATAAAGTACGCGATTTCACGACGCGTAGGTACACGATTATTAAGGTCATGATAGTCGACAATGAAACACCTCCAAAGCTGTATTTCATTACTTGTTGATGTTGGTAGATATCCTAATTATTTCAACCTAGGTATGACACACGTATTCTTTTACTTGTAATACTGGATTAACCTGACAGGCATCCTGGCCCATGGACATCTAGGTACTAGAAGTAAACTCGCGCGCCGAGCGGAGGCTGTGCGGGGAGCGCGGAGCGGCCGCGCGCAGCCGCGGTGGTAGCGCGCCGGTCACTCACCCCGCCGTGCGTCAGCTGTTCAATACTTTCCTATTATTACAGAAGCGTTGATATTGCATTTTTTTAATCAGATTTAATTCAAAACGTAACAAGTTATAGTTTAGTAATGAAATACAGCACAAATTACGGGCTCGCATAATTTAAAAAAAAAATTAAAAAATAATCAAAAAAAATTAAAAACATTTTTTTGTGTTCCAAAAATATGGCGCGCTTTCATACTGACACCCTGTATTCAGCGCTTGATAGATGTTGAAAAAGATAATATAGTAGACCAAGAGTCAAAAAAGCCGATGTAAAAAAACTCTTGGCACTCTTTTTCAGTCAGAATTATCAAATTAATACAAGTTAGTACACTACAAATTGATCATGACAAGAAAAAAAACAAACACAAGACAGCTAATTGTGAGAGCAAGAATGGGATAAAATATTCATAGTGTCATCAGCAACTTTCCTTTTTGCTGCTTTTCTCCGGTCCACTCCGCCTAGCTCCGCGTCAATGGACCTTAAAGCATTATACAATATACCTCATAACCTTAAAAATCAAACAGTACCTAACATGTATGGTGTTGATTGAACAATGTTTCAATAAAATAGATAAATATCTTAATTTTCAGGATAGGTCTTGTATAGACATGCCGAAGTCATCAGACATGGTGCAGAGCTTCAGCTGTGAGAAGCAGGTCACTTTGAAATATCAGCTGCACCATATCAGGCTAATAATGAAGGCCCTCGGCATATCGACAAAGGTAAGGAAGTTCAAAGCACGACCGTTTCAATAGCTCCATGGCCAAGTTGAGAGAATTGACAAATTATTTGACAATTTTAGCCATGAGAAGTCGTGGATATTGGAAATAATAATTGATAAAAAAACCGGAAGTAGAGAATGGCGCGGCCATAATTTTGAATTATTTTATTGTTTTCTAAAACAATGATAACTTATAGATAATTTATTTAAATAAAGATAAAAAATGTGTTCTATTTTCAACCAACAACCATAAAACAAAAATATATCTTCTTATTTATAAAATAGCACTTGCGATTATCTTTAGATAGGTACCTAACTACACTTAAGTCTTCATAGTTAAACTTATATTATAGGAACATCACAGAATTAGGTAGGTACCTATTAAATAAAAGTAATCATATTACAATCAGTCCTATCAAATAAACAATAATTTGTATCAATATCTCTCTTTTCATTTTCCAAAATTTCTAATATTTCTGTCTCAGTAATATAATAAATAAATTTTAAATTAATATTTTTTAAATAGTTGTTTTTTTATCAGTCTATGGTTTAAAAGAAAATCATTGTGGCCAGTACATAAAATGATTCATTTGCAGTAAAAAAACTGATAACCTGTGATTCGACTATTTCGAAGGTTCTTAAAGTCTTGTTTAACAAAAATCTTCAGTTCTACTCTATTCACCCCCTGGTACCCTATTCACCCCATTTCACGGCTGGTACTTGAGATTTTGCAATGTGGAATACAGTAAGTTTCAACTAAAAAGTACAAAACAAGCAAATAAGAGCTTAACAAGAAACAGAGAGAAATAATACGCGTTGAAAACATAACCCTCCTTTACGTGCCGCAGTCGGGTAAAAATGAAGATTTAGATAGTTTTATAATTTTATGTAATATTAGATAGTTATACCAGTGACTTCGACGATTTATCAATATACAGGGTGTCCCAAAACTCGACGTCAACCCGGAACCGGGTGACAAGGCAAGTCATGCTGGTTATCAGAAAAATGTTTAAAAAAATCTAAGTCACGTGTTCTCAAAATTATTGGCATTTTAAAAAAACACGCAAAATTTCACACCCTGTGACAGTGTTTTTGCTGCTGTTGCCACAAATGTTCACTTTTAGAAACTTTTTTTTTTATATGTAACCCTGAATAATGCTTCTCTAAACTGTTATCAACATTTCAAATCCAGCTCCTCGAGCTTGCATAAAGGTACCGATACACGGTGACATCGACAACGACACTTGTGTCGACACAAGTGTCAGACGCGTCCACACGGTGAGCAATTTTTAGTGTCGACACTAGTTCTGAGATCGAGTGTCGCGGTCGAAGTGTATTGGCCGTCTACACGGAGCGATGCGCAATTCACTGTCAGACACTCCATCGCCATGAATCGATATTTACGGACTTAGTTAAAATTAAGAAATGAATATCTACTATTAATTTTACATAACCGGGAATCGAACCTGGTCAAAATATCGTTTGCATTTATGAAAAGGCACATTTTATTTAAAATATGACATCAGTTGCAAAAAATGTATTCCATTTTCAAATTTCAAATGAAATGGCACGCCCGCTGAATAAATGCGTTCTTATTAACCGACTTTTAAAAAGGAGGTTATCAATTGCACCCGTAGGTATCTGTACCTATGTATGCTTAGATCTTTAAAATTATGCAACGGATTTTGATGCGGTTTTTTTTTATGGATAGACTGATTCTTAAGGAAGGTTATTATGTATAATACATGCATAATATAGTAGAGAAACACTGATATTAGATGTTTCTAATGTGATGTCGTAAATAAGCACGTTCTTTTGCGCTTATATTGCAAACGCTGGCTGAACCCTACGAGATAGACCAAAATGATGTACTACAGTATTGTCCACCTTAAAAAGTTCAACCAAAAAGTTCGCGATGGTATATGTCTATCTCTTAGGGATAACCCACCATAACCATATTTATCCTTTACTAAAAAATGGTTATTTACGAAGTGATTTTAAACAATACAGCATTCATTCTTATCCAATTAAGTACCTTTAATAAATTGTGCATTTATTATAGATCAATATGCTTTTTACAGCATGTAATTTAAGTGAATATTTCCAAAGATATTACAAATTTAAAATGCACGCGCGTGCCGCCGTCATGTTGCTCTAGCTAAAAGTTTCGCGCACGACCGAAAACCGCGACACTGGTCTCAGACACTGCGCACGTCGCGTCTACACGGCAGCTAGAGCGACACCAAGCTAGAGCGCCCCTAGAGCTGCAACCGAGTGTCGCGGCACATGACACACACGGACACTCGGTCTAGACACTGAGTGTCAGGTGTCGTCGTGTATCCGCAGCTTAAAATAGGACTTATTTCCAAGAAAAAAATTAAAAATTAAAAATGGCCTAGTTTTAACTGTCTGCATTGAAAAAAAATTGTATTACGCGAGTTTGGCAAGTTGTGTCAAAAGTTGGCGCATTTAGTAAGGATCCCAAAATGGTATGACACGTGGTAAATTGTAGTTGCTATCATGAACAAAAAAAAATTCGTAAAAATCCAGTGTTCAACAATTTTTTCTTACCTGGTTAAAAAATATTCTAATGGGCCCAAGGTTTTCCAAAGAGTCGTAAATTGTAAGTTGTGACAAAGGAGTCTTTCTAGGAAGTGTAAGCGAGATAGTATTTGTGCTAAAGTGATTGAGTGAGACGGAGAGAGTCACCTTCTCAAGTGCGAGCGATACAGGTATGGACGCTAAAGGGACTGAGATGGAGAGAGTCATTTTACCAAGTGCGAGAGAGACAGAGAGTGACGCCAGGTATTCGCTATTGTAGATACACATTACAAACCAGTCAGTACGTTACGTTCCTTCGTTTACTGCGCTTGTTTTCGTATTCGTTTGTGTTGATTTCGTACTGTTTACTTTTGGCTATGTTTATGGACTTGTGATTGCTTGCGATTTAGATTCGGACTGTTTGTTTTCTCTTAACGACGACCTTTGCTTTCCTCTGGACTATTGTGTGAGTGTGTGACAAGTGCCGAGACGTCTTCGTATACCACTCGCGAATACGCTAATATGCACCTTATTTATGGTGAGTGCAGGTGTAATGCCAGTGCTGCTGCCAGACTTTACCGCGAAAGGTACCCAAACGCTGCTCGTTACCCCGATCATTGGGTGTTTACGAATGTGCATCGGTTGCTCTTCTCAGAAGGCCGCCTCCCAAATCAAACGCATGGTGGAGGCAGACCCACCAACCCTATGGAAGAAGAAGTTCTACAGGCTGTCAAAGAAGACCCAAGTGCTTCAGTAAGAGCTATTGAAACGAACACCGGAGTGGCCAAAAGTTCAGCCCACCGTATTTTAAAAAGAAATGACCTACACCCATACCACGTACAGCGAGTACAGACATTATTACCCGGTGACTACCAAAATAGGGTGAATTTTTGCCGGACGATATTGGAGAGGTACAGAGATGACCCACTTTTTCTAACAAGAATTTTATGGTCTGACGAATCAACTTTTAAAAAGGACGGCTACGTGAACATGCACAACCTGCATGAATGGCGTGTTGAAAACCCTCATTTAACGAGACAGGATCGGTCCCTGTACCGATTCAAAGTTAACATGTGGACCGGAATTTTGAATGGCAAAATAATTGGTCCTTTTGAGTTGCCTGATGCATTAACTGGCGAGGTTTACTTAGACTTTCTTCAAAACCATCCTCCAAATTTATTAGAAGACGTGCCGCTAAGCATTAACAGAGAAATGTGGTTACAACAAGATGGGTGCCCAGCGCACTTTGCTCGCCCCGTAAGAGAGTACCTCGATGAAGAGCTTCCTGGGAGATGGATCGGGCGGGCTGGACCAATCTCGTGGCCGGCCCGTTCACCGGACTTGAATCCTTTAGACTTTTTTTACTGGGGAGCTGTTAAAGAAATAGTTTACGAGAAGCCCATTGGGAGTGAACATGAATTACGGCAGAGAATAGCTGAAGCAGCTCAATTTGTAAATAATGGGCGATACGCTAGAAAGATAGCTCGATCTTTTTTAAAAAGATGTCGCGCTTGTATTGCCGCCGAAGGAAGGCATTTCGAACACTTATTATAACATTTTAAGAATTATTGTAAATTTTATTAATAAACATTGGTATTAAAATTTTGTTTTATTTAAAATTGAAACCTTTAACAATAAATGCCTATTCCAATGCACACACTAAAAAAAAAAATTAAAAGTGAACAATCTGTTCATTCAATAAAGATAGACGAGTACATCAGTACAATGTACAATTCAGTTAAATTTAATCAGTGTGTACATTGGAATCGGCTCCAATTTAACCAACGATAAGCTTTGCAATTTTAACCAAGTAAGAAAAAAAGTTAAAAATGGGTTTTCATGGAAATATTTTTTTTGTTCATGATAGCAGCTACAATTTGCCAAGTGTCATACCATTTTGGAATCCTTACTAAATGCGCCAACTTTTGTCACAACTTGCCAAACTCGCGTAGTACAATTTTTTTTCAATGCCGACAGTTAAAGCTAGGCCATTTTTAATTTTTAATTTTTTTCTTGGATATAAGTCCTATTTTTATGCAAGCTCGAGGAGCTAGATTTGAAATGTTGATAACAGTTTAGAGAAGCATTATTCAGGGTTACATATAAAAAAAAAAAGTTTCCAAAAGTGAACATTTGTGGCAACAGCAGCAAAAACACTGTCACAGGGTGTGAAATTTTGCGTGTTTTTTAAAATGCCAATAATTTTGAGAACACGTGACTTAGATTTTTTTAAACATTTTTCTGATAACCAGCATGACTTGCCTTGTCACCCGGTTCCGGGTTGACGTCGAGTTTTGGGACACCCTGTATATAAAACTGTTCCGTTACTGACTGAGTTACTGAGTGACTGACAGACAACGTACAGCCGTAACTACTAGGCGTAGAGAGCTGAAATTTGGAACATATATTCCTTAGGGGATGTAGGGGTGCACTAAGGAAGGAATTCCCGAAATTTCCACGGGAACGGGAAATATAGGACTTTTTAGTTTGTATGAAAAATGTTATTCCTTGAGTGCACGGATACAATACTTGATATAAAGGTTCTTCAAAAAGTGACTGGTTGTTTTATGAAAGGAATTCCCGAAATTCCCACGGGAGCAAGAAATTTATGATGTTTTAGTTTGTATGAAAAAAAAATATTCCTTGAGTGCGCGGATGTGATACTTGGTATAAAGGTTCCTCAATAAGTGTCTGTTTGTATATTGTAAGGAATTCCCGAAATTCCCACGGGAACGGGAAATATACGATTTATAGTTTGTATGAAAAAATAAATTCCATGAGTGCACAGATGTGATACTTAGTATAAAGGTTTGCAAGTGAGTAACTGTTAGTGTTGTGAAAGAAGTTCCCGCCATTCCCACGGGAACACGAAATATTGGTCTTTTTAGTTGGTATGAACAATTATTTTTTCATTGCATGGATGTAATACTTGATATAAAGGTTCTTCAATGACTGGTTGTGTTAAATATAAACAATGTTTATGCGCATACGAAGTTGCGGGTAAAAGCTAGTTCCATATAGAATTGCTGGATTCAGATTTTGATTACAATGAATAAAAATATTTTTTGTATTTTGTTGTTTGTTTTTTAAACCTGATTCATAGGTACTGGTTGTCTATTGTTTTAATAATATACTTTTCACCTAAAAGTAGGACAGTACCTACCAATTATTTTATTTTTTACGATACTTTTATAAAAAAATTAATCACACAATAACAAGTTAATTTAATCCAGGTATTTTTTTAAATACGCCAGGTTTTTTCAGTCTCTATTTTCATTAGTCAGACTACACCTAATATTTAACTGGTTTAATTTCTAGGGAAGAAAATATGGAATTGTATGTTTGATTGAACTAGTGGTTAATTTTCCAAACGATATCCCAACAAAAATGCTTTTTTTATATATATATATTTTTTTATATTGTAAGGATAGGACGTTTGTCTTCCATGCCACCTTATGGAAAGTGCGCATGAAGACTATGGTGTTACACGTCCATCCACGAGAAACCTATTCACTCGACACTTAAAAGTTCCAGGACTGTAGTGGTCAGGAAAAACAGACGCAGGCAGATTGTTCCACACCTTGGCAATCCGTACCAAAAAGGAACTATCGAAGCGTTTTGTTCGACTTCTTGGTATATCCACTATATACGGATGGAAGTCCTGTCTGCGTCTGGTAGTCCGGTGGTAAAAAGGGGTGGGTTCAATTTGGTCAAAAAGAGCACTCGCACACTCACCAAAATGTAGCCGATAAAATACTGTCAAACAAGCAACCTTACGACGATGCTCCAGCGTCTGCAATTTTAATTCAAATTTAAGCTTAAAGAGAAAAAATGGTATAAAGTGTGAAATTTTCTAACCCGTTTCTTTATGTTAGGCACTTTCTATTGTTTATCTTTGGGATTTGTAATGCTTTTATACTTAATTCTTCTCTCCCCCCCCCCCCCTGGGACCGCGCTTTTCGTAGATAATATAAGCTTTGAACTTGTTTTAATCGCGATTTCTGATTCTTTAATACCACTTCAGCAGTGCTAGCACCGATCTTTTCACGATCGTCAATTTGATATATACGACGGTTATTTATCGTGATATTTTAAATTAACTGTAAACGGTAGTAACTCGATTCGTGCTTAGACGATATTAACACGATTATTGTCGAGTAAACACGAATTTGCTAGCATGGAACTTTTAAAGGTCTAACAGGGCAGCAATGAGCATCGTCCTTTAAGCCAAAGACATGTTAATCATAATTTTAATTGTTAATTTCAGGTAGTACTTCGATGCAGCTCCAATGGTCTTCTATTGCTACAACTCAAACTAGAAAAAGAGGATCAAAGACAAATGTTTTCAGAGTTCTATATCGTGCCTTTATTAGACAACTGACAATGCCAAGCTTAAACTAGAAAATATATTTTATTTTTAACTTTCATTTGATTTATTTACCCCCACCACTCGGAAAGCTCCGTAAAATCTTCACCTCCCAATTACCGCAGTATCAGAAGACAAAGGTTTTTTTTGGCCAATGTGTGTTACCAGCGATGACGTAAGGCATTGAGACGTAGGCACTAACTGTGGGTCTTATAAAGAAACTCAAAGCAATGGAAAGGACTCTACTCAATTCTCGGAGTTTCCTTGCGAAATCGAATCAAAAATGAGGAGATTCGCAAGCGAACCAAAGTTACCGACATAACCAGAAGAGTTATAAATCTGAAGCGGCAATGGGTAGGGCACGCAGAACAGATGGCCGTTGGGGCAGTAACGTTTTCAAGTGGCGGCCACGTACTGGGAGACGCAGCGTTGGTAGACAGTCGATCTGGTCAAAGTCGCCGGTAAACAAAATAGGCGGTCATCGTGAAGGTACTTACCACGGTAAGTTACCCTCACTCGTAAAACTCTCCTACAAAGAGTCAGCATTAACAGCATGGCACCAAGAGACATACAATAGAATACCAAAGTCCACAACATTAGTTACAAATGATAACATATTTAAATCTTCATTCCATGGTCTCTTCGCTGAAAAGGCATATTATAATTTAGATGTTTTTTTAAGGACATGAAATGTATGTAAATCATTTTAGTATTGTTAGTAGGTATATTATATATTTTGGATCACTTTATTTTTGTTTATTTCAACTTTTTGACTTATCATGTAAATTATTTGATCATTCTTTTTTTTAAAGTTAATTTTGTGTTTCTTTTTTGTATTGACAAGGAAATTAAGTAAAAACCTTTTATTGTATAGATTTTAATGACAATAATTATAAATTCTAATAGGTATATTATTTCATATGCTACTTCGGCGAATCATAGCTGTACATAACATAACTTAAGTCTAGAACACCTTTATAATACCTATGATTATGAATAAATGCCTGATTGATTGATTGAAACACTGGATGAAGGCAGCGCAGGACTGATCGGTCTGGGGAACCTTGGCGGAGGCTTTTGTCCAGCAGTGGGCGTTTCCTGGCTGAATGATGGTGATGATCCCCTCAATTTCTATTTGAACAAAATCGGTTAATATATCCTACATATTATATTGACAATGGCATTATACAGGGTGTGATGATGATGTAATCCGGCCGATTTCGACCACGGCGACTGTCTTCAACTCCGGTTTTGCCGTTGGTGTGCTCGCATGTGGCTTACGTAGCCAATTTTGTTTATAAAAGCTCTCGCACATTGCGGGCATGAGAGCACACCGTTCACATAATTATAGCTGACAGCCGCAGATGGTCGGGCTTTCAGCTCGTCGCGTCTGGCATCCAGCTCAAGGAGCCGCCGGTTTTCAGAGGCTTGGACGCTAGATTTAACAAGCGCTCTCCACTCCGGCCGTCTGGCAGCCTGCTGCTCCCACAGCGAAGGATTGATGTCGCACTGCTTCATGTGTCGCTTCAGCACATCTTTGTACCTGAG
The DNA here is from genome assembly GCA_944452665.1 of Stenoptilia bipunctidactyla. Classification (NCBI taxonomy): domain Eukaryota; kingdom Metazoa; phylum Arthropoda; class Insecta; order Lepidoptera; family Pterophoridae; genus Stenoptilia; species Stenoptilia bipunctidactyla. The sequence goes on along the minus strand of OX101737.1, from coordinate 1,150,669 downwards.
GAGTTGTCGCCATACTTTCGCTTGCCTTCCTCAAGCTCTGAGTAAAAGATGCGCTTAGCTATTCTTTCCTCCGTCATACGCATCACGTGTCCGCACCACCGAAGCTAATGCCGCATAAGGTACGATTCAATGCCACCTACATTGGCCCTTCGCAGCACTTCAGTATTCCGTACGCGGTCAGACCATACAGGGTGTAGGTAATGGTTAAATACATACACTTCCGTAACTGTAAAAAATACTAAAGAACTTATTAAAATTATTCGATCAAATGAGTAAAATAACATCAAAACTTTTTTTAAATGAATATTTCCATAAATACTCTTACGTTTTACATTTTACCACCACCTTAGTAGAAAGGATTTCTGTTCCTTATTTGAAGTGGTCTAGTATTTATTCACATGTTATGACATGTTTATGATGACTTTCGACGATGATAACTACTTAGATTGATTTAAAACTTCGAATTTTATTATGTGATGTTTCCGTAAGTTGAACTGGCTGAAAAGCAACTTAACTAGAGTAAAAAAAAAGCTATTTTATAAAAGAATCCCCAGACAATCGCACCAACGTAGGGCCTATTTAGATAACTCATAAATGGGTTGGCCCAAACCGGTTAACACCTCATAGAAGACCTCGACCGGCGTGAAATTGCAACTCTCGAAGTTGCTGTGTTTCGTTCGGCCAGTGATTCCCTTCCCATCCTTTTCCATATCCTATTTCCTTCCCTTTGTTGGAAGGGTCGTGCGTGATGCTTTCCACGTATTCCATAGACGCTACTCCACCTTATCAGTGGTAGCAGAACGTGGTTGGATAAATAGGTATCTAGTGGCAAATGGAAGAAGCATATTTAAAATAGTAAGTCGGTAAAAGAGAAAAAAAAATGAGCTCGAGTATCAGAAGGATTGAACTATTTACAAAATCAAATTACGATGCCTGGTACTTAGAAGCACAGGTGATTACCATAAGATACGATTTGCGGAAATACGCTAGTGGTGAAAAAAAGTTAGCGGCAACTGCGACTGCCAAAGAAAAGAGTGCGTTCCTAAAGGAAAACTTAAAGACAAGGTCAGAGCTACTTTAACTTATATCTCCTACAGAACTTGAACAAATTAAAGGGTGTAATACCGTCTGAGGCAGATAGGTTTACCTCATCGCCAAAGTGGTAGTCCGTCTTTTTGCAAGGATTGCATTAAGAAAGGACATTCCACAGAAGCTTGTTGGTCAAAGAAGAGACCTAATAACACCAATAAAAGTAAAGGTCAACAAAAAGCATATACAGGGTGTCTTCCCCATTCGACTACAAAAAAAAATCGTTTTTTATTTGGACTTAATAGTTTTTCCATAAAAAAGCGCACACGCGCGACCTTTTTCCTATTCAGATAACTCGCACAATCTGCTGGGAGATATTTACATTTTTTTTATCAATAACATCGTAATATTGAGAAAACAAATAATTTGACTCCCAAAATATTCATAATTTCATTTTTAGAGTGCTAGAGTGGGCATGCTTTACTTATTTCTTTTAAAAACTAATTTTACTTCCCATTGTAACCGTTTTACAATGGGATTTTAGTGCACTAGATATGTTTGGTAATTAATTATTTTAATAAAAGTTACTGTAAATATAAAGTACACACGGAAAATAGCTACTGAATACTGTTGATTCAGGTTTTCAGATTAAATGAATTTCATAAGCAGTTGATCCCACACCTAAAATTCACGTACGCATATGACTGTTTCTCAAAAAGTTGTCCACTTTTAGAAATTTTAATTGTCCACTGATGAAAAACGTAATATTTTTATGATATGAAGTTTCTTTTTAGAAATTGTTTTCCTTAAATTGTTGTGCGGTTAAATACTATTTTAATAAGGTCATATTTACACCCATTAAAGTAAAAACAAATAAAAAATAATAATTTGTTTGGGACAGTAAATTAGCCCGCCATATAAAAAAAAAATGTCCCCCTCTCTCTCAAGAGGTAAAAAGTGTTCAAAAAACTTATATTTGAAGAAAACTCAAAATGGGGTTTCTTTTTTCTACATTTAAATAATATCTGGCACAATTTAAAAACACACCTGAGCTTCTAATTGTCTTTTGTATTATTTAAAATTCAAAAATATTGTATGTCTCACAATTTTTTTATGAATTTCGTGACACATTTCTTGACGCTATTTAACACCACCAAACCATTTCCCGAAGTTTGAAGTTGTTTTTTGCGGATGGCAGCCCTGTTTGATTCCATAGACAATCAGGAAATCGTTCCACTATTTTGTGTTTAGCTGTCAGTTAGCCAAACAATCGGAGCGTTTGAAGTGGATTTCATTTATAAAATATTTCCTGACGAGATTCGGACCCAAAAAGTAAGTTATATTATTATCATATACATGCAAAATTTTAAGAGTATAGTGCTTAATAGACGGAAACCCTTTGCTGTTAGATCCAATAGATATTTTCGATGTTATTACAAAAATACGATTGCATGTTAGATTTTCCTCACAAAATTTCGTGACAATTTCCTGACGTCAAGAAATTTTGGATGTTTCATGCAGTATACCTACTAGGTAGATAATAAAGGTCGCTTAGTAAATTGTGGTGGTATTGTTGTACACTTCAGATTTTAGATGACAAAACAGGTACTTTTATGTGGAAAATGACATCAACAGATCAACAGACTGCTATTCCAGTACAAAAGTTGAAAACTAGAACAATAACAAAACTCAAAAGTAAATTACACCAAAGAAAAGAACAGACTGAAACAATTGAAAAGGGAAAAATGCTTAAAATAAAGACTGATGAAGAAGAAGGGAGACTACCCGACGACAAAAGAAGGGAACTACTACGTTTTTTCTACTGACATAAATGTAAAAGAAATTTAAATTTGTTGCCCTGTCTTCTGAAAGAATTCATATAATATATTGTGTGTCCAGTTATTAATAAAAAATAAATTTAATTAATATGACCAGTACGTGTTTAATTTTGAGTTACTTGATTCCTATAACAGGTGGTATGATGTCGTCCTAAGTGACGATAATTTCTTGACGTTTCTTGACAAACTGATTTCTTGACAATTTCATGACGGGACACTTTTTTGAGAAATACTCATATGACATTGCTTTAAAAGTTTATGCTAAACAAATGAAAAAGTACCATTCATTTTCAATCATTCTCATTCAGTACACTACGAAGATTTTAACTGGTATCATTATTTCTCGTTTTGACATTTCGAGTTTACTGCATTGAATTATTTGCCAAGGTATATATGGGCCACCCTGTATTTGTTAAATCGTACAGAAAATAACGCATTCTCAGTTTATTGGACATAAGCGTATTGTTGGTAAACTGTGTATTTCATGGAATATATTTTTAGATATAAAATAATAAAGTCGACTTTTTAATTATATTATTGCGTTTGTGCGTTTAGCCTATTGTCAGTGTAACGGAGGTTACTGTTTCAGATTGTTGACCGGCGTTGTTTTTTAATATGGCAATAAAACTTGTTTTCGCGAGAAAACCTGTGAGCATCATGATAAAATTTATTTTGATTGCGATTTTTTATTGATATCATTGAATTTGTTTAAGTCTGTTCGAAGTGAACTGAAAATTGGTTTTGTGCATATGATACTATAGCTATTCCAAGTGGAGCTGTTTAAGAGAATACTCGCAATGGCCGGGCCTTCGGACGGCGGCGAGGCTGAAGGATGGGTTGAGATGTGTGAACGCCAGGCTAAATCCACCGCCCAGAACTTCGCTAAAGCGTGTTTACATTACGTACACCCTGGGAATGACACCACCGGACGACCCACTATCCTTCACAAAGAATTATTGAAGAAATTCGTAGATTGTTTTTCAGAACAATTTGAGCTTGAACTTTCGAAGCTAAGATCATTAAACAAGATGCCGAACGGTACTCATACAGGTCACGACGAAAGTGACTATTCAGAAGATACAGACTCACCTAAAACACAACACATACCATTTTTTAGAAGACTATCATTTAAAGGCCTGAGAAGAGGCAAAGGTCTGTTTCATAAACAACATTCAGATGAAGTTGAGCTATCATCAAATCTTAACAAGCATAATAAGACTAAATTAGCTAAAATAGTTGTAGAATGTAGGAAAGAGGGACTGGTAAATTATTTGACTCCAGAAAGCTTGGATCAGCCTGGCGGACCTCCTAAATGGGAAAGGTGTCGGCTAGCTTTAGTGAAAACTGTTGGGGGTTACATGCTGGAGTTCTATTCTCCACCAAAGGCTCAAAAGCCTCGCAGTGGAGTATTTTGTTTTCTTATTTCTGAAGCAAGAGAAACCACTGCATTAGAAATGCCAGATCATGAAAATACATTTGTATTGAAGGTAACTCTTTATCTGTTTCTTAAAATTGAATAGTTCCTAATTTATTCCCATCAAATTTTACTTTTACAGTGCTTCACTTCCAAGAAATTGTAATTTCAAAAAAATACTAAAAATGTGTATTTGTAGTCTATTTGTGCAGTAAAAAAATGTTATACCATAACTAGACTGTGTTAAGTATAGTATATAACTAGTGTACTAACTTGATTGCATACTGGTAGGTTGTTAAATTATTATCACCAAATTGGTATTAAGTAGGTATAGTAAAGATAAGTTGCCTCAGTTTGAATAGATTTTATTTAGTATTTTAATCTTGAAACTTATATTTGAGCATCTTAAAATGTCAAAAATTTTGTATTTACTAAAAAGTAGTTTTTACTATTTATTTACACTTTATTGCCCAGTTACAAAATAAATATACTTTTACAACAAGGCAATTAAATAATTCAACAATAATACAATTGGCGGTCTTATCGCAAGCAAGCGAATTCTTCCAGACAACCAGGACAACCTATTATTATTTATTTAAATCATTGCATGACTAAAGACAACCTTCTTTCTAAGAAATTTGGGGTAGGAATAATGTTCTTTCCTTGTTTACAGACTAGTATGATATATTTTAGACTTCTATAAAAAAAAAGACTAATTTTATATGAATTAAGATTTTATATGAAGGATGATCGCTAGCCAGTCTGACTCTGATGGGATCCCACCACCAAAGGGGGTCACTTTTACAACACACTTATCAAGGGTCAGAAGGGCTATTTAAGCAGACCCTACTTGGACAAATTTTATGCTTTAAAAATATTCTTGTATTTTATGTATCCAATGTGCGAATTAAACGGGAAGTCTCACAGAAACTGTTTCACACATCTTTTTCCTGAAAGATGGTGAATCATTACAGTGATTCAAATGTAATTCATATTATTTTTCACTGTATGTGAATCATTTTGATATCAATGAGAGACTGTTATAATGAAAGGTTATTTGCAAAATAAGGTGATTTATATGTTATCAGTAGACTCTAACAATACAATTTACCATATTAAATAAAAAAGCATTTTACATTTTTTTTATTAAGTTCAATTCATATATTAGCAATGTAGCAACTTAAAAAGTTCTGATTTCTGTTATGTTTAATGTATGTACAGAAAGAACATAAGAAGTTTTCGTATTATTCATATATTTTTTTTAACATGTTTCAATATTCTGCCTATCCTTAAGGTGCATACAGATTTTTGCTGTAATGGCACTAGTAGTGTAACATGCAATGAAGAAGTTCCCACGATTTGGACGCCTCTTGAGCACGAACTGAGCCACGCTAGAGCCCGCTCGTAGCATGCTCAAAGTAATCCATAAATTTTCTGTATTTTGGATAACATCAAAAAATGCTCGATGCTCAGTTTGGAAGGGCGTTTGTGCGCGATGAGCATGGCATGGACGGCTCGCGAACACGAAATGCGCCTGTGCAATTGAGACTGGCTCCTGTGTGAGTGACGCTCGTAGCCTGCTCGACGCAATCAGTGAATTGTCGGTTTTTTTAGACAACTTCAAAGGGACTGGGTTTGCAAAGTGGATAATTACGAGAGCAACTTGAAAATGTGATTTTTGTTAAGTTATCATACGATTTTGATTTCAAATGAAAACTCTGGGTATAAAACCAATTTATCAATTTGAGTCATGTAAATCAGTTTACTCATGTAGAAGATAATTTAACAATAATAAAAAAACAATTAAAGAAAATTAAGTTCTGCTTGTTTACATTTAATCGTGAAAATGTAAACAAGCAGAACTTTTAAAGTTTTTGTTTTATTAACTGTAAGCCTTCTCTCCTTTTATAACAATTCTCTGCGCCACCAACGTTGAGGCCTTTGGAGATTTTTCATAAGAACAAAGATTAGCTTTTGCTCATGACTCCGTATGTGAATTAACATTGTCCTTCTCATTACTCTACTTCATTAAGAAAACTTTATTTTTCCTAGATAATGTGGTGTGAATGTTGGAAATAATTATTTATTTATAATTTACCAAACCAGACATACACCCATTGATGAACCTTTTTACCAAGTTTCGGGTTACTTTTCTAGGTGCACTCCTACCCCTACATCTTCCTAGGAATGTATGTTTAAGCTTTTCTCTACGCCTAGTAGTTCTGGCTGAATGTTTTGAATCAGTCACTCAGATGAATTTAATATAATGAAGTCTTCGGACTCTATACCTTGTGTGATCTATTAATTTTGTGAAGTGTCGCGGAGAGAGGTGTTATTAACATTTTTAAATCCTTGTCAAAACTTTGCCTGAAGTAAAATGTCATCTACGTATGTATATAAGTATATTATACGTAAAATGAAACAAGAATCATCAAAATCGATTCATAATTGACCAATTAATCAAGTAACAAACTTACACACGATTTGATAACCTTCTCCTTTTGGAAGTCGGTTGAAAAGAACGTGTGTGGCGACGGATCGTGCTCGCGACGAAATACAGTTCGTGCGCCATACACGTTCAAATACAACGAGCGCAGGCATCGAGCGCTGAATGTTACATTACTAGTTCCATATAGCAATCTATACGCACTTTTGTAATATGAGAAAAACTTCACAAAGAAATGCCTTTTTGCATGAAAATTTAAGCCTGTCCAGGTATATCACGACTTTGGTGAGACCCTAGCCTTTTTTTTTTGATGTGTGGGAAATCTTTGAATGTGGGTTTTAGAGTTTAGAGTTTGGTCCTAGCTGCCTCTTACGACAGGCAGGATCACCTTAGCCTAAGTTATGATAGTACTGAAAGTACAAACCTATAATAAACGGATAGTCCAGATTATGATTATTTATAACATGCATTTGATGCAGATTTATATAAAAAAAATTACTGTTACATATATCTTTTTCTTCTTACAGGCTGATAATAATATGGAATATGTCATAGAGGCATGTGATGTAGATGACATGAAGTCTTGGCTAGCAACAATTAAATATTGCATGAGATCGGCTCCGACCTCGCAACCTCCGGCTGAGTCGTTAGGCGGGTTACCAGAACCAGCTCCACCTGACCTGCCTCCTAGACGGGATCTACCTAACGCAACAAGTCATTCTGAATTACCATTAGATACCCCAGATGATGCTGAACTTGGTATGTTATACTATGCCTCATTTCTATGATAACAAAGTTTATTTTTTCTATAAATAATTTATTTCAGAAACAACTAACATTAGTACAAAAACAATAACCTACCTAATAATAAGAATATATCAAAACAAATATTTTTATAATTTTATAGATAAAAATAACAAATAAAATCCAAATAAAAATACCAGATCTTCCCGCCCGAAATGCGGGAGATCTGGGTTCGGATCCCAGCCGGGATCGATTTTATTTGTTACTAGCTGTTGCGCGCGGTTTTATCCGCGCAATTTCGATTCCCGCAGGATTTTCGGGATAAAAAGTAGCCTATACGGATTCGGAAGAATCCCTCTAAGTAATGCTAAAAGAAATTTTGAAATCGGTCCAGTAGTTTTTGAGCCTCTTCAATACAAACATACAAAAATACAAAGGTTTCCTCTTTATAATATTAGTATAGATTTGTGTCTGTAAAATTATGTGAACACAACTTAAGTTGTTGTTTTTAACTTGTAAAGATTTTATTGTGGTCAATGAAATCTTTCCGGGCCCCTTTAGTGCTTGTTGTCTGAAAAAGTACAAATGTTTCTTTTAATAATCATTAATTTCCGCACAGTGGGTAGTGATTTAAATTTGAGTAAAAACCAACACTAGACCAGCTCATTTTGACACGCAGAGGATAACCTCATGGCAAAGGGCTATGAATTTAGAATCGTCTAAATGCAGACAGTAAAATGCAACATACTTTCTTATACATAACTTCACGCCGTATCCCTTATGGGGTAGGCAGAACACAGGTTATAACAATAACAGAGGTTATAAGACCATCTGATGTCACATTTGACAAATTTGCTGGTATTATTATGATGGAGAGAGACTATTGCAGTGACAGGGGGTCAGCCGCTCACCCACAAAAACGGCAATAAAACCTCTGTTCCTTAACTGACTTTTACAGTATGCCCGGCAAGGGAAGCAGCTAGCACATTCTATGTATTTCATTCGCACCCAGTCCAGCATGGAAGCAATGTTGCCTTGATAATCTTAAAACTAATAGAAGTTACCAATTCCGGCAGGGTTTAGCCATATTTCTACACAAGAATGTTCCTGGATATTGAATGGTGGTTATGGGTTTGGATCCTGCTTACTGCAGAATTTTATTCAGTGTGGGTCAGATTCTAAAATTAATCAAAGTTACTTAAGCGTGTATGTACTTTTTTAAGTAAATATTTTGATTGAAATATATTCATGAAATTCCATCACTATAATTTTCTCTTGGTTACATCTCTTTCTCTACTTCCTCAATTTTGATTATTATGTTTAATATGTAATTATTTTTTGGTTTATAGAAAATTACTAAAAATTTTCACAAGTCATGTTTCTGTCTTTACTCATCGGTTGGTTATATCTTCGGATTTGTGAATATTTTTTCAGGCACAACATTTACCCGATTATAACTGGGTTTATAATCGTGTAAAAACGCTGGATCCTCGCCTAAGAGCCCGCCGTTCGTTAAGCCAAACTCGTTATTTCGTTCTTCAAAAACATCTTAATATTTCACTCGACTTCACACGCAGGTTGACATGTTTGGTGAGACAGACGATATATTCTTACAGAAATCTTACAAAATTTGATGTAAGAGATAAATAAACTAGGTTTGTAGAACATATAACTGTAATATATTACTGAATAAATAGGAATTATTTATGCCCAAAGTTGCGTTAAAATTGGGGTCGAAATATGGATATTTCAATGACCATAATTTAATTATGTTTTCTTTAAGCATCATGCTGACTAGCAACAAACTTTAATATCGGCAAGATATACTTATTTTTGGAGTTTAACAGCAAGTAATGGCGCTATGAGGCTTCTATGTATGTATGGAGAATTTTACGAAATGAGAATGCTCTGCATTAATTGATTATTGAATTTATATTTTCCAGGATCAATAGCAGAAGAGGCGTGCGAGTCCCGTGTGAGTCTCGACGAGTGGCCCTGGTTCCATGGCACGCTGGCGCGGTCGTCGGCGGCGTCTTGCGTGCTAGCGGGAGGTGCGTCTGCGCACGGCTGTTATTTGGTGCGACAGAGCGAGACGAGAAGAGGGGAATACGTGCTGACGTTTAATTTCCAGGTTCGTTTTAAAAAAGTTATATCGGTATTTATGCCTTACACCGAGCTTGGTAATTAATCGACCTATACAGTAAAGTTTTATTACTACAAACCGGGACAAGCTGTGTAGCAGATAAGCTTTTTAAAGAGAAAGATTCACTGTGAAGTCACTTCCATGGCTGTTGGCCTCGTTAAATATAAATTGTAGATACAAGCTGAGACACTTTTGAGTTTTTTATACACAGCCCAAGTGAGGTCGTGCATGGAGTACTGCAGTCACCTTTGGGATGGTTCTGCCAAATACCAGCTCGAAGCGCTAGACTCTGTTGACCGAAGAGCCCGTAAAATCATAAATAACAACAACCTTACAAATAAAAAATTGCAGACGCTGGAGCATCGTCGTAAGGTTGCTTGTTTGACAGTATTTTATCGGCTACATTTTGGTGAGTGTGCGAGTGCTCATTTTAACCCAATCGAACCCACTCCTTTTTACCACCGGACTACCAGACACAGACAGAACTTCCATCCCTATATAGTGGATTTACCAAGAAGTCGAACAAAACGCTTCGATAGTTCCTTTTTGGTACGGATTGCCAAGGTGTGGAACTATCTGCCTGTGTCTGTTTTTCCTGACCACTACAGTCCTGGAACTTTTAAGTGTCGAGTGAATAGGGTTCTCGTGGAAGGACGTGACACCATAGTCTTCATGCGCACTTTCCATCAGGTGGCATGAAAGACAAACGTCCTATCCTTACAATATAAAAAAAAGACGAGGCTGGGGCTGACATTTAATTTCAAGGTTTTTTTTACTTTAATCGTATGAATCTGTGTTTATGGCCAGTCGGCTTTGTTTTTCTTAATTTCACCGAGCTTAGCACATCAGCGCTTGATGAAAACTACCACAAGGTCTCTAGAAGGTTACCTTTTTAAAGGAAACGATTTACTAAGTCCCTTAACATCATAGGATCTGGATTAAGCTTTCCTTCTAATCTCTCGTTTAATATAAATAGTACGTACCATTTTTTATTATCTCACCTGATGGTAAGATGAGGACCAGGTCAAAAATGATAGCACACCGGTGCGTCGTGCGTGCTGGCGGGAGGTGCGTCTGCGCACGGCTGCTATTTGGTGCGACAGAGCGAGACGAGGAGAGGGGAATAAGTGCTGACGTTTAATTTTCAAGTCAGTTCTTTTTTTTAACCATCTTCTACAGGGTGGAAAATTTCAGTGAAAATTTCGGAGTAGTAAGGGAAAGTAGGTTATTCGTACCATCTACACGAAAATAGGAGCATACATATCTTTTAATGGAATTTTGATCCTCATAGATAATCTATTTCACAATCTATCTTATGTTTGGTTTAGGTTTTGCTGTTTCAAAAATAAAGTTAAGATTGAAATTTTGTTCGAGTTTTCCTCTTATAAGTTTTTTTAAATATAACTTTATCTAAAAGTTTATTATCAGATTAGATAGGCTATTAAACAAGGTTTATTTTAATATGTAGGTGTCTTAACAAAAAGTTAATAGAATTTTAGTTATTTAGGTTTAACCTGTGGGTTTAACTGAAATATCCCTAGACCATGTTGATGTGTATACTATACCGTAGATTGATACAAAAATGAAAAATAAAGAATATTTTTTACAGTGAAATGTACGATTGTACTGATCAATGTAACTCTTACATTGCTTATTTAATAATTACTTAATTCCAGGGCCGAGCCAAACATCTCCGTATGACACTCAGCGACTCCGGTCAGTGCCGAGTTCAGCACCTATGGTTTCCCAACGTGCACGATATGCTGGAGCACTTCCGAGCTCATCCAATACCTTTGGAGTCAGGCGGAGCGGCTGATGTCAAGTTGACAGAATACGTCGTCTGCCAGGAGGGGAATAGACAAGTGAGCCAGCAAGCGTAGTGTTGTGCACGGGGTTGGGATGGGAGAATTGTGGTTTAGTTTTTTTTTCGATATTTATTGATGGCCAGTTTTTTTTCCGATGTTTATTTATGGCCGGTTTTTTCGGTGTTTATGGCCTTTTAAATTTAACTAGTAGCTTAGTGCGAGGGTGAATGTTTTTTTTATTTATGGCCAGTTCTTTTTTTCGATCTTTATAAGAGGCCAGTTTTTTTTCGATGTTTCATTATGGCTTTCTATATTTCACTGGTGAGGGAACCAAAAGCAAGATTTCTCCTACGTATGAGCTATTCTCGAATTTATGTATTGGATTTTCAATTATCAGTTTCCGAAAGTGGACACCAAACATTAGAGCGAGAAACCCAGCAGGAATCTTTTATTAAGTTTTTTGTAGTATAGTGTAAAGGCCCATATTATGAGCTTACTCAGATTGAAACTTCGCTCAACTATGTTTTGACAGTTTTCTTTGAAGAATTGTCAGCTTAAGACAACTTAGTATAGTATAATAGGGGCCTAAATATTGTATTTTATAATCAACCGGGAGATTCCATAAGGGACAATCTATCGCCGTATTATTATCTTTTATTTTTTCGAAGATAAATAGTAATTATTTATTTATTTAATCATGTATGTACAATGATACTTAAAGACTAATATATGTACAAAGGTACAGCTTATTTCTAAGAGAAATTTCTTCCAGCAGTAATTACACACTACTATGTACAATATTACCCAAAAAGGCCCTAGTTGTCTTTACTGATAAGAAACTTTAAATGAACTCTTTGAGAACAAGCAAACTGATATAAATACTCACTTTGGATTTGAAGTCCAGCAAGTCTTTCACTATAAAGATAATTAATGTTAAATATAAATAAAATAGTAAATCATAACGAAAAAAATATTTGAAAAGTTTGACCCTCATAGGCCCGCTCTGTATCTGTATCTGCCGTATCTGATTCATGGCTATATTTAAAAGTGCAATACACTTCAATATTTGTTTCATTTTTATCAATACTTAAAGAAAATATTAAGTAGTAGTTATATTAGGTCCATTCAAATATTACAAAAGGAAAATAATGATTAAACTTTTAACTAAACCACAATTTTTCTTCCCAAACTGCAATTTAACCTTAGTTGATCACCAATGTGTGCGTGCCTTGATGTTAGATATATTATGTTTGTATATATGTTATTATGTACAGGGTGGACACGAATCAGCGCAAGCAATATTGTTGTAATGGATTGTCGAAATTAAGAGTATATTTCATAAGTATAAATACAAACTTAGATATTTAAAAACTCCAATTAGGTATATCTATATTAAATATGCAGAAAGTATTAAAAACGAAATTCGGCAGTTATATTGTAAGTCTTTGTTTCGAATTGAAGGAAATGGATATCGCTAATGCACACTAATCGTTCCCACCCTGTATATTTGTATGTGCATATTAGCTTTCGATGTAAGCTCTTTTTGTGTCACAAACTGAATGTATGAAAAATTTCATACATTATTTTTAAAAAGACTATTTTAAGCCGCTTCTTTAAGTGTTGTGTACTGTTCGTGAAATACTTTTTAGTTGCTAAGTAATTGTACAGTCTTAGAGATTTTATATTTATTTAAGAGACATTGAGTTGGATTCGCCATTACACTCTCAATTTTTGTCTCTGTTATGTCAAATTAGGCGACTTCAAAACTGATGTTGACGCTTCTAAAGCGGGTCACAGACTAAGCAGGTACGGTAATATTTTATCTGCGTATAAAAACTTATCTTATATCTGAAAGCATCGCACACTAAGCATATTAAATACCATTTTAGAGTATACATTCACTCTGTACCCTTAAGTCTAAGTGGATTAATTTTGGGCAGATATCTTTGTATACAGAATGACTGGTGGGTCACTTTTGAAATTCAAGGACGTGATAGTTTGAGATCATACATGAAGAGAAAAAATATAATAAAAAATAAAAACGATTTACTGAGTAAACTTAACCGCAAGTTAAAGAATTGATTACGCACCGTATGGTTACACTAGCGTTTGCAGCGATCCGCGTGCCAGTTCACGTGCCGCGATTAGTTACAAAACTTTATTTATTTATAGGGAATTCTAGTGAAAAATTAAGAACCTACTTTTATGACATAATTATGACCAGCAGTGCGAGCACAGAACTTTATCGGCTCGTATGCTTGCGAATGTTCGTATAGTATGGAGTCGGTTTATAAGTAATAATTAAAATCTATCTATTGCCGCACGGCCAGCTTAAATAAATGCGTGCCTTGTTAATTTTAAATGTTTATAAAGATGTTGTACTCTTAAATAACTGTAAAATAAAAAATTACAATGTTACCAAAACACTTGCACGAACATTCTTAAACATACGAGTGGACAAAGTTCTGTGCTTGCACCGCTGAGTCGAGTACAGAGTGATCTCTCTCCTTCAGTATCTAAAATTTGTCACACCCTGTATACATTACACATCTGTCCATTTATATAGGTATCTGTAGATACCGGCAGATACAATCGTATGTTATCTGCGCTGTGTGTGTCAGTTCTTGCGAATCGTATAGAAAACAAAATTGACAGATATATGAACACATGCAGATATCTGACCGCATCTGCGTAGTGTGGTATCCGCTTTAGTTTGACATCACAGTGTCATATTGAGTAGAGCCTACTGGATAGTACTGTGGATATCCACCCACCAAGTAGCCAAATGATGCTATTCTTTATTTATAAATTTTATGTATTGTATAAAAGTAGCATTTATTTTTTTATATGTAGAGTTGAATATAAAGAATCTCAGTTGAACAAAATGATATATTATTATGTTGATTCTCTTCGTTTTTTTAAACAAAGTGCCAAGCAAATTCTTAAAGCTTTCTCTATTTTTTAAATTTATTGAATTTTATTTTTTATTAATAATTATTGAATGCTCGTAGCATTGTAATTTTGAGTTTTCAATGATTTTTCAACTCAAATATTATTTATTACTTAGTTTTGGATACAAATGATTAAACGAAATGCCAATTAAGTTTTAAGCAATGTAAATATATTATTTAATTTATTATACCTATTATCGTGGATAGATTTTTCACAAGAATGTGAATATGTATATTTTTCAACCTTAACTATGTTTTTAATAGTTATGTATAGTTTTTTTTTTTAATACGCATTGGGTTTTATGCCGCATAGTATCTTGGAAGATATAAAAAAGAAGTTATTAAAGAAATAAGGGTTTTTTAGAATATTCATCATTTACAGATTTAAGAAAAAATAAAGCCATCAAGAAAAACGACAATTGTAACAAAATGAAACAAAACCAAAAAAACAAATACTTACTTTTTTATATACCTAATGGATCTTTGACTGTGCATTAAGTCTGAGGTTTGAACAGCCCTCCCAAAAGTTGACTATCTCTTTCATGTCAGCGTTCGTGTATATTTATTTCCTGATTTCGATTCTTGACTATTAAGAAAGCAATTATTTTGAAAATATTTTTTGTCATAAAAGAAGTCAAATTAATGTCAAAAACGACTCTTTGGGTTTTTATGTATTTCCGTGCATCTACAGCGCAGTTAGTTTTTGTTAACATTTCCAAAAAGTATTTTTTTTGACATAATATTATGTTGATCAACGTTGCTCTACACGTCCTTAACAGTCAATATTCTCAAACAATGTTATCATAAAGATGATTTACAAAGGTAACTGCGGTATAATTAATCGGTTTGTTATATTTTGTAAATTTCTGTTAAACTGCAAACTGGACGGCAGCGGAACGATTTGTTGCGGTGCAATACAAACTCAATACTTTCTATCGTGTCGCGGAAATCGCTGCCCGCGCCGCTGTCGCTCTCGCTACCGCGGTTGCTGCCCTCCAGTTTGCAGCCTTAGCGGCGATATGGATGCGATGAACAACATTTAACAAAGAGTAACAAGCAGTCTCAAAAGTTGAAGAATGTTACCTATTGTTATTGTGTTCTATTTTGTTGCTCCACACAGAATAACTGCGGTGTGGATGTCTTGTCTTGTCAAAAATAACCCTAATAGTCCTGCGAACAAATAGGCTGTGTCCAAGACGTCATTTTCCTAAAGTAGATTTTCGCGTTTTTTTTTGTTTAGTGGCATTTCCGTAGTATTATTTGATCTGACTGAATAACTCGGACATACTTTTGTATAGTATAACTGAATTATCTGACACTGTGGCGCTAGTGTCTTTGTCATTGAGCCCACAACTCTAGTTGTAGTAAGGATACATCTTAGTTCCAATTTTCCCCACCGGGTCAAATAAGTTTGTGGCACTTTATGTCTATTGCGTAGATAAACGAAAGGTCTTGGCAGAACTCTTACTTGTCATTCAACTTAATAAAATACTTCCAAGAATACGGCGTATATTGCTTTGTTTTTTTATTAATACCCGTTCAGGTAATTCTCGAAGATTTTAATTATGAAAACGGAAATTTGCTGAGATGTCATTTCACAATATACACAATTAAGTTAAACTGATAAAGACTCGTATTATTAAAGGTTACTTATGACAAGCGATCAGTATAGA
This sequence comes from Stenoptilia bipunctidactyla, assembly GCA_944452665.1. Classification (NCBI taxonomy): domain Eukaryota; kingdom Metazoa; phylum Arthropoda; class Insecta; order Lepidoptera; family Pterophoridae; genus Stenoptilia; species Stenoptilia bipunctidactyla. The sequence continues at coordinate 1,134,626 of OX101737.1, read as the reverse complement.
TTATATGTCAAATTCTCATACAATCTGTACTTAAATTGAGTTAAAAGGTGACGCGACGCGATTCGAAAATATCAAATAATATATGTTGTATACAGGGCTATTTTTTAGTTATTGGACAAATTTAAATATTATATTCTTTGATACAATATAAACGTACCTGCAAATTTATTTTAGTATCGCTCGGTAGAAAAACAAAAGATATGGCATCACAAACTTTTTTACAAAAAGCCGCTGTTGACGAACACCCTACGCAAAGTACGATACTACGACCCTGCATTTCATTATGTTTGATAATACTACGACAAGATGCTTAATATCTTAGCTAATATATTAGTTTCTTTGTAAAAAAAAGTACCTTTTTTGCAAAAATCGTTTCTATAAATTATATTGTGTGAAAAAAAATTCACTAAAAATAGCTAGGACTTATAAACATATAGATTTACTGTCAAGGTGGCTTAAAATCAGTTCTATGTTGTGCTTTTGTGATATGACCAAGATTCAGCTCCAAGAGTGGGCTTAGGAGGTACCCCTAATTTTATGGTATTGCTAACCTAAGACCACCCTTTGAGTTGAGACCGTTTTATTAATACGTACGAACAGTCACGTCCAATAAAATGTATACACTTCGCAACTTACTCGGTTGTAATAAGGTTCAAATTCAATTCAAATGAAAATGTAAACATTTCATGATACTCGACTGTACCTAAGTAGGGTAAGACTTATTTATATTTGTTTTGTTAAAAGATTGAATGTTTTTGTACAACTTACCATAAACCCGAAGTCCTCAATAGAAAAAAAACATTAATGAATAACGTTACACACTTTTTTTATATTGTGATAATGAGAGGTTTTCTGACAGCTCATTAAAAAAACAAAACGGTTCAAAAATGGTACAAAAGGCTTCGATAGATGGCGCTTTACAAAAGGTGAAGACTTGTCTGTCATATAGCCATTTATTCCACACTGCGTTTTTAAAAGTAAAATAAATTAATTGATGTCTGTATCAGAAATTGAACTTATAAATAACCATAGATGGTAGATACCACTTACCTACATTATAGTATACAGACTTAACGCCTCCGGCTTTTAAAAAGTGCCATCTATAGAGGTTTTTTGAACTAATTTTTATGAGCTGTCAGAAAACTCCTCATTCATAAGCAAATGTAAATGTACGCCTAGATTTGTGACCTGTATTTATGTTATGTATTTTGATATATGTTCTTTTTCATCACGCCAAACATCTAGCCCTCTCTGAAGTATTTGCGAGGCGTCCGCCTGTTTTACTTACAAAAAACCTGCACGAAGTCACAACAACTTCAGAGGAGAGTACATGTTTGGCGCGATCTATGCACAGGGTTATTACATCTTTCAACTGTGTTATTTAGACCTGATTGTTACTCAAGCCTGATGTTATGTAAGTTGTACAAAGATATATTAACCCATGAACAAAGCTTTTGTTGTTAGTTTTGAAAATAAGTGTACAAAGTGAACTGGCGTTCTTTTAGAGCTTTAATTGTTACTTTAATTTTCTGTAAATTAATTAATAAATTTTTGTGTATATGGAATGGCTTTTTATTTATTTTTTTTAGCATTTTTTTTAAATTGAGTGGCTGTTGTGTGTATTGTTTTGCTGTCGTAGTGTTTTGTTTAATTTTTGGTAAGTACTTTTTTAAGTATTGTTTGATTGCTTCTTTTTGGAGTTTTTTTGATGTGGTGTATTTTGTTAAAAATATATTTATGAAAGATGGGCTTATTTTTTTAATGGTTTCTTGAATTCCTTTTCTATTTACCAAGTTTTCCATTTTTTAATAAGGGTTTATATCTCATTATTTCAATTTAGTTTATTAACTGAAGTAAACGAACTGGCCTGTTTGTATAACATCGTCCCATAACAATTCGATATAAAACGATTGTCTCCTGTCTCTAATTGTTCCTACACCAGTGTTCTTTATCTAAGTTATCGTCATTTACCATCGGCGTAATTAAATAGACGCCATTTTGTAATAAGACAAGAATATTGTTTAAAATGTCTAATAGAAGGCTTCAGGACGAAGCCGCCCAAATCGTCCACATTTATATCATACAATCATGTAATATGTCGAATTCTTTTTGACAATATGTGATCAAACGAACTTACCTAGGTGAAAATGTATTTGTTATTACTTTGTTTTTAGCTCGGCGTGTCCCATGGGAGCGATGTGCGCATGCGGCGAGCAGAACTCGAAGCGCTATTGGTGGCTAGCGGAGGCGCTCATCATGACGTCAGAGCGGTTGATAACCAGTACAGCTTCGTTTAAATACCTGATTTAAAACTGCCATGATTTCTTGTATTTGATATTGAACAGCTTATACAAGTAATGATTTCATCATTATTGTTAATTTTGTTTTATTTTCATTATCACTGGAATTACTTGCTTTGTCTGATTCCTATAGAGCAACTTGTACGAAGAGCTGTCAAACGTGAAGCTTTCTTAACTCTCAATAGATGGCGCTTATCTAAATTATTACAGAATTCGTTTTACATTAATGCTGTCTTTTTAAGTTTAAATCTTTGAAATGAAGCGTTTGGTGTAAAAAAATAATTCATTGATATCTATGTTCGAGTTAAGATCGCGTGAAAGTAACCAATTTAAATGCATTAGTTCTGCAATTGCATTGCTTATCTCTATTTTCTAGTTAAGATAGCTCTATCTTAAACATACTAGTTTAAATGCATTAATTGTTTGCTTAAGCTGAAAATTAACCAACCGATTTAAATGTATAAACACGCCGCCCTTTTGAATTTCAAATTTGTGATGTGCGTAATTAAACAAATTTTATTCATTAGAAAGCCTAAGATGAGAGCCTTCAATAAAAAGTGAAAATGCTGAATTAAGTGTTCACGAGTTAAAATATACCTACTCAGATCTATGCTTACTGAAAATGGCTGGACTTACGACTATGACATAATATGATACGCCCATTTATATTTATATTCGCAATACTGAAATGAAAGTACTTACCTACAGTTTTTTCCATTACTTGGAAAATATCACTGTCCCAAAGTTCAGGTCGGTTCGATCACAAACCCAGAGAGAGTTATTCAAAATTTAAGTCAAAAATGTTTTTTCACTGTAGGTGTTTTTTCACATGGTATGACATACACTGAATGAATTTCTGTTTTCAAAGGGAAAATGCAGATTAAATATATTTATCACTATGATTGCATTATTTTCCAGGTAGGAGGTCAGTCAAGTTACCATAACTTGATTAAAAGTAGGTATAAAAGTAAATAATACTCGTTCTCACTTTTTATTGAACGCCCCTTGTAGATTTGATTTTAAATATGAAATATCAATATGTCCTGTTTCTGTTATTTATTTAATTTAAGCTGAATTGTAAATTAAATTCAATGTAGTCTCTATGTGTAAATGATAAAATAGCTTTATTTAGTGTGCAATATTTAGCTAGAATGTTATCGAATTGGCGTTGATTTATACTCACTTTTCAGCGCTGATTAGAGTCTCTCAATTCGTTTTATATTCGGTGATGAAGGATGTACATAAGTCAATAAAACAAGTGAGTGTTTGCGGCGAGATAACTAATACGGACCATATATATGTGTAGTCTTGCGCACTAAATATTTCTGTATGTAAAATGGCTTTTGCGTAAGATATAGGTTACCTACTTATATTACACGATTCATCATAGGAATTAAACAACTACTGATACCCTTTTTTGTTCCGTAATGGTGTTATAACACAGCAGTTATACATCTAACGTTATAAAACGTTTTGTAGCACGATGACATTTTATAATATTTTATTTCAACATGTCACGAATGTTATGTCATAAACTCTTATACTAAAGTAACCGTCACGAGAAGCTATAAATTATGTAAACAAACATCTTTTAGTAAGTAAACATTTTATACTGCGAGATAATAATAACTTGAACATATTCAATCGACATGAAATATAGACGGGTTATATGAAAGTAACAACCTATTTAATTTAGTCGAATTATATTTTAACGACGCAAAGCGCTATCGTTTGTGTTTCTTGGTACCGGAACGCGTCCGTCGCAGGGATTGTAAACTATCGGCTCGCAAAAATACAAATTTTAAATTTGACGAGGTAAAACAATTATTACAAGAGGGACTGCAGCAGATTACTTCGGAAAATTGGAAGCGTTGTGTGGAGCATGTTATCAAGGAAGAAGATAACTTTTATTCCAAAATCGATGAGATGATTGATAAAACTGTAGACAGCTTCGTGATACATGTCACTGATTCTGACACAGAAATGGAAACATCTGAATCTGACGAATAATTATTCTGAAATAATATATGTTAATTAATAAATTATTAAATCTTAAACAAATTCTTTTTTTTTATTGGTCCAAATGTTGTGAACTCCTGAACACTTGTTTACAAAATTTATAGCTTCTCGTGACGGGGACTTTAGTTCACTAGCGCTTGTCTCTCTGATGTTGCTTATAATTAATTATATCATTTTGTAATTAGTTGTATAACATCACATACAATTTATGACTTTTGTTATTAAAAGTTAGAGGACATGGGCTGTGCAGGAGCTCTTAATATTAACAAACTGTTGTTATTCGTAAACGCACTATACGTTTATTTTAGTTTTAATGCTGCTTAAATGTGCCAGCTCTCTTTCATAATACAAAAGAAGAGTAAAAGACATTCATAAGAGTTTATTGACTCCAATCGTTAGGGGGGTTAATAGTAAACGAAAATTGTACATTTTAAGCATATGTTTTTAATTCCCTTTGAGGATTCCAATAGTTATTGCAGCTATTTACCCTAAGTATACATAAATGTAGGTAGTTATTTGTGTTGCCCCTTGCCGTAATATTAGCGAATAAACTGGTATTTATTTTTAGAAATAAGCGTTAGCAGTATGTAAATGTTATGAGTGTTCTATGTTATTAATGAAAATATAATACATGTTATATTTAAAATTGTAAGTCGAGAACATACTCATGAAATATATTTTGTAATTGTACCTAATACGAAATGAAACCAAGTTTCTATGTAAAAATCTATAGATACATAGTTCATCTAGTCAGCTTTAGGGTACAGGGAATAGATTTCAGAATATCATTTAATATTTTGTATGTATTCGTAGTAATTCATTGTACACGTACATACCTAAAGTGATATTACTTGCTCACAAGAATTAATGGTGATTGATATATCTACCTTTATACAACGTGTAACAAAATGGAGAGATAAAACTTAAGGGTTAGCTTCTATACCACACGTAGAGTATACAGTAAAAGAATTAGCATGATCAGTGCTGGTATAGACTTTGATACAAAATTTAATTATTTTACAACAAAATATTTTGACAACCCTAGTCAACCTAAGCTAAAACAAGACTTGTGCCAGTCAGTGACCTTATGACCTTTCTGCACCGGCTGAACTTTGCAGTATCTGTCTTACCATCACTATTACCGTTACCCATCACTTTATTTTTACGCCATCTCTTATCAATTAGATTTCATCAAAAGCTAACAGCTGTTTTTAGGGGTCGACACTTAGATATTTTGATCTAAACTTTGAACTTGTTTTTCGGCCGAACCGTAAGGATAACAAATTTATGTTACTGTTACTTATAAACTACATCACCAAACAAACAATTCAATTAAGTATTATCTCTTAATTATGTTACACGTTGTATAACTGGAAAATTATAAATCCCTTATCCTACTCATTTATAACGTAACTGTTCGTTGGTATTACAAATTGAAGGATAAATTATAAACTAATGGTGTTTACGCGTGGTACGTAATTAAATATTGCCATATTACAGGCACTTTATATTTTCCTGCAATATTGTTCAGTACTACGTAAAGCTATATTGCAGGTGTTCAAACATAACACTTCCAAATGTTTTATGCATTGCGCCTCTAATTTTGCATATATTACTAAATGAAATTAATTTAATGTGTACATTTATGGGTCTTCATTTCAACGTTATGACATAAAACTATTTTTGAACCTTTTATCCTCTAGATAGCGCTTTGAAAATACATTGGAGTGATTTATAATAAACTCGTAAAAAGTAAGGGTCGTGGTAGATTTTAGGGTGACATTAATTCATGCTAAGATTACAGAAGAAATGTAATCACATTACTGTGATTATCAAAAAGCTCACAAGAACATTTTGTAATCTAAAATGTCGAATGTATACATATGAGACCTAGTTTTTGTACCATAAAAGTATGTTAATAAAACACGCATAAAGGATATCAAGGGAAGGCTCCTGTTATACAGGGTTTTATAGTAATGCTGTTGCTTAATTAAGGTGTGAGCCACAATTCGAATTGGTGAAATACAAAACTCTGTATTGTAATCACTTACATACACTGAAAGTTAATTTGGGGCTCCGTTGTGTCTCAGTCACACATGCTTACCTACCTATGCTTGCTAAAAGTAACGTAACTTTTGAGGAGCAGGCGAACAAATCCAGACTTGTCCATGCAATCAGTTTTTCATACCTCTAAAAGTAAACTAGACCATTCAGAACATTAATAGAGTTTACCCGTACTGAAAATCAGAACTCTGACTGGTCTTCATCTGCTTGTACAAATTTTTTATCCATCCTGTAAAAAATCGTTCATTGGACAAGTCTGGATTTGTTCGCCTACTCCTCATTTGCAAGATAAGATAGAGAGTGACCCTATCATTCCACTTCTCTTTGTCATAAATTGCGACAGGTTTGAAATTAAAAAAAAAATAACCTATTCGGTATTTAGTCGTAAATTGAGAAATTATAAAAAAAATATTTACTTATATTCATCTAGGTTCAGTCAGCTTTAAAAGTTGGTGAATATGCAAATATTGCAGTTTTTATAAAAAATAAGATTTTTTAGATTATTGACGTATGAGTAACAGCACTTTAATAAAATCTCAACTTTTGACGCTGACTGTACATATTTGTAATGATTGTTAAATTTTGGTGTAATTTATTGATGTGGTTTGATTGTATAAGATTAAAAGTGTAACAGAATGATGAAATGTCGGCATTGTAAAATTTATTGAAAAAGAAAAAGTTGTTGGAATTGAAAAAAAATATTATTAGGCTAAATGTATTTACTTTTATGTATTAGGTAAATAAAAAAGCGTTGATATTGGAAATATTACATTAAGCTCTTAAGACAAAATATTGGCTGATCCATTGATCCATATTCCATACTCAAGGGACGTTTAATGAAAAATGAATAAAGATGAGTAAATGAATTGCCAGCTTCCAATGAAGTTTTCACATAAATCACCATTACTACAACAGCTGCATGAATTTATGCTAAGCTTCGAAAACTAGATATAAGTGGAATTCAAATTTAAGAAAATTCTATAACATAGGTAATAAACAATTAACAGTTCTATAACAAATATACAGAATAATAATAAATATTCTTTATTGCCACAGAACTTAAAAAAATAAACTTTCTAACAATATTATCAATGACACTGTGGGCGGCCTTATCTCTTAAAGCGATTTCTACCAGGCAACCCGGGGGAAAGGAAAAATATCAAGGTAAATATTTAGGTACCTACTCATTCTCACTTTTTATTGAACGCCCCTTTTTGCATACATATAAGAAAGTTTATTTTTAAACGCTGTCCGTTTGTTAAAATATTTTATGTAACGCTAGGCAATTGCATGAAGCTACCACTACCATTAGCACAATCTATGTTAAACTGAACATTCCCTACTCAAGGTTTATGTAAATTTGAAGAGGAATCAATATACTTAAGTATACTTATATTTTCCAATTATTTTGTTTTATTTTCCTCTATTCTCTATTTGTTTCCATTGCTTCGATCCTGGACTGGGAGCAAAAGAAAAACAGAATTTACACATACAAACATAGAACAATGAAACAATATAGATCTCATATCTATAATCAATATAATATAAGTGTAATTTATCATTATATTACTGACTGGCTTATTTATCTAGTTAAAATAATATGATAATAAAAGGAGCTAACCGAACTGCCTAGTTATGAAAGTGCAAGTGATTTTATCCTTAAAGGTGGAACACCGGAACATTTTTCGATAGTACCATCATTGTAAAAATCAAATCGTTTGCTTCGTGTTTGTTACTTGATTATTATGTGAAGTAACAATATTATTATTAATATAATATTGGTACTAATATTATAAAGCTGAAAAGTTTGTTTGAACGCGCCAATCCCAGGAATTACTGGTGCGAATTGAAACATTATTTGTGTGTTCGATAGTCCATTGATAGGAAAGGAAAATGTTGCGAAAAGGGGGGAAATTATACAATTTTGAGAGCTTCTATTGCGTACGGTTACGGTAAACGGTTTAAGTTTACCGTAAACGTAAAGGTAAGTAACATTAACAAAAATAATGTCCGCGTCAGCACATACCTATCTTTTAAGGTTGACTCACAATAAACATTTTTATCGTTATAAATCGCGTTCAAAATTAATGTACCTACATATTAATTTCCGATGGAGTTTCAACAATATGGTATTATTCCTTATCCAATTTAAAATGTTTTTTTAACCGAATTCAAAAAAAGGAGGTTATCAGTTTGACCTGTATGTATGTATGTTTGTCCGCGATTTTCTCGGATTTGGCCAAACCGATTTGGATGCGGTTTTCAGAAAAAGATTTGTCATGTTAGGAGAAGGTTTTAGTGTATTAACCTACTTAAAAAAATAAGGTTCTCAATTTATCTGTTTATTTTGTATCAGAGATGAGCCGAATGTTCGGCCGAACATTCGTATTTCGTACATTCGACTTGTATTCAGCCGAATGTTTGATTGATTTGCCAAATAATTACCAAATACTAGTACTTTCACGCGGTTTTACCTGCGCAGCTTCTGATTAAAAGCAGTCAATGTGCTATTAATTATTCACTATGCCAAACTTTCACATTTATTATAAAAGTATGACTTTAGTTTATTACTCTGCCAATGACTGATGGACGGCTATGTTTTTTTGATTAGCCAACTTACAAAAAGGAGCATCTCAGTTTAATCTGTATGTTAATTATGTTTGTCAACGATTATCTTGCAAGGATTTTCTCTTATAAGGAAGGTATCAGTTTGATCCGTATGTGTGTATGTATGTATGTTTTTTCGCAATTATCTCACGTTTGGGTGGATTGTTTTTGATACAGATTTTTCTGTTTTTCATTTACTTACTTTTAATTTTGAGCTAACTATTAGTTTTTTCATAGTAAGTTAGTTTCCATATTTGTAGATATTCGTGTTAGATTTTTTAAGTGATAAGTTTTGGATAAGTTCTTAGCTGACTGTTCGCACGAAGTTTTTTTAAGCGAATCTCTCTGCGTTTGTCAATTTCTGCAGCACAAGCAGCATGCTGGCGTTACCTAGACAAGACCATCTCTTGCTGCATCAAGTCGTCGTTTTTTTTCGTTGGGACTTTTATTCCTCTTCTTTTCTTTCTTAAAGCGTCCTTCTCCCTAGTTTTCTACCTAGGCCTACATGCACAACGTATAATAGTAAGTAGGTCAAAGTCATGGTGTTACAGTACCAAAACATTACATTACTAGTAGTAGGTAGTTACTGATACCAGAACTAGCTCAAAACTTATCACTAAAAAACTATAAATGTAGAACAAAACTAATAACTAGCCCAAAACAAATGCCTAACACTAAAAAGTATGAAATAAAAAATAGAAATAAAAAACATAAAACCAAAATGAAGGCAAACTCATTATTTCTTTTTCAGAAAAAGAGAACCGCCTTCAAAAAATCGACCCACTAAAAATGTTTAAATAAAATTTATAAACGCCATCCTATTCCGGTTTCTATTCCGTCCATATTACTACCCCGTATAGTAAATTTCTGCCAAAAATGAATTAATAATTAATAATGTAATATGAACATTAAAAATTTATCTGGGTAGGTATTTACATATTTTTTGAAGTCGGTGCCAAACCAAAAAAAGTAAGACTGCTGCCAAACAGAGAAAATTATAACGCGAACGTATCAACCCTCAAGTTTGGGCCTTTCGATATTTTGGCCGCCATAGAAAGCGTAGCACTCAAGTGAAATGTCTGGCCCCTAAACTACAGAGTCTGTATTTTAGAGAACAGCGCCCTTCTCATTCGATTTCCTAAAAATATGAACAGTTTTTTTTAATTTATAATTATACAACACCATGTAACTATGTTAGTACTTCTGGTGCAGTGTGCTTTGTTGTCCTGAAAATTTGGTATGGCACCGACTTCAAAAACTATGTAAATACCTACCCAGATAAATTTTTAATGTTCTTATTACATTATTAATTATTAATTTATTTTTGGCAGAAATTTACTATACGGGGTAGTAATATGGACGGAATAGAAACCGGAATAGGATGGCGTTTATAAAAATTATTTAAACATTTTTAGTGGGTCGATTTTTTGAAGGCGGTTCTCTTTTTCTGAAAAAGAAATAATGAGTTTACCTTCATTTTGGTTTTATGTTTTTTATTTCTATTTTTTTTTATCATAAGTGTGAACAAAATTGTCTTTTACATTACTTGATTTCCATCAAAATCTTAGGAGATAGCGTAATTTTAAAATAACTCTGCATAAAATTAGGTATCTACCTAGGTAGGTAGGGATAGACGCCCAAAATGGCAGGCGAGCGAGTGGTTCGCTGGCGGGCTACTCGCACTGTTAATAAGGTACCCGCGGGTATTAAGGCCTGTCGGCAAATAAGGCCTAAGGGACCAAAATCGTACTAAATACAGTAGCTGACGTTAAGGTTACACACTCGCACATGTATTGTGCGTGTACAAGTTGCTACGATGTCGCGGAAGCACGTTGGTCTGTCCCTCGTGCCAGTATCTCCAAAAAACTTTCTGCGGTGGGGTCACGTGGCATGTCTTATAAAAATCGGCCCCAGTAAAACGTAAGTTTTTTTTTAAATATTACACTTACATACCTGTGTTGGTTATCTGTTTATTTATTATTGTTTGCTTATCTAATTAAAATTTGAATTCATTTAATTTACTGTATGCCTATGGTCGGCGGATATTAAGGCCTATAAAATTGTACCATTATTATACTCCAATATTTTTTACTGATAAATGAGGCGGGGCTTGTTTTTGAAATTATTGTGTGTGTGTAGGTATGTATGTCTAATTTATTTGCAATTGTTTTCAATTATTACAGTCAAGATGCCTACCTACCAAACGGGTATTGTGGTCAGAAGATCATCTGATCTCAGCTGTCGGAGCAATACAAAGACTATGAGTCACCTATTCGGCTGAAAAAGTCGTTAATTATCGCGGTACGTCATTCACAAACGATCTGTATGATAAATATAATAAAAAGATAAGAAATAGTAAGGGAAAGAAAAAAATAAACTAAAGAAAAATACCCAGAAGGGGAATTTTGATAAGGCAAGGGAATGGAATAAATGTAGAACAGAAAATAAGAAATATAAAAAGACTTAAAATCCAAAGAAAGCTAAAATCGTATATACCAAGAAGTCTACCACCATCACCGGGCATTACACCAAAGCAGTTCAGTTGGTACCATGAGTCATGCCTGCGAATGAGACAGAATAGATGATTCCACGCAACGCATCATCCAATCGCAATGCTAAATGGTATCACAAAGAGGACGTCGGTTTATCGGTTGAAGATACTAATAATTTTTTTGTGTCCTGGTGAATTCGAATAGATAGGTTTTGTTTTATGAGTGCTATGCTCCTATAACTTTATTTGTATGATCTCAAAAATAACAATTTACACACTATAAGTTGATTTTTAGATGGCTTATACTATAGGCCTTTTTACCCTACCTACTATAGTATAATAATCCTTTAGATTAAGTTTTTAAAGAAGTCTCGAATTGATTTAGTTTTCAACCGGAGATCAAACTTTTCAGTTAAATACGGTAGTCAGTTTTGATTATGTTGAATATTTTTCATTTTATAGCAAATTTCCCTTAGCTAGGCCTTAATACCCACTTGTACCGACTTTACTCCGAGATAATTTCTGCGCAATAGCTTGATTTTTAGGTACATATTACTCATAAAACAAAACCTTATACTGTACATACTGTACATACTGTAATATGTACAGTATGTACAGTATATATATTAGGTACATATTACTGTACATACTGTACATATTACCAGGAAAAGGGTTTTAAAGCAAGACACGATTACATCTTGAGTGACAATTTATTAACAAATAGAAATATACTGGGTCACGTCTGAGGACGCCACAGATACTCCCCCCCTTTAAAAAAAAGGTAAACACAAAATAACAATTCAATATTCTTACTCTAAAATTAAATACTACATAACAATTTCAAGCAAAACACTCATTTTTTGTTGACATAATTGTAGAAATATTTGCAAACCTAGCAATTTATAAAGTACTATGATTACGTAAGACCATAATATCAATTAAGACCAATAGCTTTTGCTTTCTCATCCGTTGGAGTGATTTCTTGGCTCGTTATATGATAACCTAAGAAATCGAGTTCGATCTTGAGAAATTCACATTTTTCTATGTTAATCGTTATCCCAAGTTCATGCAGGCCTTTTAAAATTATGCCCAGATGTTGCAGGTGTTCCTCTTTGAGTTTGAAGTTAGATGTGTTGGTTGCTGCCTTGGTTATATCTTCATATTTTCCAGTAATTTTCTTATGCTACTTTCCTGTGAAACAGTTTCAACGATAGGATGATTTGCTCTGATAATTGTTGCAGGCATTGTCAGCTCAGTAACTTTCTCAATGAGCTTTTTTTTCGTCGTTTGATCTGCTTTTTCCTGGCACATGGTGGTTGACATTTATGTGTCTTTTTCTTGAATCGCTAATGATATTGACCTTGGTTACAATACCTCGATGCACTTCTTTACCTTGATATTGAGCGGAATTCACTGCGTCGATACTTTTCGTTTTCGTCGCGCAGTGCAGCGATTTCAGTTTTCATCTGTTTCAGCTGATTTGCAAGTCTAATGACCTCGTTAACTTCATTTGACGTAGCAATTGAGATGGGTTTTTTGTAGAAGCGTGGAATACGTTCCGATATGTTTCTGGCGGCAACTTCAGGTTCCAATGTAACAGGATTGACTGGAGCACGTAGAGCCATTTTCCTTTTTATTTCTGGTCGGGTCCTCAAAACTTCTTGCTTCGGCTGCGTGACTAACGTCGGGGTCACCACTTATTACGACCAGGAAAAAGGTTTTAAAGCAAGACACGATAACATCTTGAGTGACAATTAATTAACAAATAGAAATAGTAATCTATGTGTAGCAATATTTTATCTTATCTAAAATGTAGTAAGTATCTATTAAATATGCACTGGTCAACATGTTTTTATCAAGCACGTTTAATAGATATTAATATATCTCTGTGGGTCACGTCTGAAGACGCCACAGTACATAATGGTTTTGACAGGTCCAGCAATTCGTTAAACTGTGCTTCTATCCTTTGCATTGTAATGATTTCTAAAACTAAAAATAGGTACTAAGTAGTTATAATTTTTTTTCCTATCCTGAGTTTGACCTGATTCTCACCTGATGGTTAGTGTAAATGAGGTCGAAGATGATAGCAAACGGGTTTATGATAGAACTGACTTTCATAAAATATTTCGGGACTGCTGCATATTATAAAATTGATATATGTATTTTGTTTTTGTGTTTTGTATTTTGAATGTCTATTTTTGATAATAATATGTGGAAATTTTAATTTTATTTTTTAAATGTATTGTCTAATTTGAAAATATTTAAAATAATTTGATGAAATTGTTAACATAATGTAGTATTTTAATGTAATGTATTTTTATTTAATTATTTTTTAATGAAATGGTTTTTTTAATAAATGGTCAGTTCAGCACTTTGGTAATAGGGTGCTTTGAAAAACAGCGTTGCCACCTCCAGGCAACACTGCTGAAAGTATCCCTTTTGACACAAAAATTCTATATTTGTTAATATGAGTGTCAATAAACTGATTTATTATTATTATTTATTTAAAACATTAAGTGTACTTGGTGATAGGTAAGCACCGGCATAAAAGTACACACGGGCCTAAACTAGGGAATGCAATCTCGCGAGATTATGAAAATCAATCTCGCGAGATCTCGGCAATTTCGAGATCTCGCGAGATTGGTAGTTAAGAGTATAAATTTTTGCAAATTATTTCACTAATAAAATAGATATAGAACTCCTGGGACATTGAAAGAAAAAGAACCATTGATATTTTGAAATCAACATTTATTTTTACGAAGTCATAAAGATTAACTAACAAAAATAATAGAATTTGAGTTGAGAATTGAGATCAATCAAATCAAAGGCTCATTTTGCCAAACTAAAAAGAGAAATAGAATATAGGTAAAGTGAAAACCAAATAAAAACAATCAAATTAGGAACATTAGCAACATCTCGCTATACAATTATTTACAAACAGTTTTGGAAGTAGCTTCTTAGAAAGCACAACGTATTTTTGACGACCACTATGGCGTTGGGGTAAACCTATCTGCCTCAGACGCCAGTGGTTGCGGGTTCGATCCCCGCACGGAACTAGAAAAAAAAATGTTCCGTGTCTGGGTGTTTATCTATTTATGTATTTATATTCTAGGTTCCCCCTAGTTCGCTGCATGGTATCCCATATCACAAGCTATGCTTACTTTGGGGCCATGTAGTTGGTGTGATTGTCTAGGGATTTTATTAAGGTATCGTCACCTAACCTACACCTTATTTTGCAGGCTAGATAGCCAGCCGCTGAGAATGCCCTTTCAGATTCCACACTTGTTGGTACTATAGTTGTGAGGCAGTTATCAGCGAGCTGCAAAAGTTCTCCTTTAGACTCCCCGGACTCGTATAGATTCATTTCCTTCTTCAACAATTGGTCCAGCGATTCAATCTCGCTAATCTCGCGAGATCTCGCCCATTTTTAGGCCGAGATTAATCTCGCAGAAAAGGGCCGAGATCTCGCGAGATCGAGATCTCGCGAGTACGAGATTGCATTCCCTAGCCTAAACCAAGTGTGCACCTTGTGGTGTAACGTTTTATCCGAAACTAAAACGTTACACCAACAATCGCTTGGTCCATGAACTGTTGATCAACAGAATCTTAAACCATGAACTTTTCATCCAAAGGACTTTTCACCATTTCCTTACCAGGGGCGGTAGGGTTATTCTAGGGATAAATTAGGGGTACTAACTAATGACGACAGACGTCAAATCGAAAGCGTGGTTAAAGCCATGTTAGGGAGTCGAGAGGGCGGCCATGACCTCCTTCTGCGAGGACGTAGGTAATGTCGCAGAAGGAGGCGGCGGAGCGGTGCCGGGATGATGACGCCTCTTCGGCACCGATCCGCCGTAGGCGGAGGGGTGAACGGAGAAGGAGATACGCTCACCTTCTCCCTCCCGATAGCCAGCCGTAGCGAGTGAGGGGCCTGCTGCGGCTATTAGAGCTGTATGCGGGGAAATGGTCTCGTGTGCTGGACCATTTCCTACGTGGGGGGTGCTCGGCTAAGGCTGAGCGCAATCTGCCGGGGCTCGCGGGTAATGCCAATGGCGGTACCGTGAGCTCCATGTATGGCGGATGAGGTACAACTTGAGGTTTTTAGTGGGTAGGTCCGGCCTTCTGCCGGTTCATCCCCACATACCCCGTCGCTCCCCCTTGGGCGGTCGGGGATGTGATAGAACGTTTTCCTCAAGTAAAAAAGGGGTACTAACTATATTGTCGTCAAAATCAATGATTGCTGGTTTTCAATATTTTCAAATTCAAATTCAAATTCAAATTCAAATTCTTTATTTAAACTTTAAATTGTTACATTTAGACTTAACGACTAAAAAGATGAGAATAATACTTTGTTTTATAAATTATATCATAATTGTTAATAGCAGACTTAACCAATTTATACATAACTAATTTATTGTAACAATATAGAATGCATGGACTGTGGATCCCACACTAGGAAGAACCTGTATCGTGGGCATCCATATTTATGAACAGAATAAAGTTAGGAGCACAGTTTAAACATTAACATTAAGTTTTAAAATTAAAATCATCATTAAAGACAGCAGTCAAAGTACTTAAGCTTTTTTATACATATATTTATATATAAGCATTTATAGACTTATAAACTAGATATAGGGTGGGTACGTCTGTGTGTACATGCGTGTATGTATGTGTGCGTGCGTGTGTTGTTTGTGGTGAGTGGGTAAGTATGTATTTTGTATTAAGTATGGTACCATGTGTGAAGGGCTAGGATAAATGCTTTACAAGGTCTTCTGTTTGAAGGTAGGTCATAGATATCAGTCGGCTAGAAATTATGTGTTTTGCCTGTTTTACTGTGGTTTTTTTGATGTCGCAGAGTTTTAGTATTTTATTATAAATGAATGGAAGCATGTGTGCAGGCATACGTTGTGCGAAAGCTGTTTTAACTGTGAATATAGGGGCTTTAAATACTCTTCTAGAAATCAAAGTGGGGTAACTGGGAGACGTAAGGATCTTGCGGTGCATTTTTAGAGACGCTTTTAGGATATAAAGCTGCCGCACATTAAGTATCCCCGTAGCGGTATAGAGAGAGTCAGTGGGATATATCATAGGTTTATTAAGCATTGTTTTTAAAACCCCGCGTTGAGCTCTCTCAAGGCCTAACATGGTAGTGATTCCGGATCCACCCCAGATAGTGATGCAATAACTGAGCAGACATTCCCCAAGGCTTGTGTATACCAAACGGAGAGTATCGCTGTCAGCGCAGTGCCTGAGAGTTTTCATAACATAAATCAACTTCCTGATGCGGGACGAAGTGGTTTTAATGTGCTCCGTGAAAGTTAACTTCTCATCTAAAACCACGCCAAGATATTTTGCGCAAGGTACTCTACTTATAGTTTGGCAGGAGTTGTGGCTCGATTCACATCCAGAATGCAGTCGTAAGTTTGTGGGAAAAGGGGGGGCTGAAGGTTTGGTCTTATGAAAGCATAAGTATTTAGTTTTGGGCGCATTCAATGTAAGCAGATTAGCATCGAGCCAACTTTTCAGAGTAGTCAAGCCGGTTTCAGCTTTATGAAGGGCGCCTTCCCAAGTTTTTTCATGAAAAAGTGCGATTGTATCGTCTGCGTAGCAAAAAATTTCTGCATCCCGTAGTTTAACGCTATGAATGTCGTTCATATAAAGTAAAAACAGTGTGGGACCTAAAACACTACCTTGGGGGACGCCAAAATTTATTGGAAGGTCATCACTAACATACTCTCCTACCCTAACGCATTGTCGTCTACCGGTAAGGTAACTTTGAAACCAGTCCAGGGGCACACCTCTTATACCGGCATGTTCCATTTTTTTGAGTAATAGATGGACTGGAACAGTATCGAATGCCTTGGCTAGATCCAAAAGGACGCCGATGCACTTATCGCCATGATCAAGTCGATCCGAGACAAACTCCACTACACTCGTGACTGCATCTTCAGTCGACTTTCGGTATCTGAATCCGAATTGCTTGGGTGATAGCAGGTTATTATTTTCAAAATATATTTGAAGCCTTTTATTAACAATTTTTTCCAGTATTTTAGAGAATAAACCTAAGAGTGAGATCGGTCTGTAGTTTTCTGGATATTTTTTAGGTCCATTTTTGTAAATAGGCACTACTAAAGCCCTCTTCCAGCGAGTGGGGAAGACACCAGTGCTGATGCTGAGGTTAAAGATATGTGTGAGAGGGGAGATTATCTCAGGTTTGATGGCCTTGAGAAGAGCAGGGCTGATGCCATCTATTCCAGCTGAACTATCATTTTTGAGCTGAGATATCATCCCATCTACCTCGAATGTATCGGTGGGTTGCATGAAGAATGACACAGGAGCATGGTGTTCTAGGCAAAGGTTATTTATTAAATCATGCTGTGACATTTTTGTTTGGCTCAGTAACTGATTTGCGAGTTGTTCGCCGATATTTGCGAAATAAGCGTTGCAGTAATTGATGGAGTCCTTTGCGTTGCTTGACTTAGCATATGTCAGTTCAATAGCCGGGCTTGATTTTATTTTTGTGTTGCTGATTGTCCTGATAACTTTCCAGAGGCCTTTTGGATTATTTTTGTTTTTGGCAAGTTCCCTCGATTCGAACTCTTTTTTAAGGCGATGTAAAAGATTCATTAGGTAGTTACGATACCTTTTATAGACCAGTTCCTTTAATTTATCATGAGGGTGCCTTCTAAAGTCAAGGTGAAGCCTGTCTCTATGCTTAGTACATCTAACCAAACCGGGAGTCATCCATGGTTTAAAGATTAACTTTCTGGGATTGATGTGTTTTTTCGAGGAGTGCTTGCTTACCGCTGTGGATATGGCTGACTCAAAAAGTTCAGTAGCTATGTCTACATTTTGTTCCGACATTACCGGATCCCAGTCTACCTGCTTAAGTTCTTCAACAACAGCTTGGAAGTTTATCTTGTTGATTTCCGTAAATTGCGGTTTTGTTTTCTTGCCGAGCGTCCAAGTGCCCAGCATGCAAATACTGTGGTCAGTAATATCGGAGCGGCCGACCACTCCAACCGAGTTAGTTGTAGGGCTTTTTAAAAATATATGATCTAGACATGAACTTAATCTAGTAGGGCGTGTGATGGCGGGAAGCATGTTGAAATTAGCCAAGATATCTAGATATTGAGCCGTTCCTTCGTCGTTTGGGTCTAGGATATTTATATTTATATCACCTGCGAGAATAAGTAATGGCGAGCTCTCGAATAGTTGCAGAGATGAAAGGAGTGAATTTAAAAAAGGCATTTTGTTGAAATTAGCTTTTACATGAGTAAAAGCTACAACAAACGAATTGTAGGTAGGTTAAGAAAAGTAGTCATTTCCATGACAAGACTTTGAATATCGAAACGCTCTATAGGTACTCCTGGTACCTAATTCTACTGTTCGTAGACTAAACGAACATAATACATAACTTAATACGCCATATCCCTTATGGGGTAGGCAGAACACCAGAGGTTATAAAACGATATGATGAAACGTTTGTCAAATATGGAGGTATTATAATGATGGGTAAAGAATATTACAGTGACAGAGGGTTAGCCTATCGCACACAAAAATGACTTTTACAGTAGGCCCGGGAAGAGAAGCAGCGAAACACTAATTCAATGCAGACGAAGTCGTGCGTGGGCTCCATCTTTGTGAATAGTGTAAGTTTAAACTACAAGGAGAATATTCCAGTAATATTATTTAACCAACTCCGATATTCACGTGGACGAAGTCGTGGGCAACAGCTAGTTATATCATAAAGAACAAAGGCGGATCCTTAGTTACGTGAAAAAATAAGCGTTTAGAAATCCAATCATCACTTATGTTAATAGCTTATTCTTCTACGAATTTTCAGACCAATTCGTTTCCAATTTACTAAGGAATCAAAGGAAGTTTCTTTACAAGAACAAAATTATTTCAAAAGTCAAATCGATGAATTAGTGCCCACTTTAGTTGTTATTAGTGATCGCGAAATTAAAATCTCACCCACTTTACAATTTACTATGGTTGATGGTAAAGTGTGTTCTGCTCTTAGCGATTTATCTACGAGTAGGTGTTACATTTGTGGTGCAACACCGAAATAGATGAATGACTTAAATAAATGTTTAAATAAGGTACCTGACGCTAGTAAATTTGAGTTCGGCTTATCTCCGCTTCATTCATACATAAGATTTTTTTAATATTTCATTCATGTTTCTTATCGAATGAATTTTAAAAGATGGCAAGCTCGTTCGGCTGATAAAGCGTCTCTCGCTCAGAGAAAGAGTTAATTCAGCAGAAGTTTAGGGAAAAAATTGGCTTGATTGGTGATAAACCCCGAAGTGGAGGAAGTGGCACATCCAATGATGGAAATACGGCACGTAAATTTTTCCATAACTCTGAAATTTCTGCCGAGTCTATCATCAGGGTATAAAATAAATTCACAAAAATTTAAAAGTTATGCTTTTGATACTGCCAAAATTCTTGTTGAGGAATATCCTTGGTATAATTTGCCTTCATCTGTACATAAAGTTTTAATGCACGGTTCAGAGGTGATTGATAATGCTATATTGTCTATCGGTGAATTGTCTGAAGAGGCGGCCGAATCTTTTAATAAATTAGTTAAACTATTTAGACGCGATAACACTAGGAAACATTCCCGAGAAGTGACTAATATGGATCTTTTGAACAGACTTCTTCTTAATTCAGACCATATTCAGACCCACTGATTTCTAGCATAAGAAAGTTACCTTGTAAGAAGTCTGCAGTGCGATCATAGAACTTTATCGAATCGTATATTAACGAATGTTTACGAATGTTCGTATAGTATGGAGTCGGTTGCAAGTTTTGAGTAACATTGTAATTTTTTATTTTACAGAAAGATATTTATGAGTACAACATGCTTACAAACATTCAATATTAACAAGGCACACATTTATTTAAGCTGGCCGTGCGGCAATGGATAGATTTCAATTTTTTCTTAAAAACCGTCTCCATACTATACGAACATTCGTTAACAAACGATTCGATAAAGTTCTGTGCTCGCACTGCTGTATTAGCAAGAGAAGTGTTGGATTTATTATGTACTTAAAAAAAACTGTAAATTTTGTGAATTATAATGTTTTCCTATTATGTAAAAAGACGATGTTTTAGGGGATCTTGCTGGAGGAAGTACTTAAAAGTCGAGAGTGCGTCGAAGAATATTTTTATTGGCCAAAATACGTTTTTATATATATTTACAAAACATCTTAACTAGTGTAAGCATTAAGGAGTTAGTTCCTAATTAATTTTCGTTCCACACAATCACCGTCATGCTGTCGCGGCGCTTTCGTCGCCGCGTGTTCTCGCCGCGTGTTCTCGCTTCTATAAATACCCCGCGGGGCGCCGCGGTCCTTCCTTTTCGTCGATCGCTTCTTGAGTGCGGACGTGGAGTGAGCGCTCCTTGCGCTCGCGAAACAACGCCTCACTAAGCCAGGATCGATGAGCCTTTTTCAAGGTTCGCCCATCTTTAATTCATTGACTGCGCTTAATCGATTGGTGTCTTTTCTTAATTCATAGCCTCGTTCTTATCAGAACGTTCAATCGTGTGATAGTGCGACGCAGCTACAGTGCTCCCCTTCAAGCGAAGCGTACCGGAAGTTTGATGACGCGCCCGCGTTTTGTGACTTTGTTTTCAGTTGGCTCGGGCGTGGTAGCTGTGTCTTGGTTTAAATTTGGGCAGCTATTTTCGTTGCAGCGCAGAGTCGTGTCGCTTGGTTCGGTTTCTGTTACGGTGTAGGCAGGTTTTAGTCGGTCGATTGAAATTGTGGCTTGTCTGTCTTGAAGTTGTATTGTGAAGTGTTTGCTAGATTTTTCTATGATCTTGAATGGGCCTTCGTAAGGTTTCTGTAGCGGAGATTTCACGGCGTCTACTCGAACAAACACGTGGCTGCAGGTAAGAAGGTGCGGGTGGATGAATATAGGCCGGTTGTTACTGTGAGATGTTACTGGATTGTTGGGTTTTAGGTTTTTTATTGTTTGCCTTAGTCTCTCAACGAACGTGTGGTCGGCGGCCGGCTCGGGTCTCTCTGTCGTGAAAAAATCGCTTGGTAGGCGCAAGTTGCAGCCGTAGGTTAATTCAGCCGCGCTCACGCCGGTGTCAGTGCGAAGGGCGGAACGCAGACCTAGTAGCACAGTAGGTAGTTGTTCAGTCCAGGTACTGCTGTCGTCTAGTCTAGCTCTTAATGCCGATTTTAGTGAGCGATGCCAGCGCTCGACGATGCCATTTGACTGTGGATGGTATGGTGTTGTTCGTGTTTTGTGTATTCCCATTGTTTTCATCAGCGAAGCGAACAGGTGACTCTCGAACTGGCGTCCTTGATCCGAGGTAAGTGTTTAAAGGCATTTGTATGGCGGCTGCGTTTGGAATGTTGGCTCGATAAAAGTTGACCATTCCAAGGAAACGGCGCAGCTGTTCTATTGTCTTTGGTTTGGGAAACTCTGCTATTGCATTGATTTTCGACGCCGGTGGCTTGATCCCGAGTTTATTTACGGAGTAGCCGAGAAATGTGACTTCAGACCGGCCGAAAACACATTTAGCTGGGTTGATGGTGATGCCATACTCTTCTAGTCGCTTTAGTACGTTGCGAAGGTGGCAGCGGTGTTCATCTTCGTTGGAGGATGCTATTAAAAGGTCATCTACGAAGGGGAAGACGTATGGGAGCCCACGGAGTACTTGGTGTATAAACCGCTGGAAAGTTTGACCAGCGTTCTTGAGCCCAGGGCACATACGCGGAAATTCAAAGAGGCCAAATGGAGTTATGATCGCTGTCTTCTCTATATCTTCGCTTCGGACGCCCAATTGCTGGTACGCACGATTAAGGTCAATGGTTGAGAATACTTCTTTGCCTTGAAGTTGATAGGTGAAGTCTTTCATCCGTGGTATAGGGTAGCGGTCTGGTTTCGTTATAGAATTGAGTTTTCTATAGTCGCCGCATACACGAATATCTCCGTTTTTCTTCGGTACTATGTGAAGTGGGCTAGCCCACGGGCTTTTGCTTGGTCTGCATAGGCCCTGTTCCATCATATTTTCGAATTCTTTGCGGGCTTGTTCATAGAGGTGCGGAGCGATGGGACGAGGGCGACAGAAGACTGGTGGGCCTGTTGTTTCTATGTAGTGCTCAACGCTATGGTGTGGGTTGAGTTTCATAGCTGACAGTCTGGTTATGCCCGGGAACTCTTCAAGAAGGTCGTGGTATGGTTTCGAAGAGTCGATGCTGCGCACCGTTGGTTCGTTCGTTGCTCGAATTATTGCGTCGGTTGAAAGACTTGTTTTTCCGTCAATTATTCTTTGGTTTTTGATGTCAATAATTAACTGATGATGGTTGAGGAAGTCTGCGCCGAGGATGGGTTTCGATACGGCGGCAACGACGAATTTCCACTTGAACGGGCGTCGCAATTTAAAGTCGAGCTCCATTGTCTTCTCGCCGTATGTTGGGATGATAGTATTGTTGGCGGCGTACAATTGGAACGGTAACGGCTTCAAATTGTTGCACTTGTTTCGTGGTAGGACGGAAATATTAGCGCCGGTGTCCACTAGGAAACTGAGTTTGGTTTTCTGGTCAGTGATGAACAGGCGGTATGATTTATGGGGCACGCTGGTTTCCGCCTCAGCCAGCGTGTTCTTCAGTTTCCCGAACGGTTGAAGCTGCACGGTGATTCACAGTTGCGAGCACGAGAGCCGAATTTTCTGTGGTAATAGCAGTAAGGTGATGGTGATGGAGATGAAGAACTGGCTCTCGAAGGTGATCGAAAACGAGACGGAGATCTCTGTCTTGGTCGGAAGCGCGGTGAACTGTCGAACGGATGTGGTGAGCGACGGCGTTGAGCTTTAAGTTCTGCTACTTCTAGCGAGAGTTTTCTTAGTTCGGTCATTATCTGGTTAGTCTCGGTGGCCGGCTGCGTCGGGGCTGGCTGCGCGGAGTATGATGAAACAGCGGCGATTTGCGACGTTTGTTCGGTGGTTTTGTCAGCAAGGAGACCGAGATCGTCGAGCTTCATACTCTCACTAAGCGTTTGCGTCACGGAGATGATGGATCTTGTGTGTGGTGGTAGGTGATTCATCCACATCAGAAGGAGCACGTCTTCAGGTAGTTTTCCTCTAGCCAAGCTTCTCATCCTCCGGAGCAGGTGTGATGGCTTCTGGTCCCCTAATTCCATTTCAGACAGGAGTTTCTGGAACTGTCGACTGTCAGATTCTTCGTAGATAGAGATAAGTCGTTGCTTCAAAGAGTTGTACTGGTCTGCTGGTGGATTGTAGAGCAGGTCGGCGATCTGTTCGATGTCGGTTTTATCCAGCTGCGCGATGACCATTTGAGCTAGTTGGGCTTGGTTCCGGTTGAGGTTGCTCGTGGCAGCTTCGAAGGCGATGAACCACAAGCGGGGCCTGTCCCGCCAAAAGGGAGGAACGCGCATGGCCAGCGCGATTCCAGCGATTTGCTGATTTTCTTCCATTATTCTTCACAGGGGTCACCACTTTAGGGGATCTTGCTGGAGGAAGTACTTAAAAGTCGAGAGTGCGTCGAAGAATATTTTTATTGGCCAAAATACGTTTTTATATATATTTACAAAACATCTTAACTAGTGTAAGCATTAAGGAGTTAGTTCCTAATTAATTTTCGTTCCACACAATCACCGTCATGCTGTCGCGGCGCTTTCGTCGCCGCGTGTTCTCGCCGCGTGTTCTCGCTTCTATAAATACCCCGCGGGGCGCCGCGGTCCTTCCTTTTCGTCGATCGCTTCTTGAGTGCGGACGTGGAGTGAGCGCTCCTTGCGCTCGCGAAACAACGCCTCACTAAGCCAGGATCGATGAGCCTTTTTCAAGGTTCGCCCATCTTTAATTCATTGACTGCGCTTAATCGATTGGTGTCTTTTCTTAATTCATTGACGCGTTCTTTTCAGAACGTTAATCGTGTGTTCTTAATTCATAGCCTCGTTCTTATCAGAACGTTCAATCGTGTGATAGTGCGACGCAGCTACAATGTTTTATATAAATACATGTTCAGTTTTCTATAATCTAGTAAATTTTATTATTTATATGTAAATTAAGCTATCCTCAGAAATAATTTGTAAATAAAACTTAAGTATTTAATTGTTACCTACTATTTATGATTCTTTTTTTTTGAGAATATACATCTACTCTTTAGAAATATATCTATTGTTTTACTTCTTATTACCATTAGAACCTTGAAACAATCATTTCTAAGATAAAAAAATTAATATTTAATTTTTAATCGGACATACCTACAACCTCTATGACCGCCTTTCTTAGGAACATGAACCACTGTGCATTGGTTTAAAGTGTAGCGTTTTTAAATAAATAAAATTCGTCCAAAAATAAATGTAAGTTCCAAAGACATACAAAACATATAATATTCAAAATACAATATCTTTTTCGTTTAACGTTCGTCTACGGGTATTTTTTGCACTGAGTTACTCAGGAATTCATTCCGAATAGTCTAATATGTTTTTGTTTGTTAAACGCCACCAAATAATATCAACTAAAATTATGTACCGTCAAACGGGGTAACTTGAGACCAATTTGAATTGTGAATCCTTACCAAAAGCTTATTATCAATAAAATGAAATGGTAAATTTACCCAAAGGGTTAGTCTATAATTCATTTATAGATTCCCGATGCATTTAGAAACCTAGGACGTTCCCAAAAAATATATTAAAAAAAATAGTTACTGTCTCAAGTTACCTTAGCAAGTGGGGTATCATGAGACATGATTACTTTTTATGTGATATCTCGAGTTAGACAGGGATATGAGTAACTTGAGACGCTGAATTTTGTTTTTAATATCATTGACAACCAATTAGTTTTGGCACTTCAGTAATAAATCAAAATAGAAAAAAGTAAGAAATAAAAAAGTAAGTTTGGAACCATTGAATTTACGAAATCATTTTAAAGAAGTTTTTAGGCATAATATCGTGCAGTATTGGTCCTATTTTACTGTTTGGATGTATTTAAACATAGGAAACATAAATACATTCTCTACCTGGAAGGATTTTGCCAAATTTTGTGTCTCAAGTTACCCTACAAAATTTTAGCAATATAGGTATCAAACGCAGTGGTGCTTACTTGAGACACTAACTATTTTAACAAGGAAGCTAATAAAAAATCCATAATACAAAAATAATTTATTCAAAAAAATATTTTTGTGCAATACAACGATAAAAATGGAAAGAAAATTAGGAACAATTAAACTTACGAACTAATTTAGGAAAAGTATATCTCCCTCTAGAAATCTTTATAGGAATAATGTTTTGTAATATTTGGTCAGGTGTTATTGGTTGCACATCCTCAACCGGAGGGAATACAAACACATCCTCTACCTTGGTTGATTTTCTCATGAATTTTACATTGATGTCGCCCTGAACTTTTGATTTTATCACTTCGCCTATAAAAAATTTCTCTATTAGTTTCTTGGTCCCATGGCCGTAAATAAATTTCACAATCAGGAATGAACCTTCTGGATAATTGGTAATGTCTGGCTTTGGCGGAAAAGATTGAAGATCATCGTTCTCTTTGTCTAGTAAAGGCTCTGGCGGAAGGGAGAGAGGGTCGTCGTTTGTTATGCCTACTAAATCATTATCCTGAATAATGTCCATGTCGTTAAATAAATTTACTTCTTCAACGTTGAAATCCCCATCAAAAGAAAGTTCTTCCTCATTACCACCTACCAACTCGTCAAGATCTTCTATATCAGATTCGTCATGGATCGATATTGTTCCATCTACTGATTCGGTTTCTGAATCCTTAGCCATTTGTTTTTTCTCTCGTTTTTTTTCTTTGTGTCCACTGGGTCCAGGCATGCTCTCATTAATTTTATTCTTGGTTTTGGGTTTACGTTTCGGTTTGGGACCGGAAGGTCTGGTAAGCAGTATAGATTCATCAATGCCTCTTCCTGGCAACACATTTAGTTTTGCCCTTGTCTGAGTTACAAGTGGCTGTGTCTCTTTTTCCCGGGTTTCTTGTAAGAAGGACATGAAACTGGATGCCCAATTTTCAGAATTGTCAACCGTTGGTTGTTGTGTCTTCTTTGGGAGTCTTTTTAATACTTGCTCTCGATCAAGCGGGATTAACCCTGAAGCTCGGAACCCAGCTTGTACGTTTTCTTTTGTCTTGTTGCTCATTGCAATGAGACATTGGTTCAAAAGTCGGGGAAAAGTGTCCTTTGGGATAGTACCCCTGTGTTTAAGTTTCCATTCTAAAAGCACTTGGCTCCATTTTGTCTTCAAAGGTTTATAATACGCCACATCCAGAGGTTGACAAATCCCTGTGCTATTCGGCGGTAACAATACAAATTTTATATTTAATGAAGTGCATTGATTTATTACCCATTTTGACACGTGGCTGGCAAGATTGTCGCCCAGTAAAACTTTTGGTTTATCTATGTCAAAGTTTTTGAAGTAGGGTATAATTATTTTAGTGAACCAATCTTCAAATATTTCCATTGTAAACCATCCCGATTTTGAACGATTGTACACTGTACCAGAAGGCCCGCCACGTATCCAAGTATCGTAAAGATTCTCTGCTCGGTATACTACGTACGGTGGAAGTAGATGACCATCACCTGCTGCAGCAAACATGACTGATGTGCTCGTTTTGCTGCAGTCTATTATTTTTTCAGGGTGACGGCAACCTCGCCTAACAATGACCCTTGTTCGTTTAGGGTCATCAGTAAGGTTTGTTTCGTCATAGTTCACAATTAAACTTGGCTCAACGTCTTTCAAAGTTTCAGCGAGTTGGTCGAAATATTCATTTATAATTTTGTCGTCAACAGCTGCACGGGATCTTTTGATGTTTTGACTCAGCCTAGTTGTTAGTTCGGCTTTATTCCTGGAAAGAAATGAGCTCACCCAATCTGGTCCTGGCAAATTGTTACAAAACCTGCTTTCAGTCAATCCATTCCGATCCAAGAATGATTTAACAATCAATCGAATGTCGTATTTGGTAAAAGGAAAACCCCATTCTCCTGCCAAGCAAATACATTCGACAATAGTTTTTTCGTCCTCTTCTGAAAAAACTTGTGGTCGCCCACACTTCCCTGTGTTTTTGCCTCTTACGTGTCTGTTAATTGTAGCTCTGGGCACTGCAAACTTTTCACACGCCCTTCTTAACGATAAGCCTTTCTTAACCGCATCTACAGCTTTGTGTAACTGTTCTGTTGTGTAAGTCACATACGGCCGACCTCCAAGCAGCCTTGCCTTGTTTCGTGGCATGTTTGCCCTTAAAAGTAATAAAAATATAAAACTTACAATTTCAAAAACAATAATACAATCACAGCGTACAATTTAATTATCAAGGCTAATTTGAGACATACTGGGACAACTTGAGACATACTGGGGCAACTTGAGACAGAGACGAAACCTGTCTCATTTTACCCGGCAACACTCCTCATTCAACATTTCTTTTTTTTATTAATTGTGTGTTGATAGTACTGTCCATTATTACAAAACAGAAAGACGAAGACATTTTTAGGTTATGCTAGTTTAAATCCCACAAGAATACAACAAAAACTCTTACCAGTAGCAGAAAAGTTATCCGGCGTATGTTCTGAGCAATATTTATTTACAATATTAGAAAAGTTACTACTTAAAACTGAGGAAAATTACGGCTTCGGCTAAAATTAAGAGCGTAAGCGCAATCTGTTCACCAAATTTTGACAGCAATTGCTACAGACTACTTCATATCAGGGTTGCCATATAAGCAAAATAAAATTTTCGTACTAATCGTCTCAAGATAGACCCCCGTCTTAAGTTACCCCGTTTGACGGTATGGCCCGCTGCCACTGTTCTTTGTGTTTTTTTTTAACATGAAACGATTTTTTCGTAGGTATAATTTTGATAGTTGTGAGTTTTATACTTTTAGAGATAATCGAATCAGAGTCCCAAGGTAGCAAGTGGCCCGGTTTATTTGCTGTCGAGTGTATTTTAATGACGTTCACTTGTTTTTAAACAAAAACATAATGTTTTATTTATCTATCTATGTGACTGTTTGTGGTATTGTAGATCCGAGAAGAATGTACCAAATATGAGAATTTCATTTAAAAGATATTTTCCAAAATTTACAAAAGTTTGTTCAGGCGGTTGATGAATTTAAATGATGCTAATCATTGCATGCGAGGGTGAAAACATGTTTTTTTCCTCAATTGACTATACCTACAATAAACCGTTGTATGTATTACAATTGTTGTTGTTGCTAAATTGTGTGAACAGCTGGTTATTCGTACACAATAGTAATGTTTAACTTGAATAAGTATTTGCTAAAAAACAATTAAAAAAGAATGCTCTATACAATATGAGGTAAAGAATACCTAAAACTTGCAGTTGATGTAATACTATGTAATATTATTTAACTAGCTGTTAACTATCACTATGCCAAATTTCATCCAAATCCATTAAACCGTTTTGCCGTGATAGAGTAACAAACATCCAGACATGCCTACATCCATCCATCCAAATTTCACATTAATAATATACAACATTTTAGTTTGCTTTTATTCGATAGATGTCGCTGTACGTCGATTAAATCGCGCCAGAAGAGTTATAAATGACTTAGCTATACTTATTTACTTTGTCCTCACTTTCACAACGAACGTCACTTCCCGTTTACGTTCGCTCCCGAACGGTCGTGTCTGCGGCCGCTCCCGAGTGTTCGTATTGCGCTGCCCTTGTTCCCTCCCCCGCACTCGTGCGGGTCAGGTGCCAAGTTAAGCTCTTTCGGAAAGTTTTCTCTTGTGGAGGCTGTGTGGTGTCGGGGCTAATTCATCTGCCCTTTTCAGGGCGGACCCGACTGCTGCCGGCCGAAGCATCGCTGGTCAGGTGGATACGTAACCGTGCCAACGAAGCCTGATCGTCCGCCGTTCACCGGCAATAGGTCCGAACTAGGTCGTTCTCTTTTTCAGCGCAGTTTGTGCAGTCGTCTCGCCGTTCACCGGCACGTAGACTCTCAGATAATGTCTTCACAGCAACTTTTTGAATGGTCCACAGAGGCTCCCTCGGGCCTTTCTGATGCAGAATTGCTTTCATTCTATCGCATAAACTTCCCTAAACAGGATGCGATAATTCATAAAATGACTGCCACAGTCAATGCCCTCTTCCTTGCAAACCAGCAGGGCGTCAAAATTGACATTCCAGAATTCCCCCCTCAGTCCTACCCAACGGACTCTCCGGCGTCGCCAGATCCCTCTGAGCAAGCCGGCAGTAGCATGTTGGTAGACTCCACTGCGTGCAAACGGAAAACTACCCCTCCGGGTAGTGACTCCGACACCGCTCCTTTAGTTCCAGAATCTCCTGCTCCGTTCACCGAGGTTCGCAAAAAATCAAAATCAAAGAAGAAGAAGAAAGATGCTTCTTCGACTTTATCTCCATCCGTTTCAGCTGCTCCAGCCGCTGTTCCTGCTCCGCAAAATGTCGCACCGGCGTCTGCTCCTGCGCCTTTTGTTTCAGCGATCCCGGCGTCACAGCCTGCGTCGCAATCAGATTCGGCTCCGCCGAAAGTCAAGTCTCCGCCCCCCGTCTTTCTACGGGACAAGAGCCGCTGGACCGAGGTCTCAGCTCTCTGCGGTAGACACAATCCCAAGATCCAGTATAGTAAGGCATCCAACGTGGGTGACTCTATTAAGGTCGTTGTCAATTCCATTCCCGATTTCAGGAATCTTACTCGGCTTCTTGCTGATCAAAAGCTCGAGTACCACGAGAATCTTACGCTCCCTGAGGAGCGTAAGATTCGTGCCGTCCTCAGGAACGTGCCGTTCGAGCTCTCGAACGAGCAAATCCAAGAGGACTTGTCTTCTCAAGGCTTCCCCGTCGAATCTGTGCACAAAATGCACAGCCGCCGAGGCAAGCAGTTCCCACTTGCGCTAGTGATCCTAGCGAAGAGCCCGCAAGGGCAGTCCATTTTCAGAGGCAAGCCCACCGTGTGCGGTCTCTCCAACATCCGCGTCGAAGTTCCACACAAGCGTGGTTTCCCAGGTCAGTGCCACCGCTGCCAACTGTATGGTCATGCGACGGCAAATTGTTTTGCTTCCCCTAGGTGCGTCAAGTGCCTAGATCCGCATGAGACTAAGGAGTGCTCTCGCACTCCCGAATCGCCCACCGCTCCGTCCTGCGTCTTGTGCGGCCAGTCAGGCCACACAGCAAACTTTCGCGGCTGCCCCAAGGCACCGCGTGCTGCCAGGGCTACCGTGAAGCCCACCGAGAACTGGAGAGAGCGACCGCAGCCTAGCTCGGATGCTCCTCCAGTCAGTTCAAAGGCCCCCAAGGCCTTTACTTCTATCGTTCCAGGTCAGCGCAGCCGGGTCGCGACTCAATCGCAACCGGCCGCCAAATCGGCTTCCCAGTGCCAGAACGCAAATGGTTCTCAAGACCGCATGGCGTTCTGGATCCAGCTCGCTCCCATCGACGAGATCCTGGCTTTCGGCGCCGCTCTCGACGCCAGCCCAGAGGGTTTCAACGGTGCTCTTCCGGTCCTAACCAAGTTCGCTCCCCTTATCAGGAAACTCCAGCAAGCTCAACGTTTCTAAACGTAGTCCTTCTTTCCAGCATTCCTATCTCAGAGTGAGTCTGATCACTCTAGATAATATCTTAGTTTCAGCTTTGTCATTTCTGCTAATCTTAGCTTTATTTTTCTCACTTTCAGTTCCTTTTGGTGGCAGCCGCCTGGATGCCGCTCACTGCGCAGCCTCTCTCTCCAATTGGCTGTCGCTCCGATGAAGACTAATGGCCTCAATCAAGGTGAGTCAGTAAAGGGGGATGTTTAGTGGGTATGCTCGGCTTCACTGAGTGAGTCTCCACACTGTCTGGGCATTCTATTTTCCGTTAGCCACTGGGGTTAACAGCTCATAGAATGCCCATTCGTCCGTAATAGGATTCATCCTCCTCCCGCTAAAGCTTGCTTTACTGGTTAAAGCTTGTTTTAGGGGGTGCCAAAATTTTCTGTGGCGGAAAAACAAAAAAAAAAAAAACACTTTCACAAATATAATATTAGCAGGAATTATACTTTGCCTAGGTATTCTATACAAATAATACCTAATGTATGTGCTGTGCCGATAATGTATGTAATAGAAATCGAAATTATCGAAAATGAATAAAAAAGAGAAATAATAAGTCGAGCCAAAGAAATTTTTTTTTGGCCACGTGATCAAGCTTCTATTTTCATATGTAAGCCACGAGACAATAACTTCTAATTGCGAAATTAGAGCGCCATAAAGCGTTTATTTCAAGCTAGTTGACACGCGAGCGAGAGGAGCTGCCTGTGGAATAGAATCGTGTCGGTGGGCAACGAAATTCGTGCAAACCTCAGATCATAAAAACTAATTTTGTATGATCTGAGGTTTGTATGATCTGAGGTGCAAACCCACCCCACATAAGCTGAGGAAAGCAACAGCACAAGTCGCGTTAAGAGCGACAGCTTGTGTGACAAACTGCGGCACTTTTTATAAGTTTGTTTTAATAAACCTCTATTTTTTTGTTTTATTTCGTCTCCTAATCTTAAGTCTTAGATACGAATTTAACAAAATAAAAACTTGGTTGCCTCTTGCTTTTGAACTTATTATTAATCGGCAACCTGTGAAAAGAACCCATAAGAAAAGGTGTATATTTGATCAAAAATAACTCTTTTTCTATTTGACCGAGAGTAGTGATTCTGTTGCCATTTTTAAGCGTCCCAAACATTGTAATAGAATAAGAAAAAAAACATGGGTTAATGGCATGGTTTTAGACAATTTTAGAATAAAGCGCCCAGGTGCGCTAAAATTCTATAAAAATTTAAATTGGCCGTTCGGCAATTACAAATAAAACGACTATTTGCCAGATACTATTACGCTATATGTTACATTAAACCTTTTTCCTTGTCAAAACACTATCATTTGGTTCATACAAGCCTTGCTTGGTAAATTTGCATGCTAAGGTAAATTTGGCTACCGCGAGGGAAGGGGTATTTTTGATCATACCTTAAACTATTAGACCGAGAGAAGTGAATCTTACATCAATTTGATAAGACACATGTTCATAAAGTTAATACCACTGATGACGTACACTTTAAAATAAAACTGTTCAAATTAGTCCTTCAAAATGGGTTAAAGATTAATAAAACACAATAAAATAATAGGTAAAAATAACAATGCCCATTGTGACAACGAGCGTAGCGACGAGGAGCAGCTAGATTGCATATAGGCCACACATGCGCGAGCCAAGCGAGCGAAGCGATTACAAATATTTGATATATCATTTGGAATGTAACTATACTCACTCACTTATTTTGTTGTCAAGACAACAGCAAGAACGTCATGCTCACTCAGGCGGCATGGCTAGTGGTAGCGTCGGGTGTCGGTTCACCCTCTTCCCTAAAATATGGTTGAGGAGGGTAATGGCTGGTGCTTGCGTTATACTCGTGAACGTTCCATTCCATTCCATTCTTGTTCAAATACTCTGGTCCCAGTTTGTCATGTTCGTATTGTGCATCCATAGGTCATTGCGCCTACTATATAAGCAATATGTTTGTGGCATGACATTGGCTCTCACAATTAGCTGTCTTGTGTTTTTTTTTCATGTCACGGTCAATTTGTACTGTTCCTATTTGTATTAATTTGATAATTCTGACTGAAAAAGAGTGCCGAGAGTTTTTTCCGCCGGCTTTATTTGTCTCTTGGTCTACTGTAATATCTTATTCAACAACTATCAACAACTAGTTAAAGCCGAAGTATGTGATGACTGACTTCATCAAGTGTTTTGTGAAATTCCTAAGATGAATAAAACTTTTTGAATTTTATACCTGTTTATATGATAAACCTTGCTGTTGGCTGCTTTTATTTTCCTATACCCGAAGTTGCATTAAAACTGGTGTCGAAATATAGATTTTTCAAGGACCATAACTTTATAATGTAATTCTAATAGCGATAAGACAAAAAAATATCTTTATTTTCTTGACACCAAATAGTGAAGTTTTGCTACGAAGTTTGTATGGAATGAGCAATCCTAAATCCTTAGAAATCACTGCTGTCAGTCACTACAAAGAACCAATAAAAATATACCGGGTTCAACTAATGGCCGCTCGCGACATATTGTTAGTTTATCATTGATGCGCCGGAGTGCGTGGCTTCCGATGTCATTGATCGCCGTTTTTAAATTTATCTATGTTTTATGTGCAATCAGTATAATTCAGGTATTCTATATATAATAAATAAGGTCATAAAAAATAATACCAGTCCAGGCAATATATGAAATCTGCAACTGCAGAGAAGCCACCTTGCCGACTGTGCCGACTGCCGACTGTGAAACGTTCCATGGAACAAATCAATGGCTTTAGCAGATAGACTATACCCCAATCTCAATTGATGGATAAGTACTTACAGATAGTTAGCTATCACACCTAACAAAAGATACCCCAATCGACACCCCAACAACGTAGCCCCGAAGGTAGCCTTATACACATGAGTTATTTGGACCACACGGCAGAACTAGGGGTAAGATAAGTATCAACCCGGACCCGAACCCAGACCCGAGCCAGTTTAGAAATGTTCGTTTCCTAAACTTACCCAGCTGGGATTCGAACCCCCTGACCAAGCATTACACTAAAGCATCACGTGGGTCATCAATGATAAAAGTGTTTAATATCGATACAATAAATAAATAATAAATAAATAAATATTTCTGACATTCACACAACAATGTAGCCCAAATTAAGTTTCTAGAACTTGTGTTATGGATACTAGTTAGATAACTGATATACTTAAGAAATATACAAACATACGTATTGAATAAATACATATTTTTTTATTAGAATAAACTTAAATAAATATATAAACATCCATGACTTGACGACTAATACTGTGTTCATCACACCGATATCCGCCGCCGCCGGGATTCGAACCCAGGACCTCTGGTATAGAAGGCAATGTATGTTGCCACTACAATGCCAAAACCATGCTGAGCAGGCCTTTTTCTCCAATTAAGAAACTAATTAATTAATTATCAAATTTTAATTAGAAACAATGCCGCGTTATTAAATCGCACGCACACCAAATTAGGCGCTTACTGCACTTTTATAAGTTTGCTCTATCAACTATCAAGATCGATAAGCGTTCATGAGAATAACGAAAACCTACAGCCAAACGATCAACAAGCTTCATCTTTAAAAGCTCTTATTACCAGCTATTAAGGTTTCTTTTTACATTGTGTTATGTCAATACGAGTATGCAGGCAGACAGAGTTACAATAAGTGATCATCAGTTGTAATTTGTTAGCTGTGGAATGTACACGAACGTGGTTATGATTGTGATAGTGCTGTGCTTGCTTGCGTCTTTAGACCTTTATAATGCAGGTAAGATGCGATTGTTCATAGTGGGCCGTTCGTATGTCGAATTAAATCTCTAATTTTAAGTTTCTCGATTGTCAAACCTAAAAGCTTATACCTAATCAACGAATGCAGAGCATTAAAAAAACCTACTTCACGTCAAAACTTTGGCTGAGTTGAGAATGTCATCAACGTAAACATTCTCCGAAGTCATACATATTTTTTCAAGAGTTTGAAATTTTCAATGAAGTACCAAACCGATTTCGATGTTTATATGGGAATGGAACCAACTATGAAGTATCCTTTATCATATGAAACAACAATTTTCAAAATCTTTGTCCGAAATATCGTGTAACAAGGAAACAAAAAAAAACATACAGACGAATTGAGAACCTCCTCCTTTTTTGAAAGTCGGTTGAAAGATCAGTTTTTGTTTGTAAGTTTATGAATTTGACGTTTCCTAATTTGACATTCGAGAGGCTTCAAATTTGCGAATCTTATGTCGAATCGGACCCATTGGGCCGTATTCGATATTGCATTTTCTTATTTTTAAGTCCTT
Organism: Stenoptilia bipunctidactyla; assembly: GCA_944452665.1. Lineage (NCBI taxonomy): Eukaryota > Metazoa > Arthropoda > Insecta > Lepidoptera > Pterophoridae > Stenoptilia > Stenoptilia bipunctidactyla. The sequence goes on along the minus strand of OX101737.1, from coordinate 1,099,275 downwards.
CGAGTATCAAATTTTACGACGTGAAACGTGACAGCCTCATACAAAAACTATTTTTTTCTCTTTCTGTCCCGGCATAAAGAAACACTTAAAATAAGAGAATTCAATGTCGAAGAGTGCCCATGCAAGTTAAATAAGAATAAGCTCGCCTTACAGCGAACTTCACATGACATGTCAATCAATTCAAATACTTTATTGACATTAATAGGTAGATTTTAAAAAAAGTTACAAAAAGTAATGTAATTTGGGCGGCCTTATAACTCCAAAGGATCTCTTCCAGGCTACCCTAGTAAAAAAAGAAATGGAATCTTAGACTTAAAATAAACTTTTTGTTTACATAAAAAAAATACTTTGTTTACTGTTTTCGCTGTAAGATGATATGGATGACAGTTCTACTTTCAAACTAGGTAGGTACCTACCTACTCACAATAGGAAGGTAGGTACTAATAAAAATAAGGTTAATTGACACGTTAGAATATAAAGACTTTGTAAATATACTTTCCGTAGGTAATTGCTTATTAAAATAATCAACGGATGCAGATCACTATAAAAACCGACTTCACGCCAAAACTTTGGTTGAATTATAATATCGTAAATGTTATATGTAAACATTCTCCGAATTCATACATTATTCTTCATAAATTTGAAATTATCCATGAAGTGCTTAATCGATTTCGATGAAATTTATATGGGACCAACTATGAAGTATCTTCTGTCATATGAAACAAAAATTGTCTGAAATATCATGTAACAAAGACACAAAAAAAAACATACACACGAATTGAAAACCTCCCCCTTTTTTGGAAGTCGGTTGAAAATATAAAGTAAACTACCTATTAATCACTTGTAGTTATTTTTATTCACTGTAAATAAATTGGGTAAAGTAGAGGGTAGGTCCAAATACATCCCTGCGACGTGCAATATTCTGTGTCTGCAAGGTCGCTAGTATAATCACCAACTCTGACACTCTGTTTTCAACTACGAAAATCATCGCATAGCAAGGCTAATCCTTGGAGCTCTGATACTAGTCTATTCTAGCCTGCTTACAAGGTGGGGAAAGAGACGGCGTTAAATTCAATTTGAAGCTCTTAAAATACAGCTGTGACTTTTCAGAAATGTGAGATGTTAAAGCAATTACTGCATCTTCTGTAGAAATGCCTCTTCTAAAACATAATTGGGAATTGGATATTAAATCACTATCACTACATAGTATAAAACAAAGTCGCTTTCTCTGTCCCTATGTCCCTTTGTATGCTTAAATCTATGAAACTACGCAACGGATTTTGATGCGGTTTTTTTTAATAGATAGAGTGATTCAAGAGGAAGGTTTGTATGTATTATAACATCCATTAAATAGTGGAGAAGTACTGTTATTTTTGAGGTTTCTAATGTGATGTCGTAAATAATTTCATTTTTTCCGCTTACATTGCGAACGCAGGCTGAACCCTACGAGTTTTATCAAAATAATGTACTAAGTATTGTACACATTGAAAAGGTCTACAGAAAAGTCCGTGATGGTATATGTCAATCTCTTATGGATAACCCACAATAACTTTTTTTTGTCATTTACGTTTTACGACAAATAATGGCAAATTTTTGAAGCGATTTTAACCAATACAGCATTAATCCTTAACCAATTAAATACCTTGAATACATTGTTCATTTAATATAGATCTATATGGCCCTTTACACCGTATGATTTAAGTGAATATTTTCGAAGATATTACAGATTTAAAAATTGCGGGACGTAGCGTTTGCGGCGGTACCGGCGGGCCGCCCGGTGCGGCAAGAGCGTGTATCAGCATTGCACCCGTGCGAAGCCGGGGCGGGTCGCTAGTTATACATATTTAAGAAAGAATCCAATCTACTCTTTATAATTTTTCTAGTATTACGATAGTCTCGGCAAGTAATCTTTAAAATATCGTCGCGTGGGTCAAATTTTATTTTTTTCTGCATGTTGTTTCTATTTCCAATGCTTTTGGTAACCCAAGGCTTTTGTGCAGTTTTTACATGGAATTGCTGAGCTTATTGTGCTTTCCGATTGAGATTCGTGGAAAAAACATGATATATTATGTGAAGTAGAGTGTAGTAAAGATTAGAAGTCGTCGCGTCGTGGTGCAGTGTCTCCTTGTATATCATCCGCTAGCACGTTCAGCAAGGTTCAAAGATGGGTGACTTGGCGGTCAATCTTCAATTTCCCACAATGTCTTCCATGCCTTAAAAGGCACGTGAAGCAGTCGGTCCCGGGTGTTGTATTGTGTACAGTAGCCGTAAGAGTTTTGAAGAAGCCATTTTGAATCCCTGCAAATTTAGACATCCAACAACAAGCACCGGGCTAGCTTTGCTCCCTCTTCGCGCAGCACTGGTTTCCAGATGTGGCTATTATATTAAAGAGATTATTATCATTGTTTTCTTTTTCAGAGAAGCCATGTGCAGCTCGGCAAATCCCCGGGCAGTCAGTGGTTTGTGTCTGCAACAAAACATACTGCGATGAGATCGTCAGAGAGGTGCCGAATCCTGGCTCTTTCGTCTCCTATACCACCTCCAAGGTTCGTACGTTTTAGGTGAATTCATTCGACTCAAAGCACAGCGATTTTAAAATAAGCGATTTTATGATAAATCCGTGATTTAATAACTAAAATAACACATACAGTGTGAAATTGTATGTAATCATAAAAAAAGAATTTGGTCTCATGGTCGTTCGTGCGTCGTCGCCGGTATTTAGTAAACAAGCGAGTTGGTCTCCGTGGTTGGTCCCGTTTCGTGATTTTTCCAAATTATTATAAAAAGTGCCATCACCGAATGGTGGCCGTTCGTGCACACAATTAATTATGCTTTATCTCATGTTTGCATTTCGAGCCTTTTAAAATATAGAGTTAGGAATATTTGAAAACGGCCGAAAACAAAATTGTTTGTTTATTTATGTCCAAAATTTCCGATTGTTATTTGTAGCCTAGGTGATTTTTATGCCGCCCAAAAATTGCTGCGCAAGTAGCCTCAGGTAGAAATACTTTTATTTCGCTGTTTTTTCTGGCAGATTTGGAACGTATGAAATTTCATTAAAAACTAGAGCCACCTAGTAAAGTATAGCTGAACTTTTTTGATGATCATTTGACGATTTTAACCAAATGTTTCAACCGGTTTTTACTACTCGCTACTAGGTGACTAATGCCATCGCCTGTTTGGCTATGATTGGCCATAACCAACCGCTTACCCCTCCCGCAACCCGCCCGTAGGCTTCACTTGAGTCCCTATTGAAAATTGGATAGGGCAGCTCCTCTTTATATTTCCTCCATGAATTTACCCCATCGCCACAGTGGTCGTCAAATTTTAAAAGTGTTCTTTATATTCAACTACCTAAAAGTGCTTTGGGCCGTATTTGACATTCCATTTTCTTATTTTTAAGTCCCTCCAGTCTCAAATTTTACGACGTGAAACGTGACAGCCTCATACAAAAACATTTTTTTTCTCTTTCTGTCACGGCATTAAGAAACACTTAAGAGGATTCAACGTCCAATCGGGCCCATTGTCATTTTAAATAAGACTGAATTTTTGTGATTTTAAACACTTTTAACCGGATTTATCACGTATATCGACAATTTAAATTGAAATTAAAAAACACCCCAATTTCAATAGAGAAGATGGTTAGAAACTATCACCGACATGGGACCCTATCCTGAAAAACATTAAATCTTACATTCAGCAAGCTGCACGACCTAAAAGTCAAGATACTGTCAGCTCGTTTTGTGTCAATCCAGAACGCTACGCTCGAAGACTGAGAAATAGATGGAGATGATGATGTATAACTTTTTCCATCTATCAATCCGACGCTTGACACCTCAGTCGCTCGTGAGTGACCACGGGGTCCGCAAAGACACCGAAACGTCGAGTTAAAATTTAAAATTTAAATATACGCGATAAATCCGGTTAAAAAGTGTTTTATTTATTGACTAGCTTTATCCCGCAACTTCGTATGCGCTTAACTACGCTTCTCGTGGAAATTTCAGAAACTATACAACCAGACACCCACTCGAAGAACCTTTATACCAAGTATCACACCCATACACTCAAGGAATAAGTTTTTTTCCTACAAACTAAAAATAATATATTTCCCTTGCCCGTGGGAATTTTTGGGAATTTTTTTCGTAGCACAACCAGTCACTCTTTGAAGAACCTTCATGCCAAGTATCACATCCATACACTCAAAGAATAAGATTTTTCATACAAACTAAAAAGTCCAACCCCTTCCCGTGGGAATTTCGGGAATTCCTTCCATAATACAAACAGGCACTTATTGAGGAACCTTTATATCAAGTATCACATCCGTGCACTCAAGGGATGGGATTTTTTCATACAAACTAAAACATCATATATTTCCCGTTCCCGTGGGAATTTCGGGAATTCCTTACTTAGTGCACCCCTACATCTCCTAAAGAATGTATGTTCCAAATTTCAGCTCTCTACGCCCAGTAGTTACGGCTGTACGTTGTCTGTCAGTCACTCAGTCACTCAGTACCTCAGTCACTCAGTCAGTTACGGAACAGTTTTATATATATTGATTGATGAATCGCGAAAACTTAAGACAATATTAAGTTAATTATGTACATAACTTATACAGATATCGAAAAAAAAAGAGTTTGCTTTTTTATAGTTTTGTTTTGTTAGAACTAGAACAATAAATTAAACTGATTCTGTTATTTTTAAGTTATAAATTACTTTACATATATGTGGATCTCGTATTTCGAAATTGATTCAAACAATTGATGTTGATTTTATAAACCATTTTAATAAATGACAAATACCTATCAGAATGATTGTGTTTCTTTGTTGATTTATAAAATTTTGAAATAAAGCACCTTACCTACTGTTTAAGGACAAAAGTCAGTAAGTGATTCTAACAAAAAACTAAATCCTTAAATAGTAATCTCGTTTCACAGTTTTCGTTGCCATACTCCTCCGAAACGGCTTGACCGATTTTGATGATTTTTTTTGTGCTTATCCGGTATCTATGAGAATCGGCCAACATCTATTTTTTTTTATTTATATGGCAAAACAACGTTTGCCGGGTCAGCTAGTAATTTTATGTATATTGTGTTGTAATATTTGTTTTAGTTAGCTAGAGTAATGAAAATTCTGTTATTCGATGTGCTAATGGAAAGGTTAGTTAGTAAAAATCAGCTGGTAGCCGCGTTACTCGCGGCGGGGTGGCGACGACGACGACGGCATTGCAATGCTCGCTACTCAGCCGGGCTGAGATACAGGTCATATGGTCACTGACTGCGGCGCAAGCCTATGTTGTAGTTTATAAGGTTGACTAGGGTTGTCAAAATATTTTGATGTAATATATTAAATTTTGTATAGAAGTCTATAACAGCACTGACATTGCTGATACAGTATATTCTACATATCGTATATAAGCTAACACTTATGTTTTATGCATTTTTTTAAACCTGTTTTGTGCATAAATAAATATCTCTCCATTTTGTTACACGTTGTATATTTTAGAAACTAGGTTTGGAGAATCTGTAGTTTTTTAATATCATGGTAATATGATTAGATAGATATCAATTTTAAGTATCAATGTCTTACCGTGCCAAGTACCGTGTCATGTCTAAGCATTTAGTTAATCTATGGGCTTACTGTAAAATTCCCATGGTCGTAGGAGTCCTGAACATCAAAATGAATTAATATTATTGGGCGCACGAACGGCCACCATTCGGTGATGGCATTTTTATAATAGTTTGGAAAAAGCACGAAACGGGACCAACTCGCTTGTTTACTAAAAATCGGTGACGCATGAACGGCCACGAGACCAAAAATTTGATACATTTTATATGAATAGTAGATTTTTAGTTATTAGATTGTACTTAGTTTTAGTTTCCTTGAGCGGATCACACACTACGCAGATGCGGTAAGCTATCGTTTTGTATGTACAATTCGTATGAACTAACACACACCGCGCAGATTTGATACGCCCGCGCCGGTATCTTTCGGCTTCTGCGGATACCGACTCTTGTAACTCTACCATGTGTATTAATAAGGGCATTAAATTTTGACGTAGGCGTAAAGCATACTCATTCCGCTCTATCATGTAGGTATTTATACTTATCTTTAAATTTCGTTACAGAAAGGGTCCAGATTTTTGAAAAAGAAACACGAATTTGCATTTTCAAGTAAGTAAGGATTACTTGAAAAGTAATTATTAAGTTATTTTACTGTTGAGAACTGAAATATGTTAGAGCCTTTATTATGCATTCTTTTGTAGTGCAATAGACCCATTTTTTTATTCCATCTACCTACTTCTGAAAACTCTACGCACTCGAATATGCTTACCAAATTTATGCGTAAAATAACTAATAAGATTACTTTTTCAGATGCCTCGTACTATTACACCATAGACCTGAACCCAAAACAAACTTACCAGACCATCCAGGGTTTCGGAGGAGCTGTCACAGACTCTGCTGCGATAAACTGGAAGACTCTCTCCAGGCCATTGCAGAAGCAGTTGATCAAGTTCGTAGTAGATCTTCGCATTATTTTACGTTTTATATAAGCCGGCAACCGGGCACTGGATCCACCTGATGGTTAGTAGTATCCAAACGCATGGACATCATTAACTAAAGATGGTGAGATTAATGCTGCGTTGCCGACGTAAGGCTTCAGCAGTTAAGGCATTTTGTTCCTGTAGGTAAACTCACTGAATTTTTCTCATTGCTATTGTTCTTTTTTAAAATTAGTGGTTAAACCCACGTTTTTATTGCCGAAACACATCACCGCTAGCTATAAGGCGGGGGCACTCGGCTTAGTTATCTTTTACGGTTTACTTAAAGAAACATATCTAGTTTATAAAAACTTTTCAGTTCCTACTTCAGTCAGACAGGAATAGAGTACAACATGCTAAGGGTTCCCATAGGTGGAACGGACTTCTCAGTGCGTGGCTACGCCTATAACGAGTACCCAGTGAATGATACCAAGCTGTGCAACTTTACACTGGTTGACGAGGATATACACTTTAAGGTACTGTATACACAATTTCCTTTTATCTATCCCTCATCATCATCACAACTCTTTGTAGCGAGCCCACTGCAGGGCATGAGTCTCTTCCCTGGTTGACGAGGAGGTTTTGGCCGTAATCCACCAAGCTAGCCCACTGCTGGACGATCGATTGTCTATCAATAGTTTTAATAATAATAATAATATGCCTCATAACTCATATATTTTTGTTCAGAAAGCTGCAATAATGAACACATGCCGACTTGTCCGGAATTTTTTTTCACTTTGATAGTTTATAACTTTATCTGCACTACTGTTTGGCCACAAGCTCGCAGTAGTGCAAAACCCACCCTGTTAAAAGGAGATTCTTTAGAAGAATATGAAAATAATAATCTTAATAATTTGTTTATTTTCTTTTTCTTATTCTAATACAAATAGTCGTCTGGGGTCTTCAGTTAGCCATTCAATGCCTGTGTTTGAGGACCCCGCTCTTCCACAATTTTACAAAATAAAATAAATTAGATTAACTATTAAAATTAGCTTGACTAAAAATAAATTATATGAAATCATTTGGTAGATTAATTAAAAGTTTACCAGTATTTACCAATATAAATTCTACCAATATACATATGTTTACCAAAACACAATGAAAATATTCTTCTTATCGTGGCTGCATATAAGTAGATTACATTTGAAACAAGAATAAGCATGAAACTTAACAAGCTGATAGATCTTGTCAAGAATAGACCAGTCAAGTGCGTATCGGACTCGCACACCGAGAGTTCTGCACCAACTTGTAGACAGTTCGTTAATCACACGTATCAAATTCTGTAACGTTTTTCCGTTATTTATGTTGTTAATGTACTCAAATAATATCTTATAATTTTTCCAAATTTTGTTTTTTTTTCCCCTTTATTTACACTTACTTACATACTTACATACATAAACGTAAGTAATATATGTAACTAGGTATAAAGGAGCATAAACGACCTAATCGTTTGATTGCGTTGACTTAGAAATTTAATTTTGAATCTGCTCCGAAGGATTACAGAAGAGTCATCTTAACCTTTGTTATGAGCCCACTGCAGGGACATAAGTCTTGCCATGGGTGACGAGGAGGGCCTTGAACCAGCAAACTTACAAAACACTCTAGGGATGACTATAATTGCTGTCTAGGTTTCAGTATTGTGGTTATCGGATTGAGTTAATTTGTGAAATCAGGTTTTGGCGTAATTATATTTTTCTTGTGAACATTTATTGTAATGAGGAGTTTGTTAAACTATATGTAGTTTGTAATATTATAAATCCACCACCCAGCACTGGGCCAGCTAGGTGGATTATGGCCTATACCTCCTCGGCACCCAGGGGAGAGACTCATGCCCGGCAGTGTGCGCATGGATATCATTTTCCTGCAGAACTCAGCGTGACAAAGCGGGTAAAGTACTTTTCGTAGTTTCTTTACAAAATTGAAAGTTGATGATAATTTAAGAAAATAATCTAGAAGTATTATACCATTTTGGAATCCTTATAAAATAAATCGAGTTATAAGACGCACTGTATATAGAAGGACATAATATTTTACCAGCTCAGAATAAGTAAAGGAAAATGTCGACACCAAACGTCCATATCGTTATAGCGTGAATGAAAGAGTAATATTATACTTCCTTCCATTCTCATATTTTAAATTAATTTGTCTATAAAAAAATAAGATGTTTATTAAATTTCAAAAATTTTTGTGAGTCATAATTACTATAGTTTATTGTGTGGCTCACATAAACATGGCCACGCAAAGAAGCGCACATCCCTCTCCTACAATACCGTTAGTTCGGCATGCCGCACCGACGGGTTTACACAGCCACGGCCATCGCCGCCTTTAAGGGCGGGGACACATTGGTGTAATGGAAATGTAATGTAATATCCAGCGCTCGATGCCTGCGCTCGCTGTATTTGGACGTGTATTACGCACGAACTGAGCATTCAATACGGGCATCCTGAGTAAGATTTTTTCCGTATTTCGTCGCGAGCACGGTCCGTCGTCGCCGCACACGTTTTTTTCAACCGACTATGTAAGTTTTGTTACTTGATTAATTGGTCAAGTATGAATCGATTTGGATGATTCTTGTTTCATTTTTATAGATCACAATAAGGCAGAGGTGGCCCATAGAAATTTAATAGAAATCGATTCAGTACCTACTTTAAAAAAATATGTATGAAAGCGTAGGATATATATGCCCGAATACTGGAACGTCTCTCAAATATTTAAATGCTGCTTAAATTTTTGAGTACCACTCATACGAAAAATTCGTATTCTCAAACGCAAATTTTAAGATGCAGTTAGTTTTAAGTTGACCTCCAAATAAGTTGTACTCAGGCTCCACATGTGCTCCACTTAACGAAAAATTCTTATACTCGATGGTCACTCAACTTTTTTTAGCTGTTAAATGATCTGTCAAACTGATTTAAGCGTCGCTTGTGTTTAAGAGTGGTCAAGAGGTCTCCTAAATCTATAATTGCGGTGAAAAGTATGTACTATAAAGTTAAAATAATGTCTTTATCGTCCCTATCTAATCTTTCAGACCATGAAACGCCGAACGTGGGTCGCCGCCGAAATAATCAAATGCTCAATGCGATGCTGAGTTTCGTGCGCGCTTTCGTGTTTCTAAAGAAACCGTGCTATACCTACTTGGAGTCCGTGTTTGGGGAATCGATAAAACCGCGTACTAGGAGAAGTAGAGCTTTCCAGCCAATAGACCAAATACTTATAACTTTGCGGTTAACTTTTGTAAATAAGTAGTCAATGTAACTACATTTTTATGAAAATAGTATATTGATAATAATGTTACTTTTACTCACTTTTTAACAAATTCTAACAACATATTCTTTTCCGAGGTAGTACCTTTAGTTACAGCCACGTTTCTTTTTAATTGTCTCCATAATATATTATTATAATTTGAATACAGTTTCTTTTTGTCCAACAAAATGTTTTGAAATTGATGTTGATTCGCGCCTTCTCAGATGTCAGTCACGATTTCGGATTTTCTATTGTAATTACATAACCAGAAAATTAAATTGAACATTGTCAAGTCTTCAATTTATTTAAATATATTTAATGACAACAAATAGTAAACGGCATTAAAAGGTTTTTAGTAATCTTTTAATTTGAACAATCAAGTTAGATCTGGCGTAAAATGAAACACTGTAAATGTTGCTATGATGTAAATATTTGACGGCTACTCACAGGGCCACTTACGTGAGCATCATAACAAATCGTCTGAGTGGCGTTTGTGTATATCAGTTAAATATGGGAGACGCTTACATTTAAATGCCCTTCAGCTGATTGATACATTTGTGTGACTTTCCAGTATTCGGGCGATACCTACGTAAGTGACATTTCACTTCAGCCAAAGTTTTGACATGGATTTAAAAATGTTAGTGAAGTTGGTTTTTTAATACCCTGCATTTCATAATACCTCTCTCCGCGACACTTCACAAAATTAATTAAACTCGCCTGAGTGACTGATAGACAACGTACAGCCATAACTACTAGGCGTAGAGAGCTGAAGCTTAAACATACATTCGTAGGGAGATGTAGGGGTAGGAGTGCACCAAGGCAAGTAACCCGAAATTCCCACGGGAACGGAAAACATATCAAATTTATTTTGTATGAAAAACTTTTTCACTGAGAGCACTGATGTGAACTGCTAAAAAGGTTCGTCAATGTGTCTGGGTAGGTAAATTAAAAATAAATAACTATTTCCAACATTCACACGGCATTATCTAGGCCAAATAAAGTTTGCTTAAGAGCTTACGCTTTGGATACTATAATAATGTTTATTCGCGTACGCAGTTATGAGCAAAAGCTAATCGTTGTACTCATAAAAAAAACTCCGAAGACCGCGACGTTGGTGGTAAAAAGGAGAGAAGGCTTAATTGAGAAAACAAAAACTTTAAATGTTCTGATTGTTTACATTTTCACGATACAAATTAATTCTTAAATTATCTCCTAAACGAGTAAACTGATTTACATGATTCAAATGGATAAATTGGTTTTTTACCTAGAGCATTTGACATCGACATTCATTTGACATCAAAATCGTTACGATATCTTAACAAACAAAAAATCACATTTTCAAGTTGCTCTCGTAATTATCCAATTTGCAATCAGAGTCCCTTTGATGTTGTCTAAAAAGCCGACAATTCACGGATTGCGTCGAGCAGGCTACGAGCGTCACGCACACAGGAGCAAGTCTCACTCACACAGGCGCAATTCGTGGTTGCGAGCGGTGCTCGCGCAATAGGACGGGCGCCCGAACGCCCGTCCAGATTGAGCATCGAGCATTTTTTGATGTCATTCAAAAAACAGAAAATGCACGGATAGCCTAGAGCAGGCCACGAGCGTGCTCTACTGCTTCTCAGTTCGCGCTCGAGAGGCGTCCAAATCATGGGAACTTTTTTGCAGGTTACATTACTAGCAATTTGTACGCACCCTAACCGAGCGCCCACCCGAACCAAGTGCGAGGCAAGGCGCAACCGCGACGACTGCACTCACCCCTGATGAAAGACCCCATAAGAGTTCGTAACTAGTCGGACACGTCCGACAATAAATGTGAGTAAAAGCTGCATAATAAAGTAAAGGTTTTTATATTTCAAACTTCAGATACCAATGATAAAAGAGATCTTCAAAGCTGCCACGTCGGCTGTCCACATAGTAGCCACTACTTGGTCTCCTCCTGTTTGGATGAAAACCAACAACAATTACACAGGTTACAACCAGCTGCTAAAACAATACTACCAGACCTACGCGGATTATCATCTTAAGTATGTTTATTTCTATTCTTTTAATTGTAACTTAAACGTCGTAATGTTCTTAAGGTGCGTTCAAACATCGAGGGGCAAGAGTGCGCGGCGGCGTGCCTATTATTGGACGGATGCCGCGCGTGGATTTCCCTAACTAGAGTGCGGCAGAATTGCGTCTCACGAATGCCGCGCGCGTCTGCCGCGCACCTTCCACTCTGTGTTTGGACACACGTTTAAATTTTAAATCAACATGAAAGATGTGCGCCCATAATTAATGTGTTACGGACACAAAGCCATCTACGTTAACTGTATACGAGGGCGACACTGAAAGGTCTTAGAAAATCAAAAACTGAGCAAACTAGCAAGTTATTATTTTCAAAATAGTTTCCATTCTCATACAAAGCTTCAATAGAACCACTGCGAAAAACACTTTGCCCACTCGTTCCAAGGGGTCTCCTCGACGGCTTTCTGGAACGCAGCCACCGCTTCCTCGGTGTCCATAAATATTTTCCTCTGAGCTTTTCTTTTATTTTCGGGAATAAATAAAAATCGCAAGGTCCTCGTACCTCAGGACAATATGGCGGTCAATGACCCAGTCATTTACGCCTGTCGTCATGGTGCTTCATAAAATATTTCCTAAACACACCACTACAGAAGCGGTGATATTTGGCGGCAGATTTCATATAATGGGTGGTCGCCAGCCAGGCGAACACTGCAGGGATCCTACCACCATTATTTCTTCTGCTTAATTCATGGCACGGGTCTTATACTTAGATTCTCTACTACTAAACTAAAGTTTGACGTCTTGGTCATCTATCAACACAGATTTCACTAAAGATCGTTATCATACAACTGGTGTAACAGAATATAACATAGACAAACTTAAATATTCAACAATATTCAACGATGGATTACAAGGAAAGCCTATCCAAATCCCCGATTGTGAGAGTTGGCGATGATTAGTGACTTTGCAGTAAATTGTTTCTATTCAAAAAGTTTCCGACTAAAATCTCTCACTTTCATACCGTGTGGTAGTTTTCAGGAAAGCCTATCCAAATCCCCGATTGTGAGAGTTGGCGATGATTAGTGACTTTGCAGTAAATTGTTTCTATTCAAAAAGTTTCCGACTAAAATCTCTCACTTTCATACCGTGTGGTAGTTTTCATTCATTCTGAAATACCTAGCCGGGTGAAGTTTAAAAAGCCAGAGGGCCATAAATTTCGATATTTCCTATTAATTTCATCATATTTGCAAGCTCTTTAACGTAGCTATTGTATTTTAAGGTTCCTTCAGAAGTATGCAGAACGGGGAGTCCCCGTGTGGGCGATAACAACAACAAATGAACCTGAGAATGGTATTGTTTCCAATAGTCCTATCAACTGCTTAGGATGGACACCGACCAATCTGGTACGTGTCCCTGGTTTAATTTTTTCTTTCTGAGCACTTTTTGACCTGTCCAAATTCTAACTCTAGCCTGCATTAACAGTTGTGTTTATCTTTCGGTACCTACTACCTTTAGGAATTTTTTGGCAACATACAATTTCAACTTCTATATTATTAATTCTAAAGAGTAATAATTATAGACGTGAATAGTGAATTTAAATATTCAATATCATTAAAAATAAAATTTGAAATTTGAAAGTTGTCGAACAGCAGCGAGGTGCCGAGGAAAGCGGTAATATATCTCCGAAGCTTTTTGCCTTTTTGCGATTAATCCGGGTGAACCTCGCTTGGCAGTAGGATCCCGTCAGGGTCCGACTGGATAGCGACCACCCTTCATGTAGAAGCTGCCGCGAAATGTTACCGCTCCGGCGGTGATGCGTTCCGGCAATATTTTATGAAGAGCCAGTTTATTCCTAGGCCCGTGTGCTGTCATCTTCGACCTCATCTTCACTTACCATCAGGTGAGATTGAAAAGAAATAAGGAAAATGTAGATTTTCAACTTCTTCGTTTCGATGTTTTCTTGAAGTTGTAGACAATTTAGGTATATATAGGATCAACAATACTTTTAACTTCGCCGCATTCGGAAATCTTCAATGAAAAATCGTCCAGAATCTCAAAAGTTCCAAAATACCTTCTGGTTAGCTCTAATCAATTTAATCTAAAGAGTTGATTAAATTATTTATGATTTCAGGGACAATGGATAGTGCAAAACTTGGGACCAACTATCAGAAACTCTCGTTTTAAAAATGTGAAAATCCTTGCCGTTGATGACCAGAGACATCTTATTCCTGTGATGTTCAATTTAGTAAGATAAGGATAACTAACTACAACAAAAATAATTTTAATAATTTGATTGAGGATATCAAAGAAGAAATATCCACCGTTACATTACACCGTTTAATACCAGACCGATAGATAAGTTTTTCTAATCGAATCTGCGGTGCGAGCACCGATCTTTTAACGATCGTCATTTTGACATAAGCGACGGACATTAGTCGTCATATTTGAAATTAATCGTAAACAGTAGCACAGAATACTCGAGACATCTCAAGGACTTATCAATCGAGATTTACACGATTTTCTAAGCGTAAACACATAGATAATGATCGACAAATAACCTTACTAAGCGATCGCGTAAACACGAATCGTTAAAAGATCGGTGCTCGCACCACTGATCGGATTGGTCTATATTCTATCCACCGAAACGAGGTAATGGAGCGCTGTCTCTGTCACAAATCATATACAAATGACAAAGACAGAACACGGTCAGTGGGAGTCAACTTAGTGATTGAAAAGTAAAGTTGTTTTCATATGCAGTGGTTTTGTGTGCCTAATAAATTATTTATTGTATCACTACTACTTTGTTTGATTTTGCACTGAACTTGAATAAAACAAGACAATGTTTTAAACAAAACTTTTATTATATTTATTAAGTATTAATATTTAATACTAGTTTCCCACAAATTTAGGTCAAATATATTAAAAATAATCTTAATTTTTTTAGGCTAATAAAATAATTACTATTACTCCGACCTATCACTGCTGTTACTGTCACCTCATTCATTTTTGAATTAAGAACTCTAAAGATGGACATCCAATGAATACCCACCCATAGATGAGGCTCTCATGACATCATTGTTAGAAGGAGATCCCATTTAACTCCTCATAGATTGACACATGTTTCATATCATTTTGAAGGCTCAGAAGGCTCGTCGGCCTCTTTTTTCCACAGAATTTATAATTCGGCCATGTTATTTCAAACCGATTAGATAGAAGTGCCAAGTCGTCAGGAATACAATTAATCATAATGTCCAAAATTTAAATCGGATCACACGAAATAATATCACGAGCAAACAGAAAAAAACCTCACATTGTGTGCACAGCCTAAGCGTTGATGTTAAACCAATCACGTGCCGGCCCGTTTCCTTCCCTAGTAACTCGTTTCGGTGGATGGAATGTAGTAAAAATATCGATCGACGTCAACTAATCCATTCTTTTTTCCGCCGAAATATGATTTTAATCAGGGACTAAAAAAAATAAACCTTCTGGGACGTGGTGAATACTCCTTATGGACGACAGGACAACCTAATCGTGAGGTTTCCTGACAGTGTGAAAAAGTCGCTACAAGCTTAAATGCTGCAGATAAATCCGATTTAATATTGAGATTTTCTCTTGCAGATGATCAAATACTACCCCGAAGCCTTAGAGTTCATAGATGGCATCGCAGTTCATTTCTACACGGATTTCTTGACTCCTACGCTGGTGTTGAAGGAAATAGCCAGGGATTACCCAGAAAAGTTTGTTTTAGCGACAGAGGCTTGTGAAGGTAGGTAGAACTAGTTTTATATCATTGAATTGTTTGTATGGATACCTTGAATAGTAACCCTATATAACCAACGAGTAGGTCGTTACGACATTAAATACTATCAAGTGCAGACCAACATAACATAAGATAGGTATTGTTTTTTTAAAAGATTTCTAAAGCGCTTATCATTATTCAAGTGAATATACACTGTAAAATCCCCGTAAAGAATTGCTAAAAATCAAAATCTATGTGTTCTCCTAAATTCTTAATCGTTCTTATTGATTCTATCCAAAAATGTATCCAAAAGTTAGGCGAATAAAACCGTGCAAAGCAATTATTTTAAGTTGCACAGAAGGCAGCACATCAAGCGTTACGAATCTGTAAAAAAATTTACTTGAATCTGAACTCTATGCCCTCGATATAAAGTTAAAATTGTTTGGGGAAATTTGACAGGCAATGTAACGCTTGATCTGCTGGCTTCTGTACCTAATAACTCACAAACCTTTTTAACTTCTAGGCTCATTTCCCTGGCAGAAAGAAAAGGTGAAACTGGGCTCATGGAAGAGGGCCGTCAGCTATATCACGGATATTATGACCGTAAGTTGAAATATTGTAGAATGTGGAAGACCTTTGATAAATAAGTACTTAATAGCTTTACGACATGATAATGTAATATCAATTTAATATCTACGCGGCCCATTTCTTTCTACCCGACGACGGCGAAGCAAAAAGGAGGGTTATGATTTTGACCTGTATGTACGTATGTTTGTATGTATGATTTAAACTAGTTACCATAATTGGACAAATGAAGTGTCCTTGAAAGCGTCTTGATTATCCGCTGGCAATAGCTACATGACGACATATTAAATTGACTACAGCGCCCCATAGGGGACTTAAAGAAAAGAACTAAAAAAAAATGTCGAAGGTTCGTGTGGGGTATCAAATGAAAGAGCTTTTTAGCACAGTTCAAATATGTAAACACTATTACTCCAAAACATGTGAAATAAAAAAAATAAACAAGTAACTTGTTGACTGTTTCTTGTATGGTATCAAATGGAAGAGTTTATTAGCACAGTTTAAACATGTAACACCATTACTTCAAAACAC
The DNA here is from genome assembly GCA_944452665.1 of Stenoptilia bipunctidactyla. Lineage (NCBI taxonomy): Eukaryota > Metazoa > Arthropoda > Insecta > Lepidoptera > Pterophoridae > Stenoptilia > Stenoptilia bipunctidactyla. The sequence continues at coordinate 1,082,632 of OX101737.1, read as the reverse complement.
GTGGAACAGTAGCCTGCATTAAAGTATGGGTAATGGAAGATCTAGTCTTTTCCTCATGCGCTTTTTATAGCATTATAGCATAAGCTAGTTGCTCTATGTGGTTTTACCTAGATAACTCTCGAACCCATGGTAAGTAATTTTTTACTGAAATTTTAAAACATTACTTTTCAGGATCTCAACAACAACTTAGTCGGTTGGATGGATTGGAATATCTGCCTAAATCAAAGTGGCGGACCATGTTGGGTCAGTAACTTCGTAGATTCCCCAGTCATAGTCTTCCCCGAAAAAAACGAATTCGTCAAACAACCAATGTTCTACGGCATGGGGCATTTTTCGAAATTCATCCCAAGAGGGTCCAAAAGGATATGTAGCGAACGCAGATTCGTTACTGGTCCTTCTATTTCTTCAGGGACAATTGATTTTGTTGCGTTTCTAAACCCTCAAGATACAGTGATTGTGGTGGTTTACAATTCGTAAGTACCTATTTATGATTCTGTCAGATTTTGCACGAAATTCAAATTCAAATTCAAATTCTTGAGATATAACCAGTCATTCAGGTTGTGAAAAGTAGGAACAACAATTGTTTTAAACGTATCTATTTTGTATTAACTTTTACAAAGCATAATATGTACCAATTTTCAAATATTCAAACTACTTATTACTAAACGAATATTCAGTTTCGCATATAAGATTATTTAGCCTATGTCCAGCAGTGGACGTATACAGGCTGTTGATGATGATGACATAAGAGTATTGTCACATACCTATTCGTCGAGTAGTAATAGTCAATAACGTTGTTTCTCATTTGTTTACAGGGGATCGTCAAAAACAGTATGTTTAGTTTTAGAAGGTCGACACGCCGTTTTGGAACTGGAAGCTGATTCCGTAGTAACCGCTGAATTACCTTATAAATCGAAATGTCGTACCTAGATGATTAAATTGTTTGATCTTTATATTCTTAATTATATATTTTTAATTCCCAAATAACCTGTAAGCGTCGACATATGTTGATATGATGTCTTTCACACGCTAATTAGTTGGTGAATTTGTCACCCACAAATGGTCCTTTAGTGGGCCTTTGTCATGATACTTCGAAACAAAGTTTGAATTATTGACCTTTAACAGCCTTAGATATAATTGTCAGTAAACAGTTTTAAGTCTTTCACTCCGGCTTAAATACAGGGTGCTTAGTACACAATTGGCCAAAACGAAAAGGGGGGAAGTTGGGCTTATTCTGAACATACTTCCTTCAGGTACTGCTAGCCCATCTCTTATAGTTTAGTAAATATGGTTGTTTTTCATAATTTTCAAAAAAAAAAACTCAAATTTTCACCTTTTTATCTAAATTACTTTTTTTCTTGTATATGTATCTTTCTCTTTTCAGAATAGGCCCACCTACCCCCCATTACAAAGGCAATGTTGCCAAATTGGAATATTTAATAAACACTAGACCACAACGTAGCTAAAATTATGTTGGTATCGATAAAAATATCGAAAAATTACAGTAAGCTTTATCAACGGCGCACAAAAATGTTAAAGTTTAATGTAAATGGTAACCGGCATGCAAAGTCGCCTTTACATTTCGCCATTTTTGACAATATTTTTACTGTCAAATCTGTCATTTTCATGTCATCTGTCTTGTCAATTGATACAAACCTGTTACTGTGCACCTGACTGTGTCTCAGCGGGCTCCAAGTAAAACCCACGTCTTTACAAAGTCTGCCGCATTAAGCCCGGAAAGCATTACTTTGGTGGAATGCTCATCTCGAAGCCACATCTTACATTCAAACTCCTCATCCAACAACTTACGTGGTGACAGATGCTTCCGATACCGTTCGAGGTGCCCAAATAAACGCCCAGCATATATCGAGAACGTGGACAAGAGTAGAAAAATCTCTGCACTCCAATCAAAAGGAGATGCTTGCTATTCTAAAATCAGTGCAATATTGCTCCCGATCCCTGTTCAAGACAATTTTACATATTCAGTCCGACAACAAGACGGTGGTATCATACCTGAGAAACGAGGGCAAGACCGTGTCAAGACGGTCAAGTTATTTAAAACTAACGTTTAACCTAAAATTAAAACGTAAATTAAATCACTTAGGTACCTCAATTTGAAGCCTAATATTTTTTACCCACGACGGAACGGAGACGTTATTATGCGTTTGGGGTGAGAGGGTATTTGTGTAAACCAATGTTACCATTTATCTCCAGAACCACTGGTCCGATTTTAATGCGGTATTCAGTAATCGCTTTGGATTTGATTAGCGCATGTTCTGAGATAGGTGTTACGGTAACAACTCACCAGGGGGCGCTGCAGTAAATATTTGTTTGCAAACCATTGGTGATATAGAAACTAAAAATTATAGAAAAAAATTAATCAGTGATGGGTTTGGATTATAATAGTAAATTATGTAACAAGTGAGCTAAGTTGCTAATTACAGTCGAGGCTGTGATTTGAGCCCGAGCCGCAGGCGAGGGCTTAATAATGAGCCAAGACTGTAATTAGCAACGCTCACGAGCTACATACAACGTTTTTCAACGCACTTGTGAGTAAAAGACAGACATACGTGGTCATAAAATTTATTTGAAGCAGCTGTTAGCTGCTGCGCGTCAGTAGCCCTGTCCCATTACACGTACACACACGCTGTTGTTGCTTGGAGGCGCTGTGCGGCGACCGCGGGCCGCTGCTGCTGCACGCGCTCCGCCTGTCCGCGCGCGCTCATATATTAAATGTATAAACCGGATCAATAAAATATGCTCTGTTTGCTCGGTTTAATTTGCACTAAGGTACAATTCAACTTTGTAGGATTCATAATATTATGCACTAGGGTATAATATATTATGCACGCGTGACTTATAGCCCAGTTTATAGTTCTAAATTCGATAGAATAAGGCTAACTTTACGAGCAAGTGTGTTGAAAATAAATTTTTATGGGCTTTCTTCTGTTTCCTTTGTTTGCTACTGGCATAAACTACATGGGTTTTCCAGCGGTGGTGGGGACATTAGAGGGCTGATGAGGAACGAGGTGTTGTGTAATGTAATGTATGGTACCTATATTATGCTCTTTAAAAAGTTTGAAATAAAAAACAAAATAAAAATTTTGAAAAACCCACGACTCGACGGTTAAAAGTAATTGAAAAAGAATAAAATAATTTAAAATCTCCGACTGAAATGATTTATGTGACAAGAGATAATTAACGAGAAAAGCTTTTTTAAAAGTTCACAATATAAATTTCAATATAAAACTACAAAACGAATTCATTCAATGGCAGCCCCAGACGGATTTTCTTGCTCTTCTTATAAAGTTCATAGGGAGTTGAATACCTATGTTATTGCGACATCTACATCTTCGAGAACCGAATAGGTAAGCGTAGGGAAGTGCTATGAAAATGAATAGTATGTTGTTTATAATATGAGCGACTCTGTGCGAGATCAAGTGAACTTTTAAAAAAGCTTTTCACGTTAATTATCTCTTGTCACATAAATCATTTCAGTCGGGGGATTTTAAATTATTTTATTCTTTTTCAATTACTTTTTAACCGTCGAGTCGTGGGTTTTTCAAAATTTTTATTTTGTTTTTTATTTTATTCTGCCTGCGGGGCTAGCATGCTACCGTCGATAACGATAAATCGGACCTTTTATCGATATTTTCTTAGAATATGGTGTTAAGATTATTTAATTTATTAAGATTATGACATATTTGGTTCTGTGGTCTTAATCATGATATCAAATCGAGTAATTCTATCTATTGTGGTGCGCATATTAGCCTACATAATAGGATAAACTAGCAAAATAATATTTATCTTGTCGATTCGACTATTTATCGATAATTGCATGCTAGCCCTGCCGGTTCCACAACGACTTCAATGAGTCAAAATTCTAACGCATTCAGCATAGCTGCTACCTGTGTGGTGGTGGGGAAATGAACGAGAAGGCAATAGAATAGGCTACATGAAGGATAGAACGTACAAAAAAAGGACAGAGCGATGGCATCTCTCTCAAGTATTATTAGGCTTCAAATTGAGGTACGTGATTTAATTTACGTTTTAATTTTAGGTACAACACTCAATAATCAAGAAATGCAAAGCATTAAAAAACCCACTCCACCCATACTTTCACGTCTTTACCAAAACAAAAAATATATTTATGGTTTACAGTTTTTTTTTCGAAATTTAATATATTGAAAATGTTGAATGATAGTGACCACCTCTGAAATGTCATCAAAATCGAAATCGTTTTTTTGTAACGAACGAAATAATCACGTAACAAACAGAAATGAATATAATAAAGACGAAATGAGAACCTCCTCTATTTATCCTCTAAAACGTCTATCACTGTCTACATAGAAGGTTCATAGGAGATAAATCAAATACAGAATTCACTTTGTTTTGGTTTTATACTATTGTACAAAATTGTGTATCCTTCGACACTTGGAAGTCTTACAACTAACTAAAACGACTAGGTTATTACTAAAAATGCAAATTAGGACACTTGACACAATAAATATTATTTGATAGTTAGCCTGGTACAATACGGTACTCAAGATTACAATGTTGATATTATTCTATTCTATATGTATAAAAATAACTCACTTTACGCTTTGGTCTGTAAAGTAAATCATCTTATAGTTATGTTGTTCCACTAGTAGACCAATTTCCTCTTTATTTTTATTTTTATTTTAATACATTATTGTCATATTTCACTTCATTGTAAACACATTCTTCTAATATTTTAGCGAAATAAATCATTTTGACTGCGATTAAACGCAATTCCGTAATAGACCTAGGTCACTAAAAGAAACATTAAAAATATCTAGGGATATTTATTAATACTAAAATAGTCCATGATTCTTCACGGAAGCCATTCAGCATCAGCTTCAAAGACACGAGCATTAGGTGCACCTCGTATGTCAGTGTTCGGCGCTACTGTCAGCTCTTCTTTGCTGTCAGCAACTTTGTGGTACACCTTCTTGCCAGCGTCCACTACGTACTCCACACCAGTGGCTAGAAACAAATAAGATGGATTAATTTAGATATCGATAGCTATAAAACTCCTAATCTTCTGATTCTTTTAATACGTCTAATAGGAGTTCTAGATCACCTGATGATAGATGGTTAAATAATTTTGTCCCACCATGCATGGGGTAGTTCGTATAAGTCAAGATAATAGCGACGTTTCGCCATCTGACCCCACGAACGTATAACATTTACTGCCAATAATCCTTATTTTCAAAAAGCAAATGCCGTCAAATAAACCAATTCTATAAGAATCAAAACGGTGTATTTCTTATTGAACTTTCGAAATCGGAAACTTCTTAGGTTTGATTTTTTTTTCTACATAGTTCCTTTATAAAATTTTACGCTAATGCGTTCTTTCTTCTTTCGTAAGTCACTAATTACACTGTCTATTCTATATTACGATGCGGAACAAATCAAACCTTTGTAGCGATGGAAATAAGCAAGATAGTAGTTTGTACGTAGACGTGCACGCTTTACCAGACGCATCTGCTGAACTACCAGATGGTAATACGTGGAAGAGTTGCAGTATCTTACCTATCGCTCCACCAGTCTTTCTCACTGCTTCTCCAATGTTATGCGATGAGAAAGTTTCAGGGTCGATGTCAATGTTCACTCCGCTTGTGCCGTTCGCGTGTTTGGGGCAGTTGGTTTGTGAGATGATGGAGAGGTCGAAGGGGTCGACGCCGTATGAAGCCAATTTCGTGCGCACCTGAAATTATTGCAATATTGGAAATAGATGATATGATTTAAGATATTGGTATCTAAATTTTTAGTTAACTTCTAAGAGCTTCTTAATTCCTTTATCTCGGTTTCTGCCTTCTTTGGGTCATTAATGCAAAACTAAATTTTATCGACTAAAATAACTTTTGTGTGATAAAGGGCTGTTTTTTCGATAATTTTAAAAAAGTTGATTTAATTTTAATTATTGTAAAAAAAAAAACCAGTCTTCTGCTGTATAAGGAGCGTCGTTATCGTATCAAATACTGGCAGGTCCTAATACTCCGAATGGCGTAAATATTTACTGACAGACATTTTAATACAATGTCTAACATTAATGGCTTATTTATATTTATTACTAGCTGATCCGGCAAACGTTGTTCTGCCATATAAAAAAAAAAAATTGATGTTGGCCGATTCTCATAGATACCGGATAAGCACAAAAAATTTCATCAAAATCGGTCAAGCCGTTTCGGAGGAGTATGGCAACGAAAACTGTGACACGAGAATTTTATATATTAGAAGAAGATAGATAAGTGACCTATCTTCTATGTGTAATGTAATTAATTCATAGCTAATTCAAACAGATTTATCACGAGCAACTGACACTGCAATCTTCACTGAATCAGTATTACATTTCCAAAGTTGAATTACCTTATCAATATACATTTTGTCAAGCTCCTTGGTCCTTGAGAGGATGGTGGCGGACCGTCTATGCGCAAACGCCAGTTTTTGGCACGTGAACACGGCGGCGTATGTTTCATAGTCAGTTGATAGTACCGTGTAGCTCGCTGATCCAGCCACACCTGGAAGATGAAGGAAATTAGCATACTACTTGTAGATAAAATAAAAATAAATACTTAAAATAAAATCCCCAGACAATCACACCAACTACATGGCCCCAAAGTAAGCATAGCTTGTGTTATGGGATAGCATGTAGCGGACTAAGAGGGGGACCTAGAATATAAATACCTACATAAGTAAATAAACACCCAGACTCATTTTTTTTTCTTGACTTTGCGGGAATCGAACCCGCAACCACTGGCGTCTGCGGGTAAACCTATCTGAGATTTACCCCATCGCCAAAGTGGTCGTCATAACGGCAAAAATGATTTGGCTGATGGTACCTAAACCCACATTTAGTTATGGTTGTAAAGGAGCCTACTTAAATATTTATTATGTTTTCTTTTCAGTATTTGTTGTTATATGGACAACAGAATTATGTCAACAGACATATGAAAGTTTCAACTGTCTTACTATTTCAGTTCATGAGTTCAAAGTCAGTTCCTGGAGGCAGACGGACAGCAGAGTTGTAATAATAGGTCCCCGTTTTACCCCGGTATACGAAAAAGCAGCGTTTTTATACATTAATAGACATCATAATGCTTTCAGCAAGTCTGGCAATTTTTTAACATAGGTCCTGTCAAATTTCCTCAATCAATTTTTAACTTAATATCAAGGGCATAGAGTTCAGATTCAATTACAATTTTTAGACAGGTTTGAAACGCTTGATGTGCTGCCTTCTGTACAAAGACTATTTTAGTGACAATGCATGTGTAATGTAAGGTCCGGAAACTTACTCAGTGGGAATTTAATCTTCATCCTAGCTGGTACAGCGGGGTCGGGGGCTGTTAACACACCCGTGTATCTGGAAATAATACATGTTATCAACTTAGTAGTCATCAGCATCAGGTGAGGATGCCCTGGTAGGGTCAACCCTTTTTAAGTCGTTAAAATAAAGATTGCAAACTTCAAAATTAACCAAAGGCTAAATTGTTTTGACAATATTTTCAGAGCTTATTTAAACAACTTAATTCTGCAATCTCGGGGTGGATTGTGTTCCTCTGAAGTTACCTAGTTGTTCAAATATCAATCTAACGTCGGCGTTAAAGAACAGAAATTTTAATTGGTTGGCATTGTTTAAAAGGAACATGCCTGAATGTAAATCGTCTTTAGCAAATTACGTCCAAAATTGTTCAGTAGTGGTTGCGTGAAAAAATTGAAAACATTCACTTTACCACCTTGCACGTATATACTAGTTGAAAGTAGGATATTTTCTTTCTTTCTATTAAATCATTTTATTTCTCAAAAAGAACAATTGTATTGTATAGTTTTGAGAAGATTATATAAAAATAAATACTAACATAAACTCTCACGGTCAGCAACATTTGATCTACAATAGTATTAATAGAAACAAATATTTAATTTAGCTAAGAAATGTTTTGTATTTTAGAAATTAAATTGTTACATTAAATACTTTTTTCTACGCGATAGTTAGCGCATTATTTATTTTTTATTTTTTTAAGTAAGTTTGTATTTTTAAGTTAAGTATTTTTGTAAGTCATCAACGATATTTAATTAGGATCAAATATCTTTGAAATATGCTTTGAACAGTAAGAACAGCCTCTTTTTCATCACAGTTGTCTTGATCAAACCTTCGACGTACTAATGCGTTGCTCGGTTTAGGGAACATTAGGTTTTTTGGCTTCAAAGCATACCCTATATACAGGGCTGTTTTTTAGTCATCGGCCATTTTTTTTTACAGGGCAATTAATATATTCGCTCACATATTAAGCAAAGCATAGTCACTGTAAATTATAAATGAATACTATTAAAATAAAGACAAAACATCTTGTAGTACTACATCGTAGTATTATCAATGAAATGCCGCGTCGTAGTAGCTATGTTCAGCGACTATTTGTAAAAAAGTTTGAGGTGCCATGTTTTTTTTTTTTGTACTGAGCGATACCTCAACAAATATTCAGGTACGTTTAAGTGGTATCAAAGAAAGTTACCTTTGCTAAGCTGGTGACTAAAAACAAATATATAAATATTATGAATACGAAAGTCTGTCTTTTATAACATAGGTAGGTATTCATTTCATTGCTTGTGGTGTGAATTTTCTGTAATGTTTTAAGTTTTTTGCATTTACAATGCTCAATTATTCTTAAATAAATCCCAGGTTCGAATCCTGGTCGGGTAATTTTTATTTATCATATTTTTCATTTATTTAACGATTTTCAGCTTTGGGTTTCCAGATAAGTTCAAAAAGAAAGATACTATTAACTAACTTGTAATCATGTTTCAATGGAGTCAGGCCTAAGATGAAGTGCTGGGACACCTGTTCCAGTTCATAGGCCCCTGGCTCGGAGGTCTTCGTGAAGTTGTAGTAGATGCACTTGGATGCTGTCGAGGTCTTCTGCATCACGTACCAGACTCCTAATAACTGTAACATAGCAAATTATGGTTAGAAGGTATGTTTTATTTAAAACATAATACTGTTTAAGGAAATAACGAAAGAAAAAATGGCATTTGTTTCACAGCCAGAAAAGACTTATTTCCAGAATTTGTACCCGTACTAATATTACGAGTGCCAAGTCTGCTACGTACATACATACATACACAACTTCACGCCTGTATCCCGTATGGGGTAGGCAGAACACCAGAGGTAATAAAACCATCTGATGTCACGTTTGACAAATTAGGAGGCATTCTACGCTCGGAGGTCTGCTACGCTCTCACAGGAAACAGCAGTACTGATTTGGATAAAATTTGGAGCGCAGATACTAGAAGATCTAGATTTAAATATAGACTTCTTTTTTGAAATATCAACACCAAAATATAGGGGATGAAATTTTGTATGATAAATTTAAACCGCTTAAAAGATTTCAATGAATTTTAGCACAAATACATTTGATATCTTGCGGTTAATAAATCTATATGCAAAACCCGAAGAACTAAGTTGGTTTCAAGCTTTTTTCATCAAATTACGCCACAGTGATCGTCATGTGCCATTGAAGCAAAAATAACAAGCTTTTAGCCGTAATCCCTCGAAGTTTTCAAATGCATCTAATATGTTATTTGGGTAGATCAGTGGATTTGATTTGTTTGTTACTTTAATTACTCAGAAGTAACAACAACTACGACTACTTTGGCGATGGGGCAACACTGTCTGCCTCAGCCGCCAGTGGTTCGATTCCCGCACTGAACAAGAAAAAAAAAGTTTATCTATGTATGTTCTATTCTATTAATATTGTAGGTTCCCCCTAGTTCGCTACATGGTATCCCATACCACAAGCTCTGCTTAATTTGGGGCCATGTAGCTGCTGTGATTGTCTGGCGAATTTATTTTATTTATTTATTTTTATTTAGAGGAACCAATAGAAATACCAATAAAGGTACCAACAGAGGTAATTTAAGCAACTTCTAAGTATATTTGAGTTATCTGTAGACTGAGCGGTGTCATGGATTTAAATATAAACTAGTACCAGCGTATAGTTTTTTTCTATAGTTCGTGTTTACAAAGCGGTTTTCTAAGGTTATAAATATACCTACTCGTATAAGAATCTCTGGCTCTGAAGCAAAAACAAAAAGCTTAAATAAGGTACCTAATTCAAAATCAAAATTATTCGCAATTCAACTGACTGATGCTGTATCCTGAAATCAATTCTAGATTTACATAAGTATAATAAATACGCATTTACAATTGTACATAAAAATAAACTATATATTTGGACGTTAAATTAAATATAATAAAGATAAGCGGTTACGTTTCAGAACTACATTTTTTTAAGTAGGGTTTATATAACATCGATGTTATGGGATTTTTTTATTGGATAGGTAGTAAACCTGAATATAGATTAGGTTTTACTTTATCTTTTACGCCGAAATGATCTAGCTAATTTTAAGTGTCCGTTTAGCCCCTTTATAAAACATCTAATTCGATATCTGTTAAAAAATAAATATGATTATTTCTAACCTGATTTTACCACGGTTATTCGCGTTAAAAACCTCGTTTATTTCAATCGTGAAGAATCATGACGATATTATGTAAAAAGACTATTTTCTTTGTAAAAATTAACAAATTCCTTCATTGGTACTTACAAAGTAAGTAATTACCTACACTAATGCTAGCTTAACGAATTTCTTGAACTTGAGAAGTCGGACTGGTCTATCTCTAACTAATTAAGAGTTAAGCTGCGTGCTTAATGCTTCTCTAACAATAAGTAGCACCTACTTAGCGTAGTTTACCTAAGTACTGAGTCACTTGTTATCGTTAAGTGACCCACAGTTCAAGTTCCTAGCTGTTTATCATACGTTCTTTGTTTGATTCCAATAACGGTGAATTGTATTTAGCTTTGTACTTAGAATAACGTGAATGTTATGTTCTTTTTTCAAACTTAGGGTTGGTGATAAAAGTAAAGTAAAATATTTTGCTATTAAGTAGCTTTCATGAAGCTAAATAGACATTAGTACTATTAAGGCCTGATTTTTCAATCGTGGGATAAAAAGTTATCTGTAGAATAAAGTAGCACTCGGTGGAATAAAATTGTTTTACGGTTTTTTATAATTATATGACAGTTAAGTTAAGACGAGCTTGAAGGAGTAGAGTTATACTTTATTCATGACATAAATTTTATCGGTTAGTACCTACTTAATCGCATGCGATTAGTAGTGGGTTCGATTCCCATCCATAACATTGGAAATGGGTCACTTTTTAAATATATTTCTATGAATTACATGGCTAGGAGAATTCTAAGAAATATTCCAAAGAAAACTTTTGAATGCTTCAAAAGCTTTATCATGTTTTGTTAAATAAAGGAAATTAACTGTACCTAAATAGGTGTTTTATTGCGTTTATGGTAAAGAATATGGAACATAAATGAAAAATACACGATTACCGAGGTAATATCTCTGGGTTGCCAAAAATATGATCTAAGTAGGTATCGTATTTCGTTCGATTTTTCAGTTTTGTTATTTCTGAAATTGAGAAAATTTTAATTTGGTACAAAAAAATATTTTTTTTTGCAGTCAGTGAAGGCATCCGTATAGGGTTATCTAAGGATAGCCCTATCGTCCCTAGTACCTAAGCGTTTCCGGATCCGCATTGTTCTTATGTACCTATTGTGGAAAAGTTGTATAAAGAGTCAGTCCCTTCCTAAACCTATGTGTTTTTAGCTTAGACCTCATTGTCAATGAGGTTGTCACGTACTATCGAGTGAGGTTGAGAGTAAACGAATAGTCACTAATAAAACATAAGTTTTTAACTCATGAAAAAGCCAGAGAGCGAAACCGCGAAAATAACCCTCACACAAATTATACCGCGATAAAGAAATGTAGTAATTCTATAGAAGCCTTATGATGATATCTAAATGACAATGACAGAACTGATACCTACTAAAAATACTATCAACGATGATAATTGGCATAGAAGTGACACTACTGCCGCGAGCCGCATACTACTGGATACGTCAAAGTTTCATCATAACAAAAAAACGTTTATTCAAAATTATTTAAATGTAGAATCCCAAGAACATATCAGATTTGGAAAATACGAGATCTAGTTATTTTACCATATTATAAGGATATAAAAATGAGGAAAACAACTTCGATATGATATTGAGGTCAGACAGTCAAAAGATTTTACCTCGAATAAATTAATTATAAAAATAAATCATTTTTTTTTATGTAGATAACAAAATAATTTATCACGCCTTAACAATGTTAATGTTTATTCTTTAAACCTGACAAAGTTATACAAGATTAATCATAGGTATCAAATGTAGAAAAACAATAACCATCGTCGTTGTATCAACTAAAAAGTTTGACTAAACTAATACCAACAAAAAACAAAATTGAAAGCATAAAGCGAATGAAGTTCTAACTTACTTTATTCATCTCAAATCCTGGCATAGGCTCCACAACTGGACACGCCCCTAAATGATAAGTATGTGATATGACACCCCCACATATTGACAAAACGATTCCTAACACCAAAAACTTATTCATTTTTTTTTATAAAATTAACGCGCACGAGTATAGTCGAGACGACCGCCCGTAGTGAATTGAATGCGAACTGCTTGGACACTGGCCGCTTGGCTTTTGTGCTTATAAAATAAAAACCTGATAAACAGTGAACAACAACAGTTAAGACTGTAACTACGTTTTATACAGTAGATTCTTTCACTGGTGTCGTATCCTGCTTTGTTTTGAACGCAGAACTGTATCAGGATTAGTAATATTTTTCCAAGAACTGCGTGACGAACGTTAACAAAAGTAGTTCTTGTAGCCTCTTTTTACCGACTTCAGGAAATGTCATTCTTAAATCGATTTTAACACTCAAAACACATTTTTTAAACAAAATACTTATTTTAATGTTATAAACTAATGTGTTCGATAAGTTGTTAATTCTACATAATAACATTTACCCATCGGTTTCACTTATAATCAGCGTTACGACTTTCTAGTTCAACAAGGCTGACAGGCAATTTGTATTATGACCTAAGTACTGTATTATTGTTGATATGATATTTGTATTTTATTGTACTTTCTACGCTCTAATAAATCCACGACAAATCACACATATTTAAATAATATACGAAACATATTGCTGGAAAGGCCACCGAAAGATTGCGTTAAAATATAACATCTGGATAACAACGTCTTAATTTAATAGTGCTTACTAAGGTACATTAACGTTGATAATAAATAACATACGGTTAACTCACATACCTGCTAAATGATCATCATGACGAATATAAAAATTGATCGCTTAAATCCTAAAGATATACACCTCGTGAGTATGGATTGAGGAGCCACATTAAAAGTATTATATTTGCATTAATTTCAATGCTATAGAAGCCAAATTTTTAGCAGGTTCTCTATACAATTGCTGCCAAATTTTCAAAAGAATTCATTTTTTTACTTACTGAGTTCCAAGTGGCTCCTCAATTCAGATGTTTAGATTGAGGAGCCAACTTTAAATTCATACAATTAGAGTAGGGTAAAATTGGGGGACCTGGATCAAGGAGATCCAGGCACCCCCAATTTCACCATAGTTTGAATGATGGAATGATTGAATATTGAAATACGTACATGAATGACGGGTTTAAGTTAGATATCAATAACACCTCCACATGAGAAACATTCAGTTTTATCGTTAATTCCATTACCACCATAAAATAATCCTGCGACCATTCCATCCTTTTCTGCGTGTCAGTTGCCCAATAATATTTAAATGAATGTGTGCACATTTCATGCGTATTATACATATCATATCGAGGATTGTAGTTTTCTTTTAACATTGTCATCATGTAATACTTTAAATCAATACTAATGAAAATAAAATGAAGTCGCATTTTACTGTTGACAATTTATATAGAATTCTAGGAGATTTATGGGAGGGGTAAGATGAATAAAACAATATTTTTCGACTTAATTTATTTGCTACAAAAAACCTTTTACAATGCTTACATTATTTTCTAAACACCACTTTTAACAGCAAACATTTTTAATGCACATATATTCTTATGATACACACAACAAAATATGTCTTGAGAAATAGAATGATAACTATATACTTCCATTAAATTAGGATAGTTTATATCTTCTTAATTAAACACCTTGTCAGTTATAAGCATACATATTTGGGACTATGTATTTATGTATTTGCAGGCATACATATTCATATTATTTTTGTGAGCCATAAATATGTGACTCAAGTTGGTGTATTAACTTTTTCACTTATATGAAAAGGTAAAGTACCTTTATGCTATGAATAAAACACATCAAAAATTTGATTAGCGAAAAATTTTATTATCCTTACACCACTTACTTAAACAAATTACATTTTTTAAAGCACAAATATTTTTATGATAAATACATGTGTGTAAATTAGTACATTCACTATAAAGATCATACAAACTTAACAAATTAGGACAATTAAAGTTCTCCAAGTTTACCACATTATAATTATTAAAAATTTCTCTAATCCATTTTGCTTTTTCTTCACCTTTTACATAAATACATTTATTTTCAAGCAAAGGTACAATCAAACGCTTATAATCTGAAAAAGGAATGAATCCTTCCTTCCAATAAATATTTCTATTTCTCTCAATCCAGCCAACCTGCTTCATTTCTTTTTTAGTTAGTTCATAGAACGGAAACGGTTGTCTTATCAAAAAGGCTTGGATTTTTTTATTTTCTTCCATTATAGCTATTTCTTTAAGTATAAACTGATTTGTTTCAGTTTTAAAACCTTGAACATCGACAATTAATTTCATGATATCTTCCGTACTGTATTGCTGAGTGGTTTGTATTCTATAATTCGATCGTTGATTATAAGACAATAAGCACTCGTTTGGTCAGGAAAATCTTGATCACTTTCTATTTCAAGTTTAACATCTACTGGTCCACTTTTTAATGTATCATTTTGTCTCGAGCAATCTATTACAAACAACGGCGCTTTTGCTTTAAACTCTTTGATGTTAAGCAATGGGTCTATCGGAGTGTTGTAATAAGACTGACGGAATCTGATGTACATTTCATATAATATATTATATTTATTGTCATCAAAGTTAAGCTTCATTGAATCATATGGGAATGTTTGTGAATTCAAGTACAACGTAACATTACTCAAATTACAGTGATCAAACAATGAACAGTCCCCCTTAAAGTTTTTTTTGTTTGTTTGTAGACCGAATATTACATATCTAGGTTTTTCGAGTTGAGATGCGGTTTTAATAGACCATGAATGCTTTTTTGTTTTAGGCAAAAGCGGATATTCATATGTGTCCCAATTTCGGAATGCAATTTGTATTGGTTTATCTTTTTCTAATTGTTTGTAAAGTGCCAACCTTTCACGATCACATACTTTAATATGAGGTACACGCCATTGAATTCTGTCGATACGTAATGATACAGAATCGTCTTTGTCGAGAATCACAGCATCAATGTTGGATTTACTTCGAGTTAAAATTAATTCATGTTTACAGTTTAATAAGATTTTATTATAATCTTCAGCAAAACCCAGCAATTTATTTAGAGGCAATATTACATTGAAAATACTAGTTTTAGATTTTGTCCCATCCAAGTTCCAACCCCACAAAGCAGCTTGCTTATTCTCTCCAAAATTCATTGAAACATAAGACTTCATAGTTGAGGTTATACCAACATGTCTAACACGATCTATTTCAACTCCATTAATCTCATATCTTATGTCATGGAAAAGAAATGGTATTGGATTATTATTTAGGTGACAATCTTTTTTTACGACTTTTCCCATAGCATCTTTTGTTGTCACTTCTATACGTCCTTCAATGTAAATAGAACTCGCTGAAGGTAGCAAGTATATGTCTTGTTGATTGATAGGTATACGTATTTCATCATTTTCTTGAAAACTGTTATTGTATGGTGTATAGGAATGCACTTCATAACCTTCGATAGAATTGTCGAAATGAGGTACTTCATTAATATGTAGGATACTCATAATTGAAATCCTAAATTTCTCAAAAATTGTTTGTTAATTTCACTGAGAGCCTTCGGCAGTTTACGTGTGTGTTTATTGAAGTCACTAGTTGAACTGTCCTTTTTTACGGGATTACTGTAGTTTTTCTTTCTTCTTTTATTATTGAAGTCAATCATATTTCACAACAATAATAATAAAATATTAAATCAATACGTTAGTTGCTTCTGAAAGTACTTATGCATTCGAAGGGAAAACTACGACTATTAGCAAATCACTATACATCATTCAATTTATTTAAAACATATTCTATAGCATGCATTTAAGGAGAAAGTCAATACACAAGTGACCGCAAATGTATGGGTGACTGCCTTGATAATTGTTATAATTATACTGAATATTATCTCCAACATAATTAATAAATTCTTTTGGTGGTTTTAGGTCACCATAACTGTCAAAATATTCGACATAATTGTTTTTCTTAACATAAGCTACCCAATGCGTCCCCTGGTTTTCAGAGCTGTCTAAATTAATAACCCCACATTCAACTTTTCGTGGACGTTTAGGTAATTGATCTCTCATGAATACTCCCCGAAAATATGGAATATAATTTGCATATTGTATTATATCTATGTTGGTAAGAGGGCGGTTAGGTAGCTGCTTTATTAGTTTTTTGTCGAAGTGTAAATACCCAAACCATTTTTATATTGTTTGAGTTGTAGTCCGCTTCCAAGACATACTGGCTCAAAGTTTTGATTCATGCTTTTCACTACGTCCCATGTTTTTTGAGCCGTTTGAAAGGTTTTTACAAGTTTTGCTACCGCAGATGACTTGCTAACGAGTGCACCAGCTGCAGATAGTCCACTAACTAACGCTACTAAGGGTAGGAATCCTCCAGTTTTCGGTAGTGGTATAACACGTGGAAGCTCCACTTTGGAATCTGACGCAAGCTCTTTAATAGCCGCGAAAGCTAAGTCGATAGCTAGCTTTTTGCATTTTGGTTTTGCTTTACGAATATTTTTTTTTGTAATGGACACTAACTTTTTAAAGGAACTCTTTAATCCAGATCCATTGGAAACCTTCATTGCCATTGCTTTTTTAACAACATTTGCTGCAAGTTTTTCTCCAACGCTTGCTTGGGATGATTTTGCACGTTTTTTTGCCATCTTCATTAAAATCTTATCTGCTTTATGTCTATCTTCTACGTTTTTTGATTTCATATATGCAATATCGTGTTCTTTGCAGTATTCGTCGAGCTTATTCACACCCTTATCACCTCTGATAAGCCTCTCACGCAGTTTAGTTCCTGGACCACAGTAGTTATAGCCAGGGAGATGTAATTCAAATGGGAGATGATTTATAATAGTATTCACAAGACCTTTCCCCTCCATGCACAAACGAATAGTGACAATAATATTCTTAAGTATTACAATATATTGCTTTGGTTTATCCAAGAATTTTCTTTAGACGACAATCCCAGCCATTTAACAAAAACTTTGTTCCCTTTTTTCTTAAGAACTCTTTCAACTAAATACACATCAGGATTCTTAGTTTTTTGAAGCTCTTGAGCATAAAATGATCCTAAAATTTTAGTTTTTCTTGAGTCTTCTAGCAAATAAGTTGGTGGATCAGTATTTTGAACTGTTATTACTTTAAATAACTCGGTTGACCAGTTCGGGGTGTATCCTTTATAAAAATTAGCTTTATATTTACTTATTCGAACAACATCACCAACGACAAAACGATAGCTTATTTTTTTATTTGTTCTTTTATTTTGTTGACTTAACTTTTGTAATACAATGTGTTTTGTATTTATATTTACTTTGGTTGGTCTCATGCCGATACTTCTATGCTCCGTTTCATTGTATTCATTCACAAGTTTCTCCAAAGTTCCATCTAACCATTTGAAATTACCTTTCAAACTGAACATTTTGTAAAGCTTTCCCTTTATAGTGCGTATTACTCGTTCAACAATTGAAGCTTTTTTACTTGAATATGTGGAGTAATGATTTATAAAATGCGCCTGCATCATATTTTTAAAACTTTTATTGTAGAATTCCTTTCCCCAGTCTGTTTGTAAGTTTGTAGGTACCCTACCATGGGATATAATAGATTGAAATGCTGTTGTCACAGAATTTTTATCTTTATTTTTGAGTGGTCTGACCCAAACAAACTTTGAAAAACAGTCAATAACAATCAATATATAATTATAGTTTGAATTAATTTTGGATATTTTCTGTACGTCAATAAGGTCAGCTTGCCAAAGATCATCTATACCTCGAAGTGAAACACATCTGCGAGGAAAATTTACTCTTGCATTTTTATGTATTTCATTAACCACGTCTTCTTTACTCATTTTAGGTTCTAGTATGCTTGATTGCTACGAGATAACTAATAGAACCTTTCTCATACTTATGATTTTATTATACCTGCTTCTTTCAATTCTTCTATGATTGAAATTATTTCATTGTCTTGATTTGTATTTCCAGCTTGCTTAGAAGCAATGAGGAGTTTCAATCTCTCAACAAGCTCATTAGGATCATCCCAATAGATAAAGTCGGTGTTTTTTTTATATCTCTTCAAAACGTTTAAATTACCTCCAAGTTTCTTGTAGTTACAATCTAAGGTTGATTCACCAAACATAGGTTTAATTATTGTTCGATACTTTTCTCCTTTATCTCCCTTCAACTGACCATGCGCATCATAATCACGCTTATGAGCATTGGTTTTTATCAATATACTTCTATAAATATTTTTATCATCATTTGTAACTAATGCAAGATTTGGTTTTTTATGTAATAATACTGCTTTCAGTCCTGCAGTCAACTCATATTCATCGTCACCAATCTTTATTCGATATGGTTCCCGGTCACTTTTTTGTGAAGAAATTATTTTAACTGCTAAGTTACCCATCATTAAATTGTCTCCCACTTTCCTTACTCCAAAAGGAACATTTACATCATAAAGCGTACTTAGGTATTGTCTCGTTAAAGACACGTCTTTGTCATCCGTATCATTAGTATAGTCCGTAAAAGAATTAAAAATTTCCGAATCTGAATCTACTGTAGTACTTTTTGAGGTTGATGGTGTAGAAGTTATAGGATCATGTAGTTTGACTGGCACTCTTATAGTGCTTACATTAATATCACAGTTAACTTTATTTTGATTATCCATTATGTGACCCCCCTCTAACATTTGCATCAAAGGTTCAGTGACAGGTTTAAACATTTTAGATAACTCATAGTTGTTTTCATTTTCTATTTCTCTCAACTGCTTAAATTTTGTTTTTATGTTGTTTGATAGTGAGATGATTTCTTTTTTTATATCAACGCTCATATTAAGTCTTTTCACTTACACCAATCGCAAGCAAATGACAGTATAGGTTTTAGTGTGGAGATATAAATATATCAATTTTTTTTCTATACCTCCCTCTATTTAGTTCACAGTCTTTACTTATCGTCAAAAAACCATGCTTTTCACCCCAAACATGTGAACAAATACATTTAAATTTATTCCATGACATATCTGAATTAACGTGCTCGTTGTATATATGTTTTAAATTAATTTCATCTTGTTTGAAGAGCATTAATAAATTGGTATTATCACGAATCAACTGTTTTGGCACCTTTGAATACGTTTGTGATAAATAAAAGCAGTCTATTTGTTTGTGCCTACCAATCGTGAAATAATTACGGATATTACTCTGGTTTTCACAAACCACGTCATCAAAAATTATAACTGAGTTCGGTAACGCATCATTCGGATGTATAACTTCACTATCGTTATTCAACACATGATACTTGATTTCAGGAACATTTAATAGCACTTCTTTTAGAAAACGATATTTACTTTGAAATGGGGTTTTTGTATATAAGTACAAATTTTCAAATTTAAGCCCATTTTTATGCAACAACAAATTAAACATAACATTAGTTTTACCACAATTGGATGGCCCACAAATTAAGCATCGAATGTTATTTGGTAACAAATCACTATGTTTTGCAATTCGGGTTTTCGCTTCAATATCGAAAGGGGTAATATCTAAGCTTAGCGGTTGTTTCTTAAGCTTCATTGTAACCAAATGATTGTTTTTTAACTTGGCTCTCATTTTATAGAAAATGCTATCGTGTGAAGTAAGTAACAGGAGTTTCAAATGATCAGTTTGAGATTAATAACAAATAAAACATTATGTTTATAATAGATAATAATTTATTTAAAAGAATAAGGAAAAGCATGTAAATACAAGGAAAAGTATTATACCTACATTATAGCTAGAGTACATTAATAACTTTCTTATATTAGTAGATATTTTAAGTAATACCTATTTCGAATGAATATAATTTATTAGAACAATGGTTCTCAAGATGATTACATAATAATTGGTTCTCATTCAAACATTATACAAATAATAAAAAATAAAAAAATGTCTTATATCATTGCATCATGAAAACCCCAAGGTAAAGTGTGAATCTGATCTGACAGTATCTGAACTTTATCATCGTTTCTATTTAACACTTGCTTACTAACTTGTTGTGTGTACAATATATGCTTAATAGATCTTATAATATTCATTTTTAAAGATTGACTTTTATCTAATAACAAAGAATCAATGTAATCCTTTTGTTTTAAATGCTTAGAAACACATTTAGACATACCTTTCGCTTTTGTTATTTGAGTGTTCAAACTGCTAATGCAATACAGTTTTGCTCGCAAACCTGTAAATTCTGTAATTATATCACCCCCCATTTCGTCCTTAAATAAGCCAGGAATTTTCGAGTTACTTCTTGGTATGTTATATTGATTATCTATTGGAAAATTACTAGTATCAAAATATGTTAAATTATCGTACATGTCATTATAAAAGTCATCAGTATAAATTAAGTAAAGTAAACTATCGGTATCTGTGTAACATAACTCAGCTTTATCTCCATATTTCTTTTTTACAAAATCATAATGAAACTGATATAGATGTTGTTTGGCGTACTCCAGAACTGTAAATCCGATGTAAATTGGTCGGTCTAATATAACTTTATCACGATTCAATTGTATAGCTACAAAATCCTCTGCAAATATTGATATGCTTTTTAAATTAGGTTTTGAAATCAATTTTTGTGCACAAAGTTTCTTATTCGTGAAGTTTGTCTTATCATCCCATGTGGTTACTAGTTTTATGTCAACTTGTTTTCTTTTATTTTCAATAGTTTTACCAAATATTGAATTATTTAGAAGTTTAAAAAAGTCTTTTTCGAAAGACGTTTTAGATTCCATACGCCGATTGGTATTAAGATCTATATATTTCTTTAAGAAATCATTTTGTTTAAAGATTAGTATGTTATGAATTTTTTTTAATACCAACCCATTTTTTATGCATTGTTTTAAATGTATGTAATGAATAATATAATTTGATTTATCATACAGATTAGCAATTAACTTGGGTGATTTTCCTCCCAGGGGCACAAATTTCTCAGCAGCAAATGGTAAGTCTTTATGCTGATCATGTATACAATCCGGGTAATATAAATCTACTTCTAAAATATAACCATACAAACTGTCATCTGGTATACACAATACATCAATGACGTCAATTTCTCGCTGATTTAAAAATCTGAAGTCTGAAACCGGCAGTTTTTTAGTCATTGCGTAGCCATAAAGATTATTACAATCTAGATATATCAAATAACTCGAAGGTTTAGAATCACTATAATTAGGTAAATACTTATTATTTGCCTGAGCATGACGGAGGAAACATTGTGCCAAGCCCCCTCGTATACCTTTTTCAATAAATGTATAAATTTCTAAGTCACTAATGAGCTCTAATTCAACGTTAGTGTACAGAAGCATAGCATCCCAGCTCAAACTAGGTGAAGTCACATAGTGAGCAGGATCTAGTTTATAATAATGTAAGCTTGTCTCTCTGAATTTTTCGAATATGTCACATAGTAACATAACATCGCATTTCAAATACAGATCACTGTATTCACCAAGCGATTTTATCTCAAAATCATTCCAAACATTTTGAGCGTGTGTATAATCTTCATCCGTTAGAGATTCCATAGTTAAACTATTATAAAAACAGGATTTTGGAGGTAGTTGATTTTCATCAAATTTTGACCAGTTGTCTATATAATCATATGGATAAATGCCTTTCTTGTGTAATAAATTAAGTTTAGTTTTATCCATAAATTCTCTTGACATATAAACAAAATCTTTTTCTGACAAGCTTTGACTTAAAGAATTTAAGCTTGAGCTAAGAAAATGAAATGAATCAATAAACTTAATCTGTACTGAGCGAGAACCTTTTTTTGACGTTATAAGCTTGGTAATTGTAAGATATTTTTCTTTAGTTTTTGGTATTATTTTAACTGAACCCTTATACTTAGCCAACTGTTTAATAAATATATGCGAGTCATAACCACTTAGATTATGAAATACTACTGGAATGAATGGACATACTTTGTACATCAAATTACAGTGTGAGTGTGCTGCCCCTCTATACTCGGAAGTGATATGATCATGATCATGAACTTTATCTCCTGACAATAACTGATTACATATATGACACTTGGTTGCATTTCGATATTCTCGTTCTTGATTATGAGATAAAGGTTTCATTGATAAATTAGTGGACAAAACTTTGTTTATTCGTTTAGCATCTTTTACTAAACGTTTTATAAACACTTCGACACAATCTATACCTCTATATGTCACAAATTTGTTAAGTTTATCATCATGAGAACAGCATATGTAATATGCGAAACTTGACGGCTGATGCATTTTTAATGTCGTAGTATTTTTTGAGTTATTTTCATTGCAAGTTAATAATAAGCTCTCAAAATCAGCATAAATAATAAAATTAATTTTAAGTTGTCTTTCATAGTGTTTAAATTTCAATATAGTGTGTCTTTCTGGTAATATAGTCAATATTTTAGAACAAGAATGAGATGCATACTTATTTTCATTAGTAAAAAATTGTAAACATGAATCACATAAGAAAACTTTACCATGATGATGAGTAATCTGGCGTCGTACTAATCGTACGAGATCTTTTATTAAACAGTAATGTCCTGTACCATTCTGATCAATATATAATAAATTTATATGATTTTCTTTTTTCTTATATGTCATATATAAAGGCCCCGT
This sequence comes from Stenoptilia bipunctidactyla, assembly GCA_944452665.1. Taxonomy (NCBI): domain Eukaryota; kingdom Metazoa; phylum Arthropoda; class Insecta; order Lepidoptera; family Pterophoridae; genus Stenoptilia; species Stenoptilia bipunctidactyla. Next base: position 1,059,510 of record OX101737.1, on the reverse strand, counting down.
GATAACGTATTTTTTGTCTAAACCGTATATAGTAATGCTTATTGTAGGATTTAATAGTTCAAAAAGTTTGATATCACTATATGAAGGAGGAAATGATATTCCTTGAATATTTAGAACTTCGCTGTAATGAGGATAAGACGTTGTTCTGCATACATTATTTTTACAAGGAAATAATGCGGCTACAACACACCATAAGAAACAACACTCATCATTATTATATAAATTCAAACAACTTTTAGTATTTTTTATTACTGAAGGCAACTTTATGTACGTGCCACCCCTCATAGGACAATATTTACTTATATTAATCTCAATATAACTTAGTGAAAGGTATGTCCAACCTGACTGTACATGTTCAAATTCAGACATTTTTCGCATCAATACATCTATTTTATTCAAAAAAAAGTTATTTATATCAGTATTTTTATAAATAATATCATACTTTGTGTTAAAAGATTTCAATTCTAATTGCTCATGATCAGATTTTAGTAAAACAAACTTAGCATAAAGCTCAAAGTTTACTTTTATACAATCATATTTGTTCAGTATCATAGTTATTAATTTATGAACATCTGGGAGTACTGAATTTAGGATCGCCTCAGGTGTGAGGTGCTCGTCATCCTGAATTTGATGCGCCTGCGTACAACTCGGGATCGCCTCACTAATGAGGTGCTCGTCATCCTGAGTTGGATTCGTCTGCATATAACTCAGGACCGCCTCACTAGTGAGGTGCTCGTCATCCTGAGTTTGATGCGTCTGCATATAACTCGGGATCGCCTCACTAGTGAGGTGCTCGTCATCCTGAGTTAAGTTCAGACGAAAAGTTACAATTCTATTTTTAAATGCTGATGCTACAATAAATATGTTCTTAAATTCAGTTCTCAATAAACTATTTTTCTTATGTAAATTAGTTCTCAAATGATATGCATACTGATTTCGTGTCATTTCAATATTACATTTTGTACAAGTCATAATCGTACTATATGACTTCGTGAATCGATTTTTGTGCTCTCTGGACTGAACTGTGAAATAAAAAAATAATTTGTAAGCAAAATACTAAGCATTTATTTTATAAGTTTATAAAGGATAATATTGTATACGATTAAACGATACTAAACATTATAAAAATAAAAATAAAACTTAATAGTAAGAATTGATTAAAGTCACAGGGAAATTACGAAAGTCTTTATCTACTGAGGACGTAAATGATTTAAGATGGCGCCACATGTCCGTTTCCGCATCCACTTTTGTTTTTACTGTAACAATTGAATGACGCCATCTATTTACTGGCGGTACGTCTGCGATCTCGTCACAATTATACACTTTGAGCTCTACATAATACGACCCCTTTTTTTTTTCATTAATTTTCCGAGCATAGCCCTTCTCTACCCTCCTAGTATAATAAGAATGAAGAGGAGGTTGCGTTTTACCGGCTGATGTAGTCGGCCTCATATCATCCTCTTCGCTTTCACTGCCGAACAGGTCCCGCGCCACTAACTTTATATCAGTTAACGGCACCGGATTAATTCTAGGCTTCTTGGTTCCTTGCGCTTTAGGTCCAGATCCATCACAGGGCTTAGAACGCTTATTCGGCACAGATTTCTCGGCCCGAGACGATGAGGGAGTTTTCTGCTGCTTTGGCTGCTTCTCAGCATCGGATTCCTCACCAGATGAGAACAATTGCGGCATTGACTTGGACCTGAAACAAAACATTTTAAAGATTATTAAAATGAAAGTTAAATTATTTTATATTTCGTACACTTCTAAATATATAAATGCATATTTCTGACATTCACACCACATTATCTAGCTCAAATTAAATTTCATTAAGAACTTGTGTTACGTAAGTTCACCTTCCACCAGGATTCAAACCGGGGACCCATCGTATGGGAGGCAACGTTGTTACCCTAACACCATGGCGGTCGTCACTTATCATTTTATTATAGGAATATGGACAATAATTATACAATATTCAAATCATACATTCAGTAAAAATATAAATATCTATTTTTCACCTTTTTGGTGTAAAAAATATGACATGAATATATCATGCTAAACATGATCATTATAATGATATAATAACTCTAGTAAAGTCACATTACTACACAAACTTATTCACAAAACTATAAGTAATTAAAAAATAATTAAAGTTAACTTACATTTTTTTTTTCTGGTTGAAGCGAAGCTGTGAAGATGTAGATTCTTTACCTCGTGGAGAGTGATTTGTGATTTGACTAAGATTCATGCGCATTATATAGAGCAAGATCCGGAGCGATCCTCCAAATTTGTAAAACTAATAACTAGGCAAAACATATTGACTGCACAGTTAACCCAACTTTACTTGCCATAAAAAATGCTAAGAGTATAGCATAGCGCATACATTTACTTACATATATTGATCAATGAACATACAAATAGTCCGATACCATATTTAATATAACGATTTATCTTTAGAATCAAAGATCGAATAAACACTGTCAGCATTTTATCCAAATACGTTTAACGTCATAAAGGTGATTCTACACTGATACTCACATTAAAAATAAATAATATAAAATCCTCAGACTATCGCACCGAGACTGCACGGCCCCAAAGAAAGCAAGGCTTGTGTTATGGGTTACCATGTAGCGAGCTAGGGGGATTCTAGAATAAACATAAATACTTAAGTAGATACACAACCAAACCCAGAATTCTTTTTTCTTGTTCCGTGCTGGATTCGAAACCGCATACTTACGAGTTCCACAGCTGGTGCCACTGCTCTACGGAGGTATTCAACACTATGCTTACTTTGATAATTCACATTTTTTTTTCTCAAAACAATGTTAGCTAGATTGTGTATAGTGTATACAGTTCCTTAATGCTATTAATAATACATATAAATTCCTACGGATTTACATTTTAACTTTATAAAATAATGTAAAAAGTAATATTGTATTTAGCTAAATCTGTATGGTGTTTACCTTTATATAAGGTCAAATCAAGCATAGTCTCTCATGTTGCGCTATTTACATTTCAATTTAATAAAAAAATGCTATAAAGAAAGTAGCTATAGACGTATTATAAGGATCTATAAATATATGTTATATCGAGAACAATATTATCATTTGATTTCTTCATTCCCTCACATCAACTCGGGTGAACTCGTGTTAAATAATAATGTCGGTAAGTATGTTCAAATAAATAATTAAAGTATTTACTTGAATGACTTAATTAAATTTCATAATGATTAGAAGCATACATATATGATAATTTTTTATTTTTTAATGAAATGCAATCAAATTACTTTATCTATTTCAGATCCCTAGCTGGGTTTACTCACCGATTTCCCCCCCTCGTTCAGTGATAAGTCCTGACATGATTGAAAATATCGTTAATTATTTGGATGAGGAGGAACGAGCGCAAAATAATAAGAAGTTGTTAAGTTTTTACAAAACTGTATCAACCGGCTCTAAAGTAATTCGGATTGAGATATATGATGCAAGTCAATTTGAAAATATTGAAAACTCTGTTTGTCGGTGCAATGCTGAAATATGTTTTCAGCACATTGTGAATAACATTTATACCGACAGTATTTACTTAAGAGTAAAGGATATGATACATTATTTGAACAATACTTTTTACCAGTCATTGTAAAACAAGAACAAAGTATTATTAAGTGTATTATATTATGTGGGTATCTATTTATAAGAATTTGAAAATAAAATATAATTATTATTCATTGAGAAGCGTTTCATTTAATTAATCTAAATAATAAAACCTGTGATGAACAAACATCTAAAACATAAACATATCAATATGTGAATAATATAAATTGTAAGGTTCATTCGAACTCACGGAATACGAGTAGGTGTGTAGTTACAATAAAATGCTGATGTCGCACATCGGTGCGTTGTCTGTTGCTGTTTATGAACTATGATATCAAATAGATATAAAACAAACGTAACATGAATATTGACTGCTAGTTACTTAAAACATTAAATGAAGGAACAATGCATTGAATTGATATAATAAATTATTGCTACGAATGAAACTATGGTAAAATTGTGAGGGGGCTGGATCTAACTTAAACCCGTCATTCATGTACGTATTTCAATATTCAATCATTCAAACTATGGTGAAATTGGGGGTGCCTGGATCTCCTTGATCCAGGTCCCCCAATTTTACCCTACTAATTAGTGATATATTTTGCTGCTAAATCCAGATTATGAGAGGTAGAAGATATACGAGACTGAAGGTAAGTTATTGCTTTTACCTCAGGCAGATAAAAGTTTTGCTTTGTGCCAAAAACGAGACTAGGTACGTATTATAAAACTAATTACATACATACATACATAACTTCATGCCTGTATCCCTTATGGGGTAGGCAGAACACGAGAGGTTACCTATAAAACCATCTGATGTCACGTTTGACAGATTTGGAGGCATTATAACGGTTGAGAGAGGCTATTACAGTGATAGGGGGTCAGCCTATCGCGCACGAAAAACCTCCAATAAATCCTCGATCCCTTAACTTTAACAGTATGCCTGGGAAGAGAAGCAGCTCGCACATTCTATGTTTTTCTTTTGCTCCCAATACATGGAAGAATACGTTCCATGCTGGACTGGATTCCACTCTACGGGCTAATGCTGCGTCATACGTGTGCGTCCACGCGCCTGCCGTACGTCCGTTGCCACGCGTGAGGCACGCGTGATGCAATTTCGCTAGTAAAATTTAATTAGGGTGCTTGTACAGTCGTGTACAAGTAATATGTAATTTGGCTAAACTTCGATTAAAATCGAAAAACGATGTACGCGCGTGTATCTAGGTACCACACGAGGGAGCTAACCACGTCCCACGCGCGCATGCCTACTTAATGTCGAGGGCATAGAGATCAGATTCTATTACAATTTTCGACAGGTTTTGGTAGCCTGATCTGCTGCCTTCTGTGCATACCCACAAGAGAAAATAAAATTATTCGATTTAAAAAAAAGTATCTGAAAAAACTGAAATTTGAAATTGTAATTTATATTTATAAACACTTGTAATAACCACCACTTTGGAAAGGCGATCATATCGTCATAACATGAATTCATTTTTCAACCGACTTCCAAAAAAGGTGGGGTCACAATTCGTCTGTACTTATGTTTTTTTTTGTATCTTTGTTACACGATATTTTGGACAATTACGAATTGATTTTGAAAATTGTTGTTTCATATGATAGAGGATACTTCAGAGTTGGTCCCATTTAAATTTCATCGAAATCGGTTGAGTACTTCATAGAAAATTTCAAACTTTTGAAAAAATATGTATAATTTCGGGGAATGTTTACGTTGATGACACTCTCAACTCAGCCAAAGTTTTGACGTGAAGTCGTTTTTTTTAATGCTCTGCATTCGTTGATTATGTATTCTCTGCTTATTGGAGGAATGTAGAGTTTCATCAATCTACTTAATACTTTTTGGACTGAAGTTTCTATAAACTTAATTTCAAAATATATAGATTAAAGTTCATTTTTTGTATTTTTGACCGTACAATTTTTAATAAAGACTAATACAGACAGGTTAATGTGTGTAGACGTTTGTTTGCAAATAGGCAAATCCACATTGTAATGCCTGACCACCATTAAGTTCATTTTTGCTTGCACTCAAAAAAATAGAATAGATAGTAAAACAGTTCGGCGCCTCAGCAATGTTTAGGTACTTATATGATATTTTATCAAAAGTGATCAAGCGGGGGTGACCTACATCGCCACTAAATATGACATGACTTGAAATGTTACCTAAAAACAGACCACTTTGAATTTCATTACCTACCTAGGTACTACATTATAGTGGCATGACAGTAGAATTTATGTTACTTTAAAAAACTAACGTGTTTATTTTTATATGCTTATCTAGACAGGAATGCCAGTTAAGTGTAGGAACGAGATGTAAAACACCTTTAGATCAGTACTATCATGTTCCTTATCTACCTTATCTGCTTAAGTATTTACGTAGGTACCTATTATGAAATGCAAAAAAAAAAGAATTGCAATGTTTCATCTAAGCCAGCTCTAAACTGAAATTTATAATTTCTGTACCGAGAGAAAGTTCTCGGGTGGTAAAAGCTGCGAAGCATTACCCAAAGATGCAACTACTTACGTTGGCACTAGATACGTTAGGGAAGAATGGATTACTCGGCCAATCCGATTAGAAAAAACAGGTCGATCGATTTGGGCGGTAACATCCTTATAATCACTCGGATTCGAATCCCGGTGCGGCAAGAGTTTTTATGGTACCTACTTTTTCTTATCTACACCGTAGACCTGTAACATAGCAGACCCAACAAGGTATAATTACAATGTTTGATCGAAAATGTGTCCGATATTAGTATTTCTTAGGGTGTTCGACACGCCAATGGATAGGATTTTTTCTCATAGTAAAAACTATCCATTGACGTCGACTGTTCCATCCGTCCGTCGATCGATTGGTGTTGTAACACCGTGAAGGTGCTCCCACATTGCCGTTAGAAAATGTTTGTAAACATTTTATAACACCAAAACATTTACTAACAAAAGTTAACAAGTGTTGCATTTTGTTAGAAACTGTTACATGTTATAAGTGCTCCTACATTGATGGAAAATGTTTAAACATTTTATAACATCTAGTATTGGCTCGCAGTTTGGTTTCGCCTTCTGAGGGCCGAGGACGTCTACACGAAAATGGAAGAAGATTTGCTCATTGGAATAGCTTTTATTTTTTGTTTAAAAAAGAAGAAAAAGCGCTCTTATTGGATGCGCCAAACGCTAAAAGCTAGAGGAAAATATAGTGCCACAGACTATCTCAAGGATTTGGGTATTGACGGTTGCTTAAAAGATTTTATAAGAATGAACAGTTCCGAATTTGAATATCTACAAAATTTAATTGGGGCAAAAATAGCCAAACGAGACACTAAATTTAGAAAATCTGTAAGTGTGACGGAAAGACTTGCGGTAACGTTAAGATTTTTGGCAACTGGTAGCAGTTATAAAAGTCTTGGAAATGTGTTCAAGTTGTCAGACCAAGTGATATCTATTATCGTACCAGAAGTGTGCGAGGCTCTCAATGAGGTTTTAAAGGAATACATACAGGTAAGTCAAACAACATTTTTAATTATTTTTTTATTTACTTTTAATATGATCTAATCTAATCATACTTTAGGTAGGTACCTACCTTACCTTACTAATAATGTTTTTAATAATTAATAAACCAAACATGTATTTTTTAATTTGTGATTGATTCCAACAAATCGTTTAATGATTGGGTCGAATCTTGGCTTGATTCCGATAAATTAGACGGACTCTGTGTTCTTGCGCTGGTACGAGTATGTGTCCTGGAGTTATCCGAAGAGCTGGTTTCAAATGAAGCCAAGGGACTTGGTGCGGTGTAGTATCCTCTCGAGCTACAGTCAGCATTATTTTCCGAAAAAGTGGATAGATTTGGTTCAGAGTTGTATCCCCAGGAACTACTAGCGGTTGGGTCATATTGTCCCATTGACGCATTGTACAAAATATTGTTAATGTGATGTTGAGCAGTATTCTTAGCATGACTGTTTTTTATTTGTTTCAGTTTCATCGCGACATACTCTCCAAATGCGTCATTTTCATCCCTGCTGTTTCTAGATTCGTACATTCTTTGTAAAATATTTACAGCTTCTTGTTGTGTTGTATCTTTTTCTACTTCAGGCCGTCTTCTTTTCCGAAATGGTTTTGGGGTGGCGAAAGGCGTGCCCGTAGTTTCATTTACAGTGACAGTATTTCCTGTTTCGTTCAAACTGAGAGTGTTTTCTGAAGCACTTCTGTTTTCTTCGTTAGCCTGAAAGAATAGAATTAAACGATAATTTCAAGTTATAGGCGCGTCAAATTAGCTAAAATTGTAAAAAAATCTATAACCGCGATTTTCTTTTTCTATTACTTAACAACCCTTAACTGAAATCATATTTTTTTTATAGTGTATCCTATTAATATTTCATACTTAATAAAAATATCCAATAAAATTTGTTAGAATAACGAGTTATAGATTTATTTTTCGCGCCTATTTCTTAATCTTCCATTTTTGTTCCAGATACCAACAACACCTCAAGAGTGGCTACACGTGGCAAATTCATTTGAAGAAAAATGGAATTTCCCAAATTGCTTAGGAAGTATCGATGGAAAGCACGTAGCCATACAAAAGCCAATTGATAGCGGCAGTGAATATTACAACTATAAAGGATTTTACAGCGTTGTACTTTTAGCGATAGTGGACGCAGAATACAACTTTCTGTACGTGAATATTGGCTGCCAAGGACGCATAAGTGATGGTGGAGTTTTCGCAAACACAAAATTTCGAAATAAAATTAACGACAATAGTTTGAAAATACCCAGTGACAGCTCACTACCAGGCAGAAACAAACCTGTTCCTTATGTGTTCGTAACAGATGATGCGTTCCCTTTAGAAAAACACTTATTAAAACCTTTTCCAGGACCACAGGATAGCAATTCTAAGGAAAGAATCTTCAGTTATAGACTGAGTCGTGCGAGGAGAACAGTAGAGAACGCATTTGGGATTTTGTCAGCCAGATTTAGAGTTTTACGAACTACAATATTATTAGATCCAGAAAAAACTACTACTTTAATTATGACATGCGTGCTACTGCATAATTTTATAAGAAAAACTGAATCGAGCATGATTTACGCTCCATCTCAATACTATGATGGCGATGACATAGTAACTGGTACACGTATCGATGGACAATGGAGATTAGAACAGCAGCAATTAACACCACTTGAAGCATGTGAATCCCTGACAGATGATGGGAAAGAAATAAGAAAAGAATTCGCAGAATATTTTTCAAATGAAGGGTTTTTGGACTGGGCATCTATATATTATTAAAAGACGTTAAAATAAAACTCACCTGCAACCCTCCATCGACAGTTAAACTTGGAATATTTTTGCCTTTAAGGAACATGAGTTTTTTAAACGCAAACCATTTACTTGACTCATTAGCTCCTGCACCAGATTTATTAGATTTACATTCTCGGTTAAATTGACCTACGAGTGATCGAACCTTTTTACAATTACTTTTTTATCCATATTAAATTCACTGGCAATTTCCATCCAAGCATCGTGTTTTTTATTTCGGTCTTTGTAGCTCTCTGACGTCGTGTTCCATAGTACTTCTCTTGCTTGAAACATTTCAATCAGTTTGTAAACATCATCGTTATTCCAATTACCGGACATATTTTATTGCTTGGCGCACGCGCAACCACTAATACACACGCACAGCGATGCACGCTGACACAAAGGGACTGACAAGCGAGACACCACGCGCAGCGACCTACTCTAATCCCCCCCCGCACCGCACCGCCTATCCCGCCATCACCCTTATAAAATGTTTACAAACAAAAGATAACCCATGTTTTATTTTGTTATAATTTGTTTTGTTATAAAATGTTTACTAACATTACTAAACATTTTCTAACATGAAAATTTATTTTAACATTTGTGATTAAATGTTTGCTAACAAATGTTTACTAACGTTATTAAACATTTTCTAACGGCAATGTGGGAGCACCTTGAGGCTGTCATAAGTATGAGTCTGATCTTTAGTAGGTAAATTGCATACAGTGTAGTTAGAACTTAATACCGCTCTCAAAGTTGACAGCGTTTTAATCATATTGTGACATTATTTTTGTGTGATTATTTTGTTTACTCACAAACTGTGAGTAAACAAAATAATCAAAAGAAAGTTTACATCCTTTAGGCTGCAAACTGAACAGCAGCGACAGCGACAGCGGCGCGGGCAGCGATTTTCGCGACATTATAGAAAGTATTGAGTTTGAATGAAACCGCGCCAAAATGGATCCGCTGCTCGCTGGCGTCGAGATTCCCCGCGTCGCTGCCCGCTGTGCTGTCGCTCCCAACCAGTTTGCAGCCTAACACAACGAAATAATTTAAATTTATCTTTCTCGACTTCACGATCATTCTAATTCAATATAAGGAAGCCCTCGTCACAGCAGTTACTTACTTAATCCAATTACGTTATTTACAATCTCGACGGAAGACTCGGAATGCGATTACGACATTTGAAGTGTGAGTCAATACGTAGATAACTGTTCAGCTTGTCACGCCGCAAATCCAGCGCTTCGTACAGGACTGGTGACAAATTTTATGGTCGTATTACAGAACAGTACTCATGTATTGATACTAGTTTTGAAACTAGTATCAACGACTTTCCTTATTACAAAACGTTGCCTAATACTAGATTCAATGATTAGATATCACTTGAGTACTAAATGATTTGAACTGTGTTCACGCTTATTATAGAACTTTACTTATGCATATGCCAATGATTGAAACTAGTTTCACAACTGTATTCACTTGAGTGTGCTGTCTACCATACTTGAGCGTACTTCAAAATAAGTTTTTGATGTTGTGAACTGTGGCTTAGAGAAAAACTAGATAGGTACGCGATTCGTGCCTTCTTTAATAGTGATCTGTATTAACTACAATAGATCCTTTCAGTGATATTGACCATTACGATAATATTTTTATAACAACTTTGAACTTTTTAAAACAAGTTTGAACTTGCTTTTCGTAAATAAAAACTATATTGGAATTTATAATTTTAAGTGACTTTACTTAGTAGTTGGCAACATTACATTTAGCTTTTACGTTTCGTATTATTTTTGAGTGATAAATATAAATTTATTTTCATAGTAAAAAGAAGCGACAGTTATAATTTAACCGTACTGCTTCTATCGAAAAACAGATAAATAATTCAAAACATTGGCAATTTTGTCATATATCATATAGAATTTAACGCAATTTATAAGACATTATAATCTAAACGTTGCGTATAACGTAACAGACCATTAGTTTTTGTTTTTAAATGTAATGGGAAACAAATTTTTTTCAAAGAAAACCCAGTATCAACTGAGTCAGATATTTGAAACTAGTTTCAGGTAATCTGGTTTTGATAATTGTTTTGTAATAAGACTAAAGCTCAAGTCAAGAATCAGCTGGTGAACAACGCTTACGTGAAACGAGTATTAAGTCTCGTTCTGTAATACGAGCATTAGATACTGAAGGAGAGCACTCCGTACCTACTTGATCATATGTAAAGAGCTATTGCATTCTTTTAAGACTAATGAGGAGACCAATTTCATTTAGTATTTTAATAAATAAATAAATGATTAAGAGTACCTACCTGTATCAGAGTAATTTTATTTCACTGTTACAATCTATACTAATATTATAAAGAGGAAATATTTAACTGTTTGTTTTTAAACCGAATTTAGGCTGAATCATGGAGTTCGGCTAAACCAAATGTAAAACGAATTTCGGCCCATGCCAACTTATTTCTCAATCTTATAATAAACTTAAGAATCAATTTTTCCAAAACTTTGCGTTTCCGCGGAGGTAGGGTGGGAGATTCTCACGGGAGTAGTAGTACCCCACACATCAGTTTGACTGTTTCCTACGCATAAAATTATTAAACAATTACATTTCGTTTCACGTTCCTATTTCAGACCTGATCATCTTCGAAAGCCGGCAGCAGATTTCTACTGCTGAACCGCAAGAACGGTAAGCGCTTAACACTTCGCCGCAGTGTGAACAGTGGTGACTCATTGCAAAGGTAATCATGCGTTTATTGCTTACAAGACTAGCAACCGACAGAAGCCATTAGGCTATGAGTGGTCGAAATGAATCATACTCAACATCCTCTGCTTTCAATAGTTATTAAATAAATAAATAAATTGGTTAGGTTTTTAGATGGTACTTTCTGAACACAAAAAAAAGATGTATTTAGTATGCCTAAAAACGATCTGCCTGAATTTATATTGGATAGTTTAAGCAAGTTCCGAAACACTTAAAAAACACGCTTAAATAAAAGATTACTCATAAAAATTTCTGAAGTTTTAAGACCAACCTTTAAACTTTTATAATTTTGTTGTCAATTAGATATTAATAATTTGATTGGTACATAATAAAAGGTAAATCTCAAAACACTGAACATCTAACAAAACTAACATCATAATTATACACCTACAAAAGTTCTCAGATCTGTGGCCGCTTGTTACTATAATAGAAAAACGAAAATCATCTCAAACAGAACGCCTTTCATATGTGCTCAAAAGCGACGTAATTTAAATCATAATAAGTTCAAAAAATATAAGTTTAAAAACGAAAACCCGGCTACTAAAAACACGCTCTAGAAAGTGCGAAACAAGAAAATAGTCTCCGCTGAAATATTTATGTATTTTTGGAAGTCATACTGATAGAGATATTATGTTGAAAGAATAACCGTCATTGTATGCCACTTCGATGTTATCTATTAGTAGATGACACCTCCATAATCAGCAGACTGCGGCTGGGTCACTGTTGCTCTCCAGTGTTTTTGTATAGGATAGCAATTCGAGACTCCCCATTGTGTGATTGTGGACTGGAACCTGGATCAGTCGACCATATATTTTTTAACTGCCCCCTCCTCCCTGTCTCCTTATATGACATACTTCCCCCCCAGTTCCCCAGACCGACCTGCATGAAAGCCCTCCTCTCCTCTAATGATCCCTTGTTCCTTAAAATCCTGTGTAAATATATTCTACATTGTAATATATCTTTGTAAATATGTGTCTTATAAGTGTTGTATTATATCTTTGTGTCACTAATATTAATATATATATAATGGGTATGTCTGTTATTGGTGGTGGAACTAACTGTGATGTCTTATTGTTTTAGGTAACTCAATGTTCGGTCTTCGTCGCGCCTCACATGAATCTGTTTTTCCTAATACCGTGTCTGTCTCATCACGTGATACTGGCAGTAAAAGCCTGTCGCTTAGTATCGACGGCTGGTTGCCACTCAACCCAAAAATTTAATTGAATTGAATTAGTAGATGTTGCGCGCGGTATTACCCAATTACGAATTTCGCGGGAATTTCGGGTTAAAAAGTGTTATTCCAGATTGTATTCTATCGCTATGCCAAATTCCATTCAAATCCATTGGGCCGTTTCGCCGTGATTGAGGAACAAACATCCATACATCCACTCAAATTGTTGCCGACTGAAAACCAGCGTCGTGAACCCCTTAGGCGCAGTACAGATAAATACAGTAATTCAACTCAGCCGCATCTTTGAAATAAAAGCCTACAGCGCGCCGCGGTCCGTACACAGATAGGGCTGCTGAAGTAAGCTAGGTGCTAGAAATCAAAATTAATTATGTGTAAACTTTATAGTAATTCTTAACTTAACTTTAGGCAAGCTATCCAAAGTTATTTAATAGGTATGTAAGATTAATTGTAAATTGATTGTTTTTCACTTAATAACTATGTTGGGGACTGAAAACTGCTCGCGTCCGCAAGGTTTAGCCCTCGATGCCTTGTACGTGGTCCCTGGGTGGTGCTAAACGAGCAGTAAAATCTGGTGGTAGGCTTCGGCCGTGGCTTGTCACCACCCACTAGACAAAACCATGCCGCAAAGTAACCTAGTTGCGTTCCGGCATGATGTCTAGTGAAGCCATTGAGGACAATAGGTCTGAGTAATCGTGCTGCATCAGAGAACAGTTTTCAACTCGTAGGATAATGACTCACCGGGTAACTCGTTTTGGAGGGTAGCGGGATCCGAAGCACGGTGCACCGCTGGCCGACCGCAGGTAGTAGGGGGCCCAAGTAGCATGCCAGCCACATGCGAAAGGCTGCCCCGCCACCTCGCGAAAAATCCCGGGAGGCTCCATCGTGCCGGTTGGCGACCGGTTAGAGAGGACCACGCTTGGTTCCATTTGCAGCGCTTCACTCAACTTCTACCAATTCACAATGAAAGGTCCTAAAAAGAGTACGGTTCAACAGCGGTTGCACTTCCTCTCCCTTAAAGTGCACTTCTGTAACATCCGAGGAGTGCACTCCAATCTGAATGATGTCCACCACCATCTTGAGACGGAGAGACCACACCTACTCTTCCTAACGGAGACGCAAATCTGTGATCCGTCAGACTCGGCATACCTCTGTTACCCAGGTTACATCCTGGAGTCCAAATTCCACCCGCACGCCTGAGTGTGCATGTATGCCAGTGACAAGATCTGTTGTCAGCGTCTCCGTTACTTAGAAGTGCCGAACCTTTCAGTTATGTGGGTTCACATAGATACCGGCCTAGACCAAATGGTATACACTGGTATTTATCGGTCACACAGCGGAGATCGGGAGACAACAAGGCTTATGGACTATCTCAGCAGTACAGCGGACAAGGTTCAGCAACGTTTTCCCACAGCGCAGTTGGTGTTCCTGGGGGATTTTAACGCACACCACGGACAGTGGTTATACCCGTTTCAGGACACTGACCATGCTGGTAGAGAGGCTTTTAAGTTTTCGCTCACTCATGGCCTCTCTCAGCTTGTTGACGAGCCTACACGCATCCCAGACGTTGCTGGCCACACTGCTTACTGCCTGGACCTTCTGCTGACAACCGATCCCGACAGATATTCGGTGTCCGTCACTGCTCCCTTAGGGACATCCGATCACTGTCTGGTGAAATCTGTATCGCAGTACTCGCCACCTGACACCCGACCAAGTGGTTCTAGGCGAGTATGGCGTTACAAGTCGGCAGATTGGGATGAAATGCGACATTTCTTCGCATCTTATCCGTGGTGGCAAGCTTGTTTTACATCAACCGATCCATCGTGCTGCGCTGATGCAGTCTCAAGTGTGATAGGTCAAGCAATGGAGTTCTTCATTCCCTACGCTGATCTATCCCTTGAAACCAAAGCTCGCCCATGGTTTAGTGCTGAATGCTCTTCCGCTGAAAAGCGTAAGCGAGAAGCGTACAAAGCCTGGGCAACCGCTCGCAGAAGCAAAGCCGATGACTCGCATGAACACAAGAAGAGGTACAATGCTGTCGCCAAGTCCTGCAAGAAGGTGATCAAAAGAGCTCGTTTCGCCCACATAGGCTGTATTGGAGACAGAATAGCGTCATACCCCTCGGGAAGCAAAGCTTTCTGGTCCCTCGCCAAGTCGGTCGAAACGAACTTTTGTTGCCCATCGCTGCCGCCACTGCGGAAACCTGACGGTTCTCTGGCCCACACCGCTAAGGAAAAGGCGGATTTATTTGCCAGTATCTTTGCGGAAAATTCTCGTCTAGATAGCCAAGGAAAAATCCCACCCCAATTACCTCAGTTCGGTCCTACAATGGGTACCGTTCATATTCGCCAAAAGGAGGTTCTTAAATGCTTGCTGCACCTAGACAAGATTAAGGCTAGCGGTCCAGATGGTATTCCTGCAGTGGTGTTGAAACGCTGCGCAGCTGAGTTGTCTCCCGTTTTGACGCGTCTCTATAGACTTTCTTTGGAATCTGGTAAAGTCCCAAAATCCTGGAAGCTGGCTAACGTACAACCAGTACCGAAGAAGGGAAGCCGTGCTGATCCTGTCAACTATCGACCAATCTCAATCACTTCCATACTTTGCAAAGTCATGGAACGTGTATTGAACAATCGACTCCTGGCATACCTCGAGACCAACGAGCTCCTAAGCGATAGCCAATATGGTTTCCGCAGTGGACGCTCGACCGGCGATCTTCTCGTGTATGCCACACACTTATAGAGTGAGGCCTTGGAGGGTCATGGTGAAGCAATAGCTGTTTCCTTAGACATATCCAAGGCCTTTGACAGGGTCTGGCATGATGGTCTCTTAAGCAAGCTTCCAGCATATGGCATACCGACCGGGCTCTGCGACTGGATATCTGATTTTCTGAGGGAACGGTCGATTCGAGTAGTCTTAGACGGCTACTCCTCTGACCTAATGGCGATTAATGCCGGGGTACCTCAGGGATCTGTTCTCTCTGCAACTTTATTCTTGCTGCACATTAATGACCTCCTAACACCAGGCATTATTGGATATGCTGATGACAGCACTGTTGTTGAGAGATATATATCCAATGCGCGAACGAGCGCCCATGAAATCCAGGTTTTGAGAAGGTCTATGATTGAGCGCGTTGATTCGACCTTGCGGAATGTGTCCGATTGGGGCGAATCTAACCTGGTCAATTTCAACGCCTCCAAAACACAAGCATGTCTATTCTCCGCAAAAAAGAGCACCTTTACTTTTACGCCCACTTTCCAGAATGTATCTGTTCCCATCACCGACCAACTAGGGCTTTTGGGCGTCACTATAACGTCCAAATTAAACTTCGGACAACAAATTGAGTCTATGGCAAAAACGGCTTCAAAAAAATTGGGTATCATCTCGAAGGTCCGGCGGTACTTCAGCCCTGAACGGCTGCTCAACTTATACACAGCCCAAGTGAGGTCGTGCATGGAGTACTGTAGTCACCTTTGGGATGGTTCTGCCAAATACCAGCTCGAAGCGCTAGACTCTGTTGACCGAAGAGCCCGTAAAATCATAAACAACAACAACCTTACAAATAAAAAATTGCAGACGCTGGAGCATCGTCGTAAGGTTGCTTGTTTGACAGTATTTTATCGGCTACATTTCGGTGAGTGTGCGAGTGCTCTTTTTGACCAAATTGAACCCACCCCTTTTTACCACCGGACTACCAGACGCAGACAGAACTTCCATCCCTATATAGTGGATTTACCAAGAAGTCGAACAAAACGCTTCGATGGTTCCTTTTTGGTACGGATTGCCAAGGAGTGGAACAATCTGCCTGCGTCTGTTTTTCCTAACCACTACAGTCCTGGAACTTTTAAGTGTCGAGTGAATAGGTTTCTCGTGGATGGACGTGTAACACCATAGTCTTCATGCGCACTTTCCATCAGGTGGCATGGAAGACAAACGTCCTATCGTTACGTTATAAAAAAAAAAAAGAGTATGGCGTTACAAGTCAGCAAAATGGGATGAAATGCGACATTTCTTCGCATCTTATCCATGGCGGCAAACTTGTTTTACATCAACCGATCCATCGTGCTGCGCTGATGCTGTCTCAAGTGTGATAGTTCAAGCAATGGAGTATTTCATTCCCCACGCTGATCTATCCCTTGAAACCAAAGCTTGGCCATGGTTTAATACTGCTTGCCTTGCCGCTGAAAAGCGAAAGCTGGAAGCATACACAGCCAGGGCAAATGCTCGCAGAAGCAAAGCCCTGGATTCGCATGAACTTAAGAAAATATACAATGCTGCCGCCAAGTCCTGCAAAAAGGTAATCAAAAGAGCTCGTTTTGCCCACATAGGCCGTATCGGAGACAGAATAGCAGCATACCCTTCGGGAAGTAAAGCTGTCTGGTCCCTTACCAAGTCGGTCGAAACGAACTTTTGTCGCCCGTCGCTGCCACCACTGAGGAAACCCAATGGTTCTCTGGCCCACACTGCTAAGGAGAAAGCAGATTTATTTGCTAGTATCTTCACGGAAAATTCTCGCCTAGATTGCCAAGAAAAAATACCACCCCAATTACCTAGTTCGGACCTACAATGGGTACCGTTCACATTCGCCAAAAGGAGGTTCTTAAATGCTTGCTGCACCTAGACGAGAACAAAGCTAGTGGTCCAGACGGTATTCCTGCAGTGGTCTTAAAACGCTGCGCAGCTGAGTTGTCTCCTGTTTTGACGCGTCTTTATCGACTTTCGTTGGAATCCGGTAAGGTTCCCAAGTCCTGGAAGCTTGCTAACGTACAGCCAGTACCAAAGAAGGGAAGCCGTGCCGATCCTGTCCACTATCGACCAATTTCAATCACCTCCATACTTTGCAAAGTCATGGAACGTGTATTGAACAATCGACTCCTGGCATACCTCGAGACCAACGAGCTCCTAAGCGATAGCCAATATGGTTTCCGCAACGGGCGCTCGACCGGCGATCTTCTCGTGTATGCCACTCACTTATGGAGCGAGGCCTTGGAGGGTCATGGTGAAGCAATAGCTGTTTCCTTAGACATTTCCAAGGCCTTTGACAGGGTCTGGCATGATGGTCTATTAAGTAAGCTTCCAGCTTATGGCATACCGATTGGGCTCTGCGACTGGATATCTGATTTTCTGAGGGAACGGTAAATTCGAGTAGTCTTAGATGGCTTCTCCTCCGACCAAATGGCAATTAATGCCGGGGTACCTCAGGGATCTGTTCTCTCTGCAACATATTCTTGCTGCACATTAATGACCTTTTAACACCGGGCATTATTAGTTATGCTGATGACAGCACTGTTGTAGAGAGATACGTATCCAATGCGCGAGCGAGCCCCCGTGAAATCCAGAGTTTAAGAAAGTCAATGATTGAGCGCGTTGATTTGACCTTACGGAAAGTATCCGATTGGGGTGAGTCGAATTTGGTCAAATTCAACGCGTCCAAAACTCAGGCGTGTCTATTCTCCGCAAAAAAGAGCACCTTCACATTAACGCCCACTTTCCAAAATGTATCTGTCCCCATCACTGACCATCTAGGGCTTTTAGGCGTAACTATAACATCCAGTTTAAACTTCGGTCAACAAATTGTGTCCATGGCTCAAGTAGCTTCGAAAAAGTTGGGAATCATCTCGAAGGTACGGCGGTACTTCAGCCCTGCACAGCTTCTTAACTTATATACAGCTCAAGTGCGATCATGCATGGAGTACTGCAGTCATCTTTGGGATGGTTCAGCCAAATATCAACTAGAAGCGCTGGACTCCGTTGACCGAAGAGCCCGTAATCTAATTAACAACGTCGACCTTACGACCAAAAAACTACAGACCCTAGAGCATCGTGGTAAGGTTGCTTGTTTAACCGTGTACTACAGGATACATTTTGGTGAGTGCGCGAGTGCTCTGTTTGAGCAAATTGAACCCTCACCCTTTTACCATCGGACTATATTCCGAAAAGTCGAACTAAGCGCTTTGACAGTTCCTTTTTGATACGGGTCGCCAAGGTTTGGAATGAACAGCATTTATATTACATTTGCATGCTTTGTGTTTACTTCCATTTAGTTAGGTGACTACAAATATACTTTCTTTATATAAACAAATAAAATACTTTGTAAATTGAATAGGAAGTGTTCAACAAAAATACGTTTAGTGCCAAAAACCATGTTTACGTTTGAATAACAAATCGGTCTTATAAATTAGCGACCGAAAAATACTTGCGCCTGGACTGAGACGCACGCAAAGATGTATCATTAAATTTTAAAGTAAGTATAAACAATCCGCATATTAACGTAAAGCTCAATCCACAATTGTTTCCGACACAATTATATTCCACAATTATACTCGCGACTGGCCGCATGCCGAGATCGAGCCGCGTAGGTATAGCTCGCGTTTCGTCCGTTTGTATGAAGTTGAATTACTTTAGATATCGTTACTGTGCCCTAGGGTTTCGACTATATGCTGAGTTGGTTACCATTTTTTATAATAATCATCGTTGGTATTTGCTACAATTTTTAAGTATTTTCATGTTAATTAGGTTAAGTTTTAGTTGTAAGTATTATTGAACGAATTTCAGTGGTGGTGTTTTAAGAATACAATATTTTCTTTCTTACAATTCTTAGAAAAAAACCTACATTTTTTTGTAAAAATCGTTCATAAAAATGATTATTGTGTAAAAAAAAATTGGCCGGTGACTAAACAACCCTGTATTTTGTATACTTAATATGTTAGTTAAGGTTTATGGGCCCTTTGTTTCTATCATCTTGTAAACTTTGTATTGCCTGAAATAAATGATTTATTATTATAGTATTATTAAAAAAGGGTCACAATAAGCGATATTTCACTATAAGCGAAGTCATTATATCCGACTTAGTTACATAGAATATTGTATTTCCAACCGACTTCCAAAAAAGGAGAAAGTTCACAATTCGTGTGTAAGTTTTTTTTTGTTTTTGTGTCTTTGTTACACGATATTTCGGACAATCATGAATCGATTTTAAAAAATATGATACTTTATAGTTGGTCCCATATAAATTTCATCGCAATCGGTTGGGTACTTCATTGAAAATTTCAAATTTTTGAAACAATATGTATGATTTCGGAGAATGTTTACGTGGATGACATTATTACTCGGCCAAAGTGTTGAAGTGAAGTCGGTTTTTTAATGCTCTGCATTCGTTGATTATTTAATGCTCTGCTTTCGTAGATTATTATGATATTATACAGGAGACAAAGAATTCTAGCATCACGGCGTTGCCGAATCGGCAGCCATCGGAGTCGCTTACGAAAATCGGATACATGATCATACTTTTTAAGCCCGAAGATGTAGCATACGGATAAATTTTGCAAGCGCTCCAATTTATCTAGAAGTTCCTCCGTGGCATCCAAGTAGCAAGCATCTCCATAATCCAGAATGGGTTGAATCAGTGTCTGAGTAGGTAAGGGAAATTTTGGTCTGTAGTGGTAAAATGTTTTGTAGGGATTTCAATGAATGGAATGTAAAGTGGACTTTCCGACTGACTTCGCATTCCAAGTAAGGAAAGAATCTTATAATGACACCCAAGTTCTTAGCTGTATCAGTAAAGGCAATCGGAACATTATCCATGGAAACAGGAGATAGAGAGGATAAGTCGAGTCCACCACGAATATAGCGCGACTTTTAGTCATGGCTTGTAACTTTTTAGGGTTTACTAGGAAACCGAAGGATTTAGCCCAGTCACTGATTCAACCCAGATCTAAGTTCATAGAAGTAATGGCAGATTCTATGGCAGGAACTCCACTGTGGCGGTATATTTGCAAATCATCTGCATAAAGATGGTATTTGGGAGAAATAACTTTGGATAAGGAATTAATGATAATGGAGAATAGGAGAAATGTGCTAAAGGGTGAACCCATAGTGTTTGTGTACCTAAACTTTCTTGATATAATACAATCATTGCGACCAAGTTTTACAACAATTATAACATTACTTAAAAAATTAAAATTCTGACCTTGATCAGTGGTCTCGCTCCTGTTACTTGAATATGCTTGTAAACTACACATCATACCTTAATAGAATCTACACATACTACACAAGTTATTAAGATCATTGGCAGCTATAGCGCCATACTCTTTTGTAATAGTAGCTGATCAGAAATTGACACTATGAAAAAAGATTTAAAAATTGTCTTAAAACGTCAATTTTGACAACGTTTAACGTTAATAACACTTAAAATTAACTGAAACTAGTCTTCAGAAACATAATTCAGCAAAAAATACACAAAAATACCTAAATTCGATTAAATGGCAGTGAAATGAATGAAAGAAGTTAGGTTTATAAAAAAGTATAAAAGTCTACACCATCTTCATATGGTTGAGAATCCTGGCCGAAAAATTGGATTTTCTAACTGTCTTACATCCAGACTAACTCCAGTTAACGGGTTATTATCCAGTCATCACGACAGACCCTGAATATTATTACAAGTATTTGACGACCACTTTGGCGATGGGGTAACACTGTCTGCCTCAGACGCCAGTGGTCGCGGGTACGATTCCCGCAAGGATCAAAAAAAAAAAAAAAATTCCGTGTCTGGCTGTTTATCTATTTATGTATTTATATTCTAGGTTCCCCCCTAGTTCGCTACATGGTATCCCATAACACAAGCTATGCTTACTTTGGGGCCATGTAGTTGGTGTGATTGTCTGGGGATTTTATTATTATTTTACTATAGAGAGACGTGGCTTACTCATGCATATTATGTCGATTACAACTTTTTGAATCCTTATATCTCAAAATCAGTGGCATGTAGGAAAAAAGTAATGACACATTTTTTGTAGATAATTTTATGATGTACAATAATTGCGTCTACGGTATTTTCATAGGGGCGCTTGCCAAGACACAGGCGGCCCCATGGGAAATCGAGCGGTACCCTCTTAACGCCATCACCGCCATGACCCCTGCGGCTTCCGCAGCAGGGCCCTATTTTGGCAATTGAGGGCATCCATCCAGATGGGAGCTCCGTAAAGAGCCATGCTCCCCACGATGCAGCGGTTGAGCCGGCGGCATGGGAACCCCCCCCCGCGCTCGGCGGCAGCCGCCCCCGGGTGGCCACCACCTTGATGAGCCGTTCGGCCAGCGCCTTAAAATGCGGACCGAAAGCCCAGCGCCCATCTGAGATAAGACCCAGATACTCCCGATTAAAGTACATTCTGCAACAGAATTATGTATACCACCCAGTCTCTGGCACACTTACAATACGTATGCATATTGGGAAACTTGGTGGTTTACATAATTCTGTAGCCGACGTAGGTCGTTCAAAAAATTTTCGTAATAGCTCGATCTTAGTAGAGATCTTACTTACTATGATGCCCATACACTGCCATTATGATGACATAAACTCCATGCCAGTATACTATACCAGTAAGCTTTGTTTCATTACGCAATAAGTTGCAAACTATAATCTAATCAGATTTCTATAAAAAGTTTTGTTTTAGTTTTGTTTAGCCCTACAATTTATTATAACGTAGAAAATGTCGTGCACAAGGTTAGTAAGAACATCTTGTTCATCATTTTAACACAATTGAAACGATCGCTTTTTATACGAACGCATTGAGAATAAAAATAAAAGAAAAGTTCATAAAACTAAAATAGCTTTATTTCACATCATGTCATTGGTCGTGTCCAAGTGTATCATCAACCACACGAGCAGTCACTCCAGTAGCCTTCATCCCATACGTTAAATATAAAATATATATAATCAAGTTAACAACAGTCCCCTTGGTAAGGAAATAATGATAGTTCCAAACATTTACTACAAGCTTTTACCGTATATAGAAAAAGTATTAAAATTTTCTAATTAAACATAAAATAATCAACAAATTAATGCAACTTATATATTATAAAAACTTGTATTAAATATTTAAAGCACAGATTAAAAGTTTAACACACTTGTTCATTGTTTCTCTTTTTGTTAATATAATCAATACTTGTATAAAGGTATGGCCACTGTTTGTGTTGTATGACCCCCTTCTGATAACATTCATATTTGTGACTTAGATTAAACTGGAAATAGGAAGATACGACATGTTGTTAGAACACAATGAAAATAAAATTTTGTTAACTCTGGCAATAATGAATCTGCGTTCAAGCATACTTCGCAAATTAATGGGATATCTTGGGGG
This sequence comes from Stenoptilia bipunctidactyla, assembly GCA_944452665.1. Taxonomy (NCBI): domain Eukaryota; kingdom Metazoa; phylum Arthropoda; class Insecta; order Lepidoptera; family Pterophoridae; genus Stenoptilia; species Stenoptilia bipunctidactyla. The sequence goes on along the minus strand of OX101737.1, from coordinate 1,036,545 downwards.
ATCTTAACGATCACTGACGTCTCTACAACGTGTAACAAAATGGAGAGATAAAACTTAAGAGTTAGCTTCTATACCATACGTAGAATATACAGTAAAAGAATTAGTATAATCGGTGCTGGTATAGACTTTCATACAAATTTATTTAATTATTTCACAACAAAATATTTTGACAACCCTAGTCAACCTAATAAGCTAAAACAAGACTTGTGCCGCAGTCAGTGACCTTATGACCTTTCCCGCACCGGCTGGACTTTGTAGTATCTGTCTTAGTTACCCATCACTTTATTTTATTTCATCAAAAGCTAACAGCTGTTTTTAGGGTTGACACTTAGATATTTTGATCTAAACTTTGAATTTGTTTTTCGGCTGAACCGTAAGGATAACAAATGTATGTTACTGTTACTTATAAACTACATCATCAAACATACAATCCCTTTAAGTATTATCTCTTCATAATGTTACATGTTGTATATAAAGAAATTATAGCAGATTTTCCCACCAGAGATGATGGTGTTATGATAATTACACAGATAATCATTATAAATAAGCAACAAGATAGACTGTAGATTTGTTTAGACATTTTATATGTCAACAACTTAACATAACTTCCGTTTTTAGGTTTTATCTAAGATATGCAGCCATAGATGCTGTAAAATTGCCGCAGCTGTAGATATATACAACAGCAATAAAATAAAGAAAACAAGTACATTATAGTGTACATGGTGATGAAAATCGATTGAAGATAAGGCCTCAAAGGGAAATAATCACAGACATACATCTACATAGACAACGCAAATGCATGTACTTCGCGTGTCCGAACCCCGGCCAAGCGTCAAGGTTAGTCGCCGCTAGAATCAGTCGCGCGTATGTATATCTGTTAAAAAGTTGATATCACAATATCGATATTGTTCTTAATAATCGATTTCATCAACGGCATCGCATTGTATTTTATATCACAAAATATCAGCTGTGACGTCACAGTAGGTGTTAAAAAGTCGGCACGCTTAGTTTCCATACAAATCGTGACACTTCCGTCATTTATGTAGATATATATCTGTGGAAATAATAATTCACCTTACATAATAAGCAAGCGATATTATTTCTCACGATGGTTATACCTTTTTACAAGTAGCACTGCCGGTTCTAAAATCAAATAATACACAAGTAATCGTGAATTTCAACTGATTGCGCCAAGAGGCTTTAAAGTATTTTACAGTAAAATTTTACAGCTAATAACATTAATATATAACTCTTAACTATTTTCACAAAATTAATATCAGTATCACAAACGAAATATTTTAAGTTACAAAAACTTAGCTCGCCAAGGTGAGTAACATTAGTATATCAAATCAAATTGTTATCAACAGAAGTTCTTCACTTGAAATCTTTAAAATATAACTTGCCGTAGGATAGCTAAGCATGCGAGAATATTTATGGGTTCATATAATATTGATTTTTTTGATTAAGTTCTGTAAATGTTAACAATATGGATTAAAGGATAATTTTGGATAGTCTTATGATTTAGGTATAACATGCTACTTATTAAAAGTTACAAATTTTATTCATTATAAATTTAGTTACATTATGATTTAAGAACAAACTTGAATATCCTCAGTCTTTGACACAACTGGCAGATCGTTTATTGTTAGGTCATTAATTATGTAGTTTATTCAAACAAAAGTCTATAAAACCAATCCAATATTTCTTTTACTATAAACCGGAGCCTTCATAAGGTTATTTTCGTCTTTATTACCTTGATAATAAAGCTGTTATTTTTAATGTATTTACAAATCAAGGTAACCTCATTGAGATTGGTTTATAAAACATTTATGTGACTGTTTGTTGTTTAAATCAAGTGTATTATGAAATACGATCATAGACTCTGTCAGTCAGATGTAACATAGGGACACATGTGAAACTAGAGCGTACTGTACAAAAACATACAATAATAATAAAACGAAATTAAACAGATTTTTACAAGGCTACATCAGTTTCTTTCCAAATTCATACTTCGAGCTGAAACGAGCATGCCTAGTGGTGATTGACAGTTTTAGTATGACAGATGACATATCGTGTCAATCTTGTCAGTGATTAATTCTGATACCAACAACAAAACAGATAACTTTTAGAGACAGAGGCTTTTTTAGTGTATATGGGTAGGACAACGAGGCAGAACTTAAAGACCGATAACAATTATTAGGGCACGCTTCGCTTACTTCAACTGACCGGACCACCAGACTTTACTGCATTCAATAAAGCACCAGATTCTCATATTTCTTGCTGCAGTCCATTAGCCATATACATGTCCCACACCAAATGATAGGGGCTTTGGTCCCACATACTGCGACAGTGAGAACCCATTAATAAATGGTTCTGAGAAAAAAGGAAATACTAAGGAAGATTACTCACATTGGTATTAATAATATTGTTAAAATGATTATTTTTAAGTTCTGTGGCAATTATTATTTTATAAGCTAGGCAAGAATAATACAACCAAGGACGCTATTTAACTACCTAGGCATACTGATTCAGACATAACTAAATCTCTGCGAATCCATGTGAAAATATGGATAGGTGTTATTATCATCAAAATATAAAACTGAATAAAATAATCATACAAAACTAAAGTTAAAAAAAAAACAGTATTTACAAAGCTGTTACGATCTATACATTCTTAGGACCAGCTCTTCTAATGTAAAATATACATTATTTTAAACATACCAATTCACCTCTTAGCTTTCAGCACCCAAATATTTTGACGGTACCGAGGAACCACAATTATTGGAATATCACAACTTAACAAAAGTCTTTTATTAAAATAATAATAATAATCGAAAAATTTAAATAGTTCTTTTACCATACAAAATTCAGCCTTGATGTAGTGATCATTCTTTTTACCTTTTTTTCCTAACTACTGTACAGTAGACTTCTCCCAGGCGACATTCCTTTATTAGTTACATTTTCATAGAAAAATATGAAATAAAGCTTGATTCCTCATTCAGAGCCAATAACATCAGACTGATACCATTTTATTTCTAGAAACATCTTTCCAATCCATTTTACTACTAACATTACCATTAAACCGACGCAATACAGCACAAACCTGAATCAAACACAGACATAACAATTATGTAGAGAGAACAACACAATTCAAACATAAGACCGATCATTCTATTCGAAGATTAATCAATTCTTCGGAACCATTAGCTCAATAAACTGTATGTTTAAATTTAATGCCATTTTATTCACGTTAAATCAATTACATTTCAAAATTAAGCCCTAAGCAGTTGTGGTTATGATCATAATTATTTGAAGCGGATTGACTAGTTTCAAATCAACGTCTCGACATACGGAAATCGAAAAAAAACTCTCAAATATACATTGTAGTACACGCCGTACAAAAACAACAATAATAATAATACAAAACAAAATAAAATAACACATTCGAAATCGTCGTAGAACTGAAACCGAGTTTGTTTCTAGGGTTAGAATCACTTTTGCACTTTCGGGATTGTTTTTGCACTTTCGGGATCGTGTTTGCACTTTGGGGTTACGTGTTAGCACTGTGGGTCGCGGCGTCCAGGCGGGGGCTCGCGGGGGCACGCGGGGGCTCGCGGGGGCTCGCGGGGGCTCGCGGGGCCGCGGGGGGTCACCGCTTGCTGCGGCACGCGTGGCACAGCCGCACGCCGCCCGACTCTACGGAGATGGTGGAGCACGACCCGCAGAATATCCCGCCGCACCGCCTGTGGGGAGAACGCTATCTAAGTTATTTGGTAATTATTATTTTTCCAGGCTGGACTGGGAGCGAAAGAAAACATAGAATATGTCAGCTGTTTCTCTTCCCAAGCATACTGTAAGTAAGTTAAGGGACAGAGATTTTATTGGAGGTTTTGTGGACGACAGGCTGACAAGGCGGCGCGGTAACTTCATACGGAAAATTGCGCCTTCGTCTTATCATAACAAGAGTTATGTTGTCCTAGATGTCCCGTAGTCCTGTAGTAAAGAGTCCCGTAGTAAGCACCTCCTACGGCAGCAAGGTAACTTGAGCAAGGGAAATTGAGCCTTCGCCCTATCGTTACACTAGAGCTATATTATCTTGGATGTTCCGTAGTCCCGTAGTAAGTAATGACGCGCGGTAACTTTACAAGATAAATTGTGCCTTCGACCTATCACACAAGAGCTACATTCCCCTGGACGTTTCGTAGTCTTGTAGTACCGTAGCAGTTATCAGCAGAGGTGTCGGCGGTGTGGTAAATTGCACCTTCAGTCCCGTGACAATAAGAGCCCCCTCACCGGCAGTGGTGGCGGCGCCGCGCCAGCCAGAAGCGCTCGCAGCAGTGCAGGCAGCGCGGCGCCGCGCGGTACTATCACAACAAGAGCTACATCCTCACCGGCAGTGGTGGCGGCGCCGCGCCAGCCAGAAGCGCTCGCAGCAGTGCAGGCAGCGCGGCGCCGCGCGGTACTATCACAACAAGAGCTACATCCTCACCGGCAGTGGTGGCGGCGCCGCGCCAGCCAGAAGCGCTCGCAGCAGTGCAGGCAGCGCGGCGCCGCGCGGTACTATCACAACAAGAGCTACATCCTCACCGGCAGTGGTGGCGGCGCCGCGCCAGCCAGAAGCGCTCGCAGCAGTGCAGGCAGCGCGGCGCCGCGCGGTACTATCACAACAAGAGCTACATCCTCACCGGCAGTGGTGGCGGCGCCGCGCCAGCCAGAAGCGCTCGCAGCAGTGCAGGCAGCGCGGCGCCGCGCGGTCGGGCAGCCAGGCGCGCGCCTCCTCGCCCGCCTCCACCTCGCTCGACGACCCCGACGACGCGCCGCCCGACACTGAGGTTGAGGTTGACGACACGCTGCTGCATGCCTGCAAGGAATTATAAACGTTAGCCTTAACAAAGACTCATATGTATATCGACAGTGATTACGCACTACGCCCGATCCGATTCCGAGAACTTTTTAGAAATCTCGTATGAAATGACGGATAAGGTAAACCGGATTTAGTGCGTAAGTTACCATTGAAATACTGAATTCTACAGCTACGTCGGACCGAGAAACTCTCGGATTCAGATTCGATTGAAGTGCGAAATTTTTTAAGTCAATGTTATTAGGAGACGCGATTCAATTGTACGCGCATATTTCGCTTCTGTGAAGCTCTGTGTTCTTCTACTCTATAATCTCTATAAAATCATTTTATTGGACTCATGTTGTAAACGAAAAGTAAGATAAAGTCTCAAGCTTCCAAATATGTAAACAGTTTTTATTAAACCACAATATTGTGCTACAATAATCGTGTAAAATTGTGAGTAAATGTGTATCAAAGCAAATCAATTACAACAGTAAATCGAAAACGCCGAAGTGTGCCGCTAGCCATCGTTCAACCCCCTTATTAAGTGAATCACAACCTTATCTACATACATTTGCGTTTTAAATTGATTTCTACGCTCTGTACAATGTATTTCATATTAACTTTTTAGTTTAAAAGCTTGCAATCAACCTGGGATAATTTTTCCAAAATTACTCCTGCAGAAAACATTTTTGTCGAATATCTTTGTAAATAAAAGAAATATGTCTTTGCTTATGTTAACAAATTAAATAATTCAACACACCAAAGTTTTATGAAGTTCTATGATAATGTACGAATTTTGCAATATTTTCTGGGGTTTAACGAGATATGTGCAATTATAGCCAAAATGGTTGTCAATTGCCTCGGCCATACAAACAGAGAGTTGTTTTTCCACGGACTTTTTTTTCTCCCAGTTTACTTTAAATCTTTTTTTTTTATATTGTAAGGATAGGACGTTTGTCTTCCATGCCACCTGATGGAAAGTGCGCATGAAGACTATGGTGTTACACGTCCATCCACGAGAAACCTATTCACTCGACACTTAAAAGATCCAGGACTGTAGTGGTCAGGAAAAACAGACGCAGGCAGATTGTTCCACACCTTGGCAATCCGTACCAAAAAGGAACTATCGAAGCGTTTTGTTCGACTTCTTGGTAAATCCACTATATAGGGATGGAAGTTCTGTCTGCGTCTGGTAGTCCGGTGGTAAAAAGGGGTGGGTTCAATTTGGTCAAAAAGAGCAGAGTAGCCGATAAAATACTGTCAAACAAGCAACCTTACGACGATGCTCCAGCGTCTGCAATTTTTTATTTGTAAGGTTGTTGTTATTTATGATTTTACGGGCTCTTCGGTCAACAGAGTCTAGCGCTTCGAGCTGGTATTTGGCAGAACCATCCCAAAGGTGACTACAGTACTCCATGCACGACCTCACTTGGGCTGTGTATAAGTTGAGCAGCCGTTCAGAGCTGAAGTACCGCCGGACCTTCGAGATGATACCCAATTTTTTTGAAGCCGTTTTTGCCATAGACTCAATTTGTTGACCGAAGTTTAATTTGGACGTTATAGTGACGCCCAAAAGCCCTAGTTGGTCGGTGATGGGAACAGATACATTCTGGAAAGTGGGCGTAAAAGTAAAGGTGCTCTTTTTGCGGAGAATAGACACGCTTGTGTTTTGGAGGCGTTGAATTTGACCAGGTTAGATTCACCCCAATTAACGTCGAATAAACGCGCTCAATCATATACTATCTCAAAACCTGGATTTCATGGGCGCTCGTTCGCGCATTGGATATATATCTCTCAACAACAGTGCTGTCATCAGCATATCCTATAATGCCTGGTGTTAGGAGGTCATTAATGTGCAGCAAGAATAAAGTTGCAGAGAGAACAGATCCCTGAGGTACCCCGGCATTAATCGCCATTAGGTCAGAGGAGTAGCCGTCTAAGACTACTCGAATCGACCGTTCCCTCAGAAAATCAGATATCCAGTCGCAGAGCCCGGTCGGTATGCCATAAGCTGGAAGCTTGCTTAAGAGACCATCATGCCAGACCCTGTCAAAGGCCTTGGATATGACTAAGGAAACAGCTATTGCTTCACCATGACCCTCCAAGGCCTCACTCGAGATCGCCGGTCGAGCGTCCACTGCGGAAACCATAATATTGGCTTAGGAGCTCGTTGGTCTCGAGGTATGCCAGGAGTCGATTGTTCAATACACGTTCCATGACTTTGCAAAGTATGGAAGTGATTGAGATTGGTCGATAGTTGACAGGATCAGCACGGCTTCCCTTCTTCGGTACTGGTTGTACGTTAGCCAGCTTCCAGGATTTGGGGACTTTACCAGATTCCAAAGAAAGTCTATAGAGACGCGTCAAAACGGGAGACAACTCAGCTGCGCAGCGTTTCAACACCACTGCAGGAATACCATCTGGACCGCTAGCCTTATTCTCGTCTAGATGCAGCAAGCATTTATGAACCTCCTTTTGGCGAATATGAACGGTTTCCATTGTAGGACCGAACTGAGGTAATTGGGGTGGGATTTTTCCTTGGCTATCTAGACGAGAATTTCCCGCAAAGATACTGGCAAATAAATCCGCCTTTTCCTTAGCTGTGTGGGCCAGAGAACCGGCAGGTTTCCACAGTGGCGGCAGCGATGGGCGACAAAAGTTCGTTTCGACCGACTTGGCGAGGGACCAGAAAGCTTTGCTTCCCGAGGGGTATGACGCTATTCTGTCTCCAATACAGCTTGTGTTGGCGAAACGAGCTCTTTTGATCACCTTCTTGCAGGATTTGGCAGCAGCATTGTACCTCTTCTTGTGTTCATGCGAATCCACGGCTTTGCTTCTGCGAGCGGTTGCCCAGGCTTTGTACGCTTCTCGCTTACGCTTTTCAGCGGAAAAGCATTCAGCACTAAACCATGGGCGAGCTTTGGTTTCAAGGGATAGATCAGCGTAGGGAATGAAGAACTCCATTGCTTGACCTATCACACTTGAGACTGCATCAGCGCAGCACGATGCATCGGTTGATGTGAAACAAGCTTGCCGCCACGGATAAGATGCGAAGAAATGTCGCATTTCATCCCAATCTGCCGACTTGTAACGCCATACTCGCCTAGAACCACTTGGTCGGGTGTCAGGTGGCGAGTACTGCGATACAGATTTCACCAGACAGTGATCGGATGTCCCTAAGGGTGCAGTGACGGACACCGAATATCTGTCGGGATCGGTTGTCAGCATAAGGTCCAGGCAGTAAGCAGTGTGGCCAGCAACGTCTGGGATGCGCGTAGGCTCGTCAACAAACTGAGAGAGGCCATGAGTGAGCGAAAACTTAAAAGCCTCTCTACCAGCATGGTCAGTGTCCTGAAACGGGTATAACCACTGTCCGTGGTGTGCGTTAAAATCCCCCAGGAACACCAACTGCGCTGTGGGAAAACGTTGCTGAACCTTGTCCGCTGTACTGCTGAGATAGTCCATAAGCCTTGTTGTCTCCCGATCTCCGCTGTGTGACCGATAAATACCAGCGTATACCATTTGGTCTAGGCCGGTATCTATGTGAACCCACATAACTGAAAGGTCCGGCACTTCTAAGTAACGGAGACGCTGATAACAGATCGTGTCACTGGCATACATGCACACCCCGGCGTGCGGGCGGAAAAGAGACTCCAGGATATAGCCTGGGTAACCAAGGTATGCCGAGTCTGACGGATCACAGATCTGCGTCTCCGTTAGAAGGAGTAGGTGTGGTCTCTCCGTCTCAAGATGGTGGTGGACATCATTCAGATTGGAGTGCACTCCTCGGATGTTACAGAAGTGCACTTTAAGGGAGAGGAAGTGCAACCGCTGTTGAACCGTACTCTTTTTAGGACCTTTCATTGTGAATTGGTAGTGGAGTGAATAGGGAGGAGAATAGAAGTTGAGTGAAGCGCTGCAAATGGAACCAAGCAACTCGTAGGGAACAACGCACCATTGGGGAACTCGCCTGGAGACTGCGGGGACGCCCGAACCCCCCCGAGGTCGCCATCGGGTCCTCTCAAACCGGTCGCCAACCGGCACGATGGAGCCTCCCGGGATTTTTCGCGAGGTGGCGGGGCAGCCTTTTGCATGTGGCTGGCATGCTACTTGGGCCCCCTACTACCTGCGGTCGGCCAGCGGTGCACCGTGCTTCGGATCCCGCTACCCTTCCAAACGAGTCACCCGGTGAGTCATTATCCTACGAGTTGAAAACAGTTCTCCGATGCAGCACGATTACTCAGACCTATCCTGCTCAATGGCTTCACTAAACATCATGCCGGAACGCGACTAAGTCACTTGGCGGCATGGTTTTGTCTAGTGGGTGGTGACAAGCCACGGCCGATGCCTACCACCAGATTTTACTGCTCGTTTAGCACCGCCCAGGGACCACGTACAAGGCATCGAGGGCTAAACCTTGCGGACGCGAGCGGTTTTCAGTCCCCAAAAATTAAAGTTATCTGTTATCTGTTTTAAAGTTAGTATATTGTAGCGATCATAGAATGTTTTTGACTTCAAAATATATTTTAAATTCAAGTCTTTTTATATAAAGTAGAAACTTGGATTTTGGTTGCTATGGTGAATTGGTGACGCTCATCCGCTGTGGATGATTTAAATTTAAAATCGGGGCTTGAAATTTCATATTGATATCTATTATGTCATATAACTACGGTAATATTTTCTGTTTGATATACTTAACGAAATAGTTAACTTATTTACTTGTAATAGGAATGGTAAAATAGGTATGTAAACCAGTTATTATCACATTTATAATTATGTAAAATTTATTTTTGCAAAGTAATTTTTTTAATTAATTGAAGTTTCTTCCATGCTGGACTGGGAGCTACAGAAAGACATAGAATGTGCCAGCTGCTTCTCTTCCCGGGCATACTGTAAAAGTCCGTTAAGGGACAGAGATTTTATTGGAGTTTTTGTCACTGCAATAGTTGTCTCTCCATCATTATAATACCTCCAAATTTGTCAAATGTGAGCTCAGATAGTTTTATAGCCTCTAGTATTCTGCCTACCCCATAAGGCATACAGGCGTGAAGTTATGTATGTATGTATGTATTGGAGTTCGTATAAAATAAATAAATAGAGCTAGTATATGCACTCACGCGTGTGGGCGTCCTGGTGGCGTGCGCGTGCGCGTGCGCTTGCGGCGGCGCGGAGGGCGCGGCCGCTCGTCTGAGCGCCTCGCGCGCGTCCCGCAACTGACCGCTCAACTCTTCCACCACCTTCTGTGCATAGCAACACATAAGGTTAGCAGGCGTCGGGTTGCGTATGACTTCATGAACAAAAGCAAGGCATGGTAACATATCTGCCATAATAAGAAGGAAGGGCTTTTTTTAAATGAATATACAATCCAATGCGTCATTTCTTCTTATGCAAATTATCGAAGAGAAACTGAAATATTCAATATACTTTTGTCGTTTGTAAATGGTTGTGTAGTTTGTGTCATTTGAAGAAAGGAAGTTGAGACAACTTATTGGTGACTAAAATCGCCTCCAGCTCACGTGATGATAATTGAAGATATCTTGGTATCAACAAGAACCAGCTCTTAATAAACATTGCCAGAACCGACCACCAGCGGAGTCGAGAAGACTCTCAAGGGGTCTTACTACCCAACACTAGTTCGCAAAATAATACGTTCTATTAAATTTTACCGCCAACGCCCAACGTTGAAAATGGAACAGTGGGCGATACAAAAACGCCGCCGTGTGAACAGATACGTAGAAGTACATTTGTTCTATTCAAACGCTTTTTTAAAACGCGCTAAGAAATTGCCCATACGAATTAGGGCTAAGAATATTTCTTCTTTGATTTATCAAAATGATTCCTTACAAAAATTTATACGAATACATTATTCTTTCAAATATTAAGTTCCAACATAATTTCAAACTAAACAAATTAACCTACAACACCCTCCATTTCATTTCCCAACCCCCACATACCTTCTGCCTCAAAATAATCTGGTGCAACCTCGTCTGCAAGGGGTCCGGCGAGGTCGGCAGGCCGTCTAGGGGATCCCCTAGTTGGCTGCTGTTGCCCCCACACACGCACTTCACGCGACAAGCGCCCATCTCGCCGCCGCAAATACCGCACCAACATGATTCTGAGGTAGCTAGTGTTCCTGGAATATTTCAATTTTAAGTTTTAATTGTTATGGTTTTCAAAATAACTGAAGAAACGGAACATCTGAGTTTTTTCTATTATTTTAGGTATCGATATTTCAGCACTGTTGCAAGCGTCATTTACATTTGATAAACTTTCGAGACGGGATGTTACCACGTTTTATATTTTTTTGTTTATCGATATTTCGGCAGTGTTTTGAGCGCCATAATCACGCATGAACAAGTCTATCTATCCGCTTTGCTGTGTATGAGCATGCGCCGGGACACATCATCACCGCAGTGGTCATATTTGGCCATAGAGTTTATACGAAGGGTGGTAGCTAGATGGGGTTACGGATCACTAGGTGGTATAATGCATTTTCACCCGATGGTAAATGAAGGTGACAACTGGTTGCCAAATGGAAGGAACTTTTTTTTTTTCTTTTCTTTTTTTTTCGTGGTTACTGTCGAACCGAGTGGACGTGTATTGTGCGCATCGTTGTGTATTATTGTTCGATTTTTGAATTTTGTATTTAATTTTTAAGAAGTGTCTTATAGTTCCGATATCGGCTCCTCCTGCTTCCTCTCGGGCGATTCCTCATTAAGCCTGGTGGCCATATTGGAATTAGTCGGACTTCTCTCTCTTCGTGTGTGTTGCCAAAGCGGGTCTCTTGAGTGTCAGTGTCAGTGATATAAAATTGAAAACTGAAAAAAATTGTGTTCGTTCCGGGGCTCGAACCACGACCTATCAGTTCCAGCATCCATATATCCAACCGCGGAGCTACACGAGCAGTGACGCGACACTGCGAAATTATCGATCCGCTACTAGCTAAAAAGTACCTTGTGCTGCCACCTAGTTTGCGCAATTGAACATTTTCAGCCCGCGATTGATTATTTGTAAACAGTTGAAGTTACGGATCTTCTTCCAATAGAGGGCAGCACCTGTTTATTCCTATCAAAGCTTTTCATACAATTCTATTCAAGCTTATTTACAACAGTAAAATAGTATAATTCACATTATGCACTGTGTTGGCTGCTCTACAGTTCTGGAAGAGAATGGATTTTTGAAATGTAATGCCTGTAAATCCAAGTATTGCTTTTTGTGCTTGAATATTGAACCCACTGCACGAAAAAACTTGAATAGTACTCAGTTATCTAATTTGAGATGCCCTTCTTGCATGAATATCAATACCGGTAGACGCAATCGCAATGAAAACACACCGCTCAGCTCCCCAAAACCAAGCTTCTCGGGCCCTCCTACTCTACAGCCAATAACAGATTCCTCTAATATTCGACCACTCTCTACCAACCTTTCGCTTGAAGATATCAGCAAGTTATTTGATCAAAAACTAGCCCCAACGTCAGTGGCGATGATAAATCTACGATCTGCCTGGAAGGACGATGTTAAGACTATGATAAATACTGAAATCAATAAAGCCTTGCAACAGTTGAAAGAGGATTTTACCTCTACCACAGACTTCATAATGGTAGATATAAAAGAGCTTAAATCTAAAATATCTCAAAAGGACAGCATCATACATGAATTGGAAAATAAACAAATCTCTCTCGCTAAAGAATGTTCGGACCTACGAAACCGGATCGGCTCCATTGAAAAACTCTCTCGTGGTTGCAACATAGAGATCCAGGCTGTCCCAGAAAAAGGCAATGAAAATCTAACATTACTGCTACAAAAACTATTGGATTTAACTCAAGCTCCTGTATCACTTACTAATATTCAGAATTGTCGCCGCGTAGCGAAAATGGATCCCTCATCAGGTAGACCCCGTAACATTATAGTAACTCTATCTTCACCTAGAATACGCGATGAGATTCTATCAGCATGTCATCGCTACAACAAACAGCACATGAATGACAGGCTAAGTTCTAAACATATGGGAATAGAGGGCGATACCCGCAGAATATATGTATCTGAGCATTTGTCGCCAGATGATAAAAAACTTTACAAAGCAGCTCGAGAATTCGCAAAAGAAAATAATTATAAGTTTGTATGGGTAAAGTACAGTCAAATATATTTAAGAAAAGACATTGATACTCAAGCAATACGGATTAAAAGCTTGGACTTTCTTAAAAAAATTGATCAGAAAAAATGAAATTAGTAGCATCTGTTATACAATATTTACCCTTAGTAATCTAGCTAATAAATTTAAAAACGTTTATTGTATTGATCAGCGTTGTCATAATATTGCAATTATTAATTTAGCTTGGGTTTTGTATAAATTAATATTTAGTCTGCTATATCTAACCATAATTAATAGTTTTAGACACCTTAATTTAATTAATTATTTGTTTTGTCCTATCCTGCAGTTTGATGTTCTTAGTTTCACAAAAATTAAAGGTGTTCTATTTGAACTTAATTACAGTACATCAATATTATATACTCTACTATCAAATGATTGTAACAAGTATTGTGAAGTAAATTTTTTTAACAAAAGTTCAAATATCTTTGGTCTCAAAAAAAATAAATTAAAAAATATGTTTGCTAGAAATATTTGTAAATCACTTTTAATTGTTATTTTTTCGTTACATAAGATACATTTGTTATACAAATCATCATTATTCCATATATGGGAAAAACATATTATTGGTATACACCAAGCATTGCGGGTTAATAATTGTGTACTATTAGTTTTTGATTTTATAAAACACTCATATTCTTGTTTATGTAGTATTAAGGCAGTATTTTACATTATACAATATATTTATTTACCTCATTTCAAATATATATATTATATTATTAAATGTATTTATCATACATTCATACATTTTATTGATGAAGCTTATCTTATTTATTTCTGTAAAGCCATATCTTTGTATATATTAATATTTTATAATCCAATACAAGATGCTAAACATTATTTCGGTATAAAATGTGCCCTTACTCTTACTCATTCTATCTTTAGATCGAAATCTGTCCCCTATATGATTCGGTTCATGTTTCAACATATATACACTACATACAATACATGGTTTCATAACAGTGAAGATGGCTAATCGTAAATTGAAGTTTTTTTACCAAAACGTTAGGGGCCTTAGAACTAAGACATTACAGTTCTACCAGAATGTTCTTAACTCCGACTCAGATATTATAATTATTACGGAATCTTGGCTACATGAAGGTATATTAGACACCGAGCTTTGTGATAATAGGTACGAGATTTTCCGGAACGACAGAAATACACTTACTACGGGGGGTGGTGTACTGATCTGTGCGAAAAAAGGTCTTTCAGCCAAGCAGCGATTAGAATGGGCTCGGACACCTTCAGAATTATTATGGATTACTATCCCACGAACATCTTTGGGAGGTATCTCGTCTAATTTAAATATTTGCATAGTTTACGTTGTTGGTGGAAAGAGCGATCAAAATGAAAATATTAATAAAGTTATTGATTCTGTTAAATATGTAGCCTCATCTTGCCCCAATGATCTCATTCTTGTCATTGGAGATTTTAATTTACCCTGCATTAAATGGGCCTCTTCACAACCTCTTGTTAGCCAGGAAGGCTACACAGAAACTCAAGTTTCAGCCTGTAATATGTTAGATAATTTTAGTTTGCTATCCCTCGACCAATTCAATAGATTTGTCAATTGTCATAATAATGTTTTAGATTTAGTATTTGCAAATTTTTTTATTACTATTAGAAAATCCGATCGTCCTCTTGTGACGGAAGATGCAAGCCATACTACACTAGAATTTGAAGCTAATGATATATTTTTACCACCGCTTATAAAAAAAAATCTCTCTAAATATTGTTTTAGGAAAGCCGACTATGATACAATTAATAGTAAAATTAAGGATATAGATTGGTATCATATTTTAGCTGAAGGGACTGTAGATGAGGCCGTTAAAACATTTTACTCACTTATTAATAACATAATAAAGCTCCATGTACCGTCAGCTAATTTCAAAGAAGGCCTAAACTATCCTGTATGGTATACACCTGCCCTTATTAAACTGATAAAGAAGAAGAATAAAATACATCAAAAATGGAAGAAATACAAAAATCCACGGGATTACGATGAGTTTGCCATTTTGCGTGCCTATCAAAAAGAGTTACAAAAAACATGTTTCAATAGATTTGTAACCTCATCTCAAACCAGTATTAAGAAAGACCCTAAAATGTTTTGGAGCTTCATGCACACTATGAAAGGGAAACGTGGTGATACTGGTTACCCGAATGTAATGTCAGACGGAGTGCGTACTTATGATTGTGGATCTGATATATGTGAGGGTTTCAGTAAATATTTTCAAAGCGTTTTCATTCCAACTGCTCAAACATATCCTTCTCCATCAGAACTACTTAATGCACCTAGAGGAGATAGTACCTACATTCACACAATGGTCGTAACATCTGAGATTATAGAAAAGTATATCAGAAACCTGAATCCTAGGAAAGGGCCAGGTAGCGATGGTATTCCTTCCTTATTTCTCAAAAAAACTGTCAATACTATATCAGTCCCGCTGGCTTTACTCTTCACTCGTTCCATTAAAGAAGGGGTTGTCCCAGATATTTGGAAGGAGGCCCATATCATGCCGATTCATAAAAAAGGGGCCAAATCTGTCATACAAAACCACAGACCAATATCAGTACTTAATTCAATACCCAAACTATTCGAACAAATAGTTTCTGATACATTATATCCCACAATTTCTAAAAACTTGACAGATTTTCAACATGGCTTCTTAAGACGACGTTCCGTATACACTAATCTTAGCTGTTTTACTAACTATGTCCTTCGGAATATGGAAAAACCAGCACAAATCGATGTGATATATACTGACTTCGAGAAAGCATTTGATCGCGTCGACCACAAAATTCTACTTTCGAAATTATACACTTTAGGTATTCGCGGCGATCTCTTTCGATGGATCAAGTCATATATATCAAACAGAACTCAGGCAGTTGTACTGGGCGGGTTCAAATCTAGTTTTATCCAAATTCCATCTGGAGTTCCTCAGGGCTCCCATCTCGGGCCCCTCCTCTACAACGCCTATTTATACGACATCCACAAATGTTTTACATTTGCTCATCACTTAATGTACGCAGACGATAAGAAAATCTTTGTTAAAATCACCAGTGTTAATGATTGTCATATGGTCCAGGCTGACTTAAACAGACTCTCTGAGTATTATAGGGAAAATAGAATCTCTGTTAATGTAGATAAATGCCTCCAAATTACGTTTACTCGTAAACTGAAGCCTATTGTTTTTAACTACAATATCAATAATATAATCCTAAAAAGAGCCTCTGAAGTTCGCGACTTAGGTGTTACAATGGACTCTAAATTGACATTTAATAACCACATTGATAACGCAGTTACAAGAGCCTACAGACAACTTGGGTTTGTTCTCAGAGTGTGTAAGCCGTTTAGTGACGTAGCGTGTATTAAAATAGTGTATTTTGCTTATGTCAGGAGTGTATTGGAGTTCGGTAGCATCATTTGGAATCCTTATTATAAAGATTATCAAAATAAAATCGAACGCATACAAAAAATCTTTATAAAACACCTAAACTACAGAAAAAAAATGCAATTTAACACTTACGAAGAAGCATGCAAATACCATCGAATTGACTCTCTGGCTAACAGAAGAACTATGTTAGACACTGCTTTCCTACACGATATAGTTAATGCCAACATTGATTGTCCCAAATTATTATCCCTTGTCAATATTGTTGTTCCACAACGTCCTCCTCGTCACCATCTACATAAAGTTTTTTATACGCCTTCTTGTCGCACTAATTATGGGTCAAATGAATATATACATAGAGTCTTAAATATCTATAATAACATATTCAGTGATATCGATATATTTTCCACGTCTAAGCGTACCTTTAAATTAAAGGTGCTGAAAAGGCTTGCAGATGGGGAAAATAAATAGTAATACAAAAATAATTAGAAACTAAATACTTGCTTTATGTTTATTTTCAGTATAGTAGTATATTTATATAGTTTATTGTTTATAATATTTATTATATATATATATAATATTTTATTTATCATCTATTTGTTATTTATACACTCCTTGCACTTTAATATAATTTAGGTACATACTCTGGTTCGACTTCTATATTAAAATGTATTAGGGTATCCTGTTAGTGGCTAAGATATTTTGTTACCATATTCTTAATCATTATTGTTATACTAAGCTGTTGGATATCTTATGAATAAATAAATAAATAAATAAATAAAATAAACTTCCGAAATTCGCAGGGGAACGAGAAACATAGAGCTTTTTATTTTATGCGTGAACGAAGTCGCGGGAATGCGTTCGTTTGATAAAAAAGTTGGACTATGTACATCTCTCTAAACTCTCCAACACCCTCTATTAGTTAATGTAGTATAGTTTCTTCCACACTGGACTGGGAGCGAAAGAAAAACATAGAATGTGCCAGCTGCTTCTCTGGGAATACTGTAAAAGTCAGTAATAGGACAGAGGTTTTATTGGCGTTTTTGTGGGCGATAGGCTGAGCACCTGTGACTGCAACAGTCTCTCTCCATCACTGTAGTACCTACAAACGTGTCATCAGATTTATAGGCTCTGGTGTTCTGCCTGCCCCAGGAGGGACACAGGCGTGGAGCCATGTGTGTATGTGCGTACCTCTGGGCCGCGTGACCGCGCGGCGGCGCGGCGAGGCGGGGCACAGCGTGAGCTGGCTGCCGCGCGCTCTCCCGCCCGCGCCCCCCGCGCCGCCCTCCCGCCCCTCCCCCTCGCTCTCCGAGCTCCCGCTGGACGACGCCGCGCCTGCAAGGGAATAACAACTTTACAATATACGGTGATAAACTTGTCTTTAGTGTTTGTATTAGCATAGAAACCACCGCACTCGCTCCGAAGCTTACACTGGAAGACGTCGCGTCTGCAAGGCAGAGTGGACTTTATAGTGTGGTCATAGTGTTTATTAAGCTATTGCATAGCTTCTATCGCGGGCCTTGAGCGTGGGGACCGAATCCAGAAATTCCGTAACGAAAAAACCTAACACCCCCCACTCCGACCGGCACAGCGGTGATACTTTGATTTCATAACTTTACATACGGGCTTTAACAAACAATCAGCGCCATCTACTAGGAACTTGTGGAACTTCATATTAGATCAAATATTACTGGGAGTATAGATAAGAGTGCAGATAATTAGACAGTGAGAAAAGCGTAGAATACAAAAGAATGTAGCAAAAGAAAGCAAGCGCGTCGGTAATCGAGCGGCACAAGTTTCACGTCCGCTATTTCAAGTTATTCAAGTTTCGATTCCGACTGCCGTAAATATAATGATATATATAAAACTGTTCCGTTACTGACTGAGTAACTGAAATACTGAGTGACTGACAGACAACGTACAGACGTAACTACTAGGCGTAGAGAGCTGAAATTTGGAACATACATTCTTTAGGGGACATAGGGGTGCACTAAGGAAGGAATTCCCGAAATTCACGCGGAAACGGGAAATATAGGACTTTTTATGTTTGTATGAAAAATCTTATTCCTTGAGTGCACGGATGTGATACTTGGCATGAAGGTTCTTCAAAGAGTGACTGGTTGTGCTACGAAAAAAAATCCTAAAATTCCCACGGGCACGGGAAATATATGATTTTTAGTTTGTATGAGAAAAACATATTCCTTGATTGCATGGTTGTGATCCTTGTAATAAAGGTTCTTTCAGTGGGTGTCTGGTTGTAGAGTTTCTGAAATTTCCACGAGAAGGGTAGTTAAGCGCATACGAAGTTGCGGGATAAAGCTAGTAATGATATAAACGAAATGGTAATGAACTTGTAAATACCATATTAATATTTTTATAACTTTAAATATACAGGGTTGTTTTTTGGTCACAGGCCAAATTTTTTTTACACAATAAGTATCATTTATGGAATTGTTTTTTGCTAAAAAACAGGTATGTATTTTTTTACTAAGGATATTAATATATTCGCTAACACATTAAGCAAAGCATGGTCACTTTAAATTACGAATGAAAACAATTAAAAAAAGACGACTACGCGCTACTACAAAAAAAAATTGTAGTACTACGTCGTAGTGTTATCAATAAAATTCCGCGTCGTAGTGGCTATGTTCATCAACAGCGACTATTTATAAAAAAGTTTTTGATGCCATATCATAATTTTTTGTACTGAGCGATACTAAAATAAATATGCAGGTACGTTTACATCGTATCAAAGAAAATAACATTTAAATTTGGCTGGTGTCTAAAAAACAACCCTGTATTAAAATAACTAGCTGCTGCCCGCGACGTCGTCTGCGTGAACGCTATGCAGCACCAAACGCACCTACGATTATAACACTGCTAGCGTGATAATATGTAGCCTATATGTTGACCCGACTTCTTAACTATCTTCATGCCAAATTTGAAGTAAATCCATGCAGTACTTTTTGAGTTTATCCCGGAAAGACAAACAGACAAACAGACAAACAGACAAAAATTCTAAAAACTATATTTTTTGTTTCTGTTTCGATTGTAGATCATACCCCAAGTATTCTTTTAAAAAAATATTCAATGTACAGTTTTGACTTTCCTACCATTTTATTATATGTATAGATAAGGAGATACACATTAAACATAGATACATATCCAGTTAGAAATTATATAAATAGTTATTGATGATGCTTCATATATTCCATAGTTGTTTAATTCTCAACCAAACATATCTTTCATCATCAGTTCTATGAGTGTGGCTATTATAACTTACATATGTTTTTGTACGTGTTATGTTTCAAACAGTAGATATCAGAATGATCAAAACAGGAATTCTGTCCTTGCGTACACCACAATAGCTTTTTATACTACCCACCGCAAAATATTTCCAAAGCAACTTACCATTCATATCCACCTCCAAGAACTTGGCACTTATTTCATCGACGCCATTCGCTTCCACTTTAGTGACGCCGTTGGATCGGTTGTGATTGGTCAGTTGTAGCACGTTGTGATTGGCCACGTCGCCGTCGGTGGAGTTGTGGTTGTCCAATGGCGATGACTCATGGGAACTTGTGGGGGAATCCTGGAAATAATTAATGGTTCGTAAATGTAGATCAATACCGTATCTGTCTACGCGTGACCTTGCATCCGTATAAGAAAATTTTAAACACCACGACGGCCGTTTTCATGAATTTTAAAATATAGTCATGCATAAATAATCTAGTTTATACGAAAAACTTCGCGAGTTCCCCAAAACTTGACTTTGTAAGTTGACATGGCAATCTAAATAATCGCTTAAAATTTAAATGTACAGGGTGACTGACACTGAGATCATTCATGAAGAAAAAAATATATTTAAAAAATTATGTTGATTATTTACTTTTTTTGACGACCGGCTGGTGTAATGGTAACATACATTACTGCATGCGTGTTCATACAAGCTGACGATTTACCTATACTTCCGCCAGTTTAAATGGAATGTGTCATGAATCGAAATGAAAGGAAAGCTATCTTTAAAAGTTTAATTAATCAGTGCCTGTTTAATTAATCAGTATCTTGCCTTCTATACCAGAGGTCCTGGGTTCGAATCCCGGCGGCGGCGGATATCGGTGTGATGAACACAGATATTAGTCGTCAAGTCATGGATGTTTATATGTTTATTTAAGTTTATTCTAACAAAACATATGTATTTATTCAATATGTATGTTTATATATTTCTTGAGTATATCAGCTATCTAGTATTCATAGCACAAGTTCTTTAAGAAACTTAATTTAGGCTAGATAATGTGGTGTGTGTGTCAGAAATATTTATTAATTATTATTTATTTACTGAGTAAACTTGACCGAAAGTTAAAGAATTGATTACGCAACGCATGGCTACACTAGCGTTGGCAGCGATCTGCGTGCCAGGTCACGTGACGCGATTGACTCGGGCCTATATAAATAGTAACAAACGAAACATTATTTATTTATAGGCAATTCTAGTGAAAAAGTTGATGAGCTCTAAATATAACCAAATTTTTAAATTTAAATGTGGTGCATTAAAACCAAGCTTCTATACCTGCTCTGCGGTTGGTTCGTTCTTCGAATGGGCGGAGTCAGGGATGTCAAATCCCGCCAATGATTGGTTACTGCTCTCCGATATAGATCGCCAAGTTATACTGATATTTCTAGTACGTGCTGATTCTCTTGCCGCCTGGAAATAAAATAATCGTTTAGTATGTAAAGAATATATTTGAAAAAAGTTTAAAATAATGCGTACAATAGAATGTTTTACCAGTTGGACACTGCACTCCTGTTTGCATGAAAGAAATGACGATATTTATTGAGTGTTTAGTATGCTTGATCAAAATAGTATTGAATTTATTCTTAAACATTTAACTACAATACGGAAGGCACGTTAAATAGTTAGTTTTTTAACTTTCTTAAGTTGAATATATGGTTAATAGGTTGACTTTAATATTACGATAGCAAATGAGCCGCTTCCTAATCGTATATTTAGAGATTTCAAATAAAGAACATGATTTATACAGGAAATAAGTGGATTTTAAATAAAGAACATGTAAACTTCTTTTTATTATTTGAACTAAGACAAATATTCTGCCTCACCTCCTGAATACCTAAGACGTCCTGGTAACTGCCGCAGACAAACTCGTTGCTTTCTATCGTATCGTTGGCATCATTGCTTTCATTGTTTTCTATTATGTCATCCGGGGTGTCACCTGAACAAGAAAAATATTTATATTTACATTTTATATTATTATAGGTATATTGTTTTCATAACGGTTGATTTCAGCAAGAGCACATGTAATTAAGTCATATTCTGGGCATCTATTACACTTTGAGTGAGTTTGTTGCAAATATCTACATTTGCAAATACCACTTATATTGATGTACATTAAAATGTAATAAATTCTTTTAATTGACAAATAATATACAATTTTGTGGTAAAAATAAGAGATCGGTACTTAGCAACCACGACTTTAAAAAGGACTTTAAAAATTAAGTCGGAATCATCATGCTAGCATTTCTTGTGAATCGACTCAATGCTCCATTTCGGTGCCTTGAAAATTCTGGCATTTACCACCCAGCTTTGCCAGTTTTGAGGTTTAAGGGCATTGTTTTTAAGGTTTTGTTGTTTAAGGGCTCCTAGTCACCTAGGAAAGACTCATGGCTTCGAAATAGACAAATCATTGAAAAGGATTGTAATTAATGAGCCCGCATGGGCGACTTAGAATCGCCCTATCGCCCCTGGATACGAGTGACAAAAGTCGACTAATCCGAATGATGCTAATATTTTCTGGCAATACTTTATGAAAAGCCAGGTCCATCCTAAGTCCGTGTGCTGTGCAGGTTCGACCTTATCTCCAATCACCATCAGGAAGATACAGTTTTAGTCCCCAAAAAAATATTAATTAAAAACAAATAACCTCTCAACGACACTGTTCTTGCCAAGTTCGCTAGTGCCGGTTGTGTCGATTTTGATGTGGTTGCAGGCGGGCGCTAGCTCGCGCTCCAGGGAAGACGAGTTGCTATACTATTTCCATTTCTTTATTTTCTCGGTGACAGTACTAATTTGCATTCAAACGATTCATCAGAATTTGATTAAAGTAAATAAAAAAAGATTACCTGTCGTTATTATTATTTCGATTCATTGTCGAGTACTTACCTATACCTACTTATTTTACTACAGCTTCGAACATTTTAAAGAACTTGGCATTATCAGTCAAGAATTTATAAGAGTAAAATCTTGTAATGGAATATAATATTAGTTAATAAATTTGCACGAAAAGATTCGGCAGTACTTTAGTTTCTTATATTTTGTAAAAATATATCGAGTTTCAACTGGCTTAAGTAAAATTAGTCAAGTCGTTGATCGCAACGTTTAACAAGTTGGCTAAACGTTGTTTAGCCATTTAGTTAAATTGGGTATTGTTAAATTTATGATGTTTGGTTTAAATATTAGAACATTAAAACGGAACTTATTTTATTATATTTATGATATTTATATATAATATCATGCGGTAGCACCCGGCGATGCGCCACAATGGATTTTATTTCCTTGTAATTGAAATAAATAAAAAAAAATCTAATAAAAAAAAATCTTGACTGGTTATTTGTCATGACAGAAAATTTTACGATGACCTACTTGTTTTATTACTTTATCCAAAACTTTATTTAAATCACTTGGCTGAATTTTGGTCAGCCATCCTCAAAGGGCTAACTTTCAACACGCCAAGTTGTTAAACGTTGAGTTTTTCGTGTTCAATCAACTATCGGCCTAGGAAGTTGATTCGGCCTAGGGGTCCAATTGAGTAGTGGCTAATTCAACCAGATGACTGCGACACATACATAATGAAAAAAAGATGCCCGTTCAAGTTTTCACAGGAGCTGTCATCAAGAAAATAAAGAAATGGAAATAGCACAGCGATGTCCAATCAATTCACAACCGCTGTAAGCTCACCTTCGCTCCGCAAAGCGCTTCTGATAGCGTTCTCGACGACACTGTCCTTCCCAACGTCGTCGCTAGCGGTGGCTGCGTCGCTATCGATGTGGTTGCAAGCGGGCGCTAGCTCACGCTCCAGGGACGACGAGTTGCTGGCGAGGTCCTGCGGCAGCGGCGACGTGTTCTCGAAGTGGTCTGGGTGGAGCTCCACCTGCTTTGCAGAAAATAATGTGTCAATTATCGGATCCCAAGAGCTGGTCGTAAAAAAATGTTTTCTTTGCCTGATTTCTGCACAAAGGAGAATCCCACCTTCCCATACACGCCTGGGCCCAGGCGTTTTGTTGAGTTAACATTATGAAATTTAAAGCTACAGACATAATGTACCTACTATCAACAACTGAACAAATAAAGTTTTCGATTATTTTTCAATCTGAAAACAGAGTTATAAATACTTGAAATATGGGAAGAAAAATTAACAGAAAAAGGTACTTAGATTATTAACTAATGCAACCAGTTCATTAACACATCTTCAACATCACAAAATTATCAGACGAAGCAGGTAATCGAAAGTCCGTATATGAAAGCCAAGTTAGTATAAAATCTTTTTAAGTTTAAGTTTAAATTAGTATAAAAATAAAAAGTTTTTATTGATATTCTTAATAAAATCTGTAAAAATGTTTGAATATTCATGTGCAATAATCAAAAAAGTAGGTATTTATTTTATTTTTTATGAATTCTTGATATTTCCGAAACAATAATCATAAAAATGTGAAGACGCCATAATCATAGTTCATGCTTAATCATTAATTTTGTTTCACAGGTGCAATATTTTTGTACCTTTTCAAATGCAAATACAGAATATTTTTTTAGATTTTTTAAGACAAATTTCGTTTTGTTAACCAAAAAGCCTACGACTGGGATCCTCCTTTAAGAAAGTACTGCTCACTGACACGCAACTACTCCCTGTATGAAAATTATAACAATGACATTGATCTTTTTTTTTCTAGTTTTAATCTTAAAAATGTATTTAAAAAAAACGATGCGGTATTATAGAACCTTATTTATATAATGGCGCTTGTTATTAATTTAAGGTTTTACGTAACACGTAGCTTTACTCAGATATGGGCTCACAAATGTAAAGGGAATTGGTCAAACCCTTTACTTTATAATATAACGTAGGTTACGTAACGTAGGTTGTTTATAATTTATTTGACCATAGTATTATACTTTCTAAACTTTATAATATTTCAGTGATATGGATATTGAACAGTAAAAACTCACTATTGGAGTAGTTCACTTTGTATCCCTATAAAACTAGCAAGCTAATATCATATATCGACAAAACTACAGGAATAGCATATGAAAAGACATCGTAAGCATACCTTTTTTAAACCTAATTCAAATGTAAATTACCATGAGAGTTTAAAACAGCTTTTAGTATTAAAAGATCCACAATAAAGGTATAGAAAAGATGTACAGTACATACCTCGGTCTGAGTTTCGATGTCTCCGTTCTGGTTGCCGGGCAACGCCGGCAGCTCGTCCGCGCTGCCGTCTGTTAGAGCGCGCTTGCCCACGCCCGCCACCAGCGATAGCTTCCTGGAAAACATATTACAATGATATAAAACGTATGAAGTCATACGTACAACCACATACACAAACACTCATACACTCATAAACACACACGCTGCGAGACTATATTTATATTTAAATGATAAAATTATAATTATTATCCATTAATTCATGTCCTCCTGTATTTTTAAAAATTACAAAAAAAATTGTTTTTTTTTGTTCAGGATTTTCCCTAGATTAGGCTCGGGTCCACCTCCCACTGTCAATTACCTATTGAAATCGTTTACTTCACCTATGTAAGAATTGTAAAAATCGTATATTTGTGGTGGAAAATAAACGTATTTAAAAAAAAAATAACATTGAGTGCATACCATAGTGTTATTAATTAGTTGCGTGATGGCGGCTTTCAATGGCCTTACAGCCTCTGTGTAAGCGTGTAATAAATAATGCCTGATCCGAGTGGCCCCACTTGTTCGTAAGACCCCTTCAGCATTCGCCTACCGCCAAATATCACTACTACAGCGGTGATGTGTTTCGGCAATATTTTATTCCTAAGTCCGTAAGAGTTACCGTCTTCCTAAGTCTGCTATCATCTTATACTCTGAAGAAAAAAAAATAGTGATAC
Organism: Stenoptilia bipunctidactyla; assembly: GCA_944452665.1. NCBI lineage: Eukaryota > Metazoa > Arthropoda > Insecta > Lepidoptera > Pterophoridae > Stenoptilia > Stenoptilia bipunctidactyla. The sequence continues at coordinate 1,011,010 of OX101737.1, read as the reverse complement.
GGTTTAAGTGAACGGATGATTTTTACTATCGTAAATTTGAGAAAAAAAATATTACGCCTTGAAAATCAATATATATAAAACTGTTCCGTTACTGACTGAGTGACTGAGGTACTGAGTGACTGACAGACAACGTACAGCCGTGACTACTGGGCGTAGAAAGCTGAAATTTGGAACATACATTCTTTAGGGGATGTAAGGGTGCACTAAGGAAGGAATTCCCGAAATTCCCACGGGAACGGGAAATATAGGACTTTTTACTTTGTATGAAAAATCTTATTCCTTTAGTGCACCGATGTGAAACTTGGTGTAAAGGTTTTTCAATGTGTGTCTGGTTGTGTTATGAAAGGAATTCCCGAAATTCCCACGGGGTCGGGAAAAATAAGACTTTTATGTTAATGCGCGTACGAAGTTGCGGGATAAAGCTAGTATTTTATAATTTAATTTTTAAAGTGCAATAGTGGGGATGCTTCACTTTCTTTTTCGTTGACTTCAACACATTGCAAAAAAACAAATTTTACTTCTTACTGTAACCGTTTTAATGCACTAGACATGTTTGGTAATTAAATAATTTTCATCAAAATTATTGTAAAGATAACGTACACACCTCAAATTCTCGTATTTATACATTGCTTTAAAATTTTATGCTAAACGAAAGAAAAAGTACCATTAAATTTCGGTCGAGTGACCGAAATTTAATGGTACTCATTCAGTAGGTACTTACATTCATTCAGTAGGTACTTACACTACGAAGATTTTAACTGGTATCATTATTTCTCTATTTGACATTTCCTACTGTGAGTTTACTGCATTGAATTATTTGCCAGAGTGTCTTATAGCCTATAACATATAGACCTCATCTTCATTTGCCTTCTGCTGAGTGGCTTGTTGATTGCTTTTATGCAAATATGCGAAAGCGGTATGAATATTTAACGGATATTGTTTTTGTTATTTGATTATTATTTTATCAAGGGAGAGAGGTTTTATTGGAGGCTTTTTTGTGGGCGATAGGCAGACACCCTGTCACTGCAATAGCCTCTCTCCATCATTGTTATACCTTCAGATTTGTCAAAAGTGACATCAGATGGTTTTATATAGCCTCTGTTGCCTACCACATAAGGGATACAGGTGTGAAGTTATGTAGTTTATCACTGTTTGTTTTCCAAATAAAATAAAATAAAGATGCGGGGTTGCTCTGGCATTTTACACAGGGATTTGACTGTCCCGACTTGTCGTTGTGAAAGGGTTCACCTATTAACTGGCTAAAATGTTTATTTATTATTTTATAATCTTCCATACTTAAAATTAAACTTTTACTTGTGACCGACTTTCAAATATTTAGAATACAAAAGAATAGAAGAATTGCCGGAAACAACACATAACAATAGTACTAGTATGGTTATAAGTAGGATGTTACTAAGCAAATGGTCTTTATTGGCCGAAAATAAACAATATAATTATTATAAAGATCTCATAACACCACTTACATAACATCAGGAGGGATGCTGGGGTCACTACATCTTCTTTGGGCTGTTCTTTTCTCTCCTTCGTTCAGCAAGTTATCACACGACCGGGTTTTTGTCATTAGGCCTGCAGACAAACGTATTCACATAACAAAACGATTTAACTACTAAAATATAATAATTGTCTACTTTAGTAAAGAACAACACTAGTAAGTGCGCGCTATTTGAAGTTTTTAAAGTTTTTTTAATTAGCGAGTACTCAGCAGTGGTCATATGATGTAGACGTTTACATGTTATGTAGAAGTTCTTTCCTCAACTCGTATGTCATTTTCAATCTCATCTTAACTTGCCATCAGGTGAGATTGAAGTCAAACGCGGGCTTAACAAAGGAATTGTTTTTTCAACTACCGCTAGGTGGCGCACGATCACATCGACTCCGTATTAATTTATTATTAAAAATAGTATTAGTGAAGTAAAAAGTGAACAAACATTATATTTACGATTAATAACATATAATAATACAGTGAAAGTGTTGGCAAGTTATTTGAACTAGTAAAACAGAAAATAAAAGTATTTTTAGTGTCCAGCATTATAATCTCTAAATATTTACATTTACTATGTGCCCAACATCAAATATCCGTAATACGAGACAGTGCAATGTCCACAACCAAATATTATAAAATAATTTATTAAATCCAGTGCAAAAAACTAAATAAAAGTGAAGTGAAATAGTTACTGTGTCTCAAACAAAGAAACAGTAACGGTCACCGAAAATTATGAGTCATCAATGTGTAACATAAACAACAATTTCAACCTCAAGACTTAGAGCCGCGGTGGACGAGCGGGAGCGCTAGCGCCTCTCATACAACAGATAACGAGTTCGAATCTCACGAAGACATATATTTTTTTTATTTTTTTTTTTTTTTTCCTCGTTTTATTTTTTTCTCTTTACAAAAAAATTAAAAATGGATCAGAACATCACGCATAGAAATAAACAACGAACAAAGTCCTTATCAAATTCTAATGTAAATTTATCCGACTGCTTAACTGATGACTCGGAAATGTCTTTACAAGCTATAAATACAAGTGCTAGTCCCATTCTCGAGTCTTCGATGATACAAGACCTAAAGGAGAAAAACGAAGAATTATACCGAGACCTTAAATCCGCACATAACGAAATTGGAATATTAAATATAGAAAACATTCAATTAAAAAAGGATTTAGAAGATAAAGTAAGACAAATAGAATTACTAAAAAAAGTGACACAAACTCCCTCACCAAGTAAATATTTAAATAAAAATTTTATGAAGAAAAATACTATATCATCTTCACCTATTACAAACAAGAAAATAATATTCAAAACAATCAATACTCCAAGATTATCGCCACTAGTTCTAGATAAAAGTGTTTGTTTTTTACAAAACCGTATTGACAACTCATTCCAAGAAACACCTAAAGTTCAAAAAGTCAATGAACGTACTCAAACATCCTCAACTACAAATCAAGGCATACAAACAAACATGTTACCCAACAATACAAGCAACATAACAACATCACATATATGCAACGAGAGAAAACCTACCATTTTTATTCTAGGAGATGAGCAAGTAAGAGGGTTCTCACTGAAAATACTAACGAGTAGACTAGGTACCTGGAACGATAAATACGACGTGTCTTCAATGATTAAACCCTATGCATGTAGCTCAGACATACTCAGCAGCTGTGCGTCGCTGCAACAAACAATCAAAGAAGACGACATAGTGATATTAAGTGTTGGTAGAAACGATAAAAATCCATATAGTTTATTTTGTGAAATCAGCAACAGCTTGAAATTATTAAAAAAATGTAAACAAATATTTTTATTAGGTATATTATATAACAAACATTTAAATGAAAACTTGCTTAATTATAACATTAGAATGCTGGCAAATAATTATCAGAATTGTAAATATATTGACATGACTAATTATTTAAAGAAATTTAATTTGACAAGAACAAAAATTGGCTTTAAAAATTATATTTGTTTTAAATTAAATATAGAAATTGACATTTTGGAATATAAATCTACTTTTGTAAACAGAATCATACTCGTACCACACCATAAATTAGTAAAAACTGTTGACCAAGCTACTCAAACAGAATCATGTAGGAACGGTAGAAATCTAAAAGTACCACCCTCTCCGAATCAGTTTTTTCTTGGAAATTAATACACATAACTTTAATATATTTCACCAAAATATAGCTGGTGTACTAGGTAAACGGGATATACTGCAAGCAACACTAAAGGAACTTAGCAAAAATATAGGCCCTATAGATGTAATATGTTTAACAGAAACTTTCATAAAAAGAGGATCTGAAAAAAACCTTATGTTAGAAGGCTATGAACTAGCAGCGTACTACTCACGACCACAACAGCGACGTGGTGGTTCTTGCATTTTAATTAAAAAACAGTTGCAATATAACATAATTCAATCTATTAAACCTTTAAGAGATGTGTTTGAATGTTGTGCCATTGAAGTTATTGATTACAATATAATTTTAGTATGCATTTATAGAACACCAACCTCTTCATTAGGTTTATTTTTAAAGGAGTTAGAAATATTGCTACATAGATTAGGTAAAAAATCAAATAAAAACATAATACTCAGTGGTGATTTCAACATTAATATTTTGGAAAACAACTCTATAACAAAACATTTTAATGCTTTATTACTAAATTATAATATAAAATCTCATATATTAAAACCTACCAGAAAAAAATCTTGTATTGACTTGATTTGCAGTGATTTTGAAAATGTGAATGCGGAAATTCATTATTTAGCGCTATCGGACCACGAAACGGGTCAAACTGTATCGATAAAAGTTAAAAAACAAGGCCAGACAAAGCAGAATCCTAAGTTCTGGTATGAAGAAAAAAGAGATTTTTCAGAAGATAACGTACGCAAATATATAGAATGTATTTCATCCTTATCATTGCAAGAAGTTTATAATGAAGTTGACACTAATAAGTCTTTTAATATTTTCCATGATTATTTAATTTTATTTTTTAATCTATGTTTTCCCATCATAAAAGTTAAAATGAAGAATAATAATATCCTAAAAGAAAAATGGTTGACAAAAGGTATAAAAAAAAGTTGTACAAATAAAAGACATCTATACTTGAAATATGTTTTATGTAATAGAAATAGGACACAAAATAAAATAGCATATAACAAATATAATAATTACAACAAGATTCTAAAAAAATGCATGGTCTCATCACTTAAGTTATGTAACACAGATTACATTAATAAGGCAAAAAATACGTGCAAAGCATCATGGAATATTATTAAAAAAAACTGTAATTCAAATATAAATCGACATTCTAACATTGACATAATTAAATTTAATGATATAATCTACACAGACCCTAAACAAATATGTGAACAATTCAATAATTTTTATATAAACTTGACTAATAAAACTAATTCTAACATTGTTAAGTATAAACGTCAGCATAACTTACCAATGATTGACAATTCATTATTCCTATTACCTACTAATGAACACGAAGTGGATATTGTAATAAAATCTTTAAAAAATACGAACTCAGCTGGATATGACCATCTGAATACATATATAATTAAAAAATGTGCTAAAGCTATACTGAAACCTTTATCGTACATCATCAATTTATCATTTAGTGAAGGCATTTTTCCCGAACGCCTAAAAAAATCTATTGTCAAACCCATTTTTAAAAAGGGTGATAGTAAGGATATGACTAACTTTCGCCCAGTAGCTCGTATTCCAATAATTTCAAAAATTTTTGAAAAAGTAGTTTCAATTAGAGTTAAAGGATTTTTAAAAAAATATAACATATTAAATGAACAACAATTTGGTTTCAGAGAAGGAAGGTCAACAAGTATGGCATGTTTTAATTTAGTAAAGGAAGTATCGGAGAGTCTAAACAGGAGAGGTTTTCCAGTGGCCTTGCTGCTCGACATGAGCAAAGCATTTGATTTTGTAGACCATAACATTTTAATAGACAAATTAAATAAAAATGGTATTAGGGGTAAAGTTAATGATTTGATCCAAAGCTATCTAGATAACCGTAAACAATGTGTTGAGATAAGCTTTTTTAAAGGCAAAAATAGAGAATTTATATACTCAAATTACCAAAATAATAAGTATGGAGTTCCTCAGGGTAGCATAATAGGACCTCTCTTATTTTTGCTGTACATCAATGATTTACCAAATGTTACAGGAAAACAAAAATGTATTAACTTTGCAGATGACACAACACTCGTGGTAAATGCAAATAAGAAGGAAGATTTAAAAAATGAAATTCAATGCACATTAAATAACGTTTCGACATTTTTAAATAATATAAACCTTAAAATTAATTTTAATAAAACTAATATAATACAATTTCAAACATCTACTATAAATAATAATAAAATTGACATTAAATTTAATAACAAAACAATAAACAACGTTGAAACGGCAACATTTTTAGGAATACAAATCGACAAATATTTAAATTGGAAGGCACACATCGAAAGCCTTTGCCTCAAACTGGACCGATTTATTTACGCGCTAAGAAGAGTGAAAGAAGTAGCAGGAAAAAAAGCTGCATTACTATCATACCACGGCTACGTAGCTTCACTATTACGTTATGGCATAATTTTATGGGGCAATTCTGTTGAGATAGACTTAGTATTCAAAGTACAAAAAAAATGCGTTCGAACCTTATCCGGCGCGGGGTTTCTAGACAGCTGTAAGCCAATATTTAAAAACTTAAGAATTCTACCGTTGCCTTGTTTGTATATCTATGAAGTCAGCTTATTTGTAAAAAAGCACCCAAATCTGTTCCCAACTAACCGAGAAATGATTTCTGGTTGCAAAAGGCATGCTGAAAAATTGTATACACCTGCCCAAAGATTAACACAATTTCAGAAAAATATTGTATGTATGGCGGTTAAGATATTTAATAAATTACCAAAGACAATAAAAAAATTACCATTTAATAAATTTAAAATTAGTTTATTTGATTTTTTGATGAGTAGATTGTATTATTCTAGTAATGAATTTTTAAATGACAAATTTATTGACAGTTAATTAATTAAAGTGTAGATTAAGGTATGGTAATAATTGTAAATAGATGTATTAAATTTGAATGTATTAACTCTTAATTTGGACATAATATTTAAATTCGAAATTTTGCACACTGACACTTGTCGGTAGGATATTGTGGAACTGTAAATATAAATAAGACCTTAATTGTACCAATTTCCTGGCAAATAAAGATTTTATTATTTATTATTATTATTTATTATTATTTAAAAATGATAATAATATAAGTTACAACAATTCATTTAAATAAAGGGGTTATTTTTAGTGTATTTTATCAATAAGTATAAATATTCAATATAATAGTGTATACGTTCTTATAAATATTTAATCCCATCACATTTTCTAACATTTTATTACTTTTCCAAGCATTCACACATTCATGATCATGCACGCATATAAATACTCACACACACACTAATACTGCATGTTGTACTATGCATTTTTTTTATCGAATATCTAATCTGTGCTCTCAAATTTGCTGTAATTACTATATTTTAATAAATTTCATTCTCATTATGTCAATTTAATCAATCAATAATTAGTTGTCACTTAGAAAATCAACAATTTTAATAATGTACTGTAGTCAACTACAAGCATTATTCTATTCTGTAATTTATCTGAAAGTTGTAATTGGCAGTAAGAATTCTATTTTTAAGATTATTTTATAATGTGAAAATGCTGTTGGTTCAGTAAATAAAAATAATTAAATTAATTTAAAAAATGACGAAGTTGTCTGAATAGGCTTTGAAATTATGAGTAAAAATGTACGGTATAATGATACGCGATGTGCACCGACTAAAAAGAAAAAAAAAGACGTTTTTACACGTCATTCATTGAAATTTACTTTTAATTTTATATGAGCGAAAGAGAGGATAAGCTACTGTTCAATATCAAGAATATAACGCTTTTTTAGTCAATGAATAACCGAGTGATCTTGACTTCAAACTCCCCCGATCCCGGTGTTATAGTATTTCAAGTTAGCACAAATTTTCCTTAATTTTTTTTTCCGCAATGTTCTCGTGTAGTCCAGAACCAAACTAATAGAAAACGTGGTGCATATACTTACCATTCTGCGTGCTAGGTACAGTCGGCGGCTCCGCTTCGTCGTCGGGTTCGGAGCGTTCCCCACAAAACATCGCCCAGAACGGCTGCATACTGCGTACACTGTACTCCGGCCATAACACCTGGAATTATGAGGAATGTTTAAGTTTTTAAGTCGGGTGACGATTTTATTAAGCATATATTTTCAGTTATTTAATGTTTAAGATGAATTATCGATTTTAATTGTTAAATTGACAGGGTCACTAGTGACAAATTTAAGATAGTGAAGGAGAGCACTCTGTACTCGACGCTGATCATAATTATGCAATAAAAGCTACTTAATTTTTCACTAAATTTTCCTATAAATAATACTATGTTACCATTTACTTTACATACAACTAAGTCAAATCGCGGCACATGACCTGGCACACGTATCGCTGCCAACGCTAGTGTAACCATACGTTGCGTGATCAATTCTTTAACTTTCGGTTAAGTTTACTCAGTACATAATTAATATTTATTTTTTATCATATTTTTCTCTCAAACTATAAACTTTAATTACAAAAGTGACCTACCAGTCACCCTTTATAAGTAGCGAAAAGAAGTGGAAGAGAAAAGTTTGTTGTGCCATATCTTTATTTTTTTGTACAGAGCTATACTAAAATAAATATGCAGCTACGTTTATATCGTATCAAAGAAGCTAACATTTAAATTTGGCTGGTATAAATCAAGCCTGTATATGCAAAGGCCCTCCCTTGGGAGATTGAATAATTCCCCACAGCCGAGTTTGTTGTTTATCTCGTAAAGCCGGCTACCTCTGGCTACTGCGGGCTACAGACCTGGTCGGGCGCGGCACAGTAGAGATGGTTGCTGTAGGCGGGCGCTGCCACACCTGCAGCGTACAGCCACACAGACGCTACAGACCTGGTCGGGCGCGGCACAGTAGAGATGGTTGCTGTAGGCGCTGCCACACCTGCAGCGTACAGCCACACAGACGCTACAGACCTGGTCGGGCGCGGCACAGTAGAGATGGTTGCTGTAGGCGCTGCCACACCTGCAGCGTACAGCCACACAGACGCTACAGACCTGGTCGGGCGCGGCACAGTAGAGATGGTTGCTGTAGGCGCTGCCACACCTGCCCGCGTACAGCCACACAGACGCTACAGACCTGGTCGGGCGCGGCACAGTAGAGATGGTTGCTGTAGGCGCTGCCACACCTGCAGCGTACAGCCACACAGACGCTACAGACCTGGTCGGGCGCGGCACAGTAGAGATGGTTGCTGTAGGCGCTGCCACACCTGCAGCGTACAGCCACACAGACGCTACAGACCTGGTCGGGCGCGGCACAGTAGAGATGGTTGCTGTAGGCGCTGCCACACCTGCCCGCGTACAGCCACACAGACGCTACAGACCTGGTCGGGCGCGGCACAGTAGAGATGGTTGCTGTAGGCGCTGCCACACCTGCAGCGTACAGCCACACAGACGCTACAGACCTGGTCGGGCGCGGCACAGTAGAGATGGTTGCTGTAGGCGGGCGCTGCCACACCTGCAGCGTACAGCCACACAGACGCTACAGACCTGGTCGGGCGCGGCACAGTAGAGATGGTTGCTGTAGGCGCTGCCACACCTGCAGCGTACAGCCACACAGACGCTACAGACCTGGTCGGGCGCGGCACAGTAGAGATGGTTGCTGTAGGCGCTGCCACACCTGCAGCGTACAGCCACACAGACGCTACAGACCTGGTCGGGCGCGGCACAGTAGAGATGGTTGCTGTAGGCGCTGCCACACCTGCCCGCGTACAGCCACACAGACGCTACAGACCTGGTCGGGCGCGGCACAGTAGAGATGGTTGCTGTAGGCGCTGCCACACCTGCAGCGTACAGCCACACAGACGCTACAGACCTGGTCGGGCGCGGCACAGTAGAGATGGTTGCTGTAGGCGCTGCCACACCTGCAGCGTACAGCCACACAGACGCTACAGACCTGGTCGGGCGCGGCACAGTAGAGATGGTTGCTGTAGGCGGGCGCTGCCACACCTGCAGCGTACAGCCACACAGACGCTACAGACCTGGTCGGGCGCGGCACAGTAGAGATGGTTGCTGTAGGCGCTGCCACACCTGCCCGCGTACAGCCACACAGACGCTACAGACCTGGTCGGGCGCGGCACAGTAGAGATGGTTGCTGTAGGCGCTGCCACACCTGCAGCGTACAGCCACACAGACGCTACAGACCTGGTCGGGCGCGGCACAGTAGAGATGGTTGCTGTAGGCGGGCGCTGCCACACCTGCAGCGTACAGCCACACAGACGCTACAGACCTGGTCGGGCGCGGCACAGTAGAGATGGTTGCTGTAGGCGGGCGCTGCCACACCTGCAGCGTACAGCCACACAGACGCTACAGACCTGGTCGGGCGCGGCACAGTAGAGATGGTTGCTGTAGGCGCTGCCACACCTGCCCGCGTACAGCCACACAGACGCTACAGACCTGGTCGGGCGCGGCACAGTAGAGATGGTTGCTGTAGGCGCTGCCACACCTGCAGCGTACAGCCACACAGACGCTACAGACCTGGTCGGGCGCGGCACAGTAGAGATGGTTGCTGTAGGCGCTGCCACACCTGCAGCGTACAGCCACACAGACGCTACAGACCTGGTCGGGCGCGGCACAGTAGAGATGGTTGCTGTAGGCGCTGCCACACCTGCCCGCGTACAGCCACACAGACGCTACAGACCTGGTCGGGCGCGGCACAGTAGAGATGGTTGCTGTAGGCGCTGCCACACCTGCAGCGTACAGCCACACAGACGCTACAGACCTGGTCGGGCGCGGCACAGTAGAGATGGTTGCTGTAGGCGCTGCCACACCTGCAGCGTACAGCCACACAGACGCTACAGACCTGGTCGGGCGCGGCACAGTAGAGATGGTTGCTGTAGGCGCTGCCACACCTGCCCGCGTACAGCCACACAGACGCTACAGACCTGGTCGGGCGCGGCACAGTAGAGATGGTTGCTGTAGGCGCTGCCACACCTGCAGCGTACAGCCACACAGACGCTACAGACCTGGTCGGGCGCGGCACAGTAGAGATGGTTGCTGTAGGCGCTGCCACACCTGCAGCGTACAGCCACACAGACGCTACAGACCTGGTCGGGCGCGGCACAGTAGAGATGGTTGCTGTAGGCGCTGCCACACCTGCCCGCGTACAGCCACACAGACGCTACAGACCTGGTCGGGCGCGGCACAGTAGAGATGGTTGCTGTAGGCGCTGCCACACCTGCCCGCGTACAGCCACACAGACGCTACAGACCTGGTCGGGCGCGGCACAGTAGAGATGGTTGCTGTAGGCGCTGCCACACCTGCAGCGTACAGCCACACAGACGCTACAGACCTGGTCGGGCGCGGCACAGTAGAGATGGTTGCTGTAGGCGCTGCCACACCTGCCCGCGTACAGCCACACAGACGCTACAGACCTGGTCGGGCGCGGCACAGTAGAGATGGTTGCTGTAGGCGCTGCCACACCTGCAGCGTACAGCCACACAGACGCTACAGACCTGGTCGGGCGCGGCACAGTAGAGATGGTTGCTGTAGGCGCTGCCACACCTGCAGCGTACAGCCACACAGACGCTACAGACCTGGTCGGGCGCGGCACAGTAGAGATGGTTGCTGTAGGCGCTGCCACACCTGCAGCGTACAGCCACACAGACGCTACAGACCTGGTCGGGCGCGGCACAGTAGAGATGGTTGCTGTAGGCGCTGCCACACCTGCAGCGTACAGCCACACAGACGCTACAGACCTGGTCGGGCGCGGCACAGTAGAGATGGTTGCTGTAGGCGCTGCCACACCTGCCCGCGTACAGCCACACAGACGCTACAGACCTGGTCGGGCGCGGCACAGTAGAGATGGTTGCTGTAGGCGCTGCCACACCTGCCCGCGTACAGCCACACAGACGCTACAGACCTGGTCGGGCGCGGCACAGTAGAGATGGTTGCTGTAGGCGCTGCCACACCTGCCCGCGTACAGCCACACAGACGCTACAGACCTGGTCGGGCGCGGCACAGTAGAGATGGTTGCTGTAGGCGGGCGCGCGCAGCAGCTGCCACACCTGCGCGGCGTCGCCCGCGCGTGCCTCCGCGCGTTCCAGCCGCGTGTTGCACAGGAACGTGCCGAACATGCACGAGTGCACGTGCGTCGCCAGCTTTATCTGTGCGGGAACACGCATTCCGTTACTGCATCATCCTCACATATAAACCACGGAACTTAAAACACAAGAGGAAGGGACGTGTGGGCGTGGCGCACGTGCCAAAGTTAAGACTAGTGAGACTTAACTCGAGTCAGTCGCTCTCGTGATTACAACGCTTTGTGACGTCTTTTGCCGGTGTGTTCCATTACAAAAATACCCATAAAATGACTCGATGTTCTATTCTAGAGTGTAAAAACTATAGTGGTACTAAAACGGTAATACGATCAGGTGTTTCCCATCATCGGCAAGTCGCTATTTTCGTTTAATTTAATTTTTTATGTTTCGTTAATCGTTCTTGCCAATTAATTCGGAAAAAATATTAGTGTAAATGAAAAATGACATGTATTTCATTGAAATAAAATCTAAAATTGCATAACGCGTGGTCCATACGACATCTATCGTCGAAGAGCATAACTAAGTTGACAGAATCAACTAAAAGCATGCAGATAGAATTCTGACATAAATCACTAATGGCGGGTTTCAATATTCAACTGACTGCTATGCGTAACCGGTACAGGTACAAAACTGGTAGGAAAAAAGTAGCGTTTCACAATATCTACCAGCTACGGGCTGTAAGTTCTCAAATTTGGCATGGGCCCTCCTTGCGTGACGTTCTTCCAAGAAAATAGGTGATATGTGATTTATAGAATATCACGCATTCGCAAATTATTTGTATGATATTTGAACTAAATAAATATATAAACTTATTCAATTTATGTTTGCTATGTTTTAGTATTCGATAAATATATTATAGTATGTTTTTAGAGCTTTTTATTAATAATTGCGTTTAACTGCTTACGTAAAACGAAACGCCAATCCTTCGACTAATTTTGCCATTGGTTGAATCACATTTTTATGACGTCAAAGTAAATATTTAAAAGAAAAATTATGTAATTCAATAATATTCGTCCTTTTTTTCAAAAACAGTTATAGATAAGTTAGAAAGAGAAAACTGGATTATTGATATGTTGACAGATATTTGATAGGACATTTCGTTAAATGAATAAATTGTTACGTCGTTGGCTAGATAAAATGACCTATTCTTTAATTGGTCATACGTAATGAAAACATAACTCCTTATTGGCCGCAGCAGACTGCCATGCTACCTTTACCTCATTGGTTTAAATTAATAACTTGTTACGTCGTCGTTGGCTAGATATAATGACTTATTTTGTAAATGGTCAAATGTAACCTAGCAACCCATTACAGTCAAACAGTTCTTAAGCAGTGGTTTAGATGTCAAGATTTTGAATATAGAAAGGCATTTTGGTAGTGAATTCTATTGTTCGTAGGCAAAACGAACAGTTTTCATAATATTGAAACCCGCCATAAGTGTTATTACTAACTTCTACTCTATTTCAAGTGTACTATAGTTGTTCTTTTATTCGTAATAGTCCTTATGTCTTCTTGATTTCACCAAATTATGACCGCTCTAATTGGATATATTTCAGTGTGCGTAAAATGTAAATGTGTTAGTTTGGCGACAGCTATTCCTAATGAATTATTAAGCGATGCCCTTTCCTCTTATGTTTTAAGTTCCGTCATATAAACAAATATTCAAGCAGTTCGGTCAACAAAGGGCAGATCAGTTGCGTGTGGATAAAAATGAAATATTTAACGAATGCAGAGCATTAAAAAGATCAACTTCACGTCCAAAATTTTATCTGAAGTCTAAGGTCATCAATGTAAATATTGTTCTCCGTGCTCATACAGGGTGTTTGGTATACAGTTGTCCAAATTGAAATGGAGAGTAGTAGGTAGGCCTATTTTGAACATACTTTCTTCAAGTACTACTAGCCTATCTTTAATAAGCTACTAATAGTAAATATGGTTGCTTTTCATAATTTAAAAAAAAATCCCAAATTTTTACCTTCTAATCTAAATAACTTTTTTCTTGAATCAGCACAGGCTGCCTGATAACAAATTTTAGATTCTGTAGGAGAGCACTCTGCTCTCGATTCTGATCATATTTATGTAATAAAAGTAGGTACTTCATTTTTAACCATAATTCCCTATAAATAAATACTATGTTACTATTTACTTAAATAATACTGCTATTGACTTTACATACAACTGTAACAATCGCGGCACGTGACCTGGCACGCGGATCGCCGCCGACACTAGTGTAACCATGCGTTGCGTAATCAATTCTTTAACGTTGGTTTAAGTTTACTCAGTAAATAATTAATATTTATTTTTTATTATATTTTATTCTTTTCATGCATGACTTCAAACTATCTCAAATTTCAAAAGTGACCCACCAGTCACCCTGTATATTCTCAAAATAAATTTTCTTCGTGTTTCCGATACAGACTTATTATGTATATTTGGCGCAATTCGAGAAAAAAAATATGTTTAGCATATCATTAATAATCAACGAATACAGAACATTAAAATAACCGACTTCACGTCAATACTTTGGCGGAGTTGAGAATGTCGTTAACGTAAACATTCTCCTAACCGATTTCGATGAAATTTATATTGGACCAACTATGAAGTATCATATGAAATAACAATTTTCAAAATCAATTCATAATTGTCCGAAATATCGTGCAACAAAAAACAAACATAGAGACGAATTGAGAACCTCCTCCTTTTTTGTAAATTGGTTGAAAAGGGGATAAACCGGGGAAGTTTTTAAAAGAATTTTAAAATTCTCATCGTTTCTTTTTATTTATTTATTACAATGTAAAAAAATATCTGATATAATTTTGCCTCGCGCTCGAGACTTTGTTGACCCATAAAAAAGAATTCTCGATTTTTTGCGTCAAATACCCTTTTAGTTATAATAAGGCTGTATCGAAAACACTAATCAATTTTATTTTGAGATGATGCTTATATAAGGAATAAAGTTATTTAGATTAGAAGGTGAAAATTTCGGATTTCTTTGACAATTATGAAAAACAACCATATTTTGCTAACTATACGAGATAGGCTAGTAGTATTTGAAGAAAGTATGTTCAGAATAGGCCCACTTACCCCTCATTTCAATTTGGCCAACTGTGTACCAAACACCCAGTATAATTTCATTTTTTTTTTTTTTTTGTTTGAAACATTGAAAATTCAGTAATCGATTCCGATAAAATTTATATGGGACCACCTCTGAACTACCTTCTATCACATGAAACAAGAATATTTAGAATCAATTCACAAAAAAACATGCTCACGAAATGAGAACCTTCTCCTTTTGGAAGTTGGTTGATAAAATTGGTCCCCTCTGGGACTCAAACCCAGATTTCCCGCTTTTCGGGCGGACAATCTATCAACTGAGGTACCGAGTCCAGACAGGACTTGATGGAATCTGTGAGGTCTGAGTTCGAGTCCCAGCTGGGACCGATTTTATTCAGTATTTTTAGCTTTTATAATAATATTACTAACTGAATTACGATTATAAACATACCCCCCGCTAAGACACTTTGAGCCTCGGATATTGTACAAATAGCATCTGACTACATCGGAAACTAGATCCACGTTCTGCCTCCATCGCACCAAATGGTAATTAACGAAGAGATCTAATGTGAAAGCGTACGGATTAAGTTAGGAACAAACAATAAATATTACCACAACAAAACTCCTTAAAGTCACGTCAGCTATGACTCACCAAATAAGGCTCATTGAAGTCGAAGTAACACAGTAAAATCTCTACATACAGGCCCGTCACTATAAAATCCAAACCGAACTTCAAATTCAAACAACAACAGATCCTTGGATATATAGTTAAATTTAGAATGATTCATCAGAATATAGCCGTCGTTGCAGTCGAAGCCGCAGGAAGATAGGCGAGTGCTTGTTGGTCTCTTCAGATTCAAACAACAGATCCTATTCCCTACTACATATGGTCGAAATTGTAACTATACTCATCAGATAGGCCTCATTGAAGTCAAAAATGCAGTGGGCGAACGCTCGTTGGGCTCTCATATTCAAACAACAACAGCTCCTATTGTCTAATACATATAGTCGACACTGGAATAGCACCTTCACTGACTCGTTGAATTTAAGCGGGACTGTTGGAATTGAATTTAAATAAAAACAGCACCTATTTTCTCACGTATGTAGTTGATATAAGAATGGCATGATCTACCAGATAGGTCTCATTGAACTCGCGGACGAGCGCTCCTTGGGTGCTTCACATTCAAACAACAAAAGCTCCTATTATCTAGTAAATTCGGTTGACATTGGACTCTCCAAATAGACCTCGCAAACCACAACAGCTCCTATTATTATAGATGTAATGTTGACTTTAAATTGACATTAACCGTGTACTACAGGACACATTTCGGTGAGTGCGCGAGTGCTCTGTTTGAAAAAATTGAACCCTCAGCCTTTTACCATCGGACTACTAGACGCAGACAGAACTTCCATCCGTATACGGTAGATATTCCGAAACGTCAAACTAAGCGCTTTAACAGTTCCTTTTTCATACGGGTCGCCAAGGTTTGCACCAGTATAGTCCTAGTACTTTTAACCGTCGAGTGAATTTTTCTCGTGGATGGGCGTGTACCACCTTAGTCTTAATATCCACTTAACATCAGGTGTCATGGAAGACAAACATCCCATCCATACTTTATAATAAAAAATAAATAAAAAAAGTCATAAAACCAAAACCAAAATGAAAGCAAACTAATTATTTCTTTTTAAGAAAAAGTGAACCGCATTCAAAAAACCAACCCACTAAAAATGTTTAAATAATTTTTATAAACGCCATCCTATTCCTGTTTCTATTCCATCAATATTACTATCCCGTATAGTAAATTTCTGCCAAAGATTAATTAATATTAATGAATGTAATAAGAACATTAACAATTTATCTGGGTAGGTATTTACATAGTTTTTGAAGTCGGTGCCAAACCAATACAAGTAAGACTGCTGCCAAACATAGAAAATTATAAGGCGAACGTATCAACGAAGTTACATCCACTCATGACGACGCGACGACGACGACGAGTGGCCCTCAAGTGTGTGCTTTTCGGTATTTTTTCCGTCAAAGAAAGTGTAGCACAGTGAATTGTCTGCTCCCTAAATTAGACAGTCTGTATTTTAGAGAACAGCGCCATCCCAATTGAGAACAGCGCCATCTTCGTTTCAGCGATATTGTTTAGGACAGGATGAGTACAATGTCGAGTTATCCTTTTAACCTCATGGTGACTTACCAGATAGGCCTCGTTGAAGTCGAAGCTGCAGGGGTACTGCAGCATGAGCTGGTGCACCACATCCAGCCACTGCAGGAAGATGGGGGACCTCTCGTTGGGGTCCTCAGTGCCGAACTGGTGGCCGCAGCGGTCCGCGAACTTGTGCCCGAAGTCCAGCCACTCGCGCTCGATGAGGGTGCGGAAGCCCTGCGGGGGACAGAACGACAGATTATAGTTATGTGTACTAACTATAAATAATAGTAAAAATGGCTGTAGTACTTTTTACCGGGACGTTGTGTTATGGTAAATTTTGCATAACGTCACGCCTGTGTCTCTTATCGAGTAGGCCGAACACCGGAGGTTACAAGACCATCTGACGTCACGTTTGACAAATGAGGTATTATAAAGATGGAGAAAGACTATTGTAGTGACAGGGGGTCAGCCTATCGCCCACAAAAACGCCTTTAAAACCTCCTCTGTCCCTTAACTGACTTTTACAGTATGCCCGGGAAGAGAAGCAGCTGGCACATTCTACGTTTTTCTTTCGCTCTCAGTCCAGCATGGAAGCAGAATGAAAATCTAAATTCATGGGATTAATGAAGGCTGCAAGTTTCGTCTTCTAACAAGTAATAGTTCAAAATCTGTTTCATTCCACTTCAATTTGTTTAATTGAATTATCTAAAGAATTGCGAAACATTATTATCAAGATATAATTTGACAGCCGAAAATTGTTCAATTTAAACAATTTGGAAACATTATCACGATAATTTAGACTATCTATTGAGATGAGATCTAATGAGATAATTATACTATCAAAAATCTATCGACATCGTTTTCTATGTGAACAAATAGGAGGTTCTAAAGCCATAGTTTACATTTGATATAAATATCGCTGTGATATCAAGTCACTGATTTTTTTGTTCACTCAACTTTTGACTTGTATTAGCTTGCATTTAATATCGCTGTGTCGCTTTAAGAACCTTTTTTACTTTGCAATCAGAGCGTGTACTTTCAGGTTGTACATTCATACGCTTATTAAGATGTATGTCACAAAAAGTGCTTTTCTTTTTATTTTGTTTTAATTTAGTACTGTCATTATATTTTGTAATTTGACTTTATCATATAAGTGCAGTATACGTATGGCATACTGGTGACTGTCCCACTCACTTATTTTATTGTCAAGACAACAGCAAGAACGTCATGCTCCCTCAGGCGGCATGGCTAGTGGTAGCGTCGGGTATCGGGTCACTCTCTTCCCTAAAATATGGTTGAGGAGGGTGATGGCTGGTGCCTGCGTTAACTCGTGAACGGGTGCTGCTAGCGGTGCCAGGTCGTTTTGCTAATGATACTATGACTATTTTATTCCATTCTTGTTCAAATACTCTGGTCCCAGTATGTCATATTCGTATTGTGCATCCATAGCTCATTGCACCTACTATGTAAGCAATTTGTTTGTGGCATGACATTGTCTTGTGTTTGTTATTTTTTCATGTCACGGTCAATTTGTACTGTACCTATTTGTATTAATTTGATAATTCTGACTGAAAAAGAGTGTCAAGAGTTTTTTTCCGCCGGCTTTTTTTGTCTCTTGGTCTACTGTAATATCTTATTTAACAACTATCAACAACTAGTTAAAGCCAAAGTATGTGATGACTGACTTCATCAAGTGTTTTGTGAAATTCCTAAGATGAATAAAACTTTTTGGATTAGGATTTTGGATTTGGAGTAGGACCAAAGTGTTTTTCAAAAGTTACAAGTGCGAGTAATTTTAATGTTGCGAAAGATACAAATCTATCTATGGCCTCTTTCGGCATTTTCATCCCTATTCCCCACTGACCTGGCGGGTCCTGTAATGCGGGTCCAGTAATAACTGCGCAGTGGCCACTATTTGCGGAGTCCGGTCCCATCCATCAGAGCAGTGCACTAGAACGGGGCGCCCCGCTAGAACCGCTCGCGCCACGACGCAGGCGGCGCGTAACACTCCGCCCACGTATTGCAGCCATAGCGTTCGTTCTAGACTGCTGTGCCAGCTGGGGAAAGGGAAATAACAGTTACAACAATAAGATACACATCGGGCAGTATTTGCTATTGCACGAACTGCACGAAGTCGCCCGTACAAAATCGCGTAACGCAGTGTCGGCCTTTAAATGCAAGAGGATTTCAAAAAGAGGTTCTCAATTCGTGTTTATGTTTTTTTTTATCGTCGTTACACGATTTTTTGGACAATTATGAATTGATTTTGAACATTCTTGTTTTATATGTCAGAAGATACTTCAGAAGTAGTCCCATAAAAACTTCATCGAAACCGATTGAGTATATTTAAAAAAAAGGTAAACTTTCGAAAATATATGTATCATCATGGAGAATTTTACATTGATGACCTTATACTTCAGCGAAGTTTTTAGTGAAGTCGGCCTTTTTAATGTTTTGCTTTCGTTGTTATGTTATATCAACTGTTCTGTTATTATCAGTTTATAATTCTCTAATTTGACGTAAGACAGAGCTAAAATGTATGAGTGTAATGTCAAATTAAACTCAGTAATTACCGTTTAAATATTTTTTGAACGAAATTATAACGCAGTATATGACGTATAGGTATCAAAACATATGTCAATTTTGTATTTATTTTTTGGAAGATTACAATATCCATTTTTTGCTAAGCAGGGGATCACTTAGGCATCAGATACTCAGCATAATTAACTACAGGGCTAGCTTGTGACCATCGGTAAAGATTGAATCGATTAGATAAATAATGAATCCTATCATGTTAGCTAATATTTCTATATATTATAATTAGAATTTTATTAGGGCACCCTAATAAAATTCTATATATTAGGGTGCGCACCTTAATATATAGAATTACTCGATTCGATACCATAATTTAACCCACAGCACCAAAGATGCCAATTTGTAAAAGAATACATACTCTAATTGCCATATTTTAAGAAAATATCGATATAAAAAAGGCCCGATTTATTGTTGTTGATGGTCGTATCATGCTAGAAAATATGTCTTAAACATTGCCCTACATTCATACAGTTACTACGAAAATTTAACTATCTATTAAACCTTTGGGGTAGGCAGAGACAAGGGAACACCGATTGTTTCGATTTTTTTTCGCTTTTTTCACGTTCATTAATTTTTTCTTACTCGATCGCTCGCCGGTACGGGTACTTATAAAAAATAAAATAAACTCCCCAGACAATCACGCCAACTACATGGCCCCAAAGTAAGCATAGCCTGTGGTATGGGATATCATGTAGCGAACTAGGGGGAACCTAGAATATAAATACATAAATAGATAAACACATTTTTTTTCCGTGCGGGAATCGAACCCGCAACCACTGGCGTCTCAGGTAGACAGGTTTACCCCATCGCCGAAGTGGTCGTCGAAGAAGAGCCTACATAAGTGCCAACGCTGCGTCACGCGTTCCATACAAAACTGCAACGTCCGTACCATACGCACGTTCGATACGGACGTTCGGAATGCGCCAAGCGGAAAATGTTATGAAAGTTTGCATGTTTGTCTCTCAGTAGGTTTAATTGGTAATAAATGTATGGGTAGGTGTGCCTATTTGATGATACGGACGTATGGTACGCGCGTCCGAGCGCATGAGGCGGCGCGGGCACTTGGGTGGCTGTACTGGGAATGCAGCAAGCGTGGGAGCACTGACCTGGGCTGGTCGCCGGGCTCGGCGTGCAGCGCGCGCAGCTGCTGGAAGCTGCGGCGCACGTGGTGGATGTTGGGCAGGCTCATGAACTGGATGTCGGCGCGCGGGTAGTACTGCGCGCACTGCAGGGGCGCTGCGGGGAGTGCGGCGAGGGGGCAGTACCTGGGCTGGTCGCCGGGCTCGGCGTGCAGCGCGCGCAGCTGCTGGAAGCTGCGGCGCACGTGGTGGATGTTGGGCAGGCTCATGAACTGGATGTCGGCGCGCGGGTAGTACTGCGCGCACTGCAGGGGCGCTGCGGGGAGTGCGGCGAGGGGGCAGTACCTGGGCTGGTCGCCGGGCTCGGCGTGCAGCGCGCGCAGCTGCTGGAAGCTGCGGCGCACGTGGTGGATGTTGGGCAGGCTCATGAACTGGATGTCGGCGCGCGGGTAGTACTGCGCGCACTGCAGGGGCGCTGCGGGGAGTGCGGCGAGGGGGCAGTACCTGGGCTGGTCGCCGGGCTCGGCGTGCAGCGCGCGCAGCTGCTGGAAGCTGCGGCGCACGTGGTGGATGTTGGGCAGGCTCATGAACTGGATGTCGGCGCGCGGGTAGTACTGCGCGCACTGCAGGGGCGCTGCGGGGAGTGCGGCGAGGGGGCAGTACCTGGGCTGGTCGCCGGGCTCGGCGTGCAGCGCGCGCAGCTGCTGGAAGCTGCGGCGCACGTGGTGGATGTTGGGCAGGCTCATGAACTGGATGTCGGCGCGCGGGTAGTACTGCGCGCACTGCAGGGGCGCTGCGGGGAGTGCGGCGAGGGGGCAGTACCTGGGCTGGTCGCCGGGCTCGGCGTGCAGCGCGCGCAGCTGCTGGAAGCTGCGGCGCACGTGGTGGATGTTGGGCAGGCTCATGAACTGGATGTCGGCGCGCGGGTAGTACTGCGCGCACTGCAGGGGCGCTGCGGGGAGTGCGGCGAGGGGGCAGTACCTGGGCTGGTCGCCGGGCTCGGCGTGCAGCGCGCGCAGCTGCTGGAAGCTGCGGCGCACGTGGTGGATGTTGGGCAGGCTCATGAACTGGATGTCGGCGCGCGGGTAGTACTGCGCGCACTGCAGGGGCGCTGCGGGGAGTGCGGCGAGGGGGCAGTACCTGGGCTGGTCGCCGGGCTCGGCGTGCAGCGCGCGCAGCTGCTGGAAGCTGCGGCGCACGTGGTGGATGTTGGGCAGGCTCATGAACTGGATGTCGGCGCGCGGGTAGTACTGCGCGCACTGCAGGGGCGCTGCGGGGAGTGCGGCGAGGGGGCAGTACCTGGGCTGGTCGCCGGGCTCGGCGTGCAGCGCGCGCAGCTGCTGGAAGCTGCGGCGCACGTGGTGGATGTTGGGCAGGCTCATGAACTGGATGTCGGCGCGCGGGTAGTACTGCGCGCACTGCAGGGGCGCTGCGGGGAGTGCGGCGAGGGGGCAGTACCTGGGCTGGTCGCCGGGCTCGGCGTGCAGCGCGCGCAGCTGCTGGAAGCTGCGGCGCACGTGGTGGATGTTGGGCAGGCTCATGAACTGGATGTCGGCGCGCGGGTAGTACTGCGCGCACTCGCAGCCGCCGCCGCGCGCGCGGTTCGTCACGGCCGACGCGTACGACCGCGCGTCCACGATCAGCAGCTTCACTTGCTGGAATATACAACGGAAACATTCCAATCAGGCGCAGGAAACGAGTAGAGGAAGAATCTGGACAATCAGACGAATAACATGGCCCCAAAATAAGCAAAGTAATATGGGATACCATGTGGCGACCTAGGGCAGAACCTACAATTTAAATCAATGTGTATAAAACTGTTTCGGAAAAGATCGAAGTACTGAGTGAGGACAGACAACGTACAGCCGTAACTACCGAACGTTGAAAGCTGAAATTTGGAACATACACTCCTTAGCGGGTGTAGGGATGCAGTAAGGAAGGAATTCCCAAAATCCTCACGGGAACGGGAAACAAAGCACTTTTTAAGTTTGTACGAAAAATCTTATTTCTTGAGTTCACCGATGTAACACTCCGTGAAAAGCTATGAGTGTGGTTACATTATAGCATGAATTCCCGAAATTCTTACGGATCAGGAAATATAAAACTTTTAAGTATTAATGAAAAATCATATTCTTTGAGTTTACCGTTGTGAAACTTAGTAAAAAGATTCTTCAATAGATGTGAAAACGGGAACGGAAAATATAGGACGTTTTAATTTGCGCGCGTACGAAATCTTTCATGTATATTGGGCATATTGATGTATTTGTACAAAAAATCTTATTTCTTGAGTGCATCGATGTCAAACTTGGTAATAGGTTTATCAATGTATGTGTGGTACAATGTAAATTATTCGGACGTATATTGGGCAGGCGCATGAATTGTATATCAGAGGGCGGGTAGTTTGTGACGGCATACGCGTACGAGCGCGCGTCTACGATTAATAGCTTTTGCTCAAATATCACAATAATTTTACTCAATAATATACCATCATCATTACCATCACAACTCTTTGTAGTGAGCCCGCTACACGGCTATGGGTTATCGCCTGGGTGACGTGGAAATTTAGGACATAATCTACTATCTAGCCCAGTGCTGGTTGCTGGATGTCAGAATTTTCAGGGCGCCGAAATGGCTTCTGACAAATCCTAACGACTGCTGTACACAAGTATACAGCACCCGGGATCGACTGATTAACGTGCTCTCCGAAGCATGGAAGTCATGAGAAATTAACGACTTCTGCACCAGGACGACTCCGTTAGACTCTCGCAGCTCCTAGGACGAATGTATGTAATAAGATGGAAAATTCAGTAGTTTTGTCAGTACGTAAGGCTGCTTTGGAAAAGCGATTTATTGACATATTAAAGTTAGAAACGAGGAATGGATTTGACTCATGGTAACATTCTCGCCTTTTCACGACATTTCAAATGAACGATTGAGGGGTAACAACAGGCGTACCCTTTTAATAGCTTTACTTGCTGCAATCAAATGAAAGAAATTTCCTCACAGCTTCAATACTACAAATGCAGTAACTTAAATTGATTGACGCAACACGGTCTTAAAGGTATTTAATGTTTTAATTAGTTTTGCATTATTAATGCTTAAATATAGAAAAGGGAAAATAGTAAATATATTCGTCTCGACCGGGGAGATAAACCCGGTTTTCCAACATGTCTTAAGTCTTAGATTAGGTACCATAAGATGAGAAACGTTAGCATGATAACGAAAAAAATCCAGTACACTTAATAATTTCATTGGCATCTAAAAGTACTAGGTAGCTTAGAGATTAGAGCACCGGTTGGGGCAAATTTATTAATTCAAAAAGAAGTGAATTCAATGAACATCAGGCGTGTACTCACGTTGGCCTGCGCCACCGGCATGGGGCTGTCGCTGGCCGTGGCCGCCAGCAGCGCCGCCAGCAGCCGCTCGTCCTCCGACGACCGCCAGCCCAGCCAGCCCACCTCCGGCTGCGACGACCGCGCGATCACCGCGCCGTTGCCGCGGTGCCGCCACACCACCGCCGGGATGCGACGCATGGCGCGGAACCTGCAGTTAAAGGAATTCATTCGTGCTAAACTGACTGTTTCACGCGCTAGTTATAATCCCTCGGGATTAACGGGATCAAAATGTTTCAGCCTGTACAGTATTGCTTTGCCAAATTTCATCCAGATCCGTTAACCCGTTCTGCCGTGATTGAGGAACAACCATCCAAACTTTCCCATTCATAACATTTATAAACGTAATGTGCACAAACAATAGCAATAGCGAAAATGTCGAAATCATAAATCTTAAGTCAACTCCAGATGCATTAGGCAGTTTGCCACCTTCTTCAAACACCTTCTTTCTTCTGCCAGCAGACACTACTGAAGTGAACAGCACGATAATGAATTTAAAATCGAACAGCGCACCAGGTTGGGATAATTTGTCAAGCTCTTTTCTGAAGTTAGCTAGAGCTGATCTGATCCCTGTAATTGCTCATGCTATCAATCTCTCTTTCGAGAAGGGCATATTTCCAGCTGCTCTAAAACAAGCATTGATTACCCCTGTGCATAAGGGTGCAACAGGGACGATATAAACAACTAAAGGCAATAAAGGTAACAATCTCAGTGTCACCAACAATCTCTAAAGTCTTTGAAAAACTTCTCAGTATAAAACTACTTAGCTTTTTAGATAAATACAATTTACGTTCAGATCAACAATTTGGTTTCAGAAAACTTAAATCTACTGAAAACGCAGTCACTGGACTAACTTCCTTTATTAGCGAACAACTTGATAATAATAAAAAGTGTCGATCTGTATTTATTGATCTAAAAAGGCATTTGATAAGGCTAGTTCCCAGTAGTTCAACTGCTCGGTTCAACCAGTTGAACTGTACAAGATGTACAGTACAAGTTGATGTCCCAGTAGTTCAACTTTGTACAATCCTCCCGAAAGTTGAACTACTGGTAGGTACATAAAAGTTGTACTGTTTATATTATTTTTATTTTAGTACGTTTCGAAAAAGAAGTGGATCCCAAGACTAGTAGTTAATTGTTATTTATCAGATACCTTCTTATAGTGAACTTTTATATTGAATTTCAATCCAAAATCCTTGTTTGTAAACTCTCAAATGTCTGAATGTTGCCATGATTAATTTTGTTGCAATTGATTAATTTTGATTTTAACTGAATATTTTTCTTGCGACTGTGTTGTTTTTTATATGTAACCAAATGTTTATCCGTGGAAACTTTTTTTGGCCTTCTGTCATCTATAATTTCTATGTGATTTGTAAAATTAGCTGT
Source organism: Stenoptilia bipunctidactyla (assembly GCA_944452665.1). NCBI lineage: Eukaryota > Metazoa > Arthropoda > Insecta > Lepidoptera > Pterophoridae > Stenoptilia > Stenoptilia bipunctidactyla. The sequence goes on along the minus strand of OX101737.1, from coordinate 985,611 downwards.
AAGTTTTCCGAATAGTGTTAAATAAAATAAAATAAAAATAAAATGATACTGGGAGTAAATTCCCACTAGTTTAACTGGTTGAACTGAGCACTTAAACTACTGGTAACTACCCTTTGATAACGTCTCTTTCTCTATCCTGCTACACAAACTGGAACTTTTTGTTCTTGGATTATCTATCGGGAAGAACTCAAAGGGTTAAACTGCGAAATTTGAGGATAGGCAAGCTTTTTAAACACAACTTGACTTACAAAGTCTTATATAATAGTTTTGTTCGTCCTAATTTAGAATTTGCTTGTACTGTCTGGCATCCCTTCTTTAGGTCTCATATTGATAGAATTGAAATCATCCAAAAAAAGGTTTATTAAATCTCTTGCCTACAGAACAGGTTATTCCTACATTGACTATGAAACCTCTTCTAAGCAATACAACGTAATGTCATTGGAAACAAGACGAAATTATTTTGATGCCATTATGATGTTTAAGATCTTGAATAACATTGTTGTTTCATCCGCATTATTGCAAAATATCTTATTTAGAGTGCCTCGTAGATGTGAGCGACTATGTGTTCAGAAAGACTTATTTTTTGTAGAAAAAAGCAGAACTTGTTATGCGCAAAACAGCTGTGTTAAAAGAACATATACCTTTTATAATTATAATTTGAAGGATATTGATTTGTTTTTAGGCCACTCGCTGGCCTCGTTTAAAGCTTCCCTAGTTAGAACATTGAACTTGTGAAATTTTGTAATGTGTTTTGTATGGGTTTTGATATGAATCTTTTTATTTTTGTATGAATGGTGATGGGTAATTAATTTGTAATATTTAAAAAAAAATCTAAAAGTTTTATTCATCTTAGGAATTTCACAAAACACTTCATGAAGTCAGTCATCACATACTTCGGCTTTAACTAGTTGTTGATAGTTGTTAAATAAGATATTACAGTAGACCAAGAGACAAAAAAATCCGGCGGAAAAAAACTCTTGGCAATCTTTCTCAATCAGAATTATCAAATTAATACAAATAGGTACAGTACAAATTGACCGTGACATGAAAAAAAACAAACACAAGACACTAATTGTGAGAGCCAATGTCATGCCACAACCAAATTGCTTACATAGCAGGTGCAATGAGCTATGGATGCACAATACGAACATGACAAACTGGGACCAGAGTACTTGAACAAGAATGGAATACAATAGTCATAGTATCATTAGCAAAACGACCTGGCACCGCTAGTGCCAGGTCGGAACGGAACGGGTGCTGTTCACGAATATAACGCAAGCACCAGCCATCACCCTCCTCAACCATATTTTAGGGAAGAGGGTGATAACGGAGCAGTGCTTTTTTGTTGAACACATTTTTCATTTATTTAAGAGTAATTAAGCATTTTAAATGCAAAAACTTTAAAATATTATTAAATTTGCTTTCTATTAGAAAACTATGTGTATATTTCCTCAACCTCTACCAACCTTTATATTTATGAAGCCGAAAATCAGCGCCATGGTTTATAAACCGGCATGGTATTATGCTGAGCTTTAACCATTTCAGTTTTCTACTTGTTTTTTTTTTATGTATTTTATGTTTCCTATTTTATTTTTTTGCTGAATAAACTTTTTTTTCTTTCTTTTCTTGTCTTTGCTTTTCTTTTCTTTCTTTCTATTTCAACCATAGTATTCAAACAACACTGTTCACTAATTTATGATCCCAGTATTACTAGTAAAAGGAGAAAAAATGAAGTCCTGAAAATTTCTAAAGTGAACACCGTTTTTGCTAGTACATACTAGACAAAACTGTAGTCGCTCTGCCATGTTGTATAATCTATACTAATATATAAAGCCGAAGAGTTTGTTTTGAAAAATTTGAAATTTGAAAAATTCTTTTTGCATTTGATAGCCCAACTCTTGAGGAAGGTTATATTTTATCCCGAAATTCCCACGGAATCAAAAGTTACGCGGGTAAAACCACGCGCGGTGGCTAGTAAATTAAATAAGTTTTTTTTTTTTTTTTATAAGTGACTAAACCCGCATTTGACCTCAATCTCACCTGATGGTAAGTGACGATGAGGTCGAAGATGAAAGCACACGGGTTTAGGAAGGAACTGGCTCTTTATACAATATTGCCGGAACACATTACCGCCGGAGCGGTAACATTTGGCGACAGACTTTATATAAAGGGTGGTCGCTAGCCAGGCGGACCCAGAAGGGATCCTACCACCAAGTAAAAATCTTAATTTATACCCTCATACTCACCAAAAATGAATGCAAAAAATGTATCAGCATGGCTCGAATCAAGAATACTATGAGTAAGTCGAAGATTTGTTAAAAGTGCAGTAGACTTATATTTATATTTTATTAAATTAATGGTCTGTTTCACAATGCACGGATAAGTTCTACATGAGTTCCAAATAAGCTTTATTAGCTTTATTACTTATGGGTATGATAAACACTATTGTTGCATTTCACGACTGTCAGATAGCGCTATTTCTCACTATTTGAATAAGAAACGCGACGTTTCTTATTCGGAACTTTTATCTTCCACATAATTTATGTGCTACATAGCTATTTGGTACTTTATCCATACATTGTGAAACAAACCCTTATAGACAAATCCTCCCTGTACATGCCTCAGTCTCACACATATCTATATACGCACATATTCATTAATTAACAACATAAATCTACACCTACATATCTGATTTGCATTGACCTCTTATTATTTTCTTAAATTCTTAATTTACCTATATGTATAAAACTGTAAATTACCAGTAAAATTATAATCTTTAAGATCGATAAAAAGCAAATTATGTAAAGTTATGTAATTTTAATTATCCGAACAGAGCAACAATATTGTAATTTTACTGTTATGGAATAGTGGTGCCTCTCGACACAGGCTTTGCCTAACGAGAGGCACCAGCGATTAGTTGATAAGATTGTAGGTACTTGTTATTGCTATCGTAAAATAAAGATTTTAGCATTTTTCAGTAAGATGGCAAGTCGTTCGCACCCACAAGGTTTGTATAAGCTATGAATCAGTTTATAAAATTCTTTTTTTAAGATTTATTTATGGTATAGATCAGAGGTTCCTAAACTTTTTGTGTCGTAGACCGCTTGCCATGTTTTATGGGTTTTGGGTAGACCCCCCGAGGACTTACCTGTGAATTTTTAACCGTCATGAAGTTTTGTGTTAGAAACTTAAAGTAAAAGCACATGAAGTTTTATACATTTACTTATTAAGTACTTGAATTTAAATTAAAAGTCAAAATTAAATTTTGTATACGTTATATAAAACATGAAATAAAATATGCAATTATACTTTAATAATATGTTAAGACCCACTAATGTGGCCCCCATTTTCATTTCATGGACCCCCCAAATTTTTTTTCGTTGTCATAGTCCCCTGGGCGTCAATATAGACCGCTTAGGGAATCACTGGTGTAGATAGACCACTGGCTCCCAGTAACAGCTTTTCAGCAATACTAAGGAGTCATTAACGAGTCACTCATAAATCGATGTCGATGTTTTCAGATACAAAGTGTTATAAAATTAGGATCGATTGTGAATTTTGGAAGTTGCCACACAACACTCGCACCTAGGATCAGAATCGCAGAATAAAGATATGACACCGCAAACTTTTTTACAAATAGTCGCTGTTGATGAACATATTCATTCATAATTCAGAGTGACATCGTTTCTTTAAATGATACTTATTTGGCCGGTGACAAAAAGCAGGCCTGTATAAGAAAACCCGCTCACCTGGCAACAGAGTCCAGGTCTTCGTCGCAGATGGCGGCGGGCACCACCAGCAGCGGCGGGTACGACGGACACAGCTTGTACTCCGCGTTCGCCGCGCACACCCGCCACAGACCCTTCGTCGTGAACCCCAGTCGTTCCACCTGGAAATATTTAAAGAGACACGATTTAGATATCAAGTTTGATATCGGTTTTATTGGCATTTTTGTGGGCGATAGGCTGACCCCCTGTCACTGCAATAGCCTCTCTCCATCATTATAATACCTCATTTGTCAAACGTGACATCAGATAGTCTTATAACCACTGATGTTCTGCCTACCCCATAAGGGATACAGGCGTGAAATTATGTATGTTTGTTTGATATCATTTAGATACCAATGAGATAGCAAAAAGGATGCTAATTTTAATTAATAGTCTATTTTTCTATTTAAACTTGATGTTTCGGTATCTTTGCAGGCATCATGGCCACTCAAGGTTGGTAAAAAAAAAGCTTTTATTCTGTACATTTTAGAGCGCGATACTGTTATTCCGTATAATGAATTGTGAGCCTTTTAATATAGCAGGATAACATCAATATGAGCAATTTAATTTCTTAATGATATGAAAAGAGCAAATGCAATCCATTATTTATAATTGTAACACTTTAATTATTTATTTATTCACACTTTATTACCAACAAAAGAAAAATTTGTATTCTAAAGTAAATTATAATAACGTGTGTCAATATCAAATTTAAATCCTCGATCTTAATTTAAAAACACTCCAATGAATGACGTTTTCATGACAACCAACCAATTCAGATTGCTATGTAGCACACGACGAATCGTGGATTCGTCCATTATTAAAAAAGTCTATTACAACCTTTAAAACACTAAAACTTCGGCAATTTCTTTCGAAATGATATGAAAGCACCCACCTCAGGGCCGAACCAGTGCCTCTGGGGCGCGTGCGAGGCCTTCATGAGCGCGCGATGCACGGAGGCCGGCGGCTGCTCCTTGGCCCAGGCCGCGTAGGCCGCCGCGAACGTCTCCTGGATCGAGGGGATCGGCGCCAGCGCGGTGTTCAGCCGGCGCCACCATTCCACGCAGCTGTCGTTCGTGGCGAATGTGCATCTGGAAGAGAACAGATGGATATATAATTAATCAACAAATATAAGTTTGGAAGATAAAAAAGTAGGCTTAATAAGGACTGCTCTTAAATTCTTGTACAAGACGAACGGATTTTCACATCTGTTTTTGATGAGCAATAGTTTGCATGGTGAAAACTGTTTCAGTAAATGTAGGGGTAATCACTTTTCTTAAATGTTCTTTCGTATAGACATAACAAAGACAAACATTTTTAAAATAAAACCAGTATCAGCTTATCGATAGTTAGGTACCTAAAAATAGTACTTTTTATCTATGTACTTATAAAAATCCAATATATGTTCTTTAAAAGTATTAGAAAATTAAAATGGAGCTTATCATTACAACATCTCTGGTTGAAGAGTTTAAATCATAAAACCTAAATAAGCCTTTTGCTGATTGGTTGATTTCAGAAATTTCTAGGCTCCGAAATGGCTTCATGAACTGAACACACCCCCGAAGCATACATCAAATTGTTTAGAAGTATTTATACGATTTCACAGAAATATTAATAATCACCAATTTACAAGATTGGTCTTATTCCAGTCGGAATTTTCTATTTAGTTCATAACTCATCAAGCCTACATAGTTATTGGTTAATGTGAGAAAGTTCTTAAGTTTTCACAGCCCAAAGCTCACTATCATCAAATTGATCAGCAGTACATAAAACAATTTCACAGAAAGATTAAGGATCATCAACATAAGAGATTGGTCTTACTCTACAGCGAGTTGGCTATTTGTTTACACGTAATTTAGGGTTAAACATGTTTACTGCGTCTTGAAATCTCAAAGATCACATGCTTTTTGAATCTAATTATATCACAAAGATACATGTTCAATCTGTTACGTATTACCGACAGTCATGTGAACTTCATTTTCAAATTCAAATACGTCACATGTATCACCCATCTCACTTTTAAAGAACATAATTAATACTTCATAGAATTCAATGTGACTGTAGTAGTGTGTACATTTCTATAGTATTCATAGTCGTCATGATATGAATGTACTCTATTTGATATTTCGAGACTATTGCAGTTATCACTACCTCGAGTTCCGTACTTATAGAGTATTGATGTGGTATATAATCATGCCCGACGACTTCGTGTTTGTAAGTTGTTACATTGCGCCTGATTGACATTGTCAATCATCGGCGTTGACAATAATCTAAGGCGAAATATTCTCCCACACATCTGTAGAAAGGCGTTTGAGCTTTCGTTAGATGCCATAAGTTAGCTTTGTTAATAGTATTTTGGATGGTACGAAAATAAAATTGAAATAGCCTACATAAAAATTTAACTTTAATATATTCTGAAACGAACTTTATTGCGCACGTGACTGCGGTCGATGACAAAGATAGCTAGCTATCACAGAAGATATATCTGGCATGGGCTGATAAGGAAGTCTAGAAGACTCGCAAACTAAACTCTACTACACTAGTATTAGGAACCATAATAATATAAAAAGTGAAAGTTTGTGAGGATCTGTAGATGTTTGATAACTGTATTCTGGATCTAAACATAAGAAGGCGCTTTCGATGTTTTCGCTTTCGCTTCCTTCACCGTAGCCTCCATGTCTCACAAACAAAAGCTGTATGGTATTGTGGATTTTATTTATTTGAAACAGGTAAGTAATAATGAAAATCGTCGCTTGAAACAAAAGAGACTCAAAAAACATCGAATCTGACACAAGGCTTTGCAAGCTGAAAGGTATGCGCATTCTTTGCAAGTAAAAAACAAGTATTTTACGAAGTTAATAATTATAAAAAGGGTAGAAAAGGCTAGGAATTTGTTAGGCCGAGTATAACTATTTGTATAACATTTAGGATCAGTCTTTGTGTCTTTTACATCCTATACCTACCTATCCACTAGAGAATCCCTGAATAAAAACAAAATGAGTATACAACTAAAAAGGTAAAGGGTATAAAAATTAAAGTTTTTGGACAAAATGTGTTACGCAAGTCGGCCATATCCTGGATAGACGACCACTTTGGCGATGGGGTAATCCAGTCTGCCTCAGACGCCAGTGTTTGCGGGTTCGGTTCGAAGAAAAAAAAATGTTCCGTGTCTGGATGTTTATCTATTTATATTCTAGGTTCCCCCTAGTTCGCTACATGGTATCCCATAACACAAGCTATGCTTACTTTGGGGCCATGTAGTTGGTGTGATTCGGGGATTTTATTTATTATATTCATATACAAATGGCACTGTATGTCTCAGTACGACTGGCGAGCAATTTCGTGTGATCAAAGCCACATATTGCAGCTCATAATGAATTTATTACTATCATAGCCTTAATTTTAATCATCCACAAGTACCCACCCGAGCTATAAATAAGTATTATACTTGGCAGGCGTTTTCAAGATGGCTATTTTAATAACAGACACAGCGGCGATAACGCTTATTTTTATATGCAATTAGGGTCAGCTTTCTTTAAATATAAATCCTTGACGGTGGACCTTGGTCTTTCCTTGTAAATCAAGTTCTATATAAATAGTAAGTTATCTGATAAATGTAAGATGTTGTATACTTTGAAGTCGTGTCGTACTTGACCCAGACGTGCCATTTCGGAAACTGCCTCTACAATACTGACTCTGTTGATACTCCTACCTACAATTAATTATTTCCTCCATGTGTTCAACATAAAGCTTATTAAGTTTACTTTAGGATAATGATATCGAGAGTGACAATTAATTTACTTGAAACAGACATATTTCCGAACGAATCGAAACCAATATATCTTTGATCAAAAAGATGTAACAAGCCATAGTTAAAGTCTTAATAGTTAAAACCACGTTAAAACCAACATTGGGCTCGATTCGACGTCAGATTCGCTTATTCTAAGTCTCAGTAATGTCAAAGTAGGAGACTTCAAATTCAATAGTTGCCAACAAAAAATGATTTTTGAAACTTCTAAATTTGACATTATAGAGACTTAAAATGTAATGTCGACATACATACATAACCTCACGTCTGTCTTCATTTGGGGTAGGCAGAGACAAGGAAACACCAATTGCTTCGATCCAGACATACCTCTTTCGCTTCCTCCACGTTCATCAATCTTTTTTTATACATATTGTCAAATACGGCGCATTATGCATTATATTAGTATTAATAAATGGTACTGATAAATGCTCCTATTAAATCCTAGCATGGTAACTACTGAACTTATAAAGTAAAAGACGTTTCTCAACCGATTCCCAAAAAAGGAGGAGATTCGCAATTCTTCTGTATGTTTTTTTTTGTGGCTTTGTTGCACGATATTTCGGACAATTATGAATGATTTTGAAAATTCTTGTTTCATATGATAGAGAATACTTCATAGTTGATCCCATATAAATTTCATCGAAATCGGTTGAATACCTCATCGGAAATTTCAAATTTTGGAAAAAATATGTATGATTTCGGAGAATGTTTACGTTGATGACATTATAACTCAGCCAAAGTTTTTGAAGTCGGTTTTTTTAATGCTCTGCATTCATTGATTATTTACTATCGCGTTATAAACGCGTCATTTATTCAATGTAACACCCCGTTCACACATGGTACGTTTTACTGGATACGTACTTTTTTCACGCATGGAGTTGTATGGGCAACTTCACATATGGCACAGTATTCAGTATACGTATTTTCGATACAAAAAAGGTATCCAGTAAAACGTATCATCATGTGTGAACGGGCTGTAACGAATCGTAAAAATATCTCGTTTTAATTAAGCACTTGTCATGTTTACAATACGGGTTTCAGTAACCGATTAAAAAACTTCTCTTTAAACTTAACACAAGTGTAATTACACACACCATTGCCACACCTTTATACTCAAGAAACTACTAAGCTAATAATCTTTAAATTCCATTTTAAAGGCTCTTCCTTTGCATATAGAGTAGTATTACTACGTGCAATTTAAAAATAATAATCCAAAAAACTTTTTTTTTCTAATGAAATATATCACGGGTCATGCTCCTTTTCACTAAAACTGCAGCACAAAGCAAATCCCAGTGACACTGATTCTTCAGTGGCCCAGTTTAAATATTCATCGGTTGCCAAGCGAGTTTTTACGTAGACACGATTTTTTAAGAATCTAGACGTTCTGTTGCTAACCGTCTCTTTATCGGTCAGTCACCAAGTTTTTTTGGGGCACTTATCAATTTTATTGTATGGTAACTGAATTGACCTAGTGGCTGGTTTTTTTATATGAATGTAATTAGGTGTATTGCTCTTGTGTAGTAAATTCGTTTTCTTCTAAATCCTTAACAAAAATGGTATTGAATAAGTTATTATAAGTACCTAACTCTTCATTCTAATATGTATCTGGAACATTTTCCTGTAGAATAAAGCTGTACCTTATGCCTATCGTATAAGCTTAAAATCATTTTATTTTATGTTATGTATACAATTCATGTACAGGGTGTATTAATTTGCGAAAAAATTACCCTATTCTTATTTCAGACCGCGTTTGATCTTGTTCCCACGAGAAAGTAACGAGGCCCAAGGTGTTAGGAAAAAGAGGGTTCAGAAAAGTTTTGGTTCTTTAAAAATAGTGCCGCAATATTTTAGCAATTAAGGGACAGATTATCGAGGACAGAATCCTCGAACAATATGTATGAGCGTTGCAATGACAGCCAAAAATCAAGGTTGCTAAATTATCTATGAAAGAATCCCGGATTGAAATGATAGATTCAACATAAGGGAGGTTGGCGAATGTAATAACAGATATTTTAGTGAGGTTTTATTCTAGTTTTCCCCGTCAGACTCTAGTTATGTCCTAGTGTCACAGCAGTTACGCAATGTTTTTTTTAGAAATAACCAAATTTATGCCTTTAAATCGTTGTACCTCTTTATTTTTAATTGTATTGCCTACCCAAACCGTCTAAAATCCTTTAGGTTCATATGCCAAACACCCTGTAGAAACCAACTATCAAAATGTAAAAACGTTAGCCAGGAAGTAGTTAGTCTACAGCTCGACCAATTTGTATAAGCGATCAATTTAGTGGGACTATCAGGGTTAGACCTGCAATTTTACTTATTATTGCCGCTGGTATAAGCATCTGGAAATTTTATAGAATTTGAAACCTATCACAATGAAAACTAGGTTTAAAATTTAATGTACAACAATATTAGTGTCAAAGTTTGTACGGTCTCTTTAGTGCATCGCTGCTTTTCTGGCATACAGATCCCATGTTCTAATCCTGGATCTTCTCTCACTATTCATGGATGTTTCAAATAATAATTTCTAGCATTTAGTTATACTTTTATTATGTTGGTATGTATTGCTAAAGTTAACGTAATTTCCGAAATAGACATTCTAAATGAAAGTTATTAGTATGATTTTTTTTACTATACTTGTTTCCACATATTTTCCCACGGTAATAAAACTGCTTAGGCATTTATTAATTGTGCTCAACGAGTACTGAGCTAACCTATAATTTGAAGGGTGGTTAAATTTAACCTAGCCAAATGTGTATTATTAAAGCTAAACATCAAACATTGTACTTAGGTAAGCTTCAGCAGTAAAGTTTTTACGATCAACTTTACTAGACCTCTCCGACTATGGGTAACCAAACTATTAATAAAGTAAAGCAGATTCAGGTTTATTGCTGTACCCGGTACGATTAAACTCGGGTTTATCTAATTCACCGACTATGGAAATAATCTGAAAATATAAATTAGATAAGCCCGCAGCAAGAACACTGAAGCTAATACAAAAATAACGCTATCGGGTTCGGCACGGGCTCACAATTTTAAAGAAAAAAAATAAATATAATTTAAATATATTTTAAGAAGAATAAGAATTTATTTACTCAGAAAACTGTTGCAAACTAAAGTGAAGTCTCTGACATAATTTTAATAATATAATGATAATAATTTTATAGCCTTCTCGCAAATCATTGGGAATGTTTTGGGTTTATCAATAACCAAAATATTCCCAAAGATTTGCGAGACGGAATCAAATTAAAAAAAAAATTCACCGCGTAATGGTGCGTACAGATTGCTGTAATGGAATTTGTAATGTAACATTGTATCTGCGCATCACACGTACAAATAGGCAACGTGCGCAGAATATTACATTACTAGTTGCATTACTAGCAATCTGTACGCACCATAAGGTCGGTATTGCCCTACCGCCCCCATATAAGCGTGTGGTATCACCTTTTCAGAGGTCACCTGGCTACCACCCTTCATATACAAAGTTTAGCCGCTAAATGTCTCCACGTTCAGGTAGTGAAAACTTTTATTATAATCAACGAAAACAGAGCATTAAAAAACCGACTTCACGTCAAAACTTTGGCTGAGCTGAGAATGTCATCAACGTAAACATTCTCCGAAATTATACATATTTTTTCAAGTTTGAAATTTTTTAATGAAGTACCTAACCGATTTCGATGAAATTGATATGGGACCAACTATGAAGTATCCTCTTATCTTATGAAACAAAAAATCCATTCATAATTGTTCGAAATATCGTGTAGCAAAGACACACAAAAAAACATACAGACGAATTGAGAACCTCCTCCTTTTTGGGTAGTCGGTTGAAAAGCCATAAATGTCATCGTCACTTGCCATCAGGTTCAAACGAGGGTTAAACAGCAGCTAATAAATTATAAGCTCCTTAAAGTCTGTATAAATATGCATATTTTGTCTTTAATTTATGATGTTCTCGATGCCGTAACGGTTTGAGTACTAGCCTGCGATGCCAAAGTTCTGGGTTCGGTTGATATCTAGGCTAGTTTGGAAAACAAACTTTCCTATGCGGACTCGGGCACTAGGGTGCAGGCACAACTAGAATGACACCTTCGTCCGCATCGTAGATTTCACGACATAACTCAACAAAGCTTATTTTAGTTAGTTTTGGTTATTTTGATTTCATTCCTTCCAATTAAGTGATTGAATCAATCTCGCCGCAACTGACGTTCAGGTCACAGTCAGGTAATATAGCGAAAAGGGTTTTTAGAAGAAAGGAAGAATGAGTTCAGTGAACCTTATATCTAGTTCAATGCTGGTTTAGATCCATCATAACATTCATTGTTTCATGGATAATGAAATAAAACCTTATTCTATTCGCTTTATAATATCAAAATACGCTTTAAAATGTAAAATATAAAAATAACACGCGACGTCTACAATGTAGTATGTATTAGAAATCTCCGTTTGTTATAGACTTAAGTAACTTAGACATGGCATGTTAAAAACAATTCGCGTGTATCTGTTAATTAATTGCTATTAAGGTATTGCTAATAATGATCATTGTTTGCAATGTATGCGCAGATGAATATTTAGTTTAGTATCAGGTAAAGTCCAAAGGGTGTTCATGGACAATTTGGCATCGTTTTTATTCAGCTCAATTATATGCTCGTCATTCTAAAAACGTATACAAAATTATAATATCTGCAAGGCCGCCAAAGCAGATTGATTTGATGTTAATATTTTAGTATTTTGGATAAATTGAACTATATTTGCTTTTAATGGTAGAGTTATTACACGTTAATGGAACTAATCATCACAACGCAATTCATGATTTCTTAACAAATAACATATTTTACACATAAAAAATACTAAGATCAAAATTCTACCAGCAGCGGGGCTAGCATACGACCCTCGACAACGATAAATCGGAACTTTATATCAATAAATAAATGAACTTAAAAACATTATTACCTTTATATCAATATTTTCTAAAAATATGGCACTTAGAGCATGTATTTTTTTATAATATAGCAGCTTTGGGTATGAAGGTTTAATCATGGTATCAAATCAAGTAATTCTATGTATTAAAGTGCGTATATTAGCTAACATGATAGGATAAAATCATTCGGTAATATTGAATAACTAGCCACCCGTGGGAATTTTGGGATAAAATATAGCCTATAACCTTCCTCAAAAAGAATTTTTCAAATCCCACTTGTAGTTTCTGAGATTAGCGCGTTCAAACAAAAAAAAAACAAAAAAAAAAACAAACTCTTCGGCTTTATCTATTAGTATAGAAGTATAGATAATAATAAATAAAAATAAAATCCCCAGACAATCACACCAACTACATGGCCCCAAAGTAAGCATAGCTAGTGTTATGGGATACCATGTAGCGAACTAGGGGGGAACCTAGAATATAAATACATAAACACCCAGACACGGAACAGTTTTTTTTCTTATTCCGCGCGGGAATCGAAACCGCAACCACTGGCGTCTGAGGCAGACAGGTTTACCCCATCGCCAAAGAGGTCGTTATCTTGTTGATTCGAGTATTTATGGATGATCGCATGCTAGCCCGGCAGGGCAACAGAAATCAAAAAGAGGTACTTACTTCAGCTGCCTGCCGTGTTTGCACATGACGACTAAATGCAACAGGTCGCGTATCTCCAGTGCGTCGATGAGTCGCAGCGGAACCGAGGCTCCGGGGCCACTCCTCTTCCTGGGCTGCAGGTGCAGGCGGTAGTTGGACATGGCGATGGTGCCTCCGTCCGCGGTGCGCCCCACCCACTGCGGATAGACGAAGCTGTTATGATCGCCTGGTAATGCAAGACAAAGTAATGTGTCAATTATTATACAATTGAAGGGTTGTGATTTGAAGCCATTTTTATCTTTTAGAGATATAATGAACAACGAATGCAGAGCATTAAAATAACCGACTTCACGTCAAAACTTTGACTGAGTTATAATGTCATCAACGTGAACATTTTCAGAAACCATAATTACATATTTTTTCCAAAATTTTAAATTTTTAAGTACTCAACCGATTTTTATGAAATTTGGGACTAACTATGAAATATCTATCATATGAAACAAGAATTTTCAAAATCGATTCATAATAAAATAAATGAAAAATGTGATAAATAAAAATAAAAATTCATCATTGTCTGAAATATCGTGTAACAAAGACACAAAAAAAAATACAGACGAATTGAGAACCTCCTCCTTTTTTGGAAGTCGGTTGAAAAAAGGTATAAAACAAACGTTGGCACGCATCATAGAGACAGGCACTTGACCCATTTGGATATTATTAGGCTTGGCGTACAATAATAAAGTTATTTTTTGGCACTTAGACCCTCTAGAATTACAGCCCTTCGATTTTGTGCCTTTTCGTCCGAGACATCCTCTGGGTTCGATCGGCTGTGTTTTTAATATGACGACCGCTGTGTCAATGATAGGGTTACACTGTCTGCCTCAGAAGCCAGAGGTCGCGGATTCTATTCCCGCATAAACATGTTTGTTTGCTTTCGTCTGGGTATATGTATGATATGTACCTACCTACGTATTTACTAAAGAAAAAAAATGTGTATTCGTTGTCTAGTTCCTATATCACAAGCATGTGAGCTAACTTTGGGGACAGATGGTGGTGTGTGAATAAATGTCCAACAATTATTATTTTTGGCGTCTTGTTTTTTACATTTTGTCGGGATTGGTGGATCTATGAAGATACTAAGATTGTTGCAACATGGGCCTTTTGTAGCGCGGTGCGTACTTCCATACTTCCCGCCCAGATATCGCTAGCGAATTTCGCCGACGTGAGCAAGCGAAATTATGTTTAAGTGGTATAATTTCAAAAATTATAACTATTTAAAAATGTTGCTTTACCTATCGGTTGAAAGAAGTCCACTTTATGTTTTTATGTAACTTTTACATGAATCCATTATGGCGTTTCGTAGCAATATAGTTTGAAATGGTAAATTAGTGTTATGTTTGTGGCTTTTTTTATCGAGCCAATATTCATAAATCATGTTTCTATCTTTACACAGCGGTTGGTTATATGGTTAATTTTTGTGAATATTTTTTTCAGACACAACTGGGTATATTTTCGTTCAAAAAAGTGTAAAAAGGCTGCATTTAGGAGAAGACAACCAAAAGTATCAGAGCTTCGACTTAGTATGTGGTATCTTCTACAGATTCTGAAAGGTTATAGCCTCATTTGTCATAAGCAACTATTAATATAAATATAAACACTCACACAGCATTATCTAGCCCAAATTAAGTTTCTTAAAGAACTTGTGTTATGGAAACTAGATAACTGATATACTTAAGAAATATATAAACATACATATTGAATAAATACCAATTTTTTATTAGAATAAACTTAAAATAAACATATAAACGTCCATGTCTTGACGACTAATATCTGTGTTCATCACACAAATATCCGCCGCCGCCGGGATTCGAACCCAGGACCTCTGGCATAGAAGGCAATGTATGTTACCGCTACACCAGCCGGTCGTCTTTTCTCAAACTAAAAAAACTACTTATAATCAAATAATAAACTATAGCTGGAATGCTCAAACGGCGGAAGAATTAAGCATTCTACACAGCGATATAAACACCGAAATATTCCTAAAGATAAGAAGTACGTTTTCTATTATTGTTCCACTATCTCGACTTCACCACTACTAAAGGGCGTTCACGCCTGGGCGCCTCATTATTGCCTAAGTGGCCTAAATATTTCATTTAATTACGCAACTGCATTTTTGATCAATTCGTTAGGCGAGCGCGTGTAACAGATTCAATTCAATATAGCTGTTTGAAAGACTTCATTATTATCAATTAAATACTTAAAAGCATTATTATATTTCGCCGCTTCATTCTTCAGATATTCTTACCAGGTAGTTAATATCTTCGAATGAAGCGGCTCATATAATCATAATCGAACTTCACTTAAGGTAAGTTCGTTTGATTATTGATTATATGAGCCGCTTCATTCGAAGATATTAACTACCTGGTAAGAATATCTTCGAATGAAGCGGCTCATATAATCATAATCGAACTTCACTTAAGGTAAGTTCGTTTGATTATTGATTATAAACGTCAAAAACGAATGGCATACAAATATAACGGAATTCTTATTGCTCTCCAAATGTTCACACATATAACAAATTAATTGATGTAAGTACCTACTTCACAGATACGTATGAAGGATTTCTGGAAGAAACTTTTAGATATGAGCTGTTTTTGGAGGTAAATTGTGGTCAGTTTGATTAGCTTGTTATGTTTGGATTATAATTGACCAGAATTTTTACACATTTATATTTTTTGCTTTCCTTGACTGTGTCTTTCTCTACTATTATTACATGAATTTATATTTATTTGAGACATTCCCTTATCGATTTCTGACTTTACGAAATAACATGACTGAATTTTTAAGATGTGTCATTTTAAAGAAAAACAATTGGGTAGATTCAATACTAATATGTGCCAACATCGTTAAAATTCAGAGTCAAGCATCCTTGTAGGGAACTGATAACACTACCTCAATCGTTACTTTTACTTTTTTGAATTACTAAGATTAGATAAGCAACTAAAAAACTCGGTGAATATTGAATATTTTCTTCAATAACTGGATATAAAGAGGTGGTCAAACAAAACTGTATGGTTGTATTTTGTTGGCCTAGAAATATAACGGGGTCAGCTTATAGCAATTCCGCGCACTAAAAATAGATAAAACAATGATTAGCAAATCCACACAGTAGTACGAAAATTAAAGTTTTAATATTTACTTGAATCACTGATGGTAAAAAAGAAACCAAACGATTTTGAAATAGTATTTTTTTTATTGTATAAATACTTGGGTGCCTGCCTACGTAGGTTAAACAAATACAAAAAAACTGATATTCTAGCTTTTTGCAAACAAAATAAGTCAACCTATAATTCATCGAAAATAATAATAAAATAACGCTAGCTTTATTTTATTTTGGTAATCTAACCCATAGCGGTCTCTTTCCATCATTGAAATTAAATTGTTTGGATTTTAGTTTTTTATAAAAAAAAAGTGGTATCGTAAACTCCGGGAGACGGAATGCAGAACATAAAAATACAAGAACAGCAAACCCCTTAGGTTCTAAAAAAGACCGACCTGGCAAGCAATACGTCAACTTCAATCCAATTTAGTCCAATGGTCCTTGTCATATTATTAATGTTATATGTATATCTATTGATGATATTCTTCCCGTCCAAAGTACCAGGACACAATAATCTAACAGGAGCTCTAACAGTAGAGTTCATTGAACGCATCGCGCGCATTTTCGACCTGCGACCTTTGCGGCCAGCTGGTACGCAGCGTCGCCGGCGCATCCACTATCGGGCTGATAAGAATGCGGGCGCTGATAGTGAACATAGATGTTTCAATCTATTAGGAATATTAACATTAATATTAATAAATGAAACATTCCTAAAAAATAATACCTAGATACATTCAATCCAAAACGAGAGGTATTATTGCAAATATGAAAAAAAAATATAAAAGTTCATTTTTAAAGCTCAGCCTCTTATTACCGCATCATACATTTCTCAGCGCTCTACTTCGAAAACCGTCAATTTCACAATAAATAGAAGACATTTTTGTACAAAATTGCACGATAAATATTTTTTGTAATGATCCTTTATTGGCCTTTGAGCAATTGATCGCGAGGGTATTTGCGAAAAACTGATTTTCGTGACCTTTTTTACCAATGATATCATTGTCGATTTTTCACATCTTCACTATAACGCCGTTATAAAGGTGTACTTATACAAAAATTCAGATAAAACCTAAAATGACTGGGCTATAAGAACACGAACAGCGAAACAAAACGCAGGAACCATTTTAGTATATTGGGTTATTTCTGAAAACAGTAGATCGATATGGTAGGTTATCGACATGATATGTTAAGGATATGATACGTGATGACATTTAAATAGTTACCCATTTACTTCCTTGGAAAGAATTCATTTCGCGAACATCCTGGTTAAAACACGCGACAGACGAAAAGAAGTGCAGCGGATATGAAGACCACAGCCAAATCAACAGTTTAGTATTCACATCGCCAATTATCTGGCATCAGGACTGCGTATTTGAGCCGTACCGTTCCGTGAGCATAACAATGAAGTTTCAATAATTATGCAATTCTGCCAACCTTTGCACGGGCTTAGGAACGCACGTGGTTTGGCACCACATCAGAGGTAAACCGGCCAAAAATCTTACTTGAAATTGGCTCGAAAACAATTCCATATCGGATTGAGAAGGTAGAAACAATATTGAGCACTTTCTCCGGAGGAGGCAAGTCGATGAACGCGATGTTGGCTAAAATATACAGTTTAGATATTTCTTACTTGCTACAGCCATTATTCTATAAGCGAAAGGTGCTAAATATTGTCAAAGTCCCGCCTCTTTATGCATTCAGTGCAAGAGAAATTTATTTTGTCCATAAAACGCCGGGCCAACGGCAGGCGAAACTTGTGTCTTGAACCGATCTCATTACCTGCTTTGTAAGGGCTAAATATAATGACAACGACATGTCTTTGATTCCCTGAACGCATTGTTTATAAATAAGTGTTGATATTTAAAGTTAATTCTAATATTAAATCTCATCGTATTTAGTTTGCAACAGGAGTACCTTCTTTAGGTGTTTTTGCAACTTCTACTAGATTTTCTTGCAAAACGCTGGTATTTTTTCAAACTATTTCAGTAGAATTAGTTCTTGTTTATCATTTATTATTATTAACGTTGCTTGCGAACATTGGAAACTAAAATCATGGTAAGAATTCCGTTAGATAATGCTTAATATTAATAAGATAGTTTAAATATCACGTTATGTTTGATTCCTTCCATTTTATTATTGAACACTATAGACCAAAATCGCAAATGGAAGTAAGAATCGACGGATATGGAGGAAACGATTATAGGAAGGAACTATATCTATAGAAATATTAACGAAGTGCTGATAACTTGGCTGCACACATTAAACGCATTTCGGTTGCTGGCCAAGCGATTGAAATCATCATAATATAACACCAAACGACGACTACTCTAATTAATCGCAGAGTTCAAGAAGCTTATCCAAGTTAGATAGAGCAAACCTTCACGACCAAAGTGAATTTCTGAGAGACAAATATTTAAAAGATGGAAAATACAGATTGATTTACAATTGTTGTTGCATAGATAACTTTCTTAAAGAAACCATTAGCACATCGTAACCTTTTCACGAAGACCACCAAAGCACAAAAAGCTAACTATTAGTTTATTGCCTGTTTACCGTTTAAGGTACACACGACTGGATGTCGAACGATTGCTTCGGCGCCTGCCCATATTAGGGTATAGCCTACTTCGATGCAATATTATTGCTATGCAGTTTCGTGCGTTTTAAAAAATAACTTGTACAAGTAGGCAACGTGTTTTTGTTGGCTTATCGCTTTCTAAGTTCATGCAAGGTCGGATATGTATTAATGTGTTGATAATTTGTGTAGTTTAAAAAAAATATATGAAATATTAGTCCGTAACGCCAAATATGTATTCGTAATCTTTTACATTAGTGCAAGAATAAAGAGTAATTTTCACGGTCCATACAGTCTCTGACCTGTCAAACTACTTATTTTAGGTATGTGAATGTATATAGATAATATTGCCATTGAAATGCTGCCTGCTTATATCTAAACTATTGATGCAGACTTTATTTAATTTCTTAGAAACGATATCGGGATTTTCATTTCAAGTGGATGATACTAGTAGTCTATTGAGTAACTTGAGAGGGTAAAATATTAAAATCCTTGCTGCGGTTTCTAATATACGTAAATGATTTGGAATTAACCGAACATGAGCTATTATTTGCACTATATGATGTTTTAATACATTTCATGAGTTGTCAAATATCTGACAAGTCAGCTATGAACATTACTACTATACACTTACTATATACAGCAATAAAAGTCTCAGTTTCGCTTTCAACGATTTGGTTAAAATATTTGATATCTCAGGGTTAAACATAGAGTACTTTTTATAGGGTATGATAATTTGTACAAACAGCTAAATCTAATACCAAGTGTACAAAGTCACGAACAGCTAATTTCCGTCTCTTATGCCAAAATTAGCCTTTCCCAACCGATTGGTCGGATTGTCGGGTCTTTTCCGCCAATAAAGGCGTGTACTGTGTGATTCAAATGAGAATAGGAACGTCAATGATCTATATTTGTCATAAGTCACTTGAAAACTAAGGTCTGCAAAAAAAATTATTTCATTAAAAATAGTATCGATATATTTTATTTTCTTTATCAGAGTATGTAATAGAAATAAAAACTTTATATTATTATTTTTGTTTAATTATTTAATTCGTTTTTAATCTTTATTTACGCGCGAAAGTATGCATAGGATGCACAGTGAAAAAGCTTAGAAGCTATGCCAACATTATACGACGACGATGACTATTCAGAAAATGAATTTTCATCACTAAGCGGAATGGAAGAAATTGAAAACGCGGAATAATTTTTGTATCTAATTGTGAATAAATTCTATATTAAATAACATTTTTCTGCTTACCAACCGGTTCGAATTGACAGATATGACGTCACAATATGGCTTAGTCGGTCCTATTCTCATTTGAAACGCATTGTAGCGTTTAAGATGCAAAATAATATAATTCCTGACCTGCACGAACTCCCCGCATATAGTAGTGAAGCCGACGTCCAAGCCGGGCTCGTCGTAGTGCGTGCGCAGGCGCGGGTATAGATCCGCGGCGCGCACGCGGTGCGGCGGCGGCTCCGGCGGCGGCGGCCGGTACCGCTCGCGTTCACTCATCTCGCTAGAAGACGCTGATTCCTGGGGACAACCAGAGGGTATATGGTCAGATGATGCTTTGGTTAAAAAACTATAAGAAAATCAGTTCATCCGTTTGTCCACAGACAGAAACACACACACAGACGGACACACTAAACTTATAACAAACTTTTCTTTCTGCGACGGCGGTTAAAAATAATAGACGTCGTACTCTGTGCCTCCTGTGCATAGCATCCGATACAGCAGGTAAAGCAACGTTTGGCAGGCTCGGTACGTGGTCACTCATCTCGTCAAAACACGCCAAGTCCTAAATTACCATCACAGAGTAGGATCAGGCAGAGATGCCTTCAAGATTTTGTACAAGTTGATGGAAGTATATTAGAATGGGTGTTCTTGAACAACTCATAAAGCTAGGGTTATTAGAACTATAAAAATTGGTGTGTGTAAGTTGGAAAATTCTTATTTTAAAAACGCGGTTAAAAACCTTGAAGACGCCGAATTTTTGTGACATTTAATGACATAAATGAATTTTTTTAATCATCATAGGACCATCGAATGGCCGTTTAATGACGTCACAATTTTGTACTTCGGCTTTAACAAGGTGTTTAGACGATAATAGGTAAAAATGTGTGTTGTCGAACAGCTGATAAAGCTAGTTTTTTTTATTTGGAAAATTATTATCTTTAAAACGACATATTGGCTTGTATTTGTATCGGATGACCTAATTTCTTGAGAAAGGTTATGAGTGAAGGAAAATACAACTGGAAAAAACATGTAGATTATTATTTTTCAATGTTATCGTTCTTGATATTCAGTCAACGCGTCAACGCACTATAAAATATAGCAACCAATTCATAATTTGTTACGCCAGTGAAATAAGAATGGGTACGTCGTACCTAATTAGTTATTAACTGAATTATTTTTTTACAGACTGTAGTTTTTAACAAATAAGTATACATATTGTAAATATATTGTAAATTATAACTTGCAAACGGATTACACATTCTGCAAACATACGATTCGACAAAGTTCTGTGATCTGTGATCGAACTGCAGAGTAGCAAATCAACAAAGATTACAGAAACGTCTACTAATACTTGAGCTGATCCTATAATCGCTTTTAATTTAATATAATTGTTATATCGTGTGCTCATTTTATAAATATTTTTTAAATAGATACTTTAAAAAAATGCCGTTCCAGACACTCGATGGATCGAAAGTAATCTAGAAGAAGCGTAACGATCACAGTTGGTGGTCAGGTAATTGTCGACGACTAGGCAGAAGATAATGCATACGGCTTTAGCATGGAATTAGCTCACAATGTAACTACAAGCGGTGAAGTTGTGACACCAATAAACGAGGATCACTCACTAATCTTCTTTTACAATGCTATTACCATTGGTGCTTACCTATACCTAACAGATTTCAAGACTAGGATTTTTAAAAGTAAATATTTTTTTATAAATACCTACTGATTTAGATAACTTTAATATTATATTTAACTTTAATAGATAACTGAGTAGAAAAGAAGACTAATAACTATTCAGTGACACAGTAATACAAAGTTTCCAAAACCATTTTGAATGAGTTGATCATCAGAAGCAAAGAAAAATTACAACAATAAATCCTAACTGTGCACTAACTGAGAGTTAAATTGATAAAATAAAACGAAATATTTCAAACACAAAACGCAAAAAGCTTTTATAAAACATCCAACACGCCAAACAAACAACTTTCAGATAGATAAAAAACTTTAGACAGACACCATTAACATAAAGAAAAATAATAAAAAATCAGCTTTACAAAGCACACAGTCTGGAAAACCTCACAAAACAAACATATCTGCCGTACATATAAACAAACACAATACGAACATTGCTACCAACACTGAATACAAAATGATTATGTATGAACATTTTATTTCTCCAGCAACTGACAAATACGTTAACATCGGTATGCACCTCGTACGAAACTAAATGTGTGGAAAATAACTCTATAAATAATTTATTAACATTCGATAAGAGCCCTGTAAGCTTGACCGAGAAAGCGCTTAAGTAAATTAAGAACTCATTAACTGTTTATTATTACTTCAGTTTTAATATTATTTAAGCGATTCGTTTTAAGTGATTGGTATAAAAATCAACCACGCTTTACCGAAAATCTTACTAAAACAAGTCAAATCCTTTTTCCATGTCATCCTAGAACGAACGGCTTTAGTCAGTTCGTTGTTGTAACCCAGCATTAGTGATTAACAGTATGACATTAAACCTTTCGCGTACACTAACGGAGGTCGAAATTACATTTTGGGAAATATTGGGGCCGAGGTCATTACTCTTCCAACGTATTTGATGATCAAAAACATGGCGAATACGAAAGAGTGTTTTTAATTTTTATAATTATGCTCACGGATATGATCCTCTCAAGGTGGAATTGTAATAATTCCCTATTGCTATTGTAGATAGATATCTACTTTGAGTTATATTTTTCATCGACATCCACAGCTAAAGTCACATAGCATTCTATAGAGACGCTACACGTAAGCATTGATATCCGGAATACAAGGCACCATTAAACAGCACAAGTTTCTCGACAGTTGCTTTCCCTATCAAATTGAACGGCTAAAGGTTACATATGATATTGAACTTAATGAACCAATAGCAATCTTCTTCGAATATTAACACATATGTGATGATTGTGGAGAGTTAACCGCTTTCATAATCGTAGATTACGATTTCATGTAATGTTTAAATGCAGTCATTACTTCCATCAACGGTCTATTATAATTTTATGTTGGTTGATCACAACAAAGATTTTTGCAATTATGCAAAAACCAGTGTTTGGAACAATGTTCTTTGCCAAAATTGGGAATTCTCTCAAAAAAGATGTTTCCGTTTTTTTGTATCTGAGGCTAGAATGTGAGCACAAGGATATGTTGAAGAGAATATGTATACAAAGGAACAGTAATCACTCAATTTCAGATAGACATCATATTAAAAAAGAACAAGATTTTTTTTAAAATAGGTTAACAAACATAGCAATGCCATTCCTTCTGATTTTAAGTGACAGGTTTGTATGAAATGACAACACAGATGACATGACAATGACAGCTTTGACAGTAACAAAAATTTCGAAAATGGCGAAATGTAAAGACGACCTTGCATGCCGGTTGCCATTTTCATTAAACTTTAAAAAAATTGTGCGCCATTAATTAAGCTCACTTTAATTTTCGATATTTTTATACATACAAACACATTTTTAGCTACGTTTTGGTTAAGCGTTCATTAAATATTCAAATTTGGAAACATTACCTTTAAAAAAATCTGTTTTGCCAGCTATATGTACCTTTTTTGGCGTAGACCAGTTGCCACAACATATAAATGCAACAAACACCCAGCCGTCCACATATACTTCTCCAAATTCACGAACATAATACAAATATAAAAGTAGAATCTGACAGTTATGACAAAGAAATCAATTCAAAGGGTGAAGACAGAATGTAACTTTTAGTTACTCTATCAAAATATTGCAACATAGTTATCAGTGATTAAAAGTCAACCTTGCCCAACAACGTGGCTAGCAGTACCAAATAGATAAAAGCATTACACACTCACAAGTAGGAGTACGAACGAAAAGGAAATCTATGACCTCTGTTTTATCTTATAGCGTTGCATGAGAGTGGCGAGAATACCTTGTAGCAGTCATATATTAAAAGCTTTTTTAAGCAATTATTTTACATACTAAATGAAAATGGTCGCTATTGATGGAAAGGCCAGTTTTTGCCAAAGATTCTTTGAACCAATATTTATGGCGGTAGATAAATTAAAATTTTGAAAGATTTAAAAATAAATAAAAATAAAATCCCCAGACAATCACACCAACTACATGGCCCCAAACTAAGCAGAGCTTTTGATATGATATTATAGGATACTAGGATGTGAGAACCTTAGAATATAAATACATATAGATAGAAAAACGATCGGACCCGGAACATATTTTTGTTCTTGTTTCGTGCGGGAATCAAACCCACGACCACAAAAACGACCCCATCGCCAAAGTGGTCGTTTTTCGTCGTTGTTCTATTATTCAAATACATTTATTTCAAGACAACTTAGTTTGGAAACTATTTCTTGTGTTGTTCGCAAAGTTATTAGACTTAACTTTGGGAGTCGGGTTGGACACCAATTATTACAATAGAAGAATTTTATTTAGAGGGAAAAACTTATTTTCACACCAGACTACGCACGCATCACCGTGGGATATCATCTTAAAGAAACTTGGCAATGAGCATTTGACACGTTGTGAGAACCATCCACTAACTTAAGCACCTTAATAAAGATTTACATAACATACTTCTTCGGGCAAATGTTATGTTTGCGAACGCAATGTCTTTATTTGCTCAACATCAAGTACCAGGAAAGCATAGAAAACGAAAAGCGTTGATGCAACATAACATTTTGAAAGTGAGCATAAGTAGAGGTTTTAAATGTTAGGCACGGACATAACTATAAGAATAACATTGCATTACTCAATTGTGCTGGGTTGTTTAAATATCTTCGTTCACTTTAAGTAGTTGTCTGTCTGTTGAAGACAATCCTACATTTATTTATAGCTTTTTAACATTCGTGTGAATAGATGATTCGTGAGAACGTGTGTACGTTGGTGGATAATCAAAAAGCATGTCATTTAAACGAATGCAACATCCGTGAATGATTTGGAAGCTTACATCCGTTCTTATGTAGGTTACAACGCCTACAGGCTATGTAACCCACTTTAGATCTCTATCGGGCTTGTTTATCGACACAAAAATTTGTCGTGGGCCATGCGGTAGTTTTGATACAAATTCGAACCCATCTTAGGTTGAATTAATCAACATAGCTTTTCGAAATTTGCTTTTTTATTAGCGCAGACTTCATTGCTGTCTATAGTTTCGATAAACCAGGTCATACATTGAGATTTCAACTATGAAGCTGGAGAATCTATCATATGCCTCCCAACTTCCAAGCTCAACGAAATCAATTAATTCCCTTGAGTATTCATGTAAAGGATAATAATCGATTAACATAATCGGTTACTATCGCCTTAAACCGTTATCGGAAAACATGCAAATTTAAATTCTGCAGCACTGCATCGCCCATGTATCTATTAATACTCAGTTATCAAAATTATACGCCTTGCCGAGGCAATAACCGTACATTCCACAAAATTATACACCTACTACTTAATTGCTGTAGCATTCTTGAGTAATGACGTGGCTCTGAGCTCGAGCGTGGTCCGTGGAACTCGGTATGATGAGCAACAAGGTAAGCGGAAATTTCGGACCTTGATCAGGCGTTAAGCTATCGCTATAAAGCATAGTATTCTGCAACACTGGATATTGTAACGCGTTAGTGCTTCAACCTACACTTAACTAGCCATGAATCATGTGAGTCAAGCTTGCCGTCATGCGTTCGTCGTTTTCGTTATTCGACAAACTTGTAGGAGTATTGTCTTTTTAGTTCTCACTTAGTGAACATAATTTTTATGTACTAAAACGGTTCTATTCTCCAAAGAACACAATGATTCCTTTTACTGTTTAAACTCATCTTTAAAGTTCATTGACCCATCGCTTATTTTTTGGGTTTTGTGCCGACTTGTTTATTGTTTATCGCAATCCATAATGTCTTATGTATGATATTTCTATGTTAATGTTTAGATATAAATCAAAATTAGCTTTCGCCTGATTGGGCCGATAAATAAATTAAAATATTTTCCGATTTTCAAAACTATTCTAGTATTATTTTATAATTTGCTATAACTTAAAAATGATAATTTATATTTTTTGTTAATCTTTTATTCTTATTAATCTTTAATCTTTTAATCGTTTTGTTTAATCTTTAGTTACTATATAAATAAATAGGACCGAAAAGGAAGGAGGACTGTCAGGCAGAAGTTACAATAATATCTAAAAATAAATAAATCTTATTTAATCAGACACAGTTAGTGAATTGTAAACGTTGCAAGATATGATTTACACAAAACAGGTCCAAGTAATGAGTTTAGCGTAGGCGTTGCGCCCACAATCGAATCAGAGCATTCACCCCATGAAACGTGCGATTTAAAACACACCAAAAAAGGAGTCACAAAAAGCTCCTGGAATTTCAATCAGACTTTTTACACTTGCAGACGCCAATACAGACGAAATAACTGAACCGCATCGAAACGAATTCGATACAGTTTCCAAAATAAAATGTCGTTGAAAGTTAAAGTGTTCTCCTAAAGTAAACAAACAGAATGAAATGGCTGTACTAAATACAGATGCGGTGGTACTAAATGCACAAAGGAGCGGCCAAGCGGGTGGGCGCCAACGGAACTGCATCCAGATAAAAACACATCGTTACTTCATTTTAAACTCCCCGCGACGCTGGTAACTTATTTCTAAAACTAGTAGTGTAATGGAGTTTCAAACGTAAATAGGTCGTTCACCTTGTAGCTTGGTACCGCGGCATTCATAAAAAAGCCCGTGAGGAAGAGATGTTAGAAGCATTTGTAACGCCGTCACGTCGAATTATGATCTGTATTTCCAATACAGTAAGGATTATCAGTCGAATAACGAAGTGTACATTTGAAATTGGTAGAGTAACAATTTTCGGTCAATTGCTTGTCTGGCTGCCGATGTCTGGCGGAAAACCTCAAGGATATTAAATTTGTAAGGATGGAATAATCTAGAAATTATTATTCACTGTACGTTTTTGTTCTACTTAGAACCTTTGGACATTTTTTATACACTGTATATGACATAAACTTCAGCCTTCAGGCCTAGACTTATGACATATAACTTCAGAATATACTATATTACGCCAAATACGAAGATATTAAATACTCAATTCAGATTATTGTTTCCATCTTTACCTTATTTTCATTCTACTTGTAAACATATTAAATACAATTCCTCTCTACCCAGAAAATAAATATTTTCTTGTTATCTTTCATCGAATAAAAAACGATTGGCTTGAATGAAGTGAACTCATTCATATTTTTATTAGTCATTTCAAAACAACTTCTTTGTTTAGACTCAGTTTAAAAAGAAAACATTAAATAAAACAATACCATTCAGAGAACACGATAAGGGTAACTGCAAGTAGAACATAGTATTAGAATGTATTCTGTATTAAATCTTTCAGTTTCATGCGGCATTACCCGCGTTTTTTTGGTACCTGCCTTTTTTACTCCTAGGTTATGTAGCTTTCTAACGGTGAAATAGTCCAGCTGTCCCTATAATTAAATAAAAATAAAAATGTTTTCTATTAATGGTTAATATTTGTAGGTAGATAGATAATAATACTACGTCAATCTTTGACACAAATTTAAATATCTACATTAAAATCTAGAAACTTATTAAGAAATTGTTGAACGTCTTAATAATAAAAATGACTTAGAAAATAACTTTATAAATCCAGAATCCTTTTTCACATATCATTCAGTCCGCGCAGCTTCCTCTAATTAGTCATCAAAAACAATAACAATAAGCACAATGGGGTCATTATCCTAAGCTCTCAGCGGATAAAGAAGCAATCCTTTGTGAGCGCCAACAAAAGCCATACGATCATCCGGGATGCGAGTCATTCCATATGACTTTATACGAATTTATTACTGATGCAAATTCTTTATTCACCGTTTTCATCCCACATAATCTCCATAATGAGCGTTGTGCGCAATTTCAGATCATACACATCAGTGAATAATACAACAGTATAATTTTGTTCAGACTGCTGTCGCCGCTTATTACTTATTGAAGCGTAGACTCATTTTAAATATTGTTGACGTAAAAGAATAAGTCTTAAATCTGAGTCTTCCGCTCAGCGATAAGGCTCGCTTGTTCAACGTCTACCCTTTATTATAAATGTGCAACGAAATAAAATTGAAATGTCCCTGGAATGATTTATAAAGATTCCATTACTTCCTTATCCCACGTGCGTCTTTAGTCTCTTCGTCGTTATCTGATGAGATTGAGGTCAAGCGCAAATGAAGAATCATTTATAGTTCATCTGGCATTACTGTGTTTTAAAATACAGATGCCTACGTAAGTAACAAAAAAAAACTATCCACTCATTTATTGACGTATAGTAACAAAAATCTTTGTATCCAGCGCGAATGATCGTTTCAATGTCGGATTAGAAGTGCGATTGGATAATTTAAGTAATTAACTGGTTACGCAAACTATACCACCGCGTGCGTGCATGTTTTATATATAAATAAACTACAGTGACTCAACTAGCACCGTAAACGTATACTAGGAAATCATACGAATCAACTAAGAACTACAAAGCAGACAAACGTCCTGGGAAATACCCTGCGCTAAATACAAACTACGTTATAAGAGTAGTATTTCATAGTCTTGGTAGTTCATTATTTCCACATTTGCTGTTAAAATTTGTCATCAAACTATTTATAAAGTGTTTGGGCACAATGGTTATCGCATTTATCGTTTGTTAACCTTGCTTATGTCGTTTCATCAGTTAACCTTGCCTCCGTATCAGCAATATATCTGCTATCCCTGTCACATCAAAATCAAAGTTACGCTGTAGTACCACTAGTACCGTGTCTCGTCCTTGCTTTCCATGAATGGACGTAACTGCATCCATTGAACAAGAGTATGTTACGATAATTTTATCGGAATACTAGCTGACCCGGCAAACGTTGCTTTGCCATACAAATAAAAAAAATAAAAAAATAGATGTTGGCCGATTCTCATAGATACCGGATAAGCAAAAAAAATTCATCAAAATCGGTCAAGCCGTTTCGGAGGAGTATGGCAACGAAAACTGTGACACGAGAATTTTATATATTAGATAGAATTGTATTTAAGTGAACCTTAGTTTAGCAGCGTCTTATATCTACAGGCGGGAGGTAAAGGATAATTGTTGAGTCGCAGTGGATTCTAAGAGACTGGAGGTTTTTGGTGTGATTACAACTAAACAATAAATATAGAACTGCAGAAATTTGTTTTGGATTTTAACGTTCTTCTCAGTATTATTATAGCAATTGAGTTATAGCAAATGATACGTCAGTTACTTAGATTCGATTCGCTTTGATTTTGGGTTGTTTATGCTGTGTGTAAATAATATTCAGCATTATTTAATTTATATCAATCAATGTGTTTGTAGAATTTTGTATTCACAGACGATTTTTCTTGTACCAAACAACCAATAAATCGTACGTCAAATTCTTCAGAGGAATGGAAACAGGTAGCCAAGACGCATGCGCTCTGCGAGTTGTGTGCCACGTCACCTGTCTGTCAGTCTGCAGACGAGTCCTGCTTAGTTTCAAGGTGAGCCGTGCAATTAACTCTCCCTTTGAAAACAGACACCCTTATTTCGAAAGCACCGTTTGAAGGGTTCCAGTCTGAGTTTTTGCAACGTACTTTTTGCACTTTTAAACAATGGGCAGCACTATAGTGTATGCATATGAAATGTTAGTAAACGGTTGTTTTCTTCAAAAGCTGTGACAAATATGACAAATAAATAAAATTATTTTAATTTTAAAACAAATTAATTTCATAAATTTAAGTATAAGAATATAAAATACATCATGTTCACTTGATTTATAAATATACTTTTATAACACAATATTGAATTCACGTATCAAGAAACTTCTCAATAAATGACATTTCCAATCCTTAAAACAAGTGAAAGTCACCACGCTCACCTGTGAATACTCAGGAGTAGGCAGCCTCGGAGGGTACTTGGAAGCCATGCGAGCTCCAGCTCCACATCCCTGAGGTCCAGGAGCTCCCTCATCCTCCGGATAATACAGGTGCACGAAGTCTTCCGTGTCCAATATTGTATTGATCAACATCACAACAAAACTTTTAAATACCTAAATTAATTTACCAGTCTAAGGTTCAGACTTTTTAGGAATCACTGTTTCAAGGAAGCACGACGACGGCAAATGTCCGATACGAAACGCCCCACATTTTTTTGTCCTTAATAACTAATAGGATAATAATAATAAATTTTATTTTTTGTTTAAATGTAAGGGAATAAATAAGTTATAAATAGTCACTAATTCACTTGTATAAAAACACATTTGTTCTACACTTTGTACACTATCTACTGAAACAGAAATGGTTTATCTTATATCTGACGGCACACATTGAGTCACCCTTAATTCTGTTTCTAATCCAATTGTCGATTGTTCATTGAATTTTCAAATTGATAGATCAGAATCAGCAAAAGAAGCTAAATAACAAATATTTTTTTATTAACTATCGATCGACTCAATGTTTGCCATCAAAAAGGTTGCATGAGCACATGGCTTCAAAATAGATTACACGTGACGTCATTAATGTCATAACAATAGGATGGTGATTGTTTGCGCAACTGATCATTACTGAGTCTGTGCTGCTGTTAAACCGGATCACTATTGTGATAACTACTGAATGAAACCAGCTCACAATGGACAATGCTTATTTTCCCTTTTACCGACATCTTTAAAACACAATCTTTTGTTAATTTCAAGCATTTCCTTTAACATCAATCAATATGTTTTCTGTTATGAATTCAATTTCCACACATTACAAAATATTTGATTGAACTATAGAGAGGTATTTTATTTTTATTTGTATCTTTATTCATTGTTTAACATTTCATTCCAGTTTAATCATGACTTTCAAATATTAAACTGAATGGTTAATACAATCGTTTAACGCTGTCAAACCTATTTAAATATTCCGATTGCGTCAATTAATGACACAACCACATAGTTATTTGGATATTTAACGAGTTCAATGAACTGTTTTTGTGTAGTTTACGTTAGAAACGTTCACTTTGGGATATTGTTTTTTTGGTTTCAGATCTTTTTCGAGAAGGAAAACGCAGAGCCAATAAAGAGTCGCATGCACATGTCTTGTGTTAACACAAGGAGCGCATTTATGACTCTATCATGAGCAACTCATGCCCGACAATAAGGAAACTGTCAGCCCTCGGCCTCCGAGATGCAGACAAAAGAAATAAATTAATTACGACTGAGGCAACGAGTTTAGCAATTCTAATAATTCAACCATGCCATGGTTTTTCTTTAATGCTTTTGAGCCACAAATATCAATACATGTATTTTAAACTCTAGCAGCGAATTGAGAATGAACAAGAAATTGCGGAATAACTATCAAAACGAATGAACGTTTTAGTAGAAAATGACGTTATTTATAAAATTAAAACCTTTAAACCAATAACTTCAGCTAATTACGTAACTTAGTGTATTTCGTTTACATCACGGTTTTAAAACAATAGACAATTAAATTCTTAATTTAAGCAATAAATTAAAAATTGGATACCACGTCATGAATGAAAGTGAAGTCAGAGGAAATGTTATTCTACTTGCTACCAGGGACACAGACATCGTTAGTAAATCTCTCAAACATATACTACGGATATTCGCTCCACTTTCAAGCGGTGTCGACGCAAAGAATGCGGTCACCGGCAGCGCAGCGCAGCGCATGCTTATAAAGTTATTACACACATGTAGCCGTTTCACATGCAATCCCTCCCTGTACTTTTACAGTCCTACATAGTAGAGCTAAAATAATTTAGGCCTTGTTTTGTTACTTAATATTTAATAACATTGATAGAATTCTTATTTAGCATGACATATCGACACGCCTGAAGTATTGCGAATTGGATCCGTGGACCGCAAACTGTGTTCATTTGACGCGGCGTTCCAGAGTTCTCATATTACTTGACATCATTTTATAGCTGCGTCAAACTATTGTTATTCTGTACCAAAATATCCTCTAACAATGAAGACATAAGGCGAAATTTGTATAGCGTGATTGCAAATACAAACTGGTTGCGGTCTGTTTTACTGTTGTCCGTAACACGATACTTTTAGGTCCAAAAGTGTTTCATGTAACTTCTATTTTTGCGAAACTTAGAAACATAATATGTTATTGCCATGTTTTTTTCTGGTCTGCGTAGAATGTAGAGTCTAACTTTTCGAGCGTATGTCTGACAAGTCTTGTGACTTGAAGTTTTATGATGTTGGGGTCAAAATGAACCGTGAGACCGACATGGGAAACAGTGATATACTTATTAAAACTTCTTGTTTTATAATAGAATGTTCATGAAACATACATTTTTAAGAATTAATAAGATCTTTAGTAAGTTTGTAGGTTACTGTAATTTCAAATAATATCTGATCCAAAGTACAGAATATGTTTTCTTTAAGTTTGTGTGCCTTGAATTAATATAAAATGGTCGGTACATCATTTCATTTATGAAATCTATAAAGTTTTGTTTTGTTTGCTCATCTCAAAATGAGGACAAGGTTCCGCCACTCATCGCGAAGAAACGCTTCAATATCGCGAAGTCTTGTTCATGAAAACTAACTAAATTATCTCTATTAACGTCACATTAATCATGATCTGGGATTGAATTCAGATACTCTTGGAATCAAAGTCCTACATTGATATCAGAATGTTAAGGTTAACTTCGAGAGGGTTTATAAAGATTCAGAAACTGAAGATTAATGGC
This sequence comes from Stenoptilia bipunctidactyla, assembly GCA_944452665.1. NCBI lineage: Eukaryota > Metazoa > Arthropoda > Insecta > Lepidoptera > Pterophoridae > Stenoptilia > Stenoptilia bipunctidactyla. The sequence goes on along the minus strand of OX101737.1, from coordinate 952,732 downwards.
ACAAGCAAATTGATCGGACCAATCAATTGGTACGTTGGCTGAGGCAAACACCGTGAGAACTTATATCATTGATGCGGAAAAACCTTGTTTACAAAAATTACTGATCATGAACACTACAAGGTTCAAACGTGGCATATCTCCTTATTCGCAAAGAAATAATATCTAGTAAATTTTAGCAGTTGTGAACTAATATCTCCAAGTTTATGTTTGCAATTTGAACTTTTAACGTATGAAACTTTAGAGATATAATAACACTGTGACATAATATAAGTATATGTATATAAACTATATTGGTCACTAACATTTAAAATTAACTCGGGATGTTTACCATAGTAAGTAACGTAATCAAAAAAAAATTACTTTAAAAATATTATCTTTGTACACACGCTTAAATTTAAGATGAAGATTACCAGTATCGTTGCTCTATTTAATTAGATAATTACTTTAAAATACTAAATTACTTTTTAAGTATTATTGAAAAACGTTATTTATTAACTTGTTGACTCCCTTTCTATAAATGGTTACAGATGAAACTAATTATTGTGTATTTTGCAGATATAACGATGTGATCGTTTCAGTAATGTGAGTAAATAGTTCTTAACGTATGAAGGCAAAACTGCATTTGGTTAGCTTATTCATTCTTCAGACTAAGTTGCCATTCTACAATATTGTGAAGGTTGATGTGTATCCAATTATCGACCAAACAGGGAATCAAAAGTGTACACCTATCTTCAATTCTAATGCCGTCGCGGTATTGCATAGAGATTTAGAATGAAGAAATCTGTGTATATTGCAAAAACTGGTATTGGACTAGGCCGCTGTGTGTATATTTCTCTGAGATTAAAAACTGGCCAATAGCGAGGCAACACGTCGAAGCGTCGATCGCACAAACAAGTCATGTGAGCGCCTGGCGCCGACCATGACCTTCACCCGACTGCGTACCATGAATTGCATGTACACCATTAATACATCTGTTATATTCTGCATCTCACCACAATAGCCTATAAATAGAGAAAAATACGGGAAACATTGGACATACAAAGCCACGAAAGGAAGTTGAGACCTATTCACACAATGAAATGAATGAAGTTACGGTTCTAATGCAATTTATGAATTAAGTTGTCCTTTCGAGCGTAACACTTTAAGAATGTTGTTACGGCCTCGATTAAGATAAAGCGGTAAGTATTAACCGGGTAATTTAGTAAGGTTATTTCAGAAAGCATATATAAATAAAATGCAATTTTTAATCCTAGAATCTGTTTTTATTTGAGCCTACGATGTACGTCAGATATAAATGTAAGACCATAATTAAACGAGGTAGTCAACGTGAAAGTTGTCATTAACGTACACAATACCGGGTAAATGTCACGAAACGGTATTTAATAGATGCGAATATAGAGTGGACATTCTCAAGGTCGACTTGATCAAAGGCATTTGTTAAAACCAGATAGATTTGCTGAATATCACCAGGTAGGTATAACACAAATATTAGGTGATAAAATTATTTGTTTTAATATTCGAAACCAAATGTTTTATTTAGCAAACACTGTTGTCATTTTTTTTGTCGCTATGTCAATATTTATTTAAACGAATTATAAAACTAGTGTTTATTGGAATATTATGCGGTTTTGTTTAGTTTGAAATGCTCGATGACACGTTAAATTAATAACTGGAATCGTGTTTGATCTTTAAATCATACAAATAAGAACTTACATCAAAATGCATCGATCTTCTTAAAAGATTTATGTAATGCATTCAATGGGAGTGAAAGTTATAGAAAGCATTTTGGCGTGATTTATATCAACTTAACTAGCATAAGTCACGTAAAAAGCGACAGGCACCTCGTCGTCTTTAGAAATAGGGACATGAATCTACAAAGATTGCGAATGATATCGATTATTTCAATGTGTGGCTTATCTAATATTATCTTAAATCATATTATCAAACCAGAACACACATGGGCTTGCCTTTAGATAAGGGAGTAAAAATAAACAAAACTAATTAGGGTTTACCAATATCAAAGAAATTTGTTATACTTGTATCTGGATGATACGATATTTCAAATAATTGGACTTGGACATTATCAGGATAGTCGGTGTACCTACTTCAGAAAAAAAACTCGTCACATGAGTGTAAATGGGTGCGTTTAAAGGAGTAACCTAACGATTTTCTGAGAGCACAGCTGAGGCGTTAAGCAGACATGCGCCCTAGACTTTTTGAACACGTGGATATTTCAAGTGGATGTTGAAGAAATTAAAAGAAATGGCACCGGTGGCGTCCATTTTATGATAAAGAGTACAAAATCATATTTTATATTAAACATTGCTTTTTAATATAACGTTTAGATTTAGTTATTGCTTCAATTTGCTTCAATGATTTACAAATTCCTAACAACAAATTCCAACAAGAAAGGCAAAAAGAATTTTGCTTTGAATCATTTTCTAATTTCATTCACTGACTTTTTTATTAGACAATACTGGATATCAAGATGAATAAAATCCATTCGGTCCCAGGTTCGAATCCTGGTCGGGTAATTTTTATTTATCACATTTTTCATTTATTTTCATGTATTTATGAATAAAAGTCATTTGAAGGACTAACTACTACATAGGATTGTCATGATATAAATCTGGAGCAATGTCATGGATCTATTCTGATCGTGACATGCGCATTGTAAGAAAGTTTTGGGCCACGTGGTCATCTCCCGTTGCATAACCTATCCCCAATGCGGCGTGACTCAGCATTCATAGCTTAGAAATATTCTGTACATTGACACAAAAAAATACTCAAAAGTAACAACTATCTACTAAACTGACATAAGATGACTAAATTCAATCGCAACTCAGAGCCGAGACTTGATGTATGTTAATAAAACTAATTAGAATGCTTCACTAGTTGCAGATTGTTAGCGTATCGTTGAAGTTACAGGTAAATGAACTGTGACTGTTTGCTCAAGTTAGGATAATGCACGTAGTAGATTAAGATCACTGCAATAAAAGGTCTCATAAGGATATAGGAAGTATTGCTAATAAAGGAGAAATAAAGAAACATGTCGAATTAATTGCAGTAGTAAAGTTTTATGAACAAGGAATTGAAGGAAAACTCAGATGAATGTGCGGAAATAAACTTGATATCTAAGATGCAAGTACCAGGAAGTCAGCGATGGGAGAATGCCTGTCGCCACGCCTACAGGGCCCTACTAATGGACGCATACTATGGGGCATGCAGCCACGTTGCTGTGACAGGCAGAGACGTCGCGCTCCGCGCTCGTGCAACGAACGTACGATTTGTACACCGATAGCTTAACCAATTGAATGTTCATACATTTTGGTGGGTGTCACGATTTTTAAAGACGAGGTTTTATGTTTTTTACATGTTTCTAAGGCGTAAAAACTTCGAACTTTGTTCGCGGTTCTTAGAATGAACAATTCAACGAGTAGCAAATGATTAGCCAACGTTTCATTAAACAACTGACCTCGGACGCAATCGCAACTTTAAACAAAGCAACAACTGAAATATTCTGGCTGCGCTATGTTCTAAAAAAACATTTTATATAAAAGTATTTATACTGAACATAAATGTGCTGACAGTTATTTTAATTGTCATGTCATTAATGTTTATCTGAGGACGTGTCACGTTTATAGTGAAAAAAAGCCTGGGGTTTTACCAGTTAGCAATTCAATGGAATGTAGGTATTGCTTTCACAATCGCACCGGCACCCAGTACGGTGAGGCAAACCCGCCATAATGTAACGCGGACGCCATGAAAGCCATACTTCGCCGGGATCAAACGTAATGATAATTACGTTTAGATGTCACTTATAATCATTCCAATTGATAATTTCAGCATAACAGCAACACAGAATACATCGAAATACACTTGAACAGTTCACTAGCAACTTATTATTATGAAGCCATGTGCCGAACACGTCGGCGGCGCGCCACGATATATAAATCCAACACGATCTTACACAACTAGATATTTCCACTGTCTACAATATAAGTCTTTTATTTTTGTCAAAGATTTGGCAAAACCACAAATATGAGAACTGGATATTGAAAAGAGCGCGAATGTGGTGTATATCCATAATATTAATGTGGGATAGCAACGGAGTCGCATGAGGTATGCGACGTTCACGCGTGGCTACTGCGGAGCAACTGTCGCCGGCGAGGGGGGCAGACGGGCGCGGGGTGGGCGCGAGGAGGCCGGGGGGGAGTGCCGGCGTCTGAACCACGTCTCCGCTTTGACTCGGCTACTAGAACCTCGACTAGGGGCCCGCCGTGAATTGTGCAACGTAAGCGCGTGCGTACTAGCTATGTAGTCTAGATACCCGCCTTCCACGATAACCACAAAAAAAAACTCATCAATCCAAGCCGCATTGGTTACGTCTCTGTTGAAACTAAACTCGTTTTGTTCGTTGTGGATTGTAATTGCCTAGTGGGATGTAAGCCGTTTCCATTTGATGCCTTTTTTATATATTACATAGGTTTTCAGTCAAGGCTGTCGAGTTTTTGCTGGTCATGTCATAATGACCAATGTTTATATTTTTTGAGCTTTAATGACTTTGCAACTACAATAACTATTGATTTTAAAGAACATTTTCTACTGAATAAATAAAAATACTTATTTTAGCTATAAATTATAATAATAATTGATCAGTCGCCTTCCAAGACAATGAAACGTCCTAAAATAAGAAGGAATGTAAAAGATGGTATAAAATATGTAGCAAATGACCTGCAATTTTCAGAATTTCGTAACTATAAATCTAATATATAAAATTCTCGTGTCACAGTTTTCGTTGCCATACTCCTCCGAAACGGCTTGACCGATTTTGATGAATTTTTGTTTTGCTTATCCGGTATCTATGAGAATCGGCCAACATCTCTTTTTTTTTTTTTATTTATTTATATGGCAAAACAACGTTTGCCGGGTCAGCTAGTTTAAAAATAAAAGTCTAAACAGTCTTTTTACACAGATCCCGTAACAGTCGACTTAATAATTTGATATAATTTCTACGCGCCAACAAAGCAATGCTTGCTGTGTTTCGCAATTATCTATAAAACTCGTGCGTTGTTTCTTACATAATGCTGCATTCCATTGTTAATTTCAATGTTTAAGTACTCGCCTCGCTGTCGGCAGGGTAACAATTATTACCTTGCACCTAGAAACAATCGAATCGGAAAAATTCTTAAATTGCAAATCTGGGCGTTACGCAGGTGAAAATAAGGACTATGATTTCTTTGGTATGCACTCTCAATGGTTACAGTGAGTTGTAAATTGTTATCAGCAACGTCGAAGGTTACAATAACCGTACAGTTTGGTACACGTGCTGTAATGTCTCTATGGTGATTGGTAACCGGTACAGAAATTGAGAAAATTCCTATGCTATATAATAACTGAGCTTCGATTTTCTATGCAGCTAATAAATTTTATCTGCAATATTTTCTCGCAATGCACAAAAGAGGCTTTGCGCCCGACTAGTAACAGAGAAATTTTAGTAATAAAATAAGATAAACGCCATTCCTCGTTTGGATTATCTTCTGCAGATTCTAACCTCAATACAGATATCTTCGCACTAGTATCTAGTGGTTTATCCGTATCTTCAGCCAATAACTCTGTAGGTGTAATGTAAATAAGGCAATTAAATAGAGAAAGTATTAAATCGACAGATGTATTTTCGCGCAGTTCGCAAAGAAGTTTAACTGTCCACCCACAAACTTTTCGCCCACTGCACGCAGCCAGTCATACTGCGAGATTGCTGGCTTCTATCACACGAATTCTATGACGTCGGCTTTCTGGCTATTCTTTTATTTACATTCCATTGATTTAAATTTCAAAAATTCTATTATTTAAACACGAATGAGGTCAAAAGTTTATGAAATGAATTTTATATTCTGTAAGACTGCTGTCGTCCGAGCGTAGTATTTTGAATATTCAATTAGATACCATAAAATTAAATAACTGCCTGGTTTAAAAACGAAATTCCGCCTCAAGGCAATTATTTTGTATGTTAAGCATCACTTGCGCTAGTTTATCAGGGCAATAATTTTCGTTATCCCTGCTTCTCACTTAGTGGTACACAATATAGATTTTCTAAACGCTACTTTCCTATTGAAGATTACGTTCCTGTATATCTAAGCAGCGCTAAGCCTGTGTAAGCCATTCCAGTCGGTGTAAATTTATAGAAACGCTATCGTGCGCTATTAATTCTCTTGTAGTTGTGCTCGTAAATCTGGCCCCACGCCTAATACAAGTCTAGGCTGTCGAGAAAATTAGGCCAGGAAAATCAATATCCATAGCCATAGCACGCCTACGCTAAAGGAACATAGCTCTTGTAACAATGGCAAACGGTGAAAGTGAAAATAGCTCAAGGGAATAAGCGCTAATGGAGTGGACAAATTATAATAATTTACCGTCGTAATCGGTGGAAATTTATTTGTATTATATTTGGTGATAATTTGATGGGAAATACAATTTCGTGTTTAAGTAATAAAGTCTAGCTTTGTAAATATTGATTGTTCAGCGTAACAAATATAGTTTCAACTTATGAAGTTATCAAGCGCATGAATTAAAACAATGCATCAGACAACAAGAATCTCTGCAATGCAGAACAACTTGCAATTGTATTATCACTTCGGTTTCCTCCGAGACATGTTACATACAATTATTTAAACTGGCATATAAGAAACAAGCGGAATGCGTGACTAACGAGTGAATCTTTGGACGCTGTAGATGCATTATGTTTCCTGGGTCATCGAGAGTTGATTCACTTCCTCGTGACTTCCGCAAACTTGGTTCTTGTGTATATGATTGTGGAATATATAAATAAATAATATAATTTTTTATGCAATCGAATTCGTCACTTATCAATTGTGCATTGTTAATTAACTCATCATCATGGAACAATATACTCTCTTACGAGAGAAGAACGATTACTTCATACTTCGTAAATGCATACATACAGCTCACTAGCGCTTCAGTTAATGCCATCCGCAACTTTTCAGTGTATTAATAGATCCACTTTACACAGTAGTAATCTATGCAGTCTATTACTCTAAGATAGGAACTTAATGTATAATTTTTTTTTGACATTAAAATTGTGTACATTTAATAAAAATTCATAGGTGTTTATAAATTTATTTTCCAACCATTATCTTAAAACTACAAAAGCGTCAATTTCGCAAATAAACAAACAAACAATTACAAAGTATTTAGTGTCACTATCACAATATAAAGTGTCAATTTCGCACTGAACAAATAGCACTTCCGTAAAAACACACAGCTTACAGATTTGCAAATCAAAAATTTTACAGATTTTCAAATTAAAAATGGGTTGCTGAAATTACGCAGTTAACGCAATGAACCGTTTTTACAAATGGCGTCAGTCAGTCGTTGGCGATAGATGATTGTTTGTCTTTGATTGTCACTTTTGAGAAGATTGACATATAGACTTACGTCAAATCAAAGTACTTTAAAGCTTTCTCATTCATACGTATAGATTTGTCCCACTTTGGCTCCGGCTGCCATCGACAGCATTGGCTAATAAATTAGTAAACAGGTAAATATATCCTATATTTTGCAGTTCCTCGGTTTATGGGCCAAAATGTATGAAGATAAAATCTTGTCCTTTACCACCAACTTCCAGTAGCGGCTCACTTCAAGAAACTTTATATGTTTAATGAGTATTAATTCTCCCCACAAAAAGCTCTACAATTCAATCAATGAAAAAAGTGTATTGAGATTGCTGTACTAATGTAAACTGCTATAAGAACTTTAAATGATATAGGTACTTCAATTTAAAGTTACAAATAATATCATAAAAAAACAGTTTCAAACCTGAGACTAGTAACACTGAATTTTTCACCGTGAGATAGAAAATCAGTGATATTCGTTAGTTTTTCGTAACCTTAAAATATCGAGGTAAATTTTCGCCCTTATCTTTTAACTCAACGTAAGTGTCATTCGGGTCACATTAAGGATAAGCATGATAAGTTAAGACCTTCTGACCCAAAATAATTTAAAAAAAGATCGTTTTCCAAAGCCTCAAAATGCACAGCTGCCAACATCGACGATGAAATCTCAACCCGTTACGCCGCGGTGACCATCAAATTAATAAATTGTAAATAATTTGAGCTAATCAAACCTTGAGGGCAATACAAAAATCGAAGCCGACAGTATCAAAACATAATAAGTTATAACTGGATCCTATAATGAATGCCAACCTTGTTTACGAGACGAATTATCTTCAACAAGAGGACAAGATCTTGGAGAGCTGTCGTCAGGCCGTTTTCATTCACGAGAAATGATACTCCTTGTTTAGCATACAATAACTAAGCGAGGTTGGCTTCATTAGGAGCCGCAATGCTAATTCTTCGATGACCTATATTAGACCGTTGCGAAAACATGCTATAGCTATATTGTCAATTCAAAGGTTGGCATGGTAGCGTTAAACAGTTTCATAAAGTGGACACCTATATTTATTTTCTTCATCAAATTTCAGAACTTCAAAGTAAAACAAAATTAAAGGTAGAGATAAATACGCATTATGTTATTCAAAAACAACAACTTGTGGATTGGGAATATGAAGACTTGTATTCGTTAGCCCGAAAGTGACATGCTGTTTACTGTTTCATTAAATCAACGACGTTCTTGGCATGTTTCAAAGTAGCGTCACTTGTTTGAGAAGAACATTCTACAGAAACGGGTGCGGTACCTATCGAATTTCCATTTTTTTTTCCAATTATCCAATTATCGGTTCCTCATCCACTTATTTATTATTTTTTTATAAGTAGACCATGTGTACTTGGCCATCACATCAATTAAAAATATCGAATCAATATGGTTTCTTAGCAAAATGAAAACCTTGTCGTGACGATTTACTGCCAGAGCTGCGAAATGGGAAATAGCAAAATAATATAAATAAATAAAAGACTGTTATTTCGTTAAACAAGCAAGCAAGGACGTGATTGTGATGTCCTAGAAGTTTCTGGCATAGTTCGCCAAAGTTATGACCCCATTTTATCCGCGTTTATTTTAAATTGCTTTTATGATTAGGACCTAATAAATTGCCGTGACCTAAAAACTAAAGTGAAACCATAATATTGAATTGTAAATTTTTTGACACTAAATGGATTACTTATGATAATGGAATGCCATTGTTATCGGTGCACTTCCGTTATTTTAGTGCTAAAAAACTAGAAGCGAGAATATACTCCTTGAACTCCTTGAAGGCTATTTTAAGTGCCTCATCGATTTCTTGGTCTTGTGAGAGATCAATTATAATCCGAAAAGAAATGGAGTGGGTCAGCTTGGTAGACTACGGCCTAAATACCTACGGATCTGGAAATATCGGATGACGGAAGCCGGATCTAGTGCGTAAGCTATTATATAAATAGCTCTACGGCTAAGTCGTCGGACCGTATTTTCTCAGATTCTGAACGGATGTAGTGCGAAACTGCTGTTCAGTTCAGTCCAGACGCTCATGAAGTGTCCATCAAATAGCTACAGTGAATATTTTTTTCTTGATTTTGATAATTTAAAATTTTGGCCGAGTTTTCGAGATTTCTGACTCAAACTTAGTTGTTTTACAGAATTGATTTGCTTTTTCTAAGTCATCGCGTGTCAGTTGAGTTCCAGTGAATAGCAGTTGTACTAAACTTGTCTTATTTCTTTTGATGTATACTTTTATGTAGAACAGTTAATTAAAATATAAAAAAATAAAATTAATTAATTTTATCAGCGGCTCAAAGATATTTGGAAATAAGTGGTATAAATGCGTATTTAACTTCAAAATAAACTTTCAAAATTTAGTACAAGCTAATCCAGATTATTGTAAAATTCATGCAAAAGGCTATGATGTGATTACCGTATCGTTAGTTAAAAAAGATATCAAAGTAAAATTAATCTGGTCAAAGACAATAAATAAATATAAATAAATAAATATTTCTGACACTTACACAACATTATCTAGCCCAGATTAAGTTTCTTAAAGAACTTGTGTTATGGATACTAGATAACTGATATACTTAAGAAATATATACACATACATATTGAATAAATGCATATTTTTTATTAGAAAAAACTTAAATAAACATATAAATATCCATGACTTGACGACTAATATCTGTGTTCATAACACAAATATCCGCCGCCGCCGGGATTCGAACCCAGGACCTCTGGCATAGAAGGCAATGTATGTTACCACTACACCAGCCGGTCGTCGGAATAGGATGTAGATATAGATTATGATGTACATAACTATGTAACCTCCTAATTGTAATTGATCAATATTTACTTTTTGTTTTTAATGAAAATACTCAGTATTTATTCATCTTTCGAGTGTGACATCACAATTATAGAATAACTTATTTCGATACAAAGCTGTACTGTTTTAAATAATCAACCAAGTATTAACAGAAAAGTCAGGCCATAGTGGAACGAGAGGTACCTTAGTATACTTAGTGCGCTTGAATTATAAAGCCACAATAATGGTAGAATAAATCATGAGATATATAGAAATTTCTTCTCATAAAACAGTTTAAAACTTATCTATAACTTTTATACTCTCAATAAAAAGTTTAAACAGCTCCCGCACAAAACAACCAGGCCATTTATTTTCAACCAACCAAGATATTTAAAAAAAAACGCATTCGAACTTTGAATGATTTCATTTTTATCGGGCCATCTCGAAGCAACATTCCAACGAGCCCACCTTTACAAATAAAAACGTTCCGACCAGCTGACTGACCCAAATAAACAATTGGAAAGGGACATCTCTTAGGAAAAAGCCGCGTGACATTGCGCACGTACTTCTATCACAGGGTAAACACATTTTCTAGGACAAGGCCTAACGATTCGGATGCGGTGTAGAATGTTCTGTGACTCTTACGTCATGCATACGGAAGATTTTTGTTTTTTTTTTTTATGTATTCATTAAGTAATGCAAGTGTTTTTAAGGTGTTGGATTGAATGACCGCATTCGGAACATTTTGGAAATAGATATCGATGTATACGAGAAAACAGCATAAAATGTAAATTGTGTACATTGTTTGTGTAAAAACTGTTTCCGCGATTCGTTATTCTAAATAGAGCACATATCTAAACTCTTGACCACGGGGTCTGTAACACGGAAAACGTATCAAAATAAATTCGCGAAAGATCCGTTTAGTAAAATGTCTTGTTTAAATATATAACCTTAACAAAATAAAATAAAGTCCGATACTTAAATAAAATAAAACTACATGGCCCCAAACTAAGCAGAGCTTGTGATATGAGATAACATGTAGCGAACTAGCGAACTAGGGGAACCTATAATATAAATACATAAATAGATAAAGTACCCACGGTACTTTTTTTTTGTTGTTCCGAGCGGGAATCGAGCCCGCAAGCACTGGCGTCCGAGGCAGACAGTGTTAGCCCATCGCCAAAGTGGTCGTCACACTTAGCTCTCCATATAACGAAGGATTTTTTTTTTGTTTTAAATTTGCGTTAACGAATTACCAAGGTCTCAATAGCGACGCAGGACTAGCCTGCTGGTCTTCAAAGTATAAAATAACCAAATACTGAACTTCCCTGCTGGACTGGGACCGAAAGAAAAACATAGAGTGTTCCAGCTGCTTCCCTTGCCGGGCATACTGTAAAAGTCAGTTAAGGGACAGAGGTTTTATTAACATTGTTGCGGGGGATGTAGGGTGACCCCCTGTCGCTGCAATAATCTCTCTTCATCATTACAATACCTCGAGTCAAACGTGACATCAGATGGTTTTATAGGCTTTGGTGTTCTGCCTACCACATAAGGGATACAGGCGTGAAGTTATGTATTATATCGAATGTTTATATATAAAAATGTTTTTCGTGTCTGGGTGTTTATCTATTTCTATTCTAGGTTCCCTCCTAGTTCGCTACTACAGTTCGGTATCCCATAACACAAGCTATGCGTACTTTGCGGCCATGTAGTTGGTGTCATTGTCTGGGGATTTTATTTTTATTTCAACTAAATAATCTCAGACCTCGGTTAATGTTCTGAACATCACCTATATGAGGTAATCTGCTTTGCATCTACCCGCATGTTTGAAGCGGACCAATAACTCGGTCACATTGTCATACTTTAAGGTAGGTTCATTTCTATGGTTTCATTAAGTGTGCATGCGGGTTTGTGGTGCTAGGGCTATCACGACGACGACTTTATGAAGATAACATAACGTAATAACCAATATCTACAATAACACAAAATAAAATGACGCTGAAGTGTTTGTGGTTTGAAGACGCTCATCTCTGAAACCACCGATCAGATTTGAACAAATATTTTTAAATTTGATAGCACAAACATCACAAGTCTTTGTAATAAGGCCTACCTACCCTAAGTTATGAGGTTTTTAGGTCGTAAATCACCAAGCTGGCCGAGTGATGGTGCATTTGTTGATTGGAAGTTGGAGTAGGTTGGCGTAACTATTGGGGATTCCTAAGGTATTAAAATGTACTAACGTGAACCCGCTCTAAGCAACCAGTACCAAGATTGATTACCAAGATTATGAAGTTCAGAATAAGAAATCGTCAGATTTAATTGTATGTTATTAATCTTGGCTATTGGATATTTGTCCTAAATGATTTTAAACGTCTCAAGCAATACTACTATACTAAATAAATGTGAAAGAGTTTGTTATAAGCGCCAATGTATAAAACTTACAGTCTTATTTGAGAAAAATATTTGCAGCAGAAAATTCAACGGATTCAAAAGTAAGGCGGGCAGAACCGATCGAAGCTGCGAATGTGGTCTTAACCTTGCTCTCTGAATAAATAGACTATCCAATACATATTCTAGACTTTACATAGTATTAAAATATGCTACTTATACTATAAATGCGAAAGTTCATGAGCATGTTTGTATGTTTGTTCCTCTTTCACGCAAAAACGGGTTGACGGATATCGATAAAATTTGGTAATGGTACAGATTACAGTTTGGAATGAGACATAAGATATTTCTTATCCTGATATTCCTGCGGGATTAGAAATTGCAATTGCAATTATATCTTTAATCTAACGCCCCACAGCCCTATCAGAACAAACAAGTAGGAGATAATTGAGGCAATGCTAGACGCCACAGGGATAACGCTGTCTACAACTGCTTACATAACGAAACGCATTGCTCAAGGGTATGTTTGTCGTTTAGAAATGGAACCCTCTCGTTAAAGGACAGCTTAGAATTACCACAGCAACCCTGTAAATTTGTAAATGTTTTGGCGGGCACAATCAAAACACATTGAAAGACATTTGAATAGTCCTTAGCTTAGAGGTAATTTTTCTGTTTACGCTGACTAAAACGTTTGACCTGAACCTCGAATGGTACGTGGATGACCATCAATAATGTGATTTGGCAGAATTCACATGGCTAACACCGCTTTGGAGCAAACAACTTGAAAGGCGAGGGTTCGATCCCGCTCCACTATAAAAGTCTTTTCGTATTTAATTGGCCTTTAATTACTTAGGTATTTAGGGGTAAACAGTGAAGTTAGTTAAGCTTTATTAAACCTCTGATCTAGTCCCCATATTATAATCAAGGTGTTTTACGTACTTTAACTTATTTTATCTCTAATCCGGAAAAATCGAGATAAAAGTAACCTACATGTTATTACAAACTATAAACTACATCTGAACCAAATTCATCCAGATCTGTCGACCCGTTTTGGGCGTGAAATAGTAACAAACATTCATACAACATTCATACACACAAACTGTTGCGAAAAGTCCGCAGAGATGTAGCAGACCTGACATGCCTTTGTAAAATACTTAAGGGCAACATAGACTCGCCTGAACTATTGGAGCATGTAGGGATTGCTGTACCTCGTAGCTGTGCAACCCGATGTGAAAGGTTGAAGCTGCATATTCCCTTTGTTCGCACGAATTATAGACAAAATAGTTATTTCGTCCGCACTAGTCGCTTGTACAACTCTCTACGCGACGATACTCGAGTGGATTTGTTTTGTGATAGTATTTCCTCACTGAAACGAGCATTTGTTGACGAACTATTTAATAATTATTAAGTAATATATAACTTTTTTACACCTCTGTAATGTTGTAATGTTTAAAGTAACAAATGTCACCAGCCCAAGAAGCAGAGAGGCACATTCTTCTGCATTACTCTAGATAAAATAAAACAGATACGATGGGAATACAAATGCAGATGAAGTGGCGACTGTATTGACTTTCCCAAGTTTTATTACTAGCACTTGTAGCAATGCGGACTATGCAGTTCAGAGAGGAATGCTTTTAGGCAATAGCGAAAAATCCTTGTCGGCATTTCGAGTACCTATTCCCTAACAGAACTAAACGATTTTTTGGGAAGTTAAATATAAGGGGTTTAACAATGACAATACCTACTAATATAATGGAGGATTTAAGTCAATAATAATCAATTAAATACATATAAATTTATTTACAATGTGTAACTTAAGACTTTGTATCTAACAGATCGGAATCGGCAAACCGACGACGATACAAACCGAATTGTTTAATAATAGTTATACGTGAAATCCTACAGCTTAATTCTATGAGTAATTACGAACTACTTACCAACCTGGAGTGGTGCACATTGCGGGCAACGTAGTAGGTGTGTCCGTTTGTATGTATAGGGATAAGGGATCCCCTTGGGAGGAAATTAAAGGCAACCTAAACTAGATAATTACAGGCTCATTAAATTTGATATATATAAAATATTTTTTTTTCTACCCGCAGATTTCAACTTAGGCTTGCGATCTATTCCGAACAGACTTAAACAAATTATTTTTATTATGTGTTATCGAACAGTATACGCTAAAATAATATGTGAAATTATAATTTCTTAGCTCACAAGCTATGGTAAAACATTATCTCACCTGATGGTAAGTGACGATATAGAAGATCCAGGATGTAAGAGCTTTTCCTAAAATATTAATATCCCATACACCTAATCGAGGGAGCGATGACATTCGGTGGCAAATTTAAATGAAGAGTGGTCGCCGGTAAAGCGGATCAAGAATGGCTCCTCTAACCCGGCAATGGGATTAATTACAGAATATTTTACGTAAAACGGTTATTTAATAGAACGGCAAATGCTTAAATCTGATTTAGATATGATAAAGTTGAGTGACTAAACTTGGTTTAGCCTCCATGGATACAGGGCGAAGGAGTCCACAATTACCTCTATTTATTTGTTTGAACATCATATTTTTACAAGGAATAATACATCCTTAGAATAATCGTTAAAGCAATCGCCTGTAGCGACAAAGGTCTTCGATTCTCAGCTAAGGCAGTATGAAAAGCGATTTTCTCTTTACGGGCTCGATTCTGACTGTTTACTAAGAGAAGAAGACACCTAGACTCGGAATTATAAATACGGCATACTAGTTCCCCTGTGTGGACTTAGAGACTTACTTTGAGGCTCCAAAGCTTGAATGACAGTCTATCTCATTTATTATTATAATCATTTTTTGTTCACATCTATTGCAAGATAGACAAACCTGCTTCCATCGTAAACCCACAATCTCCAACACCGGTATTTTTAGGCAATAATTACTCTTTCTCATTAGAATGTAAATTTGGATTGATTTCCATATCGACAACCTCAGAATTACGGCCCCAGCCTGGTCGCAGACGGTCGAGGCCATAAAACAGGGGTGGTTGAGGGGGATGACCTTCGTGCGACCTTCGAAGTCTGAGTAAATACTTGGTCTACTTGAGTTTATAGATATATTGATTTTATTATGTTATTGAAGGATGCGATGTGAATTCTGAGAAATATCGGTTAAGATTTTGAAGTACACTTAGAAGATTAATGTCGTTATGAATATTAAAACTCAGTAAATTTTCCTTTTTTAAATTAAATGAAAATATCCGATCGCGGTCCGTTTAATTTATTTTGATGTGCCAATCAATGTAACTTTTAGTAGGTTTTGTTACTCAACGAAACTATGACATTTGAACTAATAAAAACGATACATAAAGTACAATAATAAAAGGTTATATTTTAACCCCATCGCAAGTAGTTTCACTCCATTTTCTATCCAACGTTGAGGTTTTTCTTCATTTTTCATGTCTTTTTTAACATTGAAACTGATACAATGTTGGTAGTCATCTGACAGTTCCTTTAAGCATGCCAGGATAGTTTACTAAACAGGACAAGACAAATAATATGTAACGAGCATATTGCATTTGCTCGCTTACTCAACTAAAACTTGTGTTTTACATTTATTTTTACTTTTACATTGTTCACTGTATTGTTTATTTTTATCGTTTTTTTTCGAGCTCTAAAGTTGTTTACCATTTAGTTGCCACCGGCTTATGCGGTTGACATTGAAGTTGGCATTGACACATTTCATCTGTCAATTATTCGTTCGAGTCCTTCATTCGGCTGTTGTCGATAGTTAGTCGCGAATTAAGGTTTTATTACATTTAAAATGTTTTGACATTAAATTAATGCATTGTTCTAAGTAATATGACGTTCTAAATATATATGGGTGAAATTGGGAGGCTGCCAGTAATTTTCTACAAGTAGGTTGTTAGTTCATTCTATCCGACTCACCCTTGGCCGACCGCCGAGTGAAGGGGTTGGCTCGATACATCAACTTCATTCATTCGTCTTATTTTTTTCAATCGTAAACCTTTTTGGGTTATTTACTATCTGAGATTATTACTGAAATCCTGGTGAGTTTCTAGATTTTTGTGTCGATTTAGTTAATAACTTAGTACTCCGTGTGTTATGAGATATTAATTTCTTCCAGTTGACTCTATTTTTGGTTCCGAGAATTTGGTCGCTAACCTCGAAGCGGCTTGCCGGCGCTTTATTCGCCATTGAGCAAGACTTCACCGAATTCAATTCACCGAAACAATACCTAATAAATTTAACTATCTGTTCGTCCTCATACATAAAGCACCAAGCCTCCCATAGACCTTCGTTCTCAGGTATGTAAATTCTCATGTCAGCATCTACATTTTCTTGATTCAAAAAAGAGTTCAATTTGTAAATTCTTACCCAGCATGCCTTCAATACTTTGATGAACTAAATTTAAACAGTGTTTTTCATCTAACTTTCTAATGAAATAAGAATATATTTATTGCTCACATATTATTACATAAAAGTTCATGACAAGTTTTTACTATTCAAATGTGATTCAAATTCTATTCAAATTCTGTTAAGATGTGATTTTGCAGCTGGGCTTTATGTTTACTTACATTTCTAATTGGCATTTGATTAAAGCTAGAGTTATTATGATTTATTGTCAATGAATCTAGTTTAAATTACCTAAATTAGTCCTAGTGCTAGTTCTTGGAATGTTATATTCAAAGGATTTCTTATGTATACATTGCTGCTCAATAGGAGCATAGGTTTAAGTAGTCAAAATGACTGGTAAATCATTATTAATAAAATATGATAGCAAAATTGCTATTTATCTTATAAAATAGACTGTCTTTAGTCTTTGTTTTGTAGTGAGGCCGATTAGGTCTATCTTATATTATACTATCAGTGTGTAATCAATTTCACCTCTTTTCAGGGGGTTTCTTGGTTTTAGATCATAATACTCTAAACAAGCGGTTGTTTTGTCGCCGCTAAATTAAACTCGACATAACTGGCGCCTAAACAAATAAATAACTGGAACTGAACAAGTTGGTTTTACTGCACCTCCCTCACCGGCCTTACTCACCTACTACCCTGCCCTAGCCGGGACAAGGAGAACGTTACATTGGCGCCCTTCAGCGTGAGGCCAGAGGTGCAGGAACCCCAGAAGACATATCCAGGTGACATCTTTCCTTAATTTTGTGATGCTGCCTTATGCAATCCACCGACTGTCCGTGGAGGAACTGCGTTATGAGTTGGAGTGCCGGAATGTAGACTACACTGGACTTAATACTGACGAATTAAGGAAGAAATTGAAAAGCGAACTCAGTAGTAATGTGCAACTTCAACTTAAATGTACGCGTTCCCCTGAGAGTGAATTAGCAGTTGTTGATAAAACCGTTAAGGAGTTAATTTCCACTTTTGATGTCTTAGTTTTCGACAAAACTAACAATGATTTTATAAAATTTTGTACTAAACTTCAACATATAAAAGAACGTTGTAATCGTATTGTACCATCAAATGATAAGGAACTGTTGGAACACTCAAATTATTTTAAACAAATTTTACACATGTTTGATGTGACTTTGACACAAATTCATAATGATAAGTGTAAACCTGAGAACGAAGTTGAATCTTTAAATTCTAATGATAGACCAATTGTCTTGCGAACAGATAACCTTGTTGCATCATGGAATCTTAAGTATCCAGGGCGATCTGAATTTAGTTTAGTAGGTTTCCTTCAACGTGTTGATGAACTTAAGAAATGTCATAGTGTGACCGATAAGGAATTGCTAGCCTCAGCTGTCAATCTGTTTAGTGATCCTGTCTTGCAGTGGTACCGTGGTGTGTCTCATAACTTTGATTGTTGGTCTGACTTAGTTTCTGCTTTGAAAGTTGAGTTTTTACCTTTGGATTATCATCTTAGACTCCGCAGAGAAATTTATAATCGCACCCAGGATGTTTCTGAGGATGCTCTTACATACTTTGCTATTATGAGGCAATATTTTGCCAGACTTCCCGTTCCCTTCGATGAAAGTGAGAAATTAGAACTACTTAAATTTAACTTAGCACCTAGGTATAGATCAAAGGTAATGTTCAAAGATTATAGAAATGTTGAAGAACTGCACCGATATTGTAGGCAGATAGATGTGGCATTGCGGTCGGCTGAGGATTACGTTCCGCCTCCCAGTGAGAATTGTATGGAACACGATTTAGCATTTAAAGGACGCCGCCGAGCTAAGGTTGCCGTGTCTGAAGTGAAAGTCAGCCCTGTCTCCAATAATGATGCAGTTACTAAATGCCGTAACTGTGGCGGACGTGGACATTCGGCTGAAGCGTGTCCATCCAAAAAACTTCCCTATTGTTTCCGTTGTGGCGCTGAAGGAGTAACCGTTAAAGACTGCTCTGGGTGTGGCTCCACTCCAAAAAACGAATTAGGCCACAACCCACCGCCAGGGACCGCTTAGGTCGTGCTTATCAATACACGCAGAAAGACGAATGGACCCGTTGGTTAAAATTTATTAATAACTTCCTACATTCCCCGGATGTGAATACTTGCCATTTTGCACCATCTGTTTATGATAGTAGGCCTTATGCCCATTTACTATTTAATCATACCTTCCATTGTCGAGGTTTATTAGACAGTGGTGCCTCTATTTCCCTACTCAATGAGTCAGCTTTCAAATTGTTCTCCACTCGTTTTTCTGTCGCCTTAGATAAGTCGAATTTGCCAAGCGTCTCAACGGCCGACGGGACCAAATATCAGCCGGAGGGTCGTGTTTATTTACATGTTACTTGTAATGGTGTGTCGAAGGATTTTGATTTTGTGGTTATTTCTAGTCTTAGGGTACCAGTCATTTTGGGCATTGATTTTTGGAAAAGTTTCGATGTAGCCCCCAGTTTTGTTTCACGCTACGCAACAAAAGAAGAACCTCTCTCTAGGCTTCGTTCTTCGTCTCCATCTTCTTCTGATGATGGACTGGCGGTCCTGGAAAATGCCTGGGAAGCTGAAGTCGTTCCTAGTGAGCCGATTACTCAGCGTGACTTGACGCCAGAGCATAAACGAGCCCTAGAACATGTCATGCTTAAGTTTAGGGCCCTTCAATACACTGGAGGACACCTGAGCACGACTCCTCTTTTAGAACATTCTATTGACACTGGGTCGGCTACACCCATTAAACAGCGATACCATAACTTGTCGCCGAACATGTTAAAAGTTTTAGACGAGGAACTGGATAAGATGTTGGAGCTAGGGGTCGTGGAACCTTCAGAATCTTCGTGGAATAGCCCGATGGTCATTGTCCGTAAGGCAAATGGTGAGTTTAGACCTTGTCTGGATAGTCGGAAACTAAATTCTGTGACCGTTAAGTTAGCTTATCCCATACCCTACCTTGATTCTATTTTATCCAACCTTAAAGAAGCTAAATTTATGACGTCGCTAGATTTGAAATCAGCATTTTGGCAGATTGAACTTTCCGCAGATAGTCGACCTAAAACTGCCTTTACCGTCCCCAAAAGAGGTCTGTTTCAATTTACCCGTGTTTGTTTTGGCTTGACTAATGCCCCTCAAGTTCTTCAATCCTTAATGGACCGTCTTTTTGGGCCAGAGTTTCACGGCAAGGTATTCATTTACCTAGATGATATCATTTGTATTTCCCAGACGTTTGAGGAGCACGTACTGCTTCTGGAGCGCGTAGCTGATAAACTGAAGATGGCAAACCTTACCATCAATATGTCGAAGTCTCACTTCTGTCGTTCAAAGCTGAATTACTTAGGTTATGTTGTAGATTCGGAAGGTTTGCGTCCCAACCCTGATAAGGTTGCTGCGATCCTCCAGTATCCCAGACCTACTTCTTCAAAAGAAGTGCGTCGCTTCTTGGGAATGGCATCGTGGTATCGTCGGTTTATCAAGAACTTTGGTTCCCTTGCTGCTCCTCTTACAGCCTTGACCCGAAAAAATTGTACCTTCCTCTGGTCGGAAGCAGCCGAAAACAGCTTTGCTGCCTTGCGGGATGCATTAGTTTCATCTCCTGTTTTGACGTGTCCTAATTTCGATGTACCGTTTTTCGTTCAGTGCGATGCCTCCGATGTAGGCATTGGAGCCGTGCTATCTCAAGAGTCTGAAGAGGGCGAACGTGTCATAGCGTTCGCCTCTCGCACGCTCACTTCGTCTGAACGTCGCTACTCCACAACCGAAAAGGAGTGTTTAGCAGCTCTCTTTGCAGTGGAGAAATTTAGACCGTACGTCGAGGGACACCATTTCACCGTAATAACCGATCACATGAGCCTTAAGTGGTTGACCAACCTAAAGTCACCCAGTGGCCGACTTGCTCGGTGGGCCTGCCGGTTATCACAGTTTGATTTCGAGGTCCTTCACCGAAAGGGTAGCTCTCATGTAGTGCCGGATGCGCTCTCACGGGCCTTGATTCCCGAATGCGACTTCGTGTCGTGTGCCTCCGACGCAGATCCTTGGTACGACTCTATAGTATCTAAGGTGAAAGCTAACCCTTCCGCTAATCCAAAATGGTGCCTGAAAAATGGTGAGCTTTATCGGCATATAAAAAGCCAGTTTGCTTTACAATCAGACTCCGATTGGAAACTGGTAGTGCCCTGCAATCGCCGCCTTGAGCTCTTAAGACTCCACCATGACGAGCCGACAGCGGGCCACTTCGGCGTCTTCAAGACCATGAAAAGACTTAGCCAGCGGCACTTTTGGCCAGGCTTGTTGGCAGATGTGAAGAAATATGTCAAAGCCTGTGATATTTGTCACGCTCATAAATCACCCAATCAAGCTCCAGCTGGTTTCTTCGGTTCACCTAAAGTTGTCGAGCTTCCTTGGGAATTCATATCTGCTGATTTGATGGGCCCATTACCTCGGTCTAAAGCTGGATTTAGCTACCTCTTCGTGGTAACTTGCTTCTTTTCCAAATATTCTATTTTGATCCCGCTTAGGAAGGCTACCGCCAAAGAAGTAGCAACTTGTCTGGAGAAAAATGTTTTTCTTGTGCACGGAGTCCCCAAGACCGTATTAGTGGACAATGGAGTACAGTTTACCTCTTCAAATTTCAGGTCACTAATTGAAAAATATAAAATACCTAATTTGTTTTATACGGCCAAATACCACCCACAACCGAATCCTACTGAACGGGTTAACCGTGTGATTAAGGACACCGTGGCGTGTTATATCCAAGACACGCATAAGGATTGGGACCTCCATATTTCGGAAGTACAAGCTGCCATTAACAGTAGTGTTCATAGTGTGACAGATTTCTCGCCGTATTTTCTACTACATGGACGAGAAATGAAACTGTCGGGCGAAGACTATAAGGGGACCAGCGTTGCCGACACTGTTGAACCAGCAGATCGTAGTGCTTATGCTTCAGGTTTACGGGAATTAGATGTCATCTTTGATCGGGTGCGCCTACACATGAGTAAAGCCTATGAGCGTAATGCTCGCGCTTACAACTTACGTCGTAGGGCGGTTGATTTCCAGCCCGGGCAACTTGTCTGGAAAGAAAATAAGGTGCTGTCCAGCGCTTCTGATAACTTCGCAGCCAAACTGGCCCCTAGGTTTATTAAGTGCAAGGTGATTAGAAGGGTCGGACCTTTAGTATATCAACTTGCTGATCTCAATGGCAAGGATTTGGGTAATTGGCACGTCCAAACGTTAAAACCCGGTTAGTTTCTTTTTCTTTAAAAAAAAAAAAATATGTTATATTTTTTTTTCCTAGTTGAGGGGGGTGTGTAACGAGCATATTGCATTTGCTCGCTTACTCAACTAAAACTTGTGTTTTACATTTATTTTTACTTTTACATTGTTCACTGTATTGTTTATTTTTATCGTTTTTTTTCGAGCTCTAAAGTTGTTTACCATTTAGTTGCCACCGGCTTATGCGGTTGACATTGAAGTTGGCATTGACACATTTCATCTGTCAATTATTCGTTCGAGTCCTTCATTCGGCTGTTGTCGATAGTTAGTCGCGAATTAAGGTTTTATTACATTTAAAATGTTTTGACATTAAATTAATGCATTGTTCTAAGTAATATGACGTTCTAAATATATATGGGTGAAATTGGGAGGCTGCCAGTAATTTTCTACAAGTAGGTTGTTAGTTCATTCTATCCGACTCACCCTTGGCCGACCGCCGAGTGAAGGGGTTGGCTCGATACATCAACTTCATTCATTCGTCTTATTTTTTTCAATCGTAAACCTTTTTGGGTTATTTACTATCTGAGATTATTACTGAAATCCTGGTGAGTTTCTAGATTTTTGTGTCGATTTAGTTAATAACTTAGTACTCCGTGTGTTATGAGATATTAATTTCTTCCAGTTGACTCTATTTTTGGTTCCGAGAATTTGGTCGCTAACCTCGAAGCGGCTTGCCGGCGCTTTATTCGCCATTGAGCAAGACTTCACCGAATTCAATTCACCGAAACAATACCTAATAAATTTAACTATCTGTTCGTCCTC
Organism: Stenoptilia bipunctidactyla; assembly: GCA_944452665.1. Lineage (NCBI taxonomy): Eukaryota > Metazoa > Arthropoda > Insecta > Lepidoptera > Pterophoridae > Stenoptilia > Stenoptilia bipunctidactyla. The sequence goes on along the minus strand of OX101737.1, from coordinate 929,672 downwards.
ATACATAAAGCACCAAGCCTCCCATAGACCTTCGTTCTCAGGTATGTAAATTCTCATGTCAGCATCTACATTTTCTTGATTCAAAAAAGAGTTCAATTTGTAAATTCTTACCCAGCATGCCTTCAATACTTTGATGAACTAAATTTAAACAGTGTTTTTCATCTAACTTTCTAATGAAATAAGAATATATTTATTGCTCACATATTATTACATAAAAGTTCATGACAAGTTTTTACTATTCAAATGTGATTCAAATTCTATTCAAATTCTGTTAAGATGTGATTTTGCAGCTGGGCTTTATGTTTACTTACATTTCTAATTGGCATTTGATTAAAGCTAGAGTTATTATGATTTATTGTCAATGAATCTAGTTTAAATTACCTAAATTAGTCCTAGTGCTAGTTCTTGGAATGTTATATTCAAAGGATTTCTTATGTATACATTGCTGCTCAATAGGAGCATAGGTTTAAGTAGTCAAAATGACTGGTAAATCATTATTAATAAAATATGATAGCAAAATTGCTATTTATCTTATAAAATAGACTGTCTTTAGTCTTTGTTTTGTAGTGAGGCCGATTAGGTCTATCTTATATTATACTATCAGTGTGTAATCAATTTCACCTCTTTTCAGGGGGTTTCTTGGTTTTAGATCATAATACTCTAAACAAGCGGTTGTTTTGTCGCCGCTAAATTAAACTCGACATAACTGGCGCCTAAACAAATAAATAACTGGAACTGAACAAGTTGGTTTTACTGCACCTCCCTCACCGGCCTTACTCACCTACTACCCTGCCCTAGCCGGGACAAGGAGAACGTTACAAATAGCAATAGGACAAGTAGGTAACAACTTTTAGCAACATCTATAATTCAAGTAGCTATAGTTTAAACCTTGAAGAGAGTCTTACAAATCCGTGAGTAATCATAAACGAAAAGGGCCTTAAATAGTTCTGTACTCACCTCTATCATTTGCCAAGTCAGATTTTAACTTAATGTCGAGGGTATAGAGTTCAGATTCAAGTAAATTTTTTGGACAGATTTGTAATGCTTGATGTGCAGCCTTCTGTACCTTTGCTACGTAACCCCTTATTCTTCCTTTACATATTTTATAAACAAATTTTAACTTACCTGCCATAGAAAATCGATTCACCACTGAAAATCATTTAAAATTACCTGAAACAAGTTAAAAGAAAATTAGTTTCAAGAATTTAACCCAGCTACTGAGAATATTCCGCTTTCAAGAGATTTAAAAGCTTTCTTGGTAACTACGCAGTTAGGAATTAGCTTTTTTTACTAAGAGTTGAGAGGAAGATACTTTAGCTACGAATTCTCAATTCTTGGAAGGTTTTCCAATAAAGTATTAGAAGGCTCTTTTGCCGTAGTAATTTCCTTGATGTTAAAAATTAAAATACCTTCAGAAATCATTCTGGAATATTTTGTTCACAATATTTATATTTTAAATATTTAAATATTTTGTCTGGGGATTTTATTACATACATACATAACTTCACGCCTGTATCCCTAATGGGGTAGGCAGAACATCAGAGGTTATAAGACCAACTGATGTCACGTTTGACTAATGAGGTATTATAATGATTGCGAGAGGCTATTGCAGTGACAGGGGGTCAGCCTATCGCCCACAAAAATGCCAATAAAACCTCTGTCCCTTAACCGACTTTTACAGTATTCCCGGGAAGAGAAGCAGCTGGCACATTCTATGTTTTTCTTTCACTCCCAGTCCAGCATGGAAGTATTTATTTATTTTTATCTTTTAATAATAAATATACTTTTATTATTTAATAAGAGCAGTAGATCGCTCAGGATTCTAACAGTTGAATCACTCGCTACGCTCGTGATTAAATCGTTAGAATCCTTCACTTGCTCGTTATAGTCCCACTAACATGACATCAGTTCGAATGTGTTTGAAACTTATAAAAGCATTACAATTTTAAACCTAAAAATATCTATCACTAACTTTTACTGGCTGTAATTTTATGAGTCTTTTCCCACGTCTTTTCCTTCTTAAAGTGTCAATTTTCTGTCGATGAAAGTCTTTAAAACTGACAATATTGACACAAAATTTTTAGAAAATGTTGTTAATGGGCATACTTCTTAGTAATAGCGGTGTAATGTTTCAAATACACTACATTACTAGCTGTTGCGCGCTGTTTTATACCCGCGCAATTTTGATTCCCGCGGGAATTTCGGGATAAAAAGTAGCCTATGTGCTATTCCAGATTGTATTCTATCACTATGCCAAATTTCATTAAAATATTTGGGCCGTTTTGCCGTGATTGAGGAAATCCATACATCCATTCACCCAAACATTCACTAAGTAATATTTTGATATGTATTTTTTTAAATGCATTATTGTTAAGTATTATATTATTTTTCAACTGAAAGTTTGCGCGCTGGACAAAGCCTAGTTATTACCCCGTATTAAAGTCGTTGTATATTGAAATAGCATTAGATATCGTATGATATTAGTGTGCGATGGTTGTATGCTTTTGCGTATAATATTAGTAGTTTTTATAGTATTAGTTAGAAGTACAATACCTAGCTACATATAGAACGGGATCTGAGCCGTCGCCGCCTCATTATGACGTATGAAGGCCCTGTAGTTTAAAAAGGTTATAGCACAGTAGGTACAGATATCTATAGTAATTCAACTTCATACAAACGGACGAAACGCGAGCTCTACCTACGCGGCTGGATCTCGGCAAGCGGCCAGTCGCGAGTGTCTGCATACCGAAACAGTTGTTGATGGAGCTTTACGTTAATAAATGTGAGCGACACAGCTTAGGTTATACATTCTATTTATTATTACATATTTATATTTTTATTTGTTTGCGCTATAACTAATAATTTTGTAAAATGTATTTTGTAAATTTTATTGTTTTTAATCTATATTATGATTGAAGGATGTAAGATTAGAGTTCTTGGCCTCAAACGTGAGAAAACTATCAAAGTAGTCGAGTAGATCGTGCCCGGCAACCTAGCCGACCTCCGCGCCTTTTTATCTTCCTCTTTTGTTAACTTAAGTATATTGGGAATTCATTAAATTCGAATAAGTGCTATCCGTTTGTTTAATTGCATCGATTCTGACCATCCGTCGTCGTTTACATACGGATTGTTTATACTTTAAAATGTAATAATCTTTTCTTAATCTTAACCTTTTCGTGCGTCTCAGTCGAGGCGCAAGTATTTTTCGGTTACTTATTTATAAGACCGATTTGTTATTCAAACGTAACGTAAACATGGTTTTTTGACACAAAACGTATTTTTGTTGTATACTTCCTAATCAATTTACAAAGTATTTTATTTGTTTATATAAAAAAGTATATTTGCAGTTACAAAACTAAATGGAAGTAAGCACAAAGTAGGCATATGTAATTTAAACGCTGAAGGCGGGCAGCCCTATCACATGTGAACGGACCGCGGCGCCTGTAGGCGTTTATTTCAAAAATGCGGCCGAGTTCAATTACTGTAGGTATCTGTACTGTGGTTTTAGAAAGACGCAAACGACTATGTGGCGTCTGATGTAAAGTAATCACCTTTCATGGACACCTGTACTAACAGGGGAATTACCAATGTATTGTCGACCCAGCGGGTGCAAGCACAGAACTTTGTCGATTCGTACATTTACAAATTCGTATAGTATGTAGTCGGTTTCAAGGTTTTAGTAACAATATTTTTTTATCTTACAGTTATTTAAGAGTACAACATGTGTACAAACATTAGAAAATAACAAGGCACACATTTATTTAAGCGGGCCGTGCGGCAATGGATAGATATCAATTATTGCTTACAAACCGTCTCTATACTATGCGAACAGTCGTCAATATACGAGTCGATAAAGTTCTGTGCTCGCACTGCACCATAGTCTTCATGCGCACTTTCCATCAAGTGGCATGGAAAACAAACGTCCCATGCTTATTATTAAAAAAAAATCACGTAAAAAAACACGTCCATCCACGAGAAACCTATTCACTCTACACTTAAAAGTACCAGGACTGTAGTAGTCAGGAAAAACAGACGCAGGCAGAGTGTTCCACACCTTGGCAATCCAAAAAGTAAATCTACTATACATATAGGGATGGAAATTCTGTCTGCGTCTAGTAGTCCAATTGTAGGCGGCACCTAGGTGGTCTTAATGAAAATGAGAAAAAAATATTAAATAAAACACTTTTTAACCGAATTCATCGCGTATATTTACGTTTTAAATTTTAACTCGACGTTTCGGTGTCTTTGCGGACCCCGTGGTTAAAATGTAAATATACCCGATAAATCCGGTTAAAAAGTGTTTTATTTAATAGTATGAATCGCGAAAACTTGTCTTATTATGAGAAAAAAATAACCGAACCACTGTGAAATTAATATTCGTTATCGATTTCGTACGGATGATTCAGCACTGAGTGATGCCAAATATTTTCATAACACAAAGGTCACCTTATTAAGAAGTTATCGCTTAGAAAGATAAGGCCGCCCAGATTGACTCTACTATTTTAATGTGCCCTTGTAATATTTTGAATACTTAATTTAATTAATTTATACTTTACTCAAAAAAACTATTTATTTAGGTAGTAGCAATCCACCCAGTATTGGCGAAGGTAGTTGAGAAATCCCGAGTCGGCATAAATTGTCCATCTTCCGAAACCATATTTAATCCAATTAAAAAAACTAATCGAAATAAAAATATATCGAATAAAGCTAAACTTTCCCCGAAAATCAGTCCGTTTTACCTGAAAACTATTTCAATATCTGTTTATTCGATTTGATCACGTTTAGATAGATCAACAAACGCACCAGGGAGCGCTGTTATACAATTTTATTTGGATAACTAGCTGACCCGGCAACGACGTCGTTCCGCCTATCAGTCGATTCTTTAATTTTTTTAATATGGTACCTACCTTTTTTCATTTTTTTTTTAAATTCCAGATAAGGTTATATTTTTATTGACAATAGCTGCACCCGCGACTTCGCCCGACCTGACAACCCAGTGGTGGCATGAGCGTGAGCTGCGAGCGGTACTGGACAGTAGGTACTTGGACATTACAACATTACTTAATTTTTCTAAAATAAAAGATTTTTTCTAAAATAAACGTTTCCTAAGTTACTCCCTATTACATCAGCTATTTACCAATAAAAGTCCAAAAAAAAAACAAATTTAAAAAAACGTTAGTTGGTGTTTATATGCACCGTATATTCATATGCATGTAGTAAAAAACGTTATTTTCAATATAACAAACAGACAATCCAATTTTATACAGGGTGACTGGTGAAAATTTGCAATACTGAAGGAGAGCACTCTGTACTCGATTCTGATCATAATTATGTAATAAAAGTAGCTACTTAATTTTTCACCAGAAATACCTATGAATAAATAATGAGACCTTACTACACTTTTACCGACGCGCTGCCTCAGTCAACACGCACACAGCAGTGTTCCCGCCACACGCACACAACCACCATCAAATGCTAATTATTTATTGTATTACGCTAATGTTACCATGCATTGCGTAATGAATTCTTTAACTTCGGAGAAGTTTACTCAGTAAATAATTAATATTTATTTTTTCTCTTCATGTATGATCTTAAGCTATCACGTCCTGGAATTTTGAAAGTGACCCACCAGTCGCCTTGTATATATGAATAAATTATATTTTTACTGATATAACTGCTCTGTTATAAACTACTCTTTTTAACAATCGCCGGGAGTCCCCACTCGCGCGACAAAAGAAAAAGGCTTTAAACTTGCTGAGTTTATATCATATTTTGACGACGACTATGGCGATGGGGTAAACCTATCTGCCTCAGACGCCAGTGGTTGCGGGTTCGAAACCCACGCAAAACAAGAAAAAAGAATGTTCCGTGTCTGGGTGTTAAGCTATTTATGTATTAATATTCTAGGTTCCCCCCTAGTTCGCTACATGGTATCCCATAACACAAGCAAATCTTACTTTGGGGCCATGTAGTTGGTGTGATTGTCTGGGGTTTATTATGGTTTATATTATAATTATCTTTGTAGGCCGATTTTTTAAACGAAAATATTTTTCCAGTATGTGAGGGTCGCATAAACAAAAATAACGTTGTATACACTGTTAAAAATTATGTGATTTTACGTGCAAAAAAAATACATAAACCTGTAGAATGTACCGAAAAATTTCAGTAAATTTTGGGAAAGAAAATAATTTTCGGTAATTTTACAGATTTTTAATTATTTTTATGTAATTATACCTAAAACGTGTATAATGACAGAACAATTTGTATTTTTACACATGGCCTGGGATTATTACAGATGCAATACATAAAAAATGTGTAAATATACTTTAAAAAGGTATAAAATTGCCGAAACATACGTAAATTTCCATAAATTATAGAAAAAATGCACAATGATGTAATTTTACTTTGGTTAATGAGTACTTTTCAATTTTTAATTCTAAAAGTACATAGAAAAGTACATAAATTTCAGTAATTTTACATATACTTTCAAAATTCCCTATTTTTATGTCATTTTCGTTTATTCTTATGTAGTTTTACCTTAAACGTGTAAATATTCTTTAAGGAAGTATAAAAATTGCCGAAATGAATGTGATGTTCCATAAATTCTGAAAAAATTACACAATTATGTAATTTTACGTTTGTTGGTTGGTAGTAAGTTTACAGATACATTCAAAATTACCAATTTTTATGTCATTTTCGATTATATTTATGTAATGTTACCTGAAACGTGTATAATGACAGAACAATTTGTATTTTTACACATGGGCTGGGATTATTACAGAAGCAATACATAAAAAATGTGTAAATATACTTTAAAAAGGTATAAAATTCTACATATAGGTAGACCTATAGGTCTAATAAATGTTACGTTTTTTCAAACGACTTCAAAAAAAGAGGAGGATCTCAATTCGTAGTGCCTGTTTTTTTTTTATTTTTGTAACCTCATAACTATTGACTGCGTGAACCGATTTTGATGATTCTTGTTTCATATGATAGAGGATTCTTCACAGTTGGCCCCATATAAATTTAATATGTATGAATTCGGAGATCGTTTACCATGACGACCTTCTATTTCAGCCAAAGTTTTGACGTGAAGTCGATTTGGTAATGTTCTGCATTCGTTGATTATTTAAATTAATTGATATTATAAAACAAATCGTTTATATGTTTATCTCTGGATCCAACAGTCATTTTAAATAAGTTTTTTAGTTAAGGTACTATACAGGGTGTTTGGTCCATCGCCGGAAAAATTTATATGACTTCTAGAGTAGGTTATATGCTATGTCCTAGTGGCCCTTAAAATTTCAAAGCCATGTAGTGTTTGTATAATAACATTTTTAAACCTTTTTCGTTATCACCTCGAAATCAGCATAAAAAGAAAATAAAGTATTCAGTATAGACAGCAAATTTTTATCTCGTTTAAATGTGTACTATTTTCGGCTTCTCTCGACACACAAAAAACAATATCATTAGTTAACGTAAGAAACTAAAATAAAAACTAGTTATCTAATGTCACTATTATATCTTAGGGTCTATAGTTTATAATAACGTTAACGAAATATTAAGTGAACTCCAAAATCTTAACAGATACGAGTTAAAAAGAAAATTATTACTTTTCTACTCACCTTGAACTACTCTGAAACAGAAAAACTATTCAATGTTCCAGGATTATAACATTATTACAAACTCACACACACATATATACTCATACATGCATCTACCTACATACCATTTTATATAATCCAATTCCTAATGTATAATTTTTAGTTTTCAATTTTATTTCCTTTTTATTTTATTTTTATTTTAAAATTCCATAATCCCCCTGCTTTAATTTTTTAACTTCTTATTTTTTATAACATCTCATTTGGCGGGAGAGCACTGCTCACAGTGCTCTTCCGCCTCTGTGTCACAGGTTACCTTAACAAGTTACCTATTACAGGGGTCCAGAGTATTCCTCTCAGAATGTTCTACAGATAATCTTGTTTTATAACCATGTTGATTACGAATTCAAAGTTTGTACCTACTATCTGTAAACTTTGTTTAGTTGGAAACAATGAAATTTATTATTATTTTGTTTTATTGTATTGGATGTCAAAAGAAGTCTAAAACAGTAGACATTTAAACAAGATCAAAATTAGCTGTCTACACTCAATACTTTTTTAATTTTTATATTTGTATGATGATTTCGGGGTGATAAACGAAAAAAGTTTTATAATGTTATTTAAAAAAAAACCACGTGGCTTTTGAAATTGTAATGGCTACTAGGGCATAGCAGATAACTTATTCTACAGACTATATCAATTTGGCCGGCGATGCACCTAACACCCCGTATAATATGTTTTATAACGAAATGTCCACTGCATCAGGAGCATAGCGGACAAATCTGCGCGAAAATCCTTGTGTTTAATAAAAAGACTGATCGTTCACATTCTTACACTGTAATCATATTGAATATAATAATAGAGGCGCCAAGATATCGATAGATAAAGGTAATTACAAAGTAGGCAAATACCTAACGTTTTTGTTTTGTTTTATATTTATCTTTAAAAATAATATTTCAAAAAGCTTTCGGATCTAGTGTTCGTATAATTAAACTAGCTGTTGCGCGCGGTTTTACCCGCGCAATTTCGATTCCCGCGGGATTTTCGGGATAAAAAGTAGCCTATACGGATTCGGAAGAATCCCTCTAAGTAATGGTAAAAGAAATTTTGAAATCGGTCCAGTAGTTTTTGAGCCTATTCAATACAAACATACAAAAATACAAAGGTTTCCTCTTTATAATATTAGTATAGATTACTTAATTTATATAAAAAAATAACTTATTGAATTAACTGTTCAATAAACTTAGCTGACTGCATTTAACTAAAATATTTTCTTAATTTGAATTTTTTACGCCGAAACCAGGTCTCAAATTGAGGTAGCTCTCAAATAAAGACGAGGCAAAAGGATATCTTAGTATTTTTTTTAGTATTTGACACCTGTGAAGCTATCAGGATTCGAAGTTTATTGATTACTGATTTTTAAGATGAAAATACTAAATAAAATCTATCACAGCTGGGATTGGAACCCAGATCTCCCGCATACTGGGCGCGCCCTCTACCAACTGAACTACCGGACCCAGGGCGGTAAGTATATGAATTGGATTAATTTTTTAATCTTTAAAATTATATGTAAAAAGGCTTATGAGTATCATAAATTAACTAATTTATTTGAAGTTTGGAAAAATTAAAGGAATGCGTAACCATAATTTTACGTATCTTTTATCCAGTTTATATACTTAACACAAATTCACAAACTTATTCAAGATACTTTGGCATTAATTTTATAAATACTTAACTCTCTACGTGAATAACTAAATAATAAAACTATATTCATGTTGCCCATTGCTAAAAACCGCTCATCTTTCTAGGAGACAGAAGGTCGTCGGCGAGTGACTATTTGACAATATTACCGGTGTTATTATTTAAATAATATCGTAAATTTACAAATAGAATGTGCGCCAAAGATAAGGAAAACGATAATAGCAATAGTTTCGCTATTTATAAACAGATTTCCTTTAACCCGAGCGTCTCCGTCGACGATAATAATGAAATATCAAGTGGTTATGTAACGCAAACAAAGAACGCCCTTGAGCATTCTGAAAAGCGTGAAGGTTAAACTTATTTACGCTATCACAAAAACTAAATGCGATATGCCTTATCAGGTTGAAGATAAAAGCGTAATAAATTAACGTTAAATTTTAGAGCCACTTAAACGTTTGTATCAACACAGCTGATGTTTGTAAACTGTGATGACCTGTCAGCGATTGAAGTGTCAAAACATCAGCAGGGCCTCTAATGTTCAAATAGTGAATCTTAAGGGCGACTTCGCCGATTTCCTTTTGATCCGAGATTGACAAATCTCAGATCTGATCAGAACAAGATCAGAAGCTAGTTTTGATCGCGATTTGCTTGTCACGGATTTCATGGGCTTCGTTTTTATCTCATTAATTACGATCTGTGCAGCCGTAGGTTTCAAAAACGAACAATTTTTATATTAAAACTAATTTAATTCAAATAAGAATGAATTACAATATTAAAACTACAATTATAATTATCAACTAAAAATAGGTGCCTAATAGTTTAGCTATGATACTTATGACTAGGAATGAACGAAAGAATGATGCGTTCAAGGTGTTGCAATAAAAAAAATGGTTCCTTCTCAAATGACGAAATAAGAAAGTCAGATCATGATATTTTTTAATCGTTAGTTTATATAAACAAATAATAGTTTCATATGACACAATGACAGAAGGCAGCTCTTAAACTCGTTTTAACCCGCTAAACGGCGATTTAAGCTAATCTACGATTTATTTATGTCGATGAAAAAGAAACTTGAAGGCGGAACTCGTTTTAACATACAATCAGAGTTCAACTCGAATTGATCGCGTTTTAATACATCGGTAAAATTGGGGCTTAGGATCAAAACTTAAGCGGCCTCGTTTAAGCAAGGGCGTCGTGCGTTTTTACTACATCGCCGGCTCTACTATGAAACCATCTGCTGGTTTAGAGTATAACCGGCGTATTAACGAAAACTGGACGGAAGCGACGGCGACAGCGGCGGCGCGGGCAGCGATTTCCGCTACACGATAGAAAGTATTGAGTTTGTGTTGCACCGCGACAACTCGCTCTCTCGCCCGCTGGCGTCGAGAACGGCTCAGATTCCCCGCGTCGTCGTCGTTTACCGCGCCGCTGTCGCTGCCGTCCAGTTTGCAGCCGTAACACAGCCCTGTGGTAGGCTCATTACAAAGAGGTTTGATGATGATGAGAAGGCTGAAGTTCTTTATTGATTTGAAACGCAGTCAATGCATCTATTAGGTGTATTTGAAAAATAGAATTCCCTTGTTAAAACAATTTTTTTTTATGGCTTTTTGATGTTAGGTTATTTTTTTTAAAATCCAAATCTCATTGGATTATACAATGAATAAGAAATGAGAAAACGGAGAATGTTTTTTTTAAGTAAGTATACCAATTTATATCTTTATCAGTTTTCAAATTTCTTTCTTAAAAAAAATACGTTTCAACCGTGTTTAATTGCGTTGAGTTAAACTTTAACTCAAAAGTTTTACTCTGTGGTCACTCAAGAGTGTGATTTTTATAAGCAACAAAAAGTCACTAAGCAGATAGTGTCTTGAGATTAAATTCTCAGGAATTTACTTATACCTACCTATACTAAAGTCAAAACACCGAGTTGATGTGCGTATAATGTAGATGCAAAACTGTCCGGTAGTGGCGTTAGGAACTAGTTTGTTAGAAAATAGAATCGCGGTCATTACACCTGGACTCGCGTTCGTACTTCGAATTGATTATACCGGGGCCGTGGCAAGGGTGACGTAAAGGGACTTACGTTTAGTTACAACTTTAGGTAATAATAAAAAATAACCACACTTTATTGACAACGAAACAAACATTTCTGCCAGGCAACCGATAAGTTTGTCGTGAATTCAAACGATAGTGTTTGTGAATGCGTACGCAACTGTTTCTGCACTCAAAAGTGAAAAAAGAAAATGCAATAATGAAAAAATGCAGAAATACGGAGATAATAGGTACAGAAGGCAGCAGATCAAGCGTTCCAAACCTGTAAAAACATTGTAATTGAACCTGAACTCTATACCATCGACATCAAATAAAAATTTGGTTGGGTTTTGACAGTTTTGTAACGCTTCTGTAACTTAACTCATATCATAAAATTAAAGAAATCTATACATATAATAAAATGGTAGGAAAGTCAAAACTGTACATTGAATATTTTTTTAAAAGAATACTTGGGGTATGATCTACAATCGAAACAGAAACAAAAAATATAGTTTTTAGAATTTTTGTCTGTTTGTCTGTTTGTCTTTCCGGGATAAACTCAAAAAGTACTGCATGGATTTACTTCAAATTTGGCATGAAGATAGTTAAGAAGTCGGGTCAACATATAGGCTACATATTATCACGCTAGCAGTGTTATAATCGTAGGTGCGTTTGGTGCTGCATAGCGTTCACGCAGACGTCGTCGCGGGCAGCAGCTAGTCATCTGATAACATTCACCATTTTTTGATGATTTGGCACAAAATAATTCGATGGTCTTATTCGAAGAGAACCTTACTTTACAATTCCACTTAAACATAAGACTCACAGATCAAGTAAATCTATGTATAATCTTACAAGTACAGTTGTTAAGTAGGTACTTCACGAAGCGTGGCATGCCTTGCTTCTTGACCGTTGAAGGAAAATCGTAAAATCTATGACTACATTGTTGTTAGTTAAGTTTTGCTATAAAATGTACGCAGGGCTATAAAATACCTAAATAACTAACTAGATAGTAGAGGCGGGAATAGATTATGAAAGGAAATAGTTTCTCTTGTGGTAAAACTACTTCAGATAAAGAGTTTTTTTGGAATTTTAATAATGATATCTTTTTCGGTTCTGTTTATTATTCAATTTAACCGTATTTTAACTCGACTTCTCAGGGTATGGATTGAAAATACAGTAAAATATTTACACATGATTTAAATGACGTTTTGCACTTAAATGAAGCTTATGACAGTTCCAAAATGTCGCAATGATTGGTTACCGTTGATACCATGTTAAACCCGCGGCTGACATCTATCTTACCTGATGGTGAGTGAAGTTAAGGTAGGAGATGCAAACGGACTTGAGAGAGATCTTGTTCTTCATAAAACATCGCCGCTACATATCAAGCACAGCCTGAACGGCAAAATGTGGCAACTACTTATTTACGAAAGGAATTATCCTTTACTTATTTTTCAGCGAATCTTGAAAGGAATTGCACAGTTTTCCTTTGCTCAGTCGTCTTTATGACACGCTTACCTACAAGTAAAGAAGCGGTAGAATAGTTTGCTCTTCCAAACCGACTTAAATTGTAAATATAAGCACTCTACAATCGTTTACCTGAATAAACTAAATACAAAACAAACTCGAATCTTCCTTAACAAGCTACCATAAGCATCACGTAGACGGGTCACGACACGATATGCACAAACAGGCAATCGTACCCAGAATGTAAATACTCGTTGGTCACGTGCGCTAAATGCACAATAATAACATTATTATGTGCACTATTGGAAAACGTTGTTCGCTCGGCGCCGGCGCATCCGACTCCGTCTACTATATATAGAACGTTGAGCCGGTGTTTTGATGACTTGCTGTTTTACACTACAGTTGTTGCGGGCTTGTTTTTTGTACTGTCGCATAATTTGTCGCAAAACATAATTGGTTCTATAGGACAATGGTGACTGAATTATAGAGAAAATGTTAATGATTTCACGCCATTTTTTTCAAATTATTATCTTTATATTATGGATTTTTTTTATCTTTCTTAGATTCAATTGTTTATCTATCAGTTTTGTGGTAGCAGCTGATTGAAACTTTGATAAGCTAAATACTTAGTTTATCTGAATTGTGTGTGGGTTGTGTATAGGTTTGCAACCTGACATTACTATATTATTAAATTTACGTGGATGCTGCCGCGGCATTTTGTAAACCAGAAAAACATATAAAGCTTTTCAATAATAATAATAAATAACATTAATTGACACCTTCCGCGGAGGTCGTCGAGGAACATGCGAAACCGATAGTTTTCCGATCTGTTTATAACAAAGCAGGCCATAACTAATTCAACATATCCTCATTAAAACAAAACAATACACTGCACTTATGAACTATACTTTACTGCTGTGACAATCGTTTCTGAAATCGTTTGCGCATATAAAAGCTCTTTAGTGACCTTGACAGATCTCGATGCCGTTCACTAGACAAGATGATATTCTTGTAGAGGTTTTTGGAACTTTGTATCTTTGAAAGCTTTATTCTTAATAATTAAGGTTGATTTTGCGGTTGATAGCGTCGTCAACACTATTTAGAATGTAGAGTATTTAGCTTGTAGATAAAAGATTTGTCCATGCTGTGCTCCAAGAATGCAGCAACTCAATATTGTCGTATGAATTTACTATTGGTGACCACTTCAAACATTGGTTGCTAAAACTGGTTACTATTGGCCAAGTCATGCATTGGTTGCAAAGAAACGCACAGTATACTCCGTCTCTAATTAATTGCCGCATTTTACACTCGTGTTGCTTTGTCGTGTACAAAGAAAATGAAATAAAACTATAAATAGTAAAATGACCGTAAGTGATATTTAACTAATTAAAAAAAAAGAACTATTTTAGGCTGTCTTAGAATGGACAGGCACAGGATTTACTTGATCGCAACTTGACAATGCGTTTCCGTTCCCACCGCCCAAGAATATCACTACGGCCGGAAAAGGTCAGGGACCGGCGAAGTAGCATCGTGTAAGATTATCAGAATCTAATACCAACGCCCGGTCGAGCCGCCTTCCTGTGAAATCGCGTCGCATTAGACCACCAGCATTCGGCCATTCTGGCCCCGCCATTATCTAGTTAATTCACCAGAATCTGGCCTCACTGGATGAGACAATGCAAAAAAGAGGGTGACCTTTCGCATCCCCTACACGGACTAGGACTGAGAACCCACTCACCCACTCGTTCCTCAGATGGGGCCTGCCGTAGCATCAGGGGATTGGGTTAATTTTTGAGATAGGTTTTCTTCCTCGCAGCCCGAGGACTCCAGTCCTGTTTCTGCCCAGTGTAACGGGTTTGCCGATGACTCGGAAGCCAAAGCAATCCAAGTTTCCTCGCCCCTTTGTCCTCATTGGACAAAGGGGCGAGGAATATACGTCTGATAATCAAAGGAATACCGAGGGGAAATACCCCGTAGTTGGTTTCGATCTGCGCCATCGAGACGGTAGCTCCCATATCTGGTGGTCTATCCGCCACACGAGGACGCACCCAATTTAAGGCCAGTTACTCCACACGCATGGTAGATCGTATCCTGGGTCTAGAAATAGGATACTTATTTTCATGCAATTAATATTTTTCTTCGATTTTTTGAACGCGCTTAGGTATCTCAACCATCTGTTCATATTTTAATTTGAATGTTTGAATTTTGGCTTCGGCCAAAATCAAGAAATTCCTACGTGATTAAAGTCAGGGGGGTAAAACCGCGCGTGACTGCTCGTAAGTCTGTAAATAATACAAAAGAGGTTCCCAAACATCTTGCGTCGTAGATTGCTATGTTTTATGCTTTGGGTAGACCCCTAGGTAGGTATGCTTTGAGTGGATACCTAATATTCACTTTTTGATTTTTTTATATTACCTCCATCCCACAACTTACAAAATTTTATAAACATAAACATATATCACTTTTTAGATAGGTACTTTTACAAATAATGTATATACATATCTTTATATTATAAGATAATGTAATGTAAGTAAATAGGCACTATCAGTTTAAGTTGAGATCCACTACCATGGACTCCCATTTTCATTTCATGGAGCCCCTAAACTTTTTTCGCAGTCGTAGACCCCTTGCACGTTGTCATAGACCCCTAGGGGTTGATATAGACCACTTTGGGAATCACTGGAATACACAAAGGTGACCAGACCCGGATTTCTAACGGTATAACACGCAGAGCGCTTCGAAATTGAGTTCGAATTTTGCTATTCTAATTTCGCGTGGTCGTCCGCTTAATTCTGCAAACTGGACGGCAGCGACAGCGGCGCGGGCAGCGACAGCGGCGCGGGCAGCGACAGCGGCGCGGGCAGCGACAGCGGCGCGGGCAGCGACGCGGGGAATCTGGGCCGTTCTCGACGCCAGCGGGCGTAAGAGCGATTTGTCGCGGTGCAATACAAACTCAATACTTTCTATCGTATCAGCTGTCGCTGCCGTCCAGTTTGCAGCCTGAGTCTCTCCCCTATCCCTTCAGCTTTATACTATTAGCAAGTAATTAAAATAGTAAATGATGAACAAAATCTAAACCAACACGCAATTTGCAGAAACACACAAAACGACCGCGTTTCCTAAATCAATACATTTTAATACACTCCAAACGCCCTGAGAATAACAATTCGCATCGCTAACCTGACATCAAGGGCCATAAACTACCTCATAACTTTTGTCCAGCGGTGTTTTAGAGCCATGGAAATCACTGTCGGATAGCAGGCAACACTAGAATTGCCTCAGATCGCTAACAGAAATTCGTATTTTATTACGTCTAGTTCATAAATATACTTATCAGGTTAAGAGAACTTGACTTATCGTTTGCGGTGTGGCATTCGAAAGTTCTTATTTAACTTAGGCACCTAAGTATACCTACAAACGTTTCACGATTCATAGTTTTTACAATACTTTCAAATTTAAAATTGGCTTAAATAATAAAATGGGTTTTATTGGAGGTTTTTTATGGGCGATAGGTTGACCGCCTGTCGCTGCAATAGTCTCTCTTTACCATTACAATGCCTCCAAATTTGTCAAATGTGACATCAGATGGTTTTATGACTTATGATGTTATGACCACCCCATAAGGGATACAGGCGTATAGTTATGGATGTTATGTAATAAACTATAGAAAGCCTTCTTTGCTTTTCCCGGTTGGGGAGGATATTTGTCTGATGAACACAGATGTTATAGGTATCTAAATTAAAATTAAATTAAAATTATTTCTTAAGGTTTCAAGATTTACTATAGTAGGTAAATATTAAGTACCTTTTAAATACAACCGGCATATATTGCCTTCTATGCCAGAGGTCCTGGGCTCGAATCCCGGCGGCGGCGGATATCTGTGCGATGAACACAGATATTAGCCGTCAAGTCATGGATGTTTAGGTATATGTTTATTTAAGTTTATTCTAATAACAATATGTATTTTATTCAATATGTATGTTTATATATTTCTTAAGTATATCAGTTATCTAGTATCCATAACACAAGTTCTTTAAGAAACTTAATTTGGGCTAGATAATGTTGTATGAGTGTCAGAAATAAAAAAAAACGGATTTTATCGAATATTAAATAGTTTATGTAGGTGTCATCTAAGTTAATTTTCAAGACTATTTAGCACAAAGTTACACAAATGCGGTGTGAGCATAATAAATTATTTATCTACCTATCAACAGAGAACCATGCCATCTATTTTCAAGTGTCAACACTTTTAAGTGCTTATTATATTTACTACGTATCTGTAATTGTGTTACCACACAAATCGTTCGACCGTTGATCGACGGTGTCGATCGATGGTACAATAGATAAGTCGACGTCGATCGATAGTTTTTACTAGGTAGAAAAAACATTTGGTGTGTTAACACCCTAAAAGAGATCAACAGATTCATTATTGCCGTTAAAGCCATCACATTAATTTCACACAAATAAGAAAGTTAAAATAACCTCACAAGTTCTCACTCATACAATATAATAACAACTTATAGAAATTAAGTTAAAGCAATGTCACTTATCAAGTAGTTTTATAATTGCCTTATTATAATGTCGATCGGATATCGCGCGGATCTAACGCATAACTTTTCTTGTATATCTATCTTGAAAAAATAAAGCCTGTTTATATTTATGTTATAAAGTTTAAAAATATTTTTATAATTCAACTGATGAAAAAACCAATCCATTTAATTATTAAACCGGCTGGTGTAGAGATAACATACTTTGCCTTCTATGCCAGAGGTCCTGGGTTCGAATCCCGGCGGCGGCGAATATTTGTGTGATGAACACAGTTATTATATTAGTCGTCAAGTCATGGATGTTTATATGTTTATTTAAGTTTATTCTAATAAAAAATATGTATTTATTCAATATTTATGTTTATATGTTATCTAGTATCCATAACACAAGTTCTTTAAGAAACTTAATTTGGGCTAGATAATGTTGTGTGAGTGTCAAAAATATTTATATTTATTCATATTATATTATTAAAAGTACTAGGAATTTCTCGTGGCTTTGCTCACGTAATTTCTGAATTTCAAAAAAATATATCTGATAGATAGCAAAGATTTTTAAATTACTCACTAAAACGAGTAAAAATTAGGGTTCAACTGTAAATCCTAAAAAGTGACAAAACTCAAAAGCGGCAAATGTTTAGATTTTGTTGAAGTAGTATAATCTGCTGAGATGTGCACTGGCTGTTTTGAACATAACAAAAAAAATGTTCAGCTGCCATGTGTCAAGTTTTCTATTGTTTTTCACCAAAATATATTTTTCCATGTAAACCTGTATTATTCATTAGGTTATGGGATATTTATTGTAAACGTTGATATAATTATGTCTCAATCAGTGCGTATAGAGTTACTGGATAAGGAGAATTATGAAACGTGGAAAATACAGGTTCAAGCGTTGTTGACTAAGACGGAAAGTTGGCAATACGTAAGTGGTAAAAATATAAGACCATGTTCTGAACGAGGTAATGAAAAATTATTAGATGATTGGTTAGCTGCAGATGAAAAGGCGAAGGCAGATCTGATTTTATCAATTAGTCCGAGTGAGTTAAGGCACGTAAGAGGGTGCATGACTGCACGAGAGGTGTGGTTGAAACTCGAGTCTATATATGCATCGAAAGGACCTGCACGTAAAGCAATTTTATTGAAACAGTTAACATTACATCGTATGCAAGAGGGCGAGGATGTGCGTGAACATATTTCAAAATTTATGGACGCTGTAGATAAATTGAGTAATATTGGAATCGAAATACACAAAGATTTGTTATCAATATTATTGTTATATAGTTTACCAGCAAGTTATGATAACTTTAGATGCGCAATGGAATCCCGCGATGATTTACCTTCGGTGGAAATATTAAAAATAAAAATTTTAGAAGAAGATAGCTCGAGGCGGCATAGTAATAATACTATTGAAATACAAGGAGCTATGTATGCTAAGAAAAATTGGACGAGAAATAAGTCTTTCAAGACCGTCAATACTGCATCTAATTCCAGTGGTTCATTCAAGTACAAATGTTATAAATGTCATAAGTATGGTCACAAAGCTAGTGATTGCAAAATAAAGAAGGAAAATCATGAGATAGGATGTGTAACTGAAGAACAAGATAATTATGAAATGTTTAATTGTGGCGATTTACCAAATAATTTAATTCAAAATTCTTTTATTTTAGATAGTGGGTGCACATCTCATCTTTGCAAAGATCCTGAAAATTTTGGTAAAGAGGTTTTACCGTATACTGCAAAATTGAATTTAGCTAGTAATCTGTCGACAGATGTCAAAGGTAAGGGTGATATTCATTTCGTAGCTTCAAATGATCAAGACAAACGTCAAATTCTGCTTCGCGATACTTTGTACGTTCCCAATTTAAGAAGTAATTTAATTTCAGTTGCCAAAATTACTGACAATGGTCATAATGTTCTTTTTAAACGTGATATTGCTTATGTCACTGATAACAAAGGCGTTATCAAAATGACAGCCGATCGTGTGGGTAACTTATACAGAGTGAGAGAGGTGAAAAATAGAATGAATGACGCATTAATTGCTATGAATGTGGATGTACGTTTGTGGCATGAACGTATGGGTCATTTGAATGCTCGAGATCTTGTGAAATTATTGAATACTTACGGATTTGATGTAAAGACAGATGATGTGAATGGATTACATGACTGTGAAACATGTGCGAAAGGAAAGATGACTACATTACCGTTCTTGAAGACGAGAGGCCCATGTAACACTAAATTAATGATTGTCCATTCGGACGTCGTTGGACCAATGAGAACCGAATCTCTAGGTGGAGCTAAATACTTCGTCACTTTTATAGATGACAGTACACGTTGGTGCGAAGTGTACTTGCTCAGTAAGAAAAGTGAGGTATTAAGCGCGTTTAAAACGTATAAAACATTTATAGAAAAACAATCTGGAATGAGAATTAAAGCTCTTCAGTCTGACAACGGTGGCGAATACTGCAACAAAGAATTCGATGATTTTCTAAGAACAGAAGGAATTCAACGTCGTTTGACGGTAGCACATACACCTCAGATGAACTCTATAAGTGAGCGAATGAATCGTACTCTTACGGAGATGGCGAGATGTATGCTATTGTCTTCGGGACTGTCTAAAGGTTTTTGGGCTGATGCTGTTGCAACTGCCTGCCATATTAGAAATCGTTGTCCGACTAATACTTTTAATGGTGATACGCCATATAACATGTGGTATGGAGAATCAGCTAACATTGAGTACATGCGATGTTTCGGTTCTAAATGTTTTGTTTTGGATAAGACGCCTAATAAAGATAAGTTTGTCGCACGTGCTCGAGAAGGCATAATGGTGGGATACCCACGAACTTCAAAAGGGTACAGAATATGGATACCAGACGAACATAAAGTTGTTATTGCACGAGACGTGAAATTTCAAGAAAATTATATTACCAAAATCAATAAAATTTACAGCAATGGAGATGGAAATGAGATTATCGAAAAGGATAAGAAATCAAATAATGAATCGATAATTGATGTAGTATTTAATAAAGATACAATACGTGATGATATTAAAATTGTACATCAAAATAGCTTCAATGATAACAATGATAATGACGATTCAAGTGAAAATGCAACTGGTGGAGCAAATGAAGATAAAACAAATCCGATAATATTAAAAAGAATGCCTGGAAGACCGAAAATACAAAGAGGTCAACGTGGAAGGCCTAAGAAGCTATATAATGTTAGAGAAACCAGTCAAGAAGTGAATCATAATAAAGTGACAGAAAATACAACAATGCAATATGATCAAGAAGACAGTGAAAGGCTTTATGAAAATGAACATTTTGCTGGAGCTATAGAAATATCTATAGATGAAGCTTTATCGGGTGATGAACGCGAAGGGTGGATGGAAGCTATTTCGTCAGAAGTTCAAAGTCTACTTAAAAATAATACTTTTGATATAGTTTTGAAGCCTGACAACTGTGATGTTGTAGGATGTCGCTATGTTTTAGTAAAGAAACAGAACATTGATGGCACTGAAAAGAAAAAGGCAAGACTTGTAGCCAAAGGTTATAACCAACGGTATGGTGTAAATTATTTCCAAACGTACGCTCCGGTAGCTAGACTTCAAACAATAAGGTTATTGTGTGCTCTTGCTGCTGAATTTAATATGGAAATACATCAAATGGATATTAACACAGCGTACTTAAATGGAATGCTTAATGAGGAAGTTTATATGAGAATCCCAGTACATTTAGAGAAAATTTTAAAACATATTATAAAGAATGATAGTACAGATGAAAACAATTTGATGCGGGCAAAAAGGATGTTAAAGGATCTACAAGGTGGTGGTAATATATGTATACTTAAAAGGTCGTTGTATGGATTAAAACAATCCGGACGACAGTGGTACATACGTTTAAATGAAAAATTAGAAAAAATGGGAATGAAATCTACACTTAATGAGCCTTGTTTATATTATAAGAAAAATGAAGATGGTCTTTTACTCCTGGTGACTATATATGTAGATGATATTCTAATAAGCTGTAAAGATAGGCAATGGATTCTGCAGTTTAAAAAGGAATTAGCAACAGATTTCGACCTAAAAGATTTCGGAGCAGCAAAGTATTGTCTGGGCTTAGAAATTGAAAAATGTGTTGATGGTGTAAAGCTTTCTCAAAGAAAATACATAAAAGAAGTTTTGCAGAAATTCGACATGGAAGATTGCAATACTGTATCGACGCCACTTGAAGTTGGCATGAATTTTTCAAAAAGTGTTGAAATAACATGTCAACAGTCATGGCCTTACAGAGAACTCATTGGTTCTCTCATGTATATAGGTATTGGAACGAGACCAGATATTTGTCATACGATCTCGAAACTTGCTCAGTTTACGGAAAATCCAAGTAAGTTACACTGGATATGTGCAAAACGTGTAATGAGATATTTGAAGAAAACTATAAACCATTCTTTATTTTATAAGAAATCTGGCAAATCATTGTATGGTTTTAGTGATGCAGACTGGGGCAATTGCTTGTTTGATAGATGTTCATATTCTGGATATCTGTTTATGCTTGGTAATGCTGCGATATCTTGGAAATCACAGAAACAGAAATCAGTAGCTACATCATCAACGGAAGCTGAATACGTAAGCCTGGCAGAATCTATGAAAGAGAGTATATATTTGAATAGCTTATTAACTGAAGTAGGTTTGGATGACCTTGCTAAGGTGGTGATGCATGTTGACAATAGAGGTGCAATTTGTTTGGCTGAAGATCCTAAATTTCATAACAGAAGCAAACATATTGATATTAAATTTCATTTTGTACGTAATGCTTTGAAAGAAAAATTTTTGACCTTAAGACATCTGTCAACGGATTTAATGATAGCTGACATCTTTACTAAAGCTTTGCCAATATCCAAACATTTATTTTGTGTAAAAGGTTTAGGGCTCGTAGATAATGCAGATTAAAGGGGGCGTGTTGAAGTAGTATAATCTGCTGAGATGTGCACTGGCTGTTTTGAACATAACAAAAAAAATGTTCAGCTGCCATGTGTCAAGTTTTCTATTGTTTTTCACCAAAATATATTTTTCCATGTAAACCTGTATTATTCATTAGATTTGACCTACTCTATAACCCCTTGACGATCGCGGGTTCAATAAAAAATAACCCAGTATTACCTACTTTAAAAATTAAAATTGCCTACGGCGGAGTTAATTTCATTATACTAGCAAGATTTACGAATTTAAACAGATTTCACATAATTTAATGTTCAAACAATAAATATATGGAATAATAATACGTAAAAAATATTAGTATGTAAAATAATTACTAATAAGTAAAGGCAATTAAAAAAATACTATAAGTTACAAGCAGCGCCATCTACCGACAAACCGATCGAAGCTTTTGACATAAGAACCACAAAATAGAAAAATACATAATTATACAGCATTACAGCACGTGGTATAGACACTACAGTGCCAATCGAGAGGTCGCCAGTTCGACTCCCGCACGGAATAAGAAAAAAAATCCGTGTCTGGGCGTTTATCTATATTAGGTATGCATTTATATTCTAGGTTCCCCTAGTTCGCTACATGGTATCTCATAACACAAGTTTTGCTCACTTTGAGGCCATGTAGTTAGTGTGATTGTCTGGGGACATAACTCAAAAGCGGCAAATTTTTGAGGGGTGGTTCCATATGGAAAATATTTAGATTTGACATTCTCTATAACCCCTTGACGATTGCGGGAAAAACAACCCAGTATAAGTAACTTTTAAATTAAAATTGTCTACGGCGGAGTTAATTTAATTATACTAGCAGGATTTATGATATCACACGATAGCTATACATGGCAGTCCAAGAGTTAAGCTTTAATTACAGCCTCCAGTGCTCGAAGATAATCCGAGCTGCTCTTCAAACCAGCTTAGCTTGTCACAACTTTTCATTTCAGTGTTAATGAACCGGATGATTCAATATATAAGCGACGTTTAATTCTTGAGGAGTATAGCAGATGTGTTTTTTCTTACTTGTCCTTTTTATTAATTTACTAGCCACCGCGCGCGGTTTTACCCGCGTAACTTTTGATCCCGCGGGAATTTCGGGATAAATATAGCCTATAACCTTCCTCAAGAGTTGGGCTATCAAATGCGAAAAGAATTTTTCAAATCCCACTTGTAGTTTCTGAGATTAGCGCGTTCAAACAAACAAACAAACAAACAAACAAACTCTTCAGCTTTATATATTAGTATAGATTAACAACTAGCTTTACCCGCGCAAACTCGAATCCCACGGGAATATAGGGCTAAAAAGTAGCCTATGTGCTATTCCAGTACACTATCACTATGCCAAATTTCATTAAAATCCGTAGAGCCGCTCTGCCGTGATTGAGAAACGAACACCCATCGATACATCCAAACTTTCACATTTATAATATCAGTAAGATAATTCTAGGTATATTTTTTTATTACAATGACATCAAAAATGACGTGCCCACAACTCTTTTGGTAAATTTAAGAAGACTTCCGGCAGCGTCGCGTAATTTTTACATTGTAACTTTAGATTCAGTGGGAATTTCTTGATTAAATATTGTTGCAACTAGCAAAATATGTTATTTTAGTACATTATGATATAAGTGCGGTAAGTTGAAAATTACAGCCGAGGCGATACCTATTACTAGCCCGAGCCATCGGCGAGGGCTATAACGAAGCTGAGGCTGTAATTTTCAAAGCGCACGTATGTCATACGACGTTTTATAACATATTTACGAGGAAATTAATAAGACTCTGACTTTGTTAAACGAATAAATATTTAATTAATTGTTAAAGCAGTTATAAATTAATATTTTTGTGTTTTTGTTACAGATAAATGGTTGTAATTTATTGTCAAAATTAATTAAATTAAAGAATTAAATGTTTATTTGTTATATTTTATTTCCCAAAGTAAATTTTATTCATAAAATATTGACCACTTTCTTGACATAAAACCTTTTTGCTAAGATTTTTAAAAGTATTTTTAAAAGCATTTTTATACGGAGTATCTTAAAACTTTATTTAAAAAAAACACGTGCGTTTTACATTACATTATCGCACAAGTACGTAATGAGATACATTACGACATTGAAATTGGTGTAATTACAACCACTTTACAAGCAAATATGTTATAAATATTATTAATCTGTGCTAGATGCGGCAATAATTTGTGTCAATGCGCTCTCTCTCTCTGTTCGGCAATACATCGTCAAAAAAAGCATCATCCTGGAGCCCTTGAACTTTAATAATCTCCCGCAGCGACCAAGCCTACCAGCGCAACATAATAAAATCCTACAACCTTACTAATACTTATAGCCAACCTTTCTACATACAGGGTTGATTTGTAGTCACCAGCCAAATTTAAATGCTAGTTTCTTTGATACGATATACACGTACATGCATATTTATTTTAGTATTGCTCAGTACAAAAAAAAATAAAGACATGGCACCACAAACTTTCATGCAAATAGTCGCTGTTGATGAAAATAGCTACAACGACGCGGCATTTATTTGATAATACTACGACGTAGTACTACAAGATGCTTTGTAGAAGCGCGTAGTTGTTCTTATTTTAATGGTAATTTAGAGTGACCATGGTTTGCTTAATATGTTAGCGGATATAATTATTTCTTTGTAAAAAAACCTTTTTTTTGCAAAAATCACTACAAACCAACCAGTGTTGAGTTTTAAAACTCAAAAAGGTTTTTATAAAATCTACTATCTATTAAATTGGAAGTTATTTAGTCTATTAAGTAAAAAGTGAAGTTAAGAGTGTCATTAAAAGTTTTGTTTCTTGCGAAATAAATTATGGCAATAATAAGTTTATGACTAACGTATGTGTAATGTAGAATATTAACACCAAATAAGTCTGTGTCCAGTGACGAATTAAAACAGATTTCACATAATTTAATGTTTAAATAATAAATATATGGAATAATTATACGTAAAAAATAACAGTATGTGCAATAATTACTAATAAGTAAAGGCAAATAAAAAAATACTATAAGTTACAAGCAGCGCCATCTACCGACAAACCGATCGAAGCTTTTGACGTAAGAACCACAAAATAGAAAAATACATAATTATACAGCGCGTGGTACACTATGGTATAGAGGCTATAACAGTGCCAATCGAGAGGTCGCCGGTTCGATACCCGCACTGAACAAGAAAAAAAATTCCGAGTCCGGGCGTTTTTCTGTATTAGGTATGCATTTATATTCTAGGTTCCCCTAGTTCGCTACATTGTATCTCATAACACAAGCTTTGCTCACTTTGAGGCCATGCAGTTAGTGTGATTGTCTGGGGATTTTATTTATTCTCTTTAAAAAAATCATACATTCATAATATAAGTAATTTTAAAGTCGAATGTAGTGAATGAATTAATGAGTAGTGACATATCTCCTAAGCGTGCGTCCGATCGCAGTTTAGTACGTGTACTCTACCTGTAAAGCCCTAATCAACTAATAACTACGTGCGAATCAGACGGCACCGTACAACGACACAACAAAACGATCTTAAATCGTCAAACATACATGACTTCAAGCCTGCATCCCTTAATATAGGGTAGGCAGAACACCTGAGGGTCTAAAACTATCTGATGTCACGTTTGAGAAATTTGGAGGTATTATAATGATGAAGACTATTGCATGGAATCAGCCTATTGCCCACAAAAACGGCACTAAAAGCTCTGTT
Organism: Stenoptilia bipunctidactyla; assembly: GCA_944452665.1. Lineage (NCBI taxonomy): Eukaryota > Metazoa > Arthropoda > Insecta > Lepidoptera > Pterophoridae > Stenoptilia > Stenoptilia bipunctidactyla. Next base: position 903,625 of record OX101737.1, on the reverse strand, counting down.
CCTTAACTGGCTTTTACGGTATGCCCGGGAACAGAAGCAGGTGGTTCATTATATGTTTTTCTTTTGCCAGTCCATCATGTAAGGAATCTTATCTAATTTTAATGCTCGTAATAAAAAATAAAGCAATCTAACACAAATTAATTAGTTCCTTAGTAACGTTAAAATCTCCTGATAAAATAAAATAGCAAAGTTTCGAAACGCCAAGATTGCGATCTTTTCTAGGCGTAGTTTTCTATGTAGGAAGGAACTAATTAAACTAATTAAATTAACTTACTGTAATAAACTGTCATCATGAATAAGCGAAAGATGACAGTATATTAATATTTATATTAGAACATTGAATTTCGACAATCCGATTTTGATATTTGTATTTAATATTTGTTACATAACTATTGTAAACTTTCTCAATTTCCGTTGACTTATACATAACATAGCAACATAAGGCATGTACATACCGTTTAAATTAGAGTACAAAATAAATGGATTATTAATATCTGCTTGGGTTAATCTCTAATCTAACCAGAATTTAGTAACCAATAAAAAATATTTAAAACCGCATAAACTCAATTCCTCCTTATAGAGCAATCGGCTTAATAATTGACATCTTTGATCACAAGCAGAACCACAATACAACATACGCAGCGCAACGTACAAGAATCAAGATATGATTTTCATGAATTTCAAATAGCCCGAGTATCGTTTGTATAAATGACATCGATCCAGACGCAAACAACAAACACGACATTGAAACAAGGCGTTAACATGTAAATATTTAAATTGAAACGAGCTAACGGCACATCGGACAGCCTGTTCTTTATCTAAACGCTGCTATTTTTATTGCAGCGCCATTGAATTGCTAACTTCTTCGATAGCTGACTTTAAATAAATCGACGATTCCTTGAAACATATCATAGATACAAATATTATCATAGGTACATTATGAAATTTTGTATGAATATTGTTTAGTCAACTACGCAAAATATAACAACCGATTTTAGTAATTTGATATTGATTTTGTGTCAAAATAAGATATACTTAAGGTATTTTTAACCCAAATTCATGTTCGTGTTGTGCATCTATTATAGCTTAATGCACCTACTATGTAAGCAATTTGGTTTTGACATGACATTGGCTCTCACAATTAGCTGTCTTGTGTTCGTTTTTTTTTTCATGTATTGATCAATTTGTACTGTATGTACCTATTTGTTTTAATTCGTATAATCCTGACTGAAAAAGAGTGCCAAGAGTTTTTTTCCGCCGGCTTTTTTGTCTCTTGGTCTACTGTAATATCTTATTCAATAACTATCAACACCTTGTTAAAGCCGAAGTACAAAATTGTGACCTCATTAAGCGGCCATTCGATGGTCTTATGATGAATAAAAAATTTTCATTTTCATTTCATTTTCAAATTCGTCTCGACCCAATCCAAAGATCTATACGGAAGCTAACATTGGCGAGGTTATGTGCTACGTTTTAAGTACTATTTAAATAGAACAATGCACTAAAACTTTTATGATACTAGAGCGAGGTATAACCACAGTGCAGATACCTACAGTAATTCAACTTCATACAAACGGACGAAACGTGAGCTATACCTACGCGGCTCGATCTCGGCAAGCTCTCGGCAAGCGCTCGGCGTGCGGCCAGTTGCGAGTGTCTGCATACCGAAACAATTGTTGATTGAGCTTTACGTTAATATACGGATTGTTTATACTTTAAAATGTAATATTACATCTTTTCGTACAATTTATAAGTCCGATTTGTTATTCAAACGTAAACATGGTTTTTTGACACAAAACGTATTTTTGTTGAACACTTGCTATTCAATTGCTAACAACTTGCTAAGCAAAGTGCTTTATTTGTTTATATAAAAAAGTATATTTGCAGTCACAAAACAAAATAGAAGTAAACACAAAGTAGGCAAATATAGTTTAATCGCTGAAGGCGGGCAGCCGTATCACATGTGAACGGACCGCGGCGTGCTGCGCTGTAGGCATTTGTTTCAAAGATGGGGCCGAGTTGAATTACTGTATATAGCTGTGCTGTGGTATAACTAGCGAATTTTTATTGTTGGTGATATTTGGCGGCAAATATTATAAGTCCTACCACAAAGCGTGTAGTAACCCACTCAGATTAGTCGCCTTTTAGGACACGCTCATCCATTGCGGTAGGGCTATTCTTAAGGCTGCAAACTGGACGGCAGCGACTGCGGCGCAGGCAGCGACGCGTGGAATCTGCGGGGCTAGCAGACTACATACAGCGTGGACAGCGATAAATCGGGCCTTTTATCGATATTTTCTTAGAATATGGTATTTAGTGTATGTAATTTATTAAGATCATACATATTTGGTTCTGTGGTCTTAATCATGATATCAAATCGAGTAATTCTATCTATTATGGTGTGCATATTAGTTTACATAACAGGATAAAATAACAAAATAATATTTATCTTGTCGTTTCGACTATTTATCGATGAATGCATGCTAGCCCTGCTGGGCCGTTCTCGATGCGTGAGAGCGGTTTCTCACGGTTTCATACAAAGTTCAATACTTTCTATTGTGTCGCTGAAATCGCTGCCCGCGCCGCTGTCGCTGTCGCTGCCGTCCAGTTTGCAGCCTAACCGACCCTACACGGCAAAAAAATACTCAGTGAAAGTCAGTAGGTAATCCATGGAGACTATTTTTGAGTCATGATCAATGTTTAACACGTTAATTGTCATAGAAAAACAGTAATTTTCTACCAACATTGTTTTTTTTTTTGCCTTGTTATTTTTATTGGATACTGCTGCTTGGGGCCGATTTTTTGTTTTATAAGTTTTATTTGTAACCGAAATAATTAACGACTGGTATAAGCTGGTAACAGCTTTCATATAAAACATACGCATAATTCCTTAAGTACTGATAGTCCTGAATTAATCTTATTATCATTATAATAGAGTACATAATAAATCTTAATATTATCACTTTGTTCTAGGTAGGTATATAAATCTTGTTAGTTAATTGGACAAACATGATTCCGCCCTGTTTAATTTGGTGGGTAAATAGCCGGAAAAAACGATAGTTTGCGTGTTTGATGCCGCTGCCGCTGCCTGACAAAAGTTTCGCCATTTGTCAAAGGGTACTTTATTAATAACCACCTACTTTTTATAAATATTCATTTTAGAAAGAAATACTTTTGAGTATGTTTTTAGGACAGACAATATCTATAATTTAATAATTTTTGTCGTATGACAGAAAACTGAGTAAACTAACAAAAAAGTGGGTTGCCCAAAACTGTACGAAGCAGCGAGTCATAATTTCTGAAGATGAAGAATAATCTCATAGTAGCTAATTATATGTATTACTGCAAGTAAAATAGAAACGATTGCTTTTCGTAAATAACTTCATAAGCTTATATACATATAGGGTAAATAAATAAAGTTTTGTTCCTCTTTCCTTCACTTACGCCTAAGTCAATCGCGGCACGTGGCCTGGCACGCGGATCGCCGCCAACGCTAGTGTAACCATGCGTTGTGTAATCAATTCTTTAACTTTCGGTTAAGTTTACTTAGTAAATATTTAATGTTTATTTTTTATTTAGGTAGGTATATTTTTTGTCTGCATGTATGATCTCAAACTATCACTTCACTCAAAAAATTTCAAAAGTGACCCACCAGTCACCCTGTATAATGCACTATATGAGCTTATGAAATTCTTGCAAGCATATATGTATAAGGCATATTTATGTTTCTCTGGGTACAAGGCTATCCCGAAATATATATACAAGGTGACTGGTGACAAATTTGAGGAAGGAGAGCACTCTGTACTCGATTCTAATCATAATTATTATGTAATAAAAGTAGGTACTCAATTTTTCATAAGAAATCCCTATGAATAAATAAGAGACCTTACTACACTTTTCCCGACGCGCTGCCTCAGTGAACACGCAATTAGCAGTGTTCCCGCCACACGCACACCACCACTCGCTAAGTATTTATTGTATTACCATGCGTTGCGTTATGAATACTTTAACTTTCGGAGAAGTTTACTCAGTAAATAATCAATATTTATTTTTTTATATATTTTTCTCTCCATGTATGATCTTACCTAAACTATCACGTCCTTAAACCCACCATATGTATATGTATATATATATTTAATTTAAGTGGTGTAGGCTCCAAAACTCGCCCAATGCCTCAATAACGCGCCTAATAAATGCGCCTGCGCAGCAGCCTCTAATTTTCAAGATAATTCCGTTTCAAAGCATTCGCCTCCCAGCCGCCTTGCTTTATAAACAGTCTCAATTTTAAACCAATATTTTTACATTTGATGATTTTTATTTCATGGCTGGCCCTTAAACTTTGTTGTTTATTGTATCAACTCTAGAGATAATTGAGTTTTAATATGAAATGCTTACTTTAAATTTGCCGTATTGGTGTCAAAGTAAAAAACCGATTTCTGTGTTAAGCGTAATCAAAGGAACAAAGAAAAATTTCAGCTTTGCTAATTGCATAGGTAGTCCATAGAAAAAGAACCAAAACCATGTCAAATACATGGTACCTAATCAGTTCAAGGCAGGGATCGGAGCCGCTTACCCTTAAAGAGGTATTTGATTGGGTATTTCATAGACTTGTTTTCGAAAACCCTATCAATTTGATAACCATATAGTTAACTTAGTCTAACTTAAGACTTACCATATTAATACAGTTACTTTGGCTAAACACAAACCCTATTCGAAAATCCTATTGAAGCTTACCCATTCATAAGGTTTTTAAAAAGGGCAGGCAAATTTAAACTCTACGCGCAGTCAAAAAGCGCAAAATGATAGAAAAAGGGTAACCCTATTACATGGTAAGCGCTTAAATATTAAAGTTATAAGTATAAGTAGTTCACTTTATTCAAAAGTGTTACTACATCGATAGGCTTACCCTATCAATAGGGTTACCCTTCATTTGGGTATGATTTTAATAGGGTTTCTCTATCCATCATTTTAATACCTCCAAAGTCAAACTTGACATCAGAAGGTCTTATAACCTCTGGTGTTCTGCCTGTATCCCTTATGGGATACCATAAGTGATACAGGCGTGAAGTTATGTATGTATACTCTATCAATAGGCTTAATCAAATAAAGGGGTTTTCCGGTCCCTGGTTCAAAGTAATCCAAACTCTACTATCCTAGTGGCCTACATGGAATCCCCAAAATTATAAACGAGATCCATTTTAACCACGAAATCATCTTAACATAGCATAAGTGAAATTTTAGGCGAAAATATCATCATGAACACTCAAAGCTATAAAACCAATTAGTGGCATCAGAATACCCTAAAAATACGAAGGAAGTTAGAATTTCTTGACCATAACGTCGGAAAGCTAAGTTCTGGTGAGTTAGCCAACTTAATTCCTTGCCTGGTCGCATGGCATTCATTACACACGCGATTATCAATAAGTCGGTCACGTAGCCTAATTACTAAACTAATCAATTATGAAAGTTCAACAAAATACCGCAGATTGGTTCATTAAACACAAACCTATTTGAAAAAGGAGATATTTCGTAAGCTATCCGAAAATCCCATACGATTATTCAGTTGTTATAATTAAATAGCTTACGATATTTAAATGTCTTTACAAAATCGACCCAAGTGTTAATCCTGTGGATTAAAACGAATGTGTTATCTAGAACACCGTCTACCTCTGTATCAAATTTCATCGCGTCATAATGCGAAACAGTACCAAGTAACTATCTATACTCACGAATTTCATTCTCGTTCATTATTTTAAAACCTACCTATATGTGAAAGCCATGTCAAGTCTAAAACAATGAATGAAATATTAATCATCCAACTGGCATCAGCATATTTGCCGGTGCTGAAACCATTGATGCAGCATCAATTAACCAGACTTTTTCGTAAATAATTTTACTATAATAATATTTTTATTTAAAACTATCTGGCACTATCGAAAACTAATTAAATAATCTGACGATAATAAGTATGGAGTCGGTTGCAAGTTTTTAGTAAAATTGTTTTTTTTTTTCATTTTCAATTACTTATTTAAGAGCACAAAATGTTTACAAACATTCAAAATTAACAAGGCAAACATTTATTTAAGCTGGCCGTGCGGCAATGGATAGATTACAATTTTTGCTTATAAATCGTCTCCATACTGTTCGAACATTCGTAAACATACGAGTCGATAAAGTTCTGTGCTCGCACCGCTGGGCATGAGAGACCAAAACCGGCGAACGCTTTTATAATAATATACATTATATTATTAAGCAGAAAGGGTTTGGTTGTTTTTTTTTAAGTTTAACAAACCAGTTTTCGATTCGTACAGCAACTTATACCATTCTCACCAAAATATAAACTTAATTTAGAAAAAAAAAAATTGTACCTGAAGTGATAAAGTTGGCTATTTATGGTGTATAATTTCCTAAATCTTCATCCTTTGATTAACAATACTTCAATGTATGAGTATTACCACCAAAATCCACAAAAAACATTTTATATTAAAACTTCAGATTCAATATCGACCAATATCGATTATGACGACCACTTTGGCGTTGGGGTAAGCCTATCTGCCTCAGAAGCCAGTGGTTGCGGGTTCGATCCCCGCACGGAACCAGAAAAAAAAAAATGTTCCGTGTCTGGGTGTTTATCTATTTATGTATTTATATTCTAGGTTCCCCCCTAGTTCGCTATATGGTATCCCATAACACAAGCTATGCTTACTTTGGGGCCATGTAGTTGGTGTGATTGTCTGGGGATTTTATTATTATTTATTATTAATACATATAGTAATCCACTTATGACTTTTTGTATCAAAACAAACAATTTTATTCAGTTACAAACATGAACACTGTATCTATAAAGACCACTTAATGTGGAGTTAAAATATATTGCATATTTAAATGCATTAAAATCCCATATAAACCTCATTTAGTTAAAATAATTCATTATGTTACAAGACAATCCTATACCTTCAACTTTCCCTGCCAACAATACCAAAAAACAAAGTAGGGTATAATACTTTGAGTGCAAAGGACGCAGGCATTGTGACAAACCCTACTTAAAATCAATAAGTCATAAATTCAGGATAAAGATAATGAAGCCTACAAGGCATTCATATTTTTATATGTATTTAAAGGATTCATATAGTTTTGAATGGAGAATTTTTCTAAGTATTTTTATGGCAAGCTTCATGGTAACTAAAGAACGTGTTAAAATTCTAGTTGACAGTTCTCACACAAAATATAAATCCCAAGTTTGACCACAGTGGCGATTGGGTAAACCTATCTGCCTCAGACACCAGTGGTAGCGGGTTCAATTCCTGGATGGAAAAAGAAAAAAAAATGTTTCGGATCTGGGCATTTATCCATAATGTATTTTATATTCTAGGTTCCCACCTAATTCACTTCATGGTATCTCATAACACAAGATTTGCTTACTTTGAGGCCATGTAGTTGGTGTGATTGTCTGGGGATTTTATTTATTTTTATTATTCATAAAGTGATACTTCAAATTTTTAACAACGAGAGTTTCAAAGTTTGACTATCTGGACCTCTTTGGTAAACTAATTTCTGGTCACAACCTCTTCCGCTGTAAATTTTTTAAGTTTACTATAGGCCAATTAGCTTGTTGCTCTGGCAAATTTATTATTTATATACATACATACATAACTTCACGCCTGTATCCCTAATGGGGCAGGCAGAACACCAGAGGCTATAAAACCATCTGACGTCATGTTTCACAAATTTGGAGGTATTATTATGTTGGAGAGAGACTATTGCAGTGAAAGGGGGTCAGTCTATCGCCCACAAAAACGCCAATAAAACTTCTGTCGCTTAATTTTTTTTATTTATCAAATATATTCTGTGAACAAACTTATAATACATAATATAATAATAACTTTTTGTATCCAAAACATTAGCTTGTATTTATAACATTTTACAAATGCCATTACAAATTTGGTATGTAAATATCAGCGCCTATTGTTTGAGAATCATATTTTTTCAGAATTGAACAATTATGTGAAATGTTCATGTTTCTGTGACCAAACAATTTCAGCAGCTGAGTTCCAAATTCTATCATAAAATTGTGAATATTTGGTGAATCTTGTATCATGCTGAAGTTATTATTGCTAAAATATATAGACACTTTGGCAAAATTTATATAACATTGAATTGAGAGCCATGTCCCCTTTGGCAAATTGCCAAAAAGTAAATATAACAAAGAGGTCAGAAAAATATCATGATAAGATTCAAAATCTGTTAAATACTGATTATCAAAAAGATAATAAATGTAAAATATATCTAAGCAGATTATATGAAACTAGAAGATCTAAACAGTTTCACCTGCATCATTCCTAATCCCATTAGGAATTCTTATTAAGATATAATTTTATTAACTTTCTTGAGAGTTGGACATTGTAAATTTATTTTAAATGGTAGTTCCAAAGATTAGTGTGCTCAAACAAGGCATCTATTCAGACTTATAAAATTTAAGTTATAAGGGCCAGACAACACTGATGCCCTGAATCAAATGGACAATTTTTAAAGGATCCCATGATCCGTCATCCAATACTCTATATATAACTTACGCCACATCCGCCATCTCTTCTTTAAGCTAAGTATGAATTACTTGAAATAATCAGGTTATTAAAATATCAACCCACAGGGACATAGATTAGTTCGAACCAAGACCTATTCGATAATTGTAGCTTTAAGAAAGCAATAGTATTCAACACTACAATTTTTTTCAAAGCTATCTACATTACAGTATAAATTTTGTTTAGATATCTATAATTAATGCTACAATTACACTTCTTTATTATTGCCCCAAATATTGCCCTCAAATTTTGGCACTAATCTAATCACTGAGTATAATAAAAGACTCGGATACAACATAATAAACTAAAACAATTATCTTATTAGCATTTGGACAGAAAATTGTCTTATAATTTTCTTATTTATACATACTTATACCTGTTTTTAATTCTGTACCTATACCTTTTTTAATTGTTAAAATCATTTATGACAATGGGCCATTTCAAGTGCATTTGGCATCTGCTTTATCTGATAAGATTTATTGTGTTGATAAATATTGAAAGACAACAATCAATGTTTAAAACAAGTATTTATTTATTATTTCAAAGCTTTTGTTTATTTATATTATCATATAAGAATTTTACTTTCAAAATAAAAAAGTTTTAAGTAAAATTTTAAAATAAACATTGCTGCTTATTATCAAGCAAACCAAACAGCTGACTGTCACTCCAGATAAACATAGCAACAAAGAAAATGTTGATAGCCCTTGACACTGTTTAACACGAATTAATTAATGTTTTAAGCAAATAACAATCACGCCTTCGACGGCAAAACTAATTCTAATTCTTAATAAAAATCATTAATGACGAAATCGAGCTGACCCAAGATAATGAGAGGTTTTCGACACCAAATTGTATTTTTCAGAGTACCCTACAAAGTCCGCTGTAGTTCACGTCTACATAGTAAGAACATATTAAATTGCGGACAATAAATCGATTAGGGCGAGTAAGTTGAAGTTGGTTCGGAGGTAGAACAAAGGAATTTAGGAAACCATCTATGTAGTAAATTCTTTCAAGGTTGACAAAAACAAATGTCATTTTCAATGAGAAAAATTCAATGCGTAGTTTTTAACTTACCTGGAATTATCCTCTGTTCGTGTTGAGTAAATTATGCAATCCAGATCACAAAAAAGGATATCACAAAACCAATCACGAGAAAAGCTAACTGTAGTTGAATTTATCTTAGATAAATTAAATTCTGAGACGATACGTCAAGTCCAGCAAAAACATACCGAACCGAAACCAACAAGAAAGAGACAGACTATGTATTTGTTGTCACTGTCACTGACCTCTATATTTACCACTGGACTGGCTGGTCCGTAAGTTTGACAGCTATTTTTTTGTGCCTTATTGAAGCGCCACTAGCGAGTAGCGAGTGTCCGCAGAACAAATTTTGACGTATATTGCAAGTGGCCGCCAGAGAAGTGCAAGGCTTGCTTATTGTTAAGTGATTTTATATTTTTTAAATATTAATTCGAATTTTATGTTGTTATTGTTATAAGCATTATATAAAAGTTATCAAGAATGAGGACATGTGACATATGTGTAAGCGACTAGTTTTAGTACCACGGACACTCGCTACTGCTCGCTACGTCCGACAGCGCCAAAATGGCGATTATCAAACGGGCACAAAAGCACTTTGACAGCCGCCAGTCCAGTGGTAAATATAGAGGTCAGTGATTTGTTGTACTTTATTTATTGTTTGTTTCAAAGGGGATAGCTATGGCACAACACCATACAGCATGCAATATTTACCAGTCGTTCATATTTGATTAATGTATTATCTAATATTTTTAAGAAAATCGTAATAATCGTATATATTTTGTTGAAAATTTTGATAGTCTTGTCTTATGTTTTCAAGATTCTTAATCAAAAATAAAACACTTTTGGACCCGATTTTAATATTTTTTATTACTCAACGTATTTACGATCGTAACCACCGGGGTCTAAATATCCGGATTTATGTTTAAAGTTTTTACCCGACTATGGCGAAGCAAAATGGAGGTTGAATAGGTACGTATAGTTCGACCAACTTATCTGTGAACTGAGTGGTGGCGTCATTGTCGTTCCCGTGTTGCTAGGTAATAAATTTTGGCAAATATTGTGGGAAATCTACAGTCGAAGTTAAGCGATATTTAAATTACTCGTATGAATCTAACTAGTAACTTAATGTTTTAACTTTATTCTAATTTCAATTAAACAAAGGGGGTACTAACAAATTAAATTTTTATATGTAAGGATCCTCTGAAATAATTATACATTGGCATTGAATTTAAGCATTTAAAGCCGAGCTTTAAAATATGTGAGAACTGATAGGAACAGTATTCAGGTGTGCTTTGCGAAATAAATAACGAAAGGAAAAATAAAATAGGAAAGTGTTTTAAATCATGCAAAAGCAATAGCCCAAAAAAATAATATTTTTACTTATACTAAATCCATTAAAAAATAATTGAATTTTTTTTAAAGAATTTTCGTAGCAAAATCACATTTTATTTGAAAGCAGACAATATTTAACATTATCTAATAGGATAAAAAGGATATAATTAAAAAATATATCTTACTCATACTTGTTTATTAAAAAACAGGTTTACAATATGTATGATCCTTTTTATGAATGACACCTTTTGATGAATGGGCACCTGAAGTATGACCTTGATTTATAGGCCGAATTCCTTCCATAAATGTATCCACATCTTCATCACTATCAGAATCACTTTCAGTGTCACTGTCGCTTACAACATTTATTATAAAAGGTTCATCCAAATAAATATCATTTTTTAAATACTCTTCTTCCAACCTTTGAACATGTTTGCAATGTTGCTTCCATTCATTAGATGAGATGGCATCACAAGCTTCAGAAATAAGTCTGGGGATTTCCTGATTTTTGTGGTCTATATTTACATTTGCCACATTCCTCTTCATTGTGCTCCATATCAGTTCTATAGGATTAAGATCACAATGGTAAGGGGGTAAATACAAGCATCTGTGACCATTTTCAGCAAGAATATTTTCAATTTCATATACTGGTTCCGGCTTGTGTCTTTTAATTATTTCTAACAATTGTGGTTTTGTCATGTCTTCTCCATATTCCAGTTGGTTTTCAGTGAGCCATAATTGCATGTCCCTTTTTAATGAATTTGTATTCGGACATTTGTTAAGGGAAATACGGTGATAAGGTGCATTATCCATGATTATTATTGTAGGTTCTTTCAAATTTGGTAAAAGCTTCTCAATTACCCACTTTTTGAAATTAGTGTTATTCATATCATCGTGGTAGTCGCCACTCTTAGAATTTGATCTAAATACTAAGAGTGCATTTTCTACAAATCCGGTTTCCCCTCCAGCATGCACGATTATGTGTCGTTGTCCCTTTGATACAGGTTCTAAAACACCATCCATGCCTTCTCCTTGCCAACACTTACCGGAAGTGTGACTTGAGTGAATGTAGGTATGTCTCATCTAAGTATATAAGAGGCCGAGGATTGGAAGACCTATTATTTTTCACAATTTCATTCAAATACTTAGCTCTCCAAGCTGACACATCATTTCGTTCCATTAGAACTTTTCGATTGGATTTGGTTTTTTTAAAACGGAATCCCAACTTATGGAGCAGTTTACGGAGACTCTCACGCTGTCCCATGTAATTTATTTCTGTTCTCAAAATATCTAAGAGGTTTTTAATTGTAGGCAACTCCTTCTTTACTGAATAAAATTCATGTACTTTTTGCCTGATTACGCTCAAATCAAAATTATCAAGCTGAATAAATCCACTTGTACGTGTTCTTGACATGCCTGGTGTACGAATTCTAGTACTAGATTGTTCAGCTTCTTGTCTCTCTTTGACAATTTTCGAGATCAATCCTACACTCACACCTGAAATGAAAGTGAAATGATTAGTTTATGGTAACCTTTTGGTTTTGATCATGGCATTTTTGTTTGTTAAGTTTTTAATAATGGTATAGTTATTTAACAAGCATAAACTTAATTTTAAAGAAATGCATCAAAACAAGTCGGTTAATTTATGTTTCAAAAGTGGCAATACCAACCTGTAGCAGCTGAAACTCGTTTGTAGATTTGGTTAAATGGAATTATTGGGGCTTGGTGACGAGCTTCTTCTTCAAAAAATGACTTCACTTTTAGAACAATATTCCGGGCGTCACTTTTTATAGCCTTCGGCATATTTAATGTACAATATTCGATATTATCACAAAAAATATAACACAACATTCAAAAGTAGTAGACACTGACAGTCAATAGACATTTCAACATGGCGACTGTAGTGCTGAATTTTGCCGTTTCACAGATAAGTTGGTCGATCTATAGTATCTATTAATTCCATGGATTTTACACCTTTACTGAAATTAAAAACTTTATGTTTTTTTTTGGTTCCAAAATGCCTCTGCAAAAAGGTATAAGGTACAGATTTCTATTATATACAGCACTCTACATAGTTTTAATTTAACTATTAGTTCATGGGAGTTAGCAGGATTTGATCTTTCATATTTAAACAATTTCTATTTAACTTTGATGTTACCATCTTGATTTAAGTTTTAAGGACCTATATTAGGTCAGAAAATCCTTTTTGTATCTTGACTAATTGGTTTTTCAGTTTTAACGTACCTATTTTAAACACAAGTTCATACCAGAGAATCTTTTAAAACTGGTCATTATTCAATAGATTTTTGTTGAAAGTATTCGTTAGAAAACCTTAACAACCTAGCATTTTCTTTCAAGTTGTATTCAATTTGGGTCATCAATTTAGTAGAAACATGCACAAAATCAGTGAAATGATTATTTTACTAGTCTCTGAAAAACTAAATAATTAGGCTTTTAAAGTGCTAATTTAAATATATACTTATTTTCACCTAGGTTTAAGGGATACAGCTTTTTGTATAATTTACAGTAACTTTACATAGTAAGTAAATATAGTATCCTTATTTTTAGAAACATGAAAAACTTTCCTAAAATATGTTCAAAACCTTGCTACGGCATGAATAGCTTAATTATAAATATATAACCAACAACTTTTTTAAAATAGTATTTAAATGCAATGGTTATAATAATAATAATAAGCATTTATTTCGTTAGAAAATACATTTTTACAATAATTATTGATAAGAGCCTTCTTTTAAGCACAAGGTGCCTGTATCAGAAGACTCTGATCTTCCATTTCTGAAGGAATTCTCTATGCTAGTTACATATTAAACTAAAAAATATAAAAAGGTTATGTATTTGTTTATTTTGACCAATTGATTGAATGATGAGAATACGGACTGGTCATATAATACACAATGTTTAGTAGGTTTGGATGAACTGGGTGTGAGGTTTATTAAAAAAAAAGAAATGTATATACCAGCCGTGTATACATTCCTACATTCGCTCACTACAGAACACTGGCCTACTCCAAACTTGGAATGAATTAGGGCATACTCCACACGCGCTGCCCCAATGCGTGTTGTGTGGAGGTTGGGACCAGTGACCAACCCTGGGTTGGAGTTCTATAACCTCTAACCCACGAATACGTTCGCAGTATTTGGGACCAACGGCTTAACGTGCCTTCCGAAGCACGGATGAGCTCAGTAATGAAAGTCACTGTGCGTTCACCCATCCATGTCCTGACGCCGCAAGTTGCTCAACTTAGCTCGTGGCATAGAATATGGATCGAATATTTATATTATGAACTTTTATTAAATATCGCCATCTAGTCACTTTAGTCTGTATTAATTCAACAGTATCATTAACCTGCTTCAACAGATGTTTTTCCTTGAATAAATGAGGGATGTTCTGACAGCTCATTAAAAAACGGCTTTACAAAAGGTGAAGTGTTGTCTGTCATATAGCCATTTATTCCACACTGCGTTTTCAAAAGTAAATAAATATTTCTGACACTCACACAACATTATCTAGCCCAAATTAAGTTTCTTAAAGAACTTGTGTTATGGATACTAGATAACTGATATACTTAAGAAATATATAAACATACATATTGAATAAATACATATTTTTTATTAGAATAAACTTAAATAAACATATAAACATCCATGACTTGACGACTAATATCTGTGTTCATCACACAAATATCCGCCGCCGCCGGGATTCGAACCCAGGACCTCTGGCATAGAAGGCAATGTATGTTACCGCTACACCAGCAGCCGGTCGTCAAAAGTAAAATAAATGAATAGAAATCGAACTTCTATATAACAATGGATGATATCTATCATACCACTTACCTAAATAATTATAGTTTACAGAAATAACGCCTTCGGCTTTTAAAAAGTGCCATCTGCAGAGATTTTTTGAACTAAACTTTGTGAGCTGTCAGAAAATTCCTTATTAACTTGCCTGTGACTAGCGACATCTAGAAATAGCTTGCATTTTTAACTTTTTCTGAGTTACGATTTCTTGTATGGAGATGATCAGTCTATTTAACTTACATGTCTATAATGTAATCCTTACCAGGGTACGTACCTTCATATCTCTGAAGTTGTTTGCCGACGATTTATGAAATTTGGCACGTGTCGTTACGAATATTTGACGACTATTTTTTAAACCAAGTCAATATACCTACAAAATAAATAGACCTTACCATTTTCGTGAATGAGAGGTGAGGATTACAGCTTGACGTTCAAGTTAAAACCCTCACCTACCTGTTGCTATAATGCCGAAACTATAATACGACTATTTCTTTTATATGCGTCACTATTTATGACTATTTCATCAGTATTTTTTGGCATAGTCAAAATTCGTTTTCATTTAGATTTCAAAAGTGAGGATTACAGATTGACGGACACCATTATAATACGTGTACGACTTTAGTAGTCATACTTAAAATTCATCTATTTTTCATGATAGCTAGAACATTTGTAAACTTTTAGGCCACATACTCACGGTGCGTTTGCGGCAAAATTATAAGAAAGAATAAAATTTTGAAATAAGCATAGTCTGCAGGATAAATATAAGACGAAAATGATTTAGGATTACCATCAAACATGATAAATACTATGAATAAAATGAGATAAAAATCCAATTTAAAAACCGTGTTATATTAAATCATAAGCTTACGCCTGTATGTAACGTTAAGTTCAAAAGTCAGTAACTTTCTTCGTAATAAATAAATAAACATTCTTATGTCAAAATATGTAACTTTCATGATTGTCAAGTGAATGGTTGAAGGATTTGGGATCTTTTGGACTATGGTTTGGAGAGGAGGGATAATTGAGAATTTGGGTATTCTGACTAGGGGCTTACGAGCGAGCGGTCATCATATTGAATTGCTTTAAAGTGTATTGGAATAATTTGTATTCATTTTGTATTGAATTGTAATAAGGCAAAAGCCAGCCAATAAACTGTTGAACAATGCTGAGGAGTTTTATTTACGACAGGCCAATGTATGTCCTCAGAGAAACTGTGGTAGGTATTCGTTTTCCATAAAACTAAAAAAATATGACTACCCAATGATGCATTTCTAATTATTTCATAGAAATCACTATAAAATTAACTTTTACAATGGTATTTGAAGATTATTGTGGGTCGAGTGTAATCAGCGCCTTTAGTGGAATAAGTAGGCAGTTTTCTACCATGTTCCTACCCCAATATGTATGAGGCATAGTTGAAGTTGAACATAACATTATCTTTTCTGTATAGCTAACATCCCTTGTCTAAAGGTATAAAAAAAACCATAACCTCTGTCTGACTGACAGTTGTTTGACATTTGGGTCTGCATAATATTTTTTCCATGATTTTAATAGTGACTGAGTTCAATAATGGGAAAAATCCTACGTTATTAGGTGTTTAAACAAGTTCACTAGTTTGTATTAAATTAATACATGTTTTTGCTCAAAACTCAAAAGATCGAATGAAGCTGTAACATAGAAGGAGAGCCGAGTTAATCATTCGAGATCCGTGCTTAATAATAACCTTTCGTCATTGTGAAAAGTTTAATTACGACTAATTAGGCCTCTATTTACTTTTTACGATAACTTCCAACGCAATGGCTAAAGAAGAGGACGACGATTTACCCGACAAAGATGCGGCAAAGGAATTTTATGCCAAATATGAACCTAAGGAGATTATAGGCAGGTATGGGATATTTCGGATGTTCTCTGATTATTGGATCTACTAATTATGTCATTGAGTGTCTGCCAATTTTTCGTGTAAATGTAAAATGTCCTAAATTACTGTTGTTGTAACATGACCTTGAATTTGATTTCAATATTCTACCTGTTTCTGTTAGTTAGTTTTATATTTCCTTGCTAGTTAAAATAATAACTCCCCTAAAATTCAAGTTTTATAATTATCTGAACAGAGGTGTCAGTTCAACTGTTCGACGATGTGTAGAAAAGGAAACTGGAAAAGAATATGCAGCCAAGATAATAGATCTAAGTCAGGAGTCACAAGATGGTGTTGATACTCACACAATGAGAGAAGCTACTCGGCAAGAAATCCTTATTCTTCGATTGGTTGCTGGTCATCCATACATTAGTAAGTGAGTTTTTAACTTTTTTATTACAAAGTATATAACAACAATTTAGTACTTTGTATACTAATAAAGTTTTCAGTGAATATTGTTTATTTATTTAATTCTCTTATTTATGTATTTTTTTTATAATAACCATAACTCAGCATAAACACTAACAACTTATCTATTGGTTAACTAAGACACAGCAGGCTGATTATGGAAATATCCGACTATTTGCTTATACTAAACATTTAAAAGTCTTGTTCAGTAAAACAAGAAAGTAGTCATCAAAGCATCGGGGCTGAAAACTAGTTAGGTAATATTATTCAACCTGGTTCTATTTATGACCATTGCTGATCTTGACCCAACAAAAATAAAATAACCCATTTTTATACTTACTTAACTAATGGGTATTAATTATCAGTCTATTATAACTGCTAAGATTAAAGGTAAATCAGCCTATATTTTTATACACTATAAATACTATATTTACTTTACAAATTCTTGGTAAGATGTGGAGTTACCCAATGATCATAAGTTTATAATGATAATAAACTTTTCAAGTCCATACTAGCGATAATAAATTATTGTTTGAAATTCAGTAAATGGTGACTATCACTAAGCATTCTTATACATCATTAATTTAGACATTTAATCAATATGAAAGTAAACAAAATGTGTTAGTTCAAGAAGATTTGTTATGACAACAATCAAAACATAATGTCAGATACAATATTTGAGGAGCTCCGGAACAAAACTCGACAAATCCACTTTTAGTAATTTTTCACAAAACACAAAACATTGTTTAAAAAATTATGTGTAAATACTTTGTTAAATTGTAAAAACTATATAATTAGTTTGTGGGAAGGTCTTTCCAATAGTAAAACTTGAAAAAAAATATGTGTAATAATAATGTCACAATATTAATTTCAAAATTGGATTTATCGGCTTTTGGTGCAACCAACCTGAAATTATCGGGTTTTGACACAAAAACCATGAAAACTTAGTAGTATTAAAAATACGTTTATGAAGTTTCAAAATAAGTTTTATTACAAATTTAACTATTACAATGACTTTTAATGACAAAAAAAGCTAATTACAAAGTATAACTAATTTCCTTTTACACAAAATTTGCATGTTCAACTTCAAGACAATCACAAAGGTTTTCTTCTTCATTATTCTCTTCCGTTTCTTCTTTATCTATTAAATCTTTGTACCACTTCAACTCTCCAAATTGTTTTTTTATTAAATTGGCCACATCTTTTTTCTTTGCAGCACTCAAAGATTTTGTAGTGCGAATTTCAAAAAGTTCAGTTGGGTGCTGCTTTCCTCTCTTTAGTAAGCAAAATGGTGTACGTTCGTCATCAAATTCGTTTCTATAGTTTCTGTATATGTTTATTAGATACCGTTACCATTCTTCTGCCACGTTTTTTAGTAACTAAGTGTTTCTTCAATATTATCCTTTTCATGTCTCTAATTCCTTCAATCTTTTTGATGGAATTAGATTTAACGTCCACTATCTTCCAATCCACCCCTAATTTTCTTACTTCCCCGTGTTTATTGTAAATTGAGTAATATTCATCTTTTGAAATAATTACGGGCTTCGTCCTTATGTCTTTTTCTACTCTACCGAATACTCGATCTGCTGGCAAAAAGCTGTGGCCACGTACAGGGAATGTCAGGTGAATTTCTTGGAAGTTTTTCAATACTATAGATCTAATACTACCTTACTTTATTATTATTTTCGGCATTGGCTACTTGCTTTTTGAGCCCATGTTTAAACTGAAGTGGGTAGACCGAAAAATGAATTGTCTCTGAACTACAAGAATTTAACGATGTTTGAAGCGAATAATTGAATGTCCTTATAAAATCGTATGAAATTAATCGGTTTTTGGTCAAATCACTTACAAAAGTGTTGTAAATTGTGAAAATATAAATACATTTGACGGCTTTTGATGCAAATGGGCAAATTGAAAAAATGTTTTGAAGGGTTTTTAACGCGATATGACGCGATTTGAGTTCAGTATTGTATAGATTAGTACTTTGACTAACGAAAAATAAATAAAAATGTGAAACTGTCAAAAGTGGATTTGTCGCGTTTTGTTCCGGAGCTCCTCATTTAATATTCATGAGACTGCATTTTAATTTAATCTAAATTATTAATACTCTAGTTCTGCGGTGCAAAATTTAAATAAATCCTAGGTTAATACCAATACTATCCCTTGCATATCTTAAGATTTTTATTGAACATTATTTTTTAAATTAAAATTAAAACATGAAGAGAAATCTCAGCAATCTTTTATTTATTTTACAGTTGAATTGCAAGATGTGTTTGAATCGGAAACATTCATCTTCCTTGTCTTTGAGCTCTGTAAGAATGGAGAACTTTTTGACTACCTCACCTCAGTTGTTACACTGTCAGAGAAGAAGACGAGGTACATCATGAGGTAAGACAATGATTTGGCTTGTACCTACTTTTATTTTTAACATTTGCATATTAATGGATCATAAATTTTGTTGGAAAAGTTGCCTTAGGCTCTTCCAAAAGTATTTTTTTAAAGTTTTACTGTAGCAATAAAAAAAATTGTTTGTAAAATTAATACTTAGGCTATATTGTTATGGACAACATAATTACTTTTTAAGACTGGTCATAATAAATAAATGCTAAAAAGATTTTTCCATCCAATCTAATATTTTGTACTAAAAAATAATGAACCATGTATATAATTACTTGTCTGACAACCTTGATTGATAAATCTATGGGCAATTCTATTTTTAAACCTGTGGTATTTTAGTTAAAGGTCACTTCTTAGTTGTAAAGGATCAAACGGGAGACTTATAATGTCAATGATTTATCAAATTCTATTTTAAAACTTGGATAGGTACTATGCAAAGGTATGTTCAGTTGGGTATTTTATAAGAGGAGGTTTTTAATATGAAGTTAATATGAAGGGGTCAACCCAAATTTCAACTTTGAACTCACCTCCACCTTCCATTATTGAGACAGTTTAAACGCAGGTTTGGTGACTACTAAAGAAAATATGAGTTCTCGGTATTTCGGTACTGTTGAAAGCGCCTTGCTCTCAAGTGCCGAATTAATTCAAAAGAGGTGTCATACGAAATGTCAAATTATTTATTTGAGTACAATTATTTAGATCACCTAATCAATTCTTTAACAACAGTTCAAATAAAAAATTACCTTCCTCTGTGGAGGAAACTCTGATAATAATTATCTATACTAATTAATAGATAATTAATACCAGATTGATTGTTAGTTAGTCGCGATCAAGTCTTAGGGAAGTTTATAGGCAATATTTTATCGAGAAATTATTTGGCGGGGATCAAAAGACTGATAGATCCTGTATCAAAGATAGCAGAAGATACGCGTGTAAAACCGCACGCGACTGCTGATTTGTGATAATAGTATCTTGTAATTATAACGTTTACTTAACGTGTGAACACGCCATTTTGCAATAACGGTATGTACAATTATTGGATTCAAATGATTTAGTTCTATATAATCTTAATTATATTATACAGGGTGGCTGGTGGGTCACTTTCGAAATTCGAGGATGTGATAGTTTGATATAACTGATGGTTATAGTAATTGTGATGTTTGAGATTATTCATGAAGAGAAACAAATTGAATAGAACATAAATATTAATTATTTACTGAGTAAACTTAACTGAAAGTTAAAGAATTAATTAAGCAACGCATGGTTAAACTGGTACTGACGTACGCACGGCGCTATCAACACAGAACAGGTAGGTAGGTACAGACGGCTTCACGAACGGTCGTCGACCTAGTAAAACTCTTTATTTATTAATAGGGAATTCTCTTGAAAAATTAAGTACCTGCCTACTTATATTACATATTTATGATCAGAATTGAGTACAAAGTGCTCTCCTTCAATATCTAAAATTTTTTCACCACTCACCCTGTAATTGTGAAAGTTTGGATGGATGGAGGTATGTATGGATGTTTGTTCCTCAATAACGGCAGAACGGCTCAATGGACTTGGATGAAAATCTTAGTAAGAGTCTACTGTATGGATTAGCACTTTTACCGATATAAATAAATAATAAATAAATAAATATTTGTGACACTCACACAACATTATCTAGCCCAAATTAAGTTTCTTAAAGAACTTGTGTTATGGATACTAGACAACTGATATACTTAAGAAATGTATAAACATACATATGGAATAAATACATATTTTTTATTAGAATAAACTTAAATAAACATATAAACATCCATGACTTGACGGCTAATATCTGTGTTCATCACACAAATATCCGCCACCGCCGGGATTCGAACCCAGGACCCCTAGCATAGAAGGCAATGTATGTTACCACTACACCAGCCGGTCGATATTCTTGCGAGATTCGAAATTGCACGGGTAAAACCGCGCGAAATAGCTAGTTGTGTATAATAGTTTTGTTTTTTCATTTGTTCAGACGACTACAGAGTTTTTTTAATTGCAAAACGGAGTATTCATTTAATTTTCTTACATTTCGCATAGTGATTAATTGGATATAAATCCATACGAGTCGTGATAACAATATGTTAATTATATTTTCGTGATGTTTACATAATATTAGGAGTTTATAAAATGCTTCCTTAGTAATTCTCAAGGTCGTTCCAGTTCACATAAAGATATTGCAAAATTACAATAAAGTTGGTTTTGCATCAACAATATTTGCTTAATAGTTGTAAATGCGTAACACGTATGTACGACTCTAGAGTACCTACCAGAGCTATCAAGACTTAACGCGAATCTCATAAATTCTACATCGCTCTCAGTTAAACTAGTTGCGTACTAGCTCTTACGCTGTTCTGTCCTCCTGGTACTTTACGCGAAATTAAACCGTAAAATGACTCTTAGTAAAAGTGAAATGGATGAGTGCGATATTACCGACAACAATAAAAGGTTTAAGTGTGTTCAGTTTGTTAAAAAAAAATGTGTAAATGTTGATTTTGGGAAGTTAACTTAGTTGTTATCCGTTACAGATTTTATAAGCTTACAAAAATATTTTATAGAAAATAATGAAAGAAATAAGTAATATTGGTATACAAATCCCAGCAACAGGTATGAATTTTATCATGATGCAATGTCAAATGTGACTGCACACACACGTAAATGTCATCGACTACTCATTGCCGGAAAACGGTCTTGTCAATTATAGTATAAAAACCTAAAAAAATACGATCGAATCTGATGCCGAAATTGTTAAAAGGCAAGCCTTAGTGAGTGGGGCCGGATGTCGTCTTATTAATTAATTAACATAAAAGGTTGGCATTTAGAAAGGATAAAATAAAATGGTTGCTTAAAATATACGATTGGTAGGCACGTTCCCCGAAATAGCATTGTTTTTCTGTTTAATTATTCTAGCAGCCTTATCCGGGAATATCAGTAGCCTAAAACAGCGCTTATTTAGTATATGAGTTGGTCCAGGTTTTGTCCTAATTTTCTATGAAATTGTAGTTCAATAGGCCCAATCATTTAATTACAAAAGTGTTCCATTCATCCTCACAAACTTTCAAGTTTATAAAATTAAAGCCTATGCGTGAGATGACATAGTGATTTCTCCTTCAAAATGGAATTCTTAAAGAAAGACACCTCATATGCTGAGCAGGCGAAGTCAATCGCGAATATCATAAATAGGTCAATAGAGTAGGTGTGATATGGTTTTAAAAGGCATTTGTTTATTAATAGAACTTGACTTTGTAGTCAAAAGCACTACTATCATGTACAGGGTGGTCCGAAACTCAACGCCAGTGAGAACGAGTCGATGGAACATACCGGGATATATTAGATTTGGCAGAAATATCAAAAAAATATTCCTAACTACGCGTATATTTGGGTACCTACGGGGTATTCGTCTAATTTATTTTTAGGACTGATATTATATTGCTTATTACAATGTACTGTGAGTATGGGCCACCCTGTATTAATTGACGTTAGTAAAGTTTATCATTTTACTACTTATTGCGTGTTCCTATTGATCTCTATTTGAAATTATTATTAACGGTCTCCAGTCCGTTTATACATTGATTTTAAATAAATGTCGCATTTATTAAAACACGTGATTTGTTACGTTACATTACTCTTTATATCTGATGCCAAGTGAAGATGAAGCTCGCGGGATTAGGAAGCAACTGTGATGTCGTTAAACATTGCGAGAACACATCATCACTGGCGCGATAGAAGGAAATTAAAAGTAACTTCGTGCCAAGAGTAGGTCATTTGGGTTAGTCGTCTTAACCTACAGACCTACAGAAGTGGTCGTGGCGCCGTGGTTACTGTGCATATCAAACGATTTCGCAGGTTAAGCGCGCTCGGTGCCGTCGGTATTAGGATGGGTGACCACCGATGATTTATTTCTCAGGAAGACTTCCGTGCTTCAGAGGACACGTTATGCAGTCGGTCCCGGGTGCTGTATACTTGTATACAAATAGTCTTTAGTATTTGTCAGACGTCATTTCGGCACCCTGAAAATTCTGCCATCCACCAACTAGCACTGGGCCAGCTTGGAGGATTACGGCCTATACCTCCTCGTCATACAGAGGAAAGACTCATAGCCCTACAGTGGGCTCATTACACGGAGTTGTGATATGATGATGTGACACGCCTAGTTTGCAATTTCCTTATTAAATCTTTTTATTTTGTTCATCGTGTGACATTCTGTAACAATCAGTTTACGATGATCATTCTATTTTCCAAGAATCAAAACTACGGCTGAGGATAACTCTATAAAACAGGTCTTCATTCACAGACAAGTGCTCGAAGGGGTCCGCTACATACACAACAAGAGTATAGTGCACCGCGACCTGAAGCCTGAAAACATACTTCTGGACGACCAGCTTAATGTCAAGATCACAGACTTCGGATTCGCCAAGATGCTCAAGGAAGGAGAGAAATTGTTCGGTAAGTTGTTTTTATATCCCATTCTGTAGTATTTGCTAAACCAGGAAGGAATTAGGTAGCGTGTGAATTAAATTGAAATTATTTGACTTATTCAATTCAATTTAATTTGACTAATTTCTTGTATTGTTTTAGAAATAAAATTGTCCAGATCTTGCTTTAACGTTGCCGTTTTTTTCCCTAATAAAGTTGTTTATACCGTTTTTTTCCCTAATAAAGTTGTTTATTTTTAATTATTGTCTTATGGCATGGTGCTAGGTTCGTATGTCCGAGAGATTTATAAATATCTACCTGCCTGCATCGTCGAATTGATATTGGATTAATTTTAAGAACTTCTGACCATATCCCTGACTATTTACGTATTTCTCATTGCTGTAATCAAAGTTTGTTTTTCGCGGTAAAAATAAGCGTGTCGTCAGAGGTGGCTGATTGGAGTAGTACCATACTTCATACATACCAACTTCCATACTTTGCTGCTAAGCGAATTCCGGTAATGTTTTGTGTCATCGTGACTTATCATCAGCTGATGTAAGGGTTTCATCATCAATAAAAACATCACAAAAACACTTATTAACCGGATTTAAGGCGCGGATCCATCTCTACGGCGTACGATACGGTTTCACGGCGTACGGCAAACCGTGCACGGCGCACGGAGCTCCGCCGTACCTTTCTACGGCGCCGTCGCACGGCTCAACGCTTCATATTTGCTCTTAATGATCTCCATTATGGTTCATTATAGAAAAGTATAGATTTGCACCGTACAAACGACGGCCGTGAGACGGCGCGGCGCAGTACACGGCGTTTGTTTGTAGTAAACTCGTATCTGTAAACATGCTTGGTGGTAGGATCCCTTCTGGGTCCGCCTGGCTAGCGACCACCCTTTATATAAAGTCTGCCGCCAAATGTTACCGCTCCGGCGGTAATGTGTTCCGGCAATATTGTATAAAGAGCCAGTTCCTTCCTAAACCCGTGTGCTTTCATCTTCGACCTCATCGTCACTTACCATCAGGTGAGATTGAGGTCAAACGCGGGTTTAGTCACTTATAAAAAAAAAAATGCTAAAGTGTGCGTGAGATCGATAAGGTCGGCCTAAAAAATAAAGAGAAATTTTAAAGATATTTATTCATTTGTTAATTTTAGTTATTATGACTTAGACAAACTATGAAAAATAAAGAAATTTGTACAAATTCCCTGATATGTACAATAATTAATCTTCTTGGAATAAACTGTCCCTGCCACTTTCAAACCCTTCTGTATTGCTGTCACTTGATTCACCTACTTTATTTACAAGCTGTTGTTTTTTACTCACAACAGCTTGTAATTAAAGTGAAAATACATGCCTTGCTTAGTTAAATAAATAATAAAATACATTGTAGCCTAATGATCACATCACTTTTGTTTTTTTCTTTGGACAATAAACAGAATAATTAAAAAATTCATATCATTAAATACGAATCTGATGAATATGTCTGTATAGTAGCATTTGTACAGCGATAATAGGGTGTTGGTCTTCCTAAAATAAATAGACAAATACAACGGCATTGTTAATTTTTCAATATTCACATATTTTTTTTGTCATGTCTATGAGACATGGCCCCACGCAGGGACCGGAACCGCTTACCCTTAAAGAGGTTTTTGATTGGATTTTTCATAGACTTGTTTTAAAAAACCCTATCAATTTGGTAACCGTATCGAAGACTTACCCTAATTTAAGGCTTACCATATCAATAGAGTTAGCTTCATGTAAGCAGTAAGCCTATCGAAAACCCTATTGAAGGTTACCGATTCAATAGGGTTTTAAAACCTGCAGAC
Organism: Stenoptilia bipunctidactyla; assembly: GCA_944452665.1. Taxonomy (NCBI): domain Eukaryota; kingdom Metazoa; phylum Arthropoda; class Insecta; order Lepidoptera; family Pterophoridae; genus Stenoptilia; species Stenoptilia bipunctidactyla. The sequence continues at coordinate 877,847 of OX101737.1, read as the reverse complement.
AAATTTAATCTCTAAGAATATCAAATTATCAAAAATATCACCATCTATTCAATCTCGCACTTCGAATTATACTTCCGAATTCAACAGCATGCGCGGAAAGAGATAGAAATAGGCTAACCCTATCACAGGGTAAGCGCATCCGAAAGTAGTTAACTTTATTCAAAGTGTTACCACGTCGATAGGCTTACCATATCAATAGGGTTACACTTCCATATGGTAAGATTTTGATAGGGTTACCCTATCAATAGGCTTAATCAAATAAAGGGGTTTTCCGGTCCCTGGCCCCACGGCGGCGGCGCCGTCTCACGGACTGTGCCGTGCCGTTACACGGCATAGAGATGGAGTCACGGCCTTAGAGACAACGAAACGTCGTCGTCGTATTAAAATGTAAAATACGAGATAGATCCGGTTAAAAAGCGTTTTTATTTTGGATCATAATTCGTGAAAATTTGAGCCAACAATACAAAAAAAGACTAAAAACGTACAGTTAGTTTAACTTTAAACGGTAGTTAGCAAAAAAACACGTCTCTGAGACAAACATCACGACGAGACGACTCGTTCAAGTCTGCTGGGTTTCCAAACTATTGTTTTTGCTGCGGTGTAGTGTTACTATTGTCTGGGAAAATAGATCTTGTAACTCTATACCATAAATTTGGATAAAAATTAAATAACAGTTTTTTTTGCTTTTCATCGCAAGGTAAACAACCGCATGACCTGATTGAACATGCTACAAATAATGTATTGTGCTTCGGAGGGCACCTAAAGCAGTCGGTCCCGGCTTCTTTGTACCCGTATTCCCGTATTCCTAATAGCCCTACCAACCCTGGATAAGCGTGTCTTCAAGCGACTAATCCGAGTGACCCCCGCTTGGTGGTAGGATCCTGTCAGGGTCCGATTGGCTAGCGACCAAACTTCATATAATATACATACATACATACATAACGTCACGCCTGTATCCCTTATGGGGTAGGCAGAACACCAGAGATTACAACACCATCTGATGTCACGTTTGACAAATTTGGAGGTATTATAAAGTTGGAGATAGACTATTGTAGTGACAGGGGGTCAGCCTATCGCCCACAAAATCGCCTTTAAAACCTCTGTCCCTTAACTGACTATTGCAGTATGCCCGGGAAGAGAAGCAGCTGGCCCATTCTACGGTTTTCTTTCGCTCCCACTCCAGCATGTAATCCATAAAATCTCCCATCAAATATCATCGTTCCGGCGGTGATGTGTTTCGGCAATATTTTCTAAGCCCGTATGTTTCATCTTCGACCTCATCTTACCATCAAATGAGGTTGAGGTCAAACGCGTCTTGGTCTATAATAAAAAAAGGCCAGAAGCCATTTTAGCTCTCTGAAAGGATATGTTTCCGTTTCTTTTTATCTGGATCTAGAGTGTGAACACAAGGATATATTGAAGAGATTAGGTATACAAAAAAATAGTAATCACTCAATTTCAGATAGATATCGTATTGAAAAAGCACAAGATTTATTAAAAATTGCTTCTCCGTACATAGACATTCCATTCCTCCTTGCTTGAAGTGACTAATTTACCACATGACAATGACAGTTTTGACAGTAAAAAGAGTATCAAAAATGGCGAAATGTAAAGACGACCTAACATGGCGGTTGCCATTTACATTAAACTTTAACATTTTTATGTGCTATCAATTAAGCTTATTTTAATTTTTCGATATTTTTATCGATATCAGCATAACTTTAGCTACGTTGTGGTGTAGTTTTTATTAAATATTCCTATTTGGAAACATTGCCTTTCTGTAAATCGAGTAAATTCTGACTCTGAAATTTCAGTAAGCACTGGGCCAGATCTGGGACTGTTTACGGCCTAAACCTCTTCGTCACCCAGGGGAGAGACTCATGAAAACGGTTGAGATGAACGCATTGTGCATTGGTTTTACAGAGTTGTGTGGCACGCCTGGCTATCTTGCGCCGGAGACGCTGAAAGCCAACATGTTCGAAGATGCTCCTGGCTATGGAATGGAGGTTGATTTGTAAGTTTTATTTTATTTTTGTAGTGTGAACGGTAGTTGCCGGCTTTAATGTGCCTGAAACTGTTGCACCTGAGGGTGTACTGAATTATGTTTTTTTAAACAAGACTGCTAGTTTTAGAGTTAAGATCGTTACGGTTAAACTATCAACTGAAAATGTCTTCAGCTTTATTATACAGGGTGACTGGTGGGTCACTTTTGGAATTCAAGGAAGTGATAGTTTGAGATCATACATAAATAGAAAAAATATAAAAAAAAAATACTTATTGATTATTTAAAAAAGGAAAGTTAAAGGATTACGCAACGCATGGTTACACCAGCGTTGCCAGCGACCCGCGTGCCAGGTCACGTGCCGCGATTGAATCAGTTGTATGTAAAGTAAATAGTAACATAGTAGTATTTATTTATAGGGAATAGTAGTGAAAAATATTGTTAGATGGTAAGGCCGCCTATTGTGCATTGTACCTATATTATTGTTATCAATATTATTTGTAACTCGATGTATACAATGAAAAATAAATAAATCAAATTAAGTACCTACATTTATTACATAATTATGATCAGAATCGAGTACAGAGTGCTCTCCTTCTTCAGTATCTAAAATTTGTCACCAGTCACCCTGTATAAGTGTAGATTTTCACTTCACAATTTTAAATAGATCGTAAAACTTAAGAACAACGAATTTTTTAACTAAGAGTTCGAAATTCAAAAACGGGAACTTAATTTATCACAATGTAAGTCAACTTTGGACCTAACCGTTATCTCGTCTTATGTATGATATTGGGGGGAGTGTCTCCTACGCAACAAGTTAGTGATAACGCAAAGTAATACCAGGAATCAATCTGTTTGTATGATGTATGAGATACAAGATGGATAGCTGAATCCGTGTCGATGGATTTTGATACCGGATTTAGGTGATTTAAAATCATGGTATCTTTTTGTTTATTTTTAGATTTTCCAATGAACTTGTTTGTATTGTATGGAGATTATAAAGAGTATTTTTCTTCTTCCATTACTGGGGATATTCTTCTTATCGCGGGCTTTGGCTTAGCGATCTTATAACTATTAATTCAGAAAAATATTTTAAAGAATGTGTGCGTATTTTATTAATCTCTAAGTTTTTTAACGGTTTTTTTAGGTACGATTATTCCTGAATGACCTTTCGGCCTATTCAGATTCTCTGGGCTTGGTGGTCCAGCGCGAATCCAGGATACCTTCATTTCTATGATTTAAAAACATGAATTTAAAATAAAAAAAAATACAAATTTCCTTTCATAGGCCTGTGTGCTTTTATTTTCTACATCATCTTGACTTACTATCAGGTGTAAATGAAAAAAAAATTGAAATCTATAAAATTATATTTCCGCCTCCACAGTTTATTAGTTATTCTTAAATATGCTAACAAAGACATATTTTCTGCTGATTTCAGGTGGGCGTGTGGCGTGATCATGTTTACTTTGTAAGTGGTAATTGTTTTCTGCTTATTTGACAATTTAATGGTGCTAATGAATGGAAACCCCAAATTATAACGCACATTACTTGGAATGTTTTGTTTATTGTCATATTTCAGAAATGGTTTATTTACATTCGATTCAATAAGATCATATGCAATGGTTTTAATTTTTTGTCTTTTAAAGTTGTAGTTGTGACTGGCTTTTATTTCAAATACGAAATTTAAATTCAATATTATTTTAAATATTTCTAGTGAAAAAAAATCTTACAACTATTTGAAAAGTATGGCAATATAAAAAAGGAAAAACTTTTGACGCTAGCATAAACCCTTAACTAATATATTATTATATTATAATTATGGGTTTATGATTATATATATATATATATATATATATATATATATTAGTTAAGGATTATATTATAATCACAATTTTTTACAAGTCACTTCCTATTTTTCGTTTTTTTAACGTCATTTGGAAAGTGAAAACATTCGATTTTTAAATTCATGTATTTTTTTTCTAGACTGGTTGGCTGCCCGCCATTTTGGCATCGGAAACAAATGGTGATGCTTCGCAACATAATGGAGGGAAAGTACTCATTTACTAGCCCCGAATGGGTGGATATATCAGGTACTTGCGAATTTATTCAATATTTATTAATCGCTGTCCATATTTCTGTATTTATTTTATCTCAAAGAAGACCAATGGCAAAAATAAAACAAAGATAAAAACAGAAAGCCATTAATAGGATCTCACAGATAAAGTTAATTAAATTAAAATTTGTGTATATGTGTTAATTTTCAATCTTAGAATTTAATAATAAATTAATTAATATTTCTAACATTCAAACTACATATCTAACCCAAATTAAGTTTCTTTAAAAACTTGTGGTATAGATTCTAGGTAATGGATAAGTAAAAATCAAATTTACGAATGGAACATTTTTTTTAGAATGACTCCCGCATATGACAACAGTCTCACTTGATGGTCAGTAATATTAGAACTGGCTCTTAACAAAACATTGGCGGAATAAAGCTGTGATATTTCACTTCAGAAACTTACTAAATTCTACTAAATTCCTAAAATATACAGGGTTACTAGTGACAATTTTAGATATTGAAGGTGAGCACTCAGTACTCGATTCTGATCATAATTGTGTAATAAAATATAAAAATTAAAAGTTAATTATGTAATTTACAGCAGAATTCCCTATCAATAAATAAAGAGTTTAACTAGGTTAACGACCGTTCGTGAAGCTGTCTGTACCTACCTACCTATTCTCTGTTAATAGCGCCGTCCGTACCAGTGTAACCATACATACATAGCCTCACGCCTGTCTTCCTTCGGCGTACGTTCAGTGTAACCATGCGTTGCGTAATGAATTTTTTAAATTTACTCAGTAAAATAATAGTATATTATGTAACAAGTGAGCGAAGTTGCTAATTACAGTCGAGGCTGATAATGAGCCGAGACTGTAATTAGCAACGCTCACGAGTTACATACGACGTTTTTCAACACACTTGTGAGTAAAAGACAGACATACGTGGTCATAAAATAACAAACACATTTGATAACAAAGCTGTGAATTGTGATTGAAAAATAGCGCCGAACCTCGCGCATGCGCGTAGGTTTTTTTTTTCCGCCAAATGTGTCAATGTCTGTATAGCATATACAGCCTATTTTAAGTGAAAATATTTAATTTGGAGTGGTAAATGCAAATATTTTAATATTTTATAACAAATTATTGTAAATTGTGAATAATTTGTTTGATATACAAATTTGTTTTACGAATATAAGGCGCAAACATTTAAAAATGTATATGGATTTGAAGTGGTATAAAACCTCTTTGTTGTTTCTGAAAATATTTAATGTATAACCCGGACCAATAAAATATGCTCTGTTTACTCGCATGTAATTTGCACAAAGGTACAATTCAACTTTGTAGGATTCATTATATTATGCACTAGGGTATAATATATTATGCACGCGTGACTTATAGCCCAGTTTATAGGTCTAAATTCAATAGAATAACGCTCACTTTACGAGCAAGTGTGTTGAAATGAATATTTATTTTTTCTTTTATTATTTCTCTTCATGCATGATCTCAAACTATCACGTCCTCGAATTTAGAAATAATATTAAAGAAACGTTTATTGATTAGTATCCGTTCCAAGGTCGTTCATGTCATTATTTGACATCAAAAATGTTTAACCTTACAGATGATCCCAAAGATTTGATCCGAAGGTTGTTAGTGGTGGAGCCGAGTGAAAGACTAACCATCGACGAGGCACTCAGTCATGCCTTCTTTAATACTGTGGTAAGTTCATATTTCAAATATATGTCAACTGTTTTATGATTGTTATATTCGAAATAATTCTTGTTATATTCTATATAATTGTTACATTCGACATTTTGAATAACTATCAACTAACTGCGTCTGGCATCTGTTATCTACAGACAAGTCGGGTTTTTAAAAAAAGGCGACTTTTTGGTTACCCTTGGTCGATTAAAGAAGTAGTGATATCTTAAAAGCTAAAATAATTAGCGCTAGACTTTATATGAAGCTCATGTGTGGACACCTTGAGACGATCAATGTTATGTGAAGGCCATATGTTATTCACTTTTAGATAATAAAGAATTATTAAAGTCGAACCCACATTGAGACTGCTACTGAAATTTGAAAATTTGGTTTCGGGTTCCGTATTTTGAAAATGATGAGTGAAGGCATTGTATTAATTCTTTTCCCACATAGAATCTGTCGAAAATAATCGAGTTAGAATTATTTAGGAAAGAAACTAAAGCTTTTTCTGTCTTAATAAAATGCCGTTGATTTACATTCAGATTCCTTGTAAAACTTTTAATAAGTAATTGTTCTCTTTTCTTTATATGATATTTCATACTATTGCAATTGAAATAAATTCTACTCTAAAAAATAACTTATGTGCTTCTTTCTGTTTTTTTATTTTAACAATGCACAGTAGAGCTTGCTTAAAGCACTTTTCTTATTCTGTTCTAAATTTATGCGTTTTTAATTACATTATCTCTTTAAAAATAAAGTAACATATTTTAAAAATAATTATATATTTAAAACATAAGTTATTAGGAACGCATAAATCACAAAGCGCTTTAATTTTAAAACGAAAACATGAACACAACAATACTACATCGTTCTGAACTCCTGGTAGCTTTGGGACCAAGATATGACGCCGATAAAGAAGTCATTCTCCACTGCCAGCCGAAGAATGTCCCGGATTGACCAGCTAAGCATGGTAATGTATACATAATAGGCATTTATATACACTTACATAACACATATAACACAATATAACATGAGTAATAAATATATTTTTTTGGTAACTATTTAAAGTTAATTTTGCTATAAGTTTTATTGATTTATCTTTTTTAATTTAATTTACTTTATTATTTTTATGTTTTTCATATAATAAAAACAATATGTTTCCTTAATGTTTATATGCATTTATTTTTAGGCTTTTATTTTAAAGGGTTAAATATTATGTAGCTTTAACTTAACCGTTGACTAACGAATGAAATAAAATAATCACATAATCCATTTTAAATGTTAGTTCATATCAGTTTATAAAAAAACGTTGTTAAATTATCCTCAACACACACACACAATACATAGTTTTATGTGCTTGAAATGACGCTAATTGCATGACCGCATGATTTCTAATTTCAAAATGAAATATTTACATTTTATTTGCAATTTATTTATCCTTCGCCTGAAGTAAAAAAAATACGAAGTACATATCGTTAATGTTAACATTGTCTAACAATGTATGGGATGTGAAAATTATGTTTGAAAATGTTTATTATTTGGTCAAATTATAATTAGTTCCATGGTTAGTGGGTGTCGCAATCATAGGGCCACCGAAATAGCTTCCAAAAACTCTTAGGACCATTGTATACTAGCTTAGGTACATCACCTGGGACCTATGGGGACCTATGGGTAAGACTGCCCGCTTAATAATTCTAAAGTTTACAACGCAGGAAAGTTTATACTCAAGTTTTATGCTCACCACAATCAAAACTCTTCAGGATTAATTTTGAAAATAAAACAGATGAACCGACAGTGAAGTTATAAATCCCCTGACAATCACATCAACCACATGGCCCCAAAGTAAACATAGCTTGTGTTATTGGATACCGTGTAGCGGACTAGGGGGAACCTAGAATATAAATACATACATAGATAAACACCCAGACACGGAACATTTTTTTCGTTCCGTGCAGGAATCGTGCCCGCAACCACTGGCGTCTGAGGCAGACAGATTTACCCCATCGCTAAAGTGGTCGTCGATAAGCCTATTGTTACTGGAACTATTATCTATCTTGATTCTTCTTGAATCTTGGATTGGCTGACCGTGTTCTTGGGCTTAAATGTTGCTTACCCTCAAGTGGATCCAGTCCTCGCTTGTATACTTTCTTGTATAAAAGAAATCAGTTTTGAAAAATTTCCTTGTTTACGACTGGGCCAGGTTTGATTCGACATATCGTCGAAAGATTTTATCTTTAGGTCTACCCATAGCGTCAAAAGATAGGAAAAGATTACTGAGTACAAAAATATATTTTTTTATACAAAGGTCAGAGTCAAAAGAATCTCTATTTCGTAAGTATTTAAATACATTTGAAATAAGTCAAACAATTTACAAATTGAACTGAATCTACCACCACTTCGGAAAGTCGATCTGTTGAGAAGAAGTGGCAAGAAACTCAACAGCAATCATCTTTCATACGCAATAACAATTAACAACCAGAGAATCCCATCTTCTTGCATCCAGATATCTTATAGTAAAACCTTTTAATATAACACTTATCCTTAAATCTATCGAAGGGTTAATCTTAAATATTTTGGAATTTTATTACAAAAGCGTACACTACGAGTTATATCTGTGGATGTATTAGTAAATTGAATTCTTAAGCCCGAACCCAATATTTGATCCCAATCCACAGATTGTAATCAATCTTAGATCGATACCAATACGTAGATCGATCTCCAATCTCCGTCTCAATAAAAAAAGCATAAACCTACAATCTTTTTTGTGCCCGGATAGCCAATGATCCTTTCCCTCCCGGACGTTCGGTTTTGCGCAAATCTGCATGTTTCTCGTTTATATTTTTATGGAAATATTAATCACATATCTTCGCAAATTAAATATAATAGTCTTTAATTTAAGAAATACAATCTGGTAATAGCTGATGATATGTCCCTCACTATTCTACTTGCGGTAGATTTGGACACTCCAACAAAGTCTGCTACTGATACAAGCATTGTGCCTAATGCATAAAAGCGTAACGATAACAGCAATTGATGTAGCGGTGAGACTCCGTAGTTTCTGCAAAGGTAATTTAAGTTGTACATACAAAAATAAAAAAAGACAGTTACTTTGGATTTAACATTGGAATTTATGTAGCTATGTAGGTTTGTCGTTTCTCATTACTTACCTCGACGAGGGCACACGTATAAAAGGCATTATTTCATTTAATAACAATTCTACTGCAGGTTTTGATAACCTAAACCTAAAAGTGAAATCTGCTTCATCGAGACTTTGCATGTAGTTCACTCTTCTCATCCTACGTGAACAGCGTCTCGGCACATCTTCATCGCTCGAACTCAACATTAATAAATCCTCCAAAATCACTACTATCACTGCTTGATAATACGGACATGTTTATTTTTCAACAGTAAAACCGAGAAATACGAAAGATTGCAGATTTGGATCAAAAAGTCAATCGAAAGAAACGTCAAAATTGTGGGATAGGTTATAGAGATTGGCAAACTGTCATTTCCATACGGAGGACAATCCGTAATCTGAGATTGAACCTCCAATGGATGGCTTGCATCCACAGATAGCAAATGCAATCTGTGGATACATTATTGGCACACTAAAACACAATTTCGGATTGAAATCTCAATCTCGGATAGGCAAAAATGGATTAGGATCGAATATTGGGTTCGGGCGTTAGACGTAACTTCAAAATTTTAAATATCTGTTAATCTCGGCAGGAAAAAGTTCAATTTGTATACTCTGGCAAATAATTCAACGCAGTAAACTCACAGTTCGAAATGTCAAATAGAAAAATAATGATACCAGTTAAAAACTTCAAAGTGTAAGTACTGAATGAGAATGATTGAAAAATGAATGAGTCTTCGTCGAAAATTTTAAAGATATGTATAAATAATTGAATTTGAGGTGTGTACTATATCATTAAAGTAATATTTATGAAAATAATTAATTACTAAACAAACCTAGTGCTTTAAAACGTTTGCAGCAGAAGTAAAATCGACTTGATAACTCGTTTTGTATAACCATAAAAAAAGAAATATCTTGTTAGCCAAAATATGTTTTTTCCATACATTATGATATTTTTATTTAAAAAATAATTACATTCATTCACTTAAACCGCGTCACTATTATTTTTCTTCCCTAAAGTGGGCACACGGGAACTGTCATTTTACTGCATTGAATTATTTGCCAGCATATAGTTCGCTTTTACCTTTCACCTGACGAAAGGTAAAATCGAAAGTTTCAAATCGTCGCAAAAGTACAGTCAATAAGAAAAGTATGATTTTTATTTTATCTAAGCCGAAAATAACATGTACCTCTCGACTACAGGCTATAAAATCGGGCGGGTTCAACGCCCGGGCGAAGCTTCGTCTCGGGTTTTTGACGGTCCGCGCCGCGGTGCGACTAAAGCGACTCCCGCACACTTCGGCGAGAGCGGTGCCCTTACATGACGCTTTGAGGGACCCGTATACCATGCGAGCGTTGAGGAAGGTAAGGGGTTTGCTTTTGTATCCATTTATGAGCTTTTTTAACGTTAGCAGAATAAATATTTATATACTTTTAGTGACTTGTTCGTATCGATCGGCTAAGAATAGTCTATTTACTCTGTATTAAAAGATCGAACTGTTTTACGGATTATCAACAGTTACTGATACTATAAGTTGATACTTAATCGCGTCATAATATTAGTTCGACCAATTTCGAACGGTCGCGCTTACGAGAAAACTGATCAAGTCCAGACTTACGTATTAGTAGACTCATCAAATATTATGTTATGTACGTTATCTATCATACAAAAATTAGGTAGTAGACGTCCACACACCACAAATCTCATAAGTCTACGATCCTTAAAAATACCAGGACTATAGTGGTCAGGAAGAAGTTTTAAAAACGGACCGTCATAGCTTAGGTTGTTTTTTTATAATGACCATTTTATAGGACTGGAACTTCTGTCTGTATCTGGTAGTCCAATATTAAAAGAGAGTGGCTTAATTTTTTTTTAAAAGGAGCAGAAATCCTTTTTTTTTTGAGTTTATAAACCACAGGTTAGTGTCAGATATGTCCGATAAGATTCGATCTCTTTTGGAGTCCTTTTTCAGTGTTAACAATAGTTTTACCAAATCAGGGGTGGACCTTTTACGTAAACTTCCATAACTACTTTTATTATACAGGGTTAATTTTAATTAGCGCATCACCTCTTGCTGATAATCTCTCCACATCAATCCCAACAACATTTGTTCTACAACTTTTAACTCTATTTACTCTGAGCGTAGGTATGCCACGCACCTTGCGCAGTAAAATATTTCTTCATAATAATAATAAGCACTGGAAGACAAACCTTACAATAAAAAAAAAAACTTCTTAGAAAATGTAGAGTTAGGAGCAAACGCTGTTCTTTTTTGAGATTTTTTTGTGTTAATAAAAGTATATAATTATCACGATTTCTAAAAATTCTTAGAACAAATTTTGTTGGGATTATAGTAGAAAGGCTGCCTGCAAGAGCTGATTCGTTTATTTAAATTACCACACAACGTATACAGCCCTTAGATATAAACACAAAAAGCAAAATAAAATGTATACAGCCAGTTACGGACTTACTTTTTATAGACAAAACCTACTTTTAATATACCACAAATTTTAGGTGATCGATGGCTGTGCGTTCCGGGTGTACGGGCACTGGGTCAAAAAGGGCGAAGGTCAAAATCGAGCGGCCCTTTTCGAGAATACTCCCAAGACGGAACTCAAGAACTTGTACGTCACCAACTTGTCAAGATAGCCGCCGAGTCTATAGTATGTGAGTTTTTAATTTATTTCAGTTTATTTATTTAGTTTTTTAGCTTTTGACTGTGGCTTCGTAGTTCGTACGCGACTTCATACATAAGTGTTGGCGCCAAAACTCCCTCAAGTACGGCAAGACGAGTCTTATTTGGTATAGTTTTGCTTGCCATAATCGAGTCCTCTATTCTCCAATATCACCGTCATACTTCCCATCTCTTGTAAACAGCAAGCTCTTTCCCTTGTTCTACAATTTTTCGTCTCCTATCATAATATTGCGTTGCGTGATATCTTCATTCCTCTCCATAACCATGACTTCGTCTTTCCGACATTCATCTTTCCTTTAAAATGACCATTTGTTGCAATTCCGACGTTGAAGATGCAATGACGGTTCCGCACGTGTACTGAACAACTATTTTTAATACAGTTGCGAAAAAATGAAGCAATTTAGTAAAATAAGAAAATCACAATAAGCTCAACAAGAAACAAAATGGCGCCAACCGTAAAAGAATATAAGCAAAGATTTTTTTTTGTTTTCTTCACCCATTTTGGGTAGGTAAGGGAACAATACCCGTACATACCGCCAAGTTTTCAGTAGATTTTTTTTATTGATATATGAGATGAAATAAATTAGTAGCTACTTTTTAAAAATATTTGCATGAATCATAAAAACTTTTTTTTTTTAGTAAAAACTTCGTGGTTGTTTTTTTCCTTTTATAGACATTATTTTGACAGTTGGGAAAGAGAACGCACGAGTGTGTAATAGCCCACATCCCGAACGCTATACGTCCCTGCAATACGCCACTTTTGAGCAACTGTATTAAATAGTAGATCAGTAGCCAAGGGCTGTAAGGCATCAATTGCAGCCCGAGATATTTAGGCGCACGAGCGCAGCGAGGGCGCCTATAGTTCGAGGTTGCAATTGATGCTTACAGCCGAGCTAACTATTCTGCTTTACATCTCGATCGTGAGGTAAGTAGGAAAAAACTGGCATTACAAGAATAAAACATTTTATTTGTTGAAATTTATAGTGAAATGTAATGTTAATGTTTTTTCCTAATTAGCACGTAATTATAAAAAAATCCCAAAAACAAACAATATTTAAAGTTTTCTATTCCCGCCCTTTTTCATTAAAGAATCAAGTAAAGAACTTTTTAATAATTTTTTTTCAAGATCGAAATTGAGCTGCACCGTTCGATATTTAAAATTGATGACTATTATACTCACACGAAGACAAGGCCGAAAAGCAAAGTGACCTCTTTGGTCATTGGGCTGAATGCATGATGTCTATTGCCAGTATGATGGTTAGATGTACGCGAACTTTCTGGAAGAAAGAAGTGTTTTTGTTTTAGTTACTTACCGCCCTAGGGATTTTCTAGCTAGATTATTACCCTAGAGCGCTAATTAGTCACCTACAAGCCCCATTTGGAGGTAATAAGAACCTACTTTCCGAGCATGAGAGATGTAATAGTAGATTATGCATCAAGGGGATAAAGCAGTGTATTATGTCACGGGCATCATATTGAATTCTGAGCGAAATGAAAGATTCTGTAGATAATTCCCGAACGCAGTGAGGGAATTAAGATGTTAATTCCAGAACGAAGTGAGGGAATTATGGTAAGAATCCTGAATGAAGCGAGGGATTCAAGACTGCCCAAGACTAAGACACTGTTATCCCCGAGGAGCTTACTCTACTTTATACACCACTTTGTAAGATAATTAGGTGATGAAACGCAGGAATTAAATCAAGTACGTATTTAATAATTTAGAAATTAAAGGTTTCTTTTCAAAAACCGCGCAATTTTATTTCTTATTTGGCTTTTTCAAAAGGCAAAAGAAACCGTCGCATACTGGCTCTTTTTAAGGGTTTTTAGTTTTGTTTCGGTGTTTCTTGGTAGTCGTTCCAAATGCAAAGGTACACAAACTTATACAGCCTAATTTAAAGTCCATATATTTTTAATTAGACAAAGCAACTAGTCATACAGCCATGTCCATGTAGGAATTATTAAATTTCCCTCGAATTGACATTCCAAAATCAAATGACATTATAACCCTTAGGATTAAAGTATTTGTTTATTCTCTGTTAGATACCTTTTATAATCTTAAGGGATTAATATCTTGTTTTAGGTGGAGTTTATCTCATACATAATGCGAATTTTAAACAAAGGTGGTGTATAATAGTAGTTTATGAAACTGTCACATAATACCTAGTTATGTGCAGTTTCATACACTACTTTATCTAATCTCATACACTGAAGATATTTATTCCCGCCATTATCGCGCATGCGCCAAAACGCGCCGCGCGGCCACAGAATGTAACGTAGCGCGGCGCTCGCAGGACACAGATAAAAAAATGAAATCTATGGTCTGTTATCTGTATCGAAATGAAAAAATTTTTTTATTATAACATTGTATTGTTCGAGGTAGTGTGTTATAATTTAATTTTTTAATTTCATTTCGTTATACTATTTTAAAAAGTATGTCAATATAAATTCGTTCTGAGTTTTATATTTTGAATATTATGATATGAGAGTAGATAAAATATCTTTACTTCATCCAGAGCCGACACTCGTATATTTCGTTGTTGATGTTTAGTAAAATGCTAATTTCTCTTTATTCCAGAAATCAGCTACCAGGGCAACACGTACCAGTAGGAGTTTGCACTCATCCCTTCGCGTGAAACCTCGTGTGACGTAGGGTTAGTTTTAATTGTGCTATCAGACCAACGGAATGAATTCTTCGACAGCGGATGTTCTATTTATAAATTTGAAAAAATATAATTTACAAGAAAACAACAAAAAGTATCTCTTGAGAACATATTTAAAAAAATACTTGCCAATTAAAAATAGAACAGACGCATCGGTGTTAGATGATTATCCAATTTAATATATTTTAAAACGGAAAGCACATGTCTACTAAAGTTGGATAAGCGTTACCAAACGATAGCCAGAAGTTTAAATGGTGAAATCATGAACTAAACATTTTTTTAAACAACAAGTATTACAGGAAGTTGACAGTTATTGAATTTTAAAATATTTTTAAAAGTACTTATGCAATCCATGCGGGTTAGATGCATTAATAATATCCCTTGTATTCGTTTTATTTATTAATTTAATATAAATAAATATAGATATTTCTGACACTCACACAACATTATCTAGCCCAAATTAAGTTCCTTAAAGAACTTGTGCTATGGATACTAGATAACTGATATACTTAAGAAATATATAAGCATACATATTGAATAAATACATATTTTTTATTAGAATAAACTTAATAAACATATAAACATCCATGACTTGACGACTAATATCTGTGTTCATCACACAAATATCCGCCGCCGCCGGGATTCGAACCCAGGACCTCTGGCATAGAAGGCAATTTATGTTACCGCTACACCAGCCGGTCGTAGCATCAATCAATAATCGTTTCATTTGCGCCTAAAGCGACTTTAGTTCTGCATTTTTATATATCATAATTTTATAGTATCAAATTCAGAAATAAATGTCCCTCAGATAAACTTCGCCTTTTTATTTATTTATCATAAATAAAACTGTTTTATATTTTCTTCTATTTTCCACGCGCTGTAGGCACATCTTCTGTTCGATATCCAACAAAATCTGTGTTATCAATCAATGCAAGGTCCTAGCTCCTCTTTAGGCGCGTGCTTTCCGTTTTTAAAGCAGTATCCTGTAAATACTGCAGTAGTCCAATTGTTACTGTATTTGTATTAAACTTGTTATTTTTAACAAACCATATTTATAGTTATGTCGTTGTACTACGTTGTAAAATGTAGTTTTGAATATTAGTTCTACTATAATATTGTTTTTATGAGTACTGAGTACGAAATATTGACATTTTAAAAGCAATATGGTATTGCTGACTGTGTGATCAAATTATTGTTTAATTTAAGGGTTGTGTTTCGCAATTTATGTTTTGTTAATTGGTGTTCTTTTGAAAACTAAAATGAGGGTATTTTTTATTGAACCTTTCAAACTTCACGATCAAATCTTCTTCAAATTATTGAATTTATCGAAGCTCTCACTTTGTTAAATGAGATCAGTATTACAAGTACACACTTAATATTTTAAATATTCATGTTAAATCAAATGATAGCATTTTATATGTGATGACTAAACTGTCGTCCAATATGTCTTTGTAAGTGTGAGGGAGAGCGTGATATACATTCATCTGCCGCTTTGCTGCGTTTGTAATGAGATATAACTATACTATAGTGTGTACACAAGACAAAAAAAAAAACAAAAAACAGTTACGATCGAAACCATGGATCGAACTTGAGTGAATAGGTTTCACGTGTACCACCAGTCTTCATGCGCACTTTCCATCAGGTGGCATGCAAGACAAACCTCCCCTTTTAATAATAAAAAAAAATCTGACTGTCAAATGTCTATAGTATCAATCTTTGCCCATCTTTTCATAAGCCATTGCTGGATTTCAAACCAGAGGTCCTTATAAAGTGGTTTTACATAGGAAATTCTAAAACAATATTTAAAAGTGGAACAGTAACAATGAATCTTGTAGACATATTTTTTCTTGTTTTTTCTATTTTTAAAACGTAAATTCAAAACATAACCCTATAAGTAGACGTAGGTAAGTTAATTGTTTTTCTCATTCGTAATTTAAGGTCAACATTTTAGTGTAGTTAGTGTTACAGCTGAAATTATTGAATTTAATATCTCATATAAGTATACATATGTATGTATTTTAGTTGCAATAACTAATAAGACAAAACTTGCGATATATTATTCCTCGAGTAATATTAAAATTAAAGAAACCTTTTTTTTTTTAAGAATTTATTTTTAAATTTCTTTTCATAAAACTTTAAATAATCTGTTCATATTTGAATGTTGATGTCTGATTTATACGCTTTTCTTATTATAAAAAATAGCACTGAAATGATGTAGATTTATTAGCAATAATAGCTATGTATATTTATTGTAAGTAAGTAAGCTTTTTTGCCATATACCTAAAAATAAGTCGAAAAACATAACAAATATGAAAAATTGTAACCAAATAATGCAAATGTTTAATACGTCCAATTATGGCCATCGAAATCTAATTCTGCTCACAAAAATACCAATCACAACAATTTTTGAGAAACTCTAGTGACTTAGTTCTCTTGTATAACATCCTAAATATGTCTCTCACAATAAATGTATTTAAAGAACGTATTTGTAACTAATTAATATCAAAGCAATAATATACAAATGCGAAAACCACAATAGGTGCCTTTATAAAAAAGTTTTATCAATAATAATATTATTTACAAAAAGATGTCGTATCACGAATTATATAAATGAAACCCATATGTTTTGTATTAAAGATATATAGAAACACTGATTTATCTGTTTATTTATTTATTTACCTTGTTTATGTAGTTATTTTGTTGCTTGTATTCAGTAGATAAGTATTTGTATTTTGAAGAATGTAGTGAGTTGATTTTCATCTGCCCAATCAATTCATCATTCCATAAATAATAATTGTGTACAATGAATTATTTGAAGTTTGGCCAAAAACAAAAAAAGATATATATTTGAAAGGTAAGATAACCAGCCTGCCACATAAAAAACTAACTAAAATAGAGGATTAATTTTAAAGAAATTACCTGGATTTTTATTCGGCGTTGAGCGAAATAAAAGAAGAATTTTGTCTTGTATATTTCTCCACTTTTTCGCCCTGACAACAGAAATCAGCATCAAAATCTGGTAATAAAATAAAAAATAAATTGCGGTTATTTGCAAACTAATTTAACAAATGTCAATTGCAGATATAGTGTTAGAAACTATACTACCACTATAGAGTCCAGCTGCAGCTCGAGTATAGCCACGACATTCACCATTAATAAAATGCATGTTAGCATATTTCTCTAGAGTGTAGTGTGCCGAAGTGTCACGATTTGTATTGAAACCAAGCGTGCCGAATTTTTAGCACCTTTTGTGACGTCACAGGTGATATTTATTGCTGGGAAATATAAACCGATTCAAAGACACCGATGCCTCCGATTGAAATCAATTATTAAGAACGATATTGATATTGTGAAATCACTAATATTATTATGTGACTAGCTGTGCCCGCGACTCCGCTCGCGATAATTTCGGGATTAAAAGTATCCTATGTTACTTCTAGTACCTCTCATGATTCGTCGAGTAGTTTTTGCGTGAAGCTGAACAAATATCCACGCTTTCATATTTATAATATTAGTAAGGATAAGGATTGACATTTTATAATATTTGACAATTAATTGTTTAGATCACTTTCACATGAGGCTTAAGTATCTATGGAACGAAAATAATTCAGCGCAAAGCTTCCGAGTAAACTATATTGAAAGTTGCCCGGTCCGGCACGTGAACATGAAGATTTCTAGAACTGCTAACCCGGGAAAGAGCGACGTATGAACTGACCATGCGAGAAAAAACTGACACCGAGATCTACTCCAGCAACACGAAAAGTCTGCCCTTGAGCCTTATTAATTGTCATTGCAAAACACACCGATACTGGGAATTGCGTTCTTTTAAATTGGAATGGAAAATTATTTGGTACTATGGGAATTCTGGGAATAAAGACGGTTTCTCCTGCACCGCAACCTGTTAAAATTTGAGATATCCAAATAGAATTATACCCAGAAATATGTACAACTTACAACAGAAAAAGAAAAGAAAATAAAGCTGAAACGCCTGTGCAATGTTATCTACCTATACCTACTTCACTTAAAATAAATACCTATAACTACAATAATTAATAAAAGTACCTACGCTTTTACCTAAAAAATACAAAAAAAACTGAACATAAATTAGCCAAAACTTGGAATTTGCCCGAATATTTAAACACTACCAAAACAACTAATACCTATTTTATAAAATAACAACGAAAGAAATTCAAATAAACTATTTAAAGACTAAAAGTCGCGCTGATAAGCACGGTTTATAATATCAATTACTGTCTGTCTATAAAGTCGAACGCTCTGAACGCATCAACAGCCAAATATTGAATGAATTAATACTGTTATGGGATATTTTTTATATTCCCGCCTTTTTATACCCTACCGCCGCGAGCCGCGTCGAGCGCGGCAACCGTTACGCAAAAATAATCCTTATATCATTCAGTATTCACGCGCGATGGGTTATTAGCGTATTTCATGTATACGTTTGGTGTTTCTATACGGATCTCTATGATTCTTTTTTTATTGAATAGGTAATAATGTTAATTTTTTTTTAATTAGGGATGAGTGAGAGTATTATAAACGTAAGAGTAAACAAATATAATCAGAAAGCTCCGAACTGCTAAGCTATCGGGATTTACACGTGTTATTGTGAGTCAACCATAAAATATAGACATATACTGTTGTGGGATAATTTTTATATAATTTTATGAAGAATATTTCTGTCATACATGATTTCTATGTAGCTTTAACCATTAAGGCTGCACACGCGACGGAAGCTTAAAAAATGAAGTAATTTCTCCCGTTTTCCCAACATTTCCCTTCACTGCTCTGCTCCTATTGATTGTAGCGTGATAATAAGTATACTATAACCTGCCCAGGAGTATGAAGAATAATTTTACCAAGTTTCGTTAAAATCCGTCGAGTAGTTTTTGTTTCTATAAGGAACATACAGACAGACAGACAGACAAAAATTTTACTGATTGCATTTTTTGCATCAGTATCGATCACTAATCACCCCCTGATAGTTATTTTGAAAATATATTTCATGTACAGAATTGACCTCTCTACAGATTTATTATAAGTATAGATAGATAGATAGATATAGATAGAAGATATAGATAGATATAGAAGATGACTGACTTCAAGTGTTTTGTGAAATTCCTAAGATGAATAAAACTTTCAGAATTATGAATTTTTGAATTTTTTGATTTTCTAACAGACATACTACGTGGGGTCGTTATATAAAATAACATCAAAAACAATCTTATAGATGTTAAAATGCAAGTGACTTCTAAAATGACGTGTTAGATCTGTACACCCAGTCCCAGCTGTCTTCTGTTTATTCATCAATGTCTAAGGCTGGGTTTTCATTGACGCGGATCTGATCGGAGCAGAGCTTAGCGGAGTTTGAATAGACCAATCACTGTTCTCGAAATCTCCGCTCCGCTCGAATCTCGAATTCTCAATGGAAACAGCACGAGCGGAGTGGTACAGAGCTGAACGGATATTTACACAGATACAGCGAGGCGACGCGGAGCGGAGGACAGCGGAACGGTACAGAGTGGAGAGCAGCTAGGTTGTGTAGTGGTTGTATGAGTGTTAAAATACGTTAACAGTGTTTAAAATAAGTAAACACAAAAAAATTAAAAAACCATCAAAGATCACTGGGTGAATTAGTCTTGGTAATTTATTGACAAACTGTTTTTCATATGATCTGTGTAGAGTATTCATAGTTTGTACTTAATTAAGTTAATAATTAGTTTAAAATTATAGGGAATATGTATCTAAGTCTATGTTTTCATCTTAAATGACTTTAAAATTGAAAGATTATGCTCCACTCAACTCCACTCCGCTCAGCTCCGCTCCGCTCTGCTCCACTTCAGTGGAAACGCTCGCGTCGCAGCCTTAGCAGAATTGGGTTTCGTTTCGTACAAATGTTGTACAAAAGTCGTAGAACAAATGTTGTTGGGATTGATGTGGAGAGGCTGCCTGCAAGAGTGATGCGCATATTAAAATTAATCCTGTATACCTATATCGTAACCCTATACTTTTAATTTTTATTCATAGAACATCCGAGCACTTCAAATTGCTCTTAAATGGGAGCGTAAGAACTCTTACATACCCTGTCTAAATCATGCCACGAAGAATTGCAAGAGTTATTTCAGCCCGAGGAGGCCACACTGTATGTATTTTTTATTTTATTCTTTTTAACTTTTGGTAGGTATAGTACTTAATAATGGAGAAAATCATCTAAATCACCATATTTTTTGTCAAAGTGAGTAACTTCCTAATAATGTAATTAAACCAAATTAAAATCGTCATAAATACCTAAAAAGTGTTTTTGCATCAATAAATTGATGTTTATTTAGTGCATGCTTCATAATATGTTCCACAATAGTAGGAAACTTCTATATTAAATCAAAATTTTCAATACGAAGATTCTTCTCTAGAAAAAAAGAAATCTAGATTTTGCTGTCGTTGCAAAGAATTGTAGTTTTAAAACTTTGTAGCTTTTTAAATCTATGATCGATGATTGATTTGAAATCCACTGTAGGAGGCACAAGCATAAGAGTCACCAAGTGGCAACAGCTTGCCTTCTAAGTTTGTTCTAGTGTTTATGCGTTATACTTAGTATATTACTTTATGGTCTGAAAATAACAAGCAGTTGTTAAATATGCATCAAAATAAGAATTAAATATGCATCAAAATAATCTTGATCAATACATAAAGTAAGAAGTAAACGGCTAAAAACCTATTATAATTGACATTAGGTAGGTACTTGAACATGCACGGTTTAAAGTTGTGGGCTTATGGTACAATAGGGACTTCGCTTACCCTGGTTTCATGATTTTTTGATTGATTTTTGATTGAATCAGGCGTTACTTAGCGGAAATCCATCACAATTATTATAACTAAGCTACCTTACTTATTCCGCGACTTCAAAGCACTAGTCGTGCAGGTTTTGCGTGCGTTGTTGCACCGCCCTCTCTCAGGTTTTTGAAGTTACAGATGTCAGCTTGATTGGCAAAGTTGGTCTTTTGGTAGGTACCTACATTAAAACTGCAATTTCATATTACGATTGGGTGGGTGGTAGTGGGTCTACCTGATGGATACACCAGATTTACTATGCGTTTACCAAGCTGGAAACGTAAGTAAAGCAAACCAAGGAAAAACCAAGCTAGGAACTTTCGTCCCTTCTTTTGTAAACCAAAAAATGTTTCTGCATAGCCTAAACTTTTCGAGGGCTGCCATCAATATTTTAAATTTCAATATAATAATAATAATAATAATTCATTTATTTCAGGCAATATAAACAAAACACAATGATAATTGATTACAGAGGCCCATAGTAAAATAAATACCTTAAAAACTAACATATATATAAATAAAGAAACACAAATCACTTTGCAGCGGCGTGAAGCGCGGGTCTGGCGGCTCCTGAGGGCGGCGGGCGGCCGCGGAACTTGCGGAAGATAACTCCCTTCGGCCACAGCTCTTCCTTCAGGAACACCGATACGTGGTCCCGGGGTACGCGCACAACAAACGAATTAAAGTTGACGTTGTTGCGCGTTTCCAGTTTTTCAACCCTGAGCAGGAACTTCGTCTTTTTCTCCAAGTACTCTACGACATCAGCATCCTTCGTAGAGTAATGGAGACGTGAAACGTACACGTACGTGACGGGTACAGCGGGACGCAGGAGAAAGTTAGGTCCTGTCGGAGCGGTGCCGCAATTGTTGCGACAAAGCCGTTTTCTTTTCTTCTGCTCCACCTTAATGAAGCCATCTTGCTTCGGCTGTTCACTGCATACGTCAGTACGAGGGTGCTCATCGTGGTGACTCCCACTACCCTTCACGGTATGTGGGGGCTGCAGGTGGGTGGCAGCAGCGGCGTAGTCTCGTCTCGGGGTTGACGTGACGATGACAGGTGACGACACCACCTCGGGGGGAGGCGGGGGACGGGCGACGCAGGCGTCACCGCTTGCACGTGCGGGGTCAGCGGCCGGCGATGAGTCAAGTTTTGCAGACTCGAAACTTGCACACGTTGCACTAAATGCCCCGCGCCGCGTGTTGACGTTATTAGCCTCAGGTGACCTACTTACGGCTAGAGTATTTTTCAACTCTGCAACTTCAGCCCGTAGCTCACTGGTGGTTTCTTGTGAAGCCTTTAACTTCAACTCGACAGCAGCCAGGGATGCCTTCAGGGTAGTTATATCCTTCAGGATCCTGGTAACATCGACGTGGTCGAACGTGACTGGCGGCAGCTTGTTGAGGTCTTTCGCCACGAAAGTCGGCACGTCGTCTGGATCAGTAACCTTCAGGAGATTAATAATATCCTGAAGACTTTTCTCTCCCTTTTCGTCTCTCCTGCGAGACGGCATTCGGTCAATCTGCCCGATTGACTTGAACAGCAGCGTTTTGGCGGCCAGTATTTCTTCCAGATTAAAATTTGTTCTGGAGATCTGGATGATGCTGATCTCATCCATGGTGTCAATGGCGTGTTGTAAGAACGCCAGTACTTCATTGGCTATGAGCTGTTCGGAACTCATAGCCATATCCGCGTGCAGCGGCATTTGCCGCGCAAATCGCGAATAAAATAAATATATTCGTACGCAGTAGGCACGTCCGTCGCCGATAAAACTACAAAACGAATTCATTAAATGGCAACCCCAGACGGATTTTCTTGCTCTTCTTATAAAGTTCATAGGGAGTTGAATACCTATCCTATGTTATTGCGACATCTACATCTTCGAGACCCGAATAGGTAAGCGTAGGGAAGTGCTATGAAAACGTATAGTATGTTGTTCATAATATGACCGACTCTGTGTGAGATCAAGTGAACTTTTAAAAAAGCTTTTCACGTTAATTATCTCTCGTCACATAAATCATTTCAGTCGGGGGATTTTAAATTATTTTATTCTTTTTCAATTACTTTTTAACCGTCGCTTCGTGGGTTTTTCAAAATTTTAATTTTGTTTTTTATTGGAAAAAATGTATCTATCTATTTTTTACAAGGAAATTAATATATTCGCTTACACATTAAGTGAAGCATATCATATAAATAATATCTATAATCTAGAACACGAGTCAATTTTTTGCTTTCAAGAAATAGGTACACAATAAATTATAATATCATCTTAAAAACTCAGCAAGTTTCAAGGCTCTTGTGGCGTCTTGTTTTTGCCGCGCGAGTTAGGTAGGACACAGCAGCGCAGCGCTCGCTCGCTATCTTTTCATGCGACTTACGTAGGTACTTACTTGCATCGTGAGTGAATGTGTACATTATTTAAGGATCAGTAGAGATCATTGAGTTAAAATGTAACGTGGTATAAAAACTATTGCAATCGACTCTGTTACTGATTCTTTACAAATTGTTTTAAGGTTTTGTATAAACAAAAAATTACGTTGTATAGTTATTTGTAGGTTTTTGATTAGGTGTTATACCACGAAAAGATTGTTCATTTTTATTTCTGTTAGATAGATAAGACCTTGGAAAAGAAAATAACCTACTCAAAATACTAATCCTATGCAGAAGCATTAAACTACCTACTAGAGTGGGGATGATATACGTCACTTACTTCTTCGTTGACTTAAAAAAATTGTAAAAAACAAACTTTATTTCTGCTTTAACCGTTTTTAAGCACAAGGTATGTTTGGTTATTAATTATTATCATTAAAGTTACTGTACAGATAAAGTAAAAAACTTCAAATTCACGTATTTATACATTGCTTTATAATTTTATGCTAAAAGAATGAAAAAGTACCATTCAATTTCATTCAGTACCTTATACTAAGAAGGTTTTAACTGGTATCATTATTTTTCTTTTCGACACTGTCAGATTTCATTGAATTATTTGACAGGGTAAGTTCGTCGTATAAGTTGTCGTGGCGCCGTGGTTTACCAAGTTGTCGTGGCGCTGTGGTTTACTGTGTGTATCATACGATATCACAGGTAAAGCAACGTTCATTCAGCGCGGTCGGTACTTAGATGGGTGATCGCTGACCATTCATTTCTCACGGCGACTTTCGTGCTTCGGAGGGAACGTTAAGCAGTCGGTCCCCCCGGTACTGTATACTTGTATACAGTAGTCGTTAGGGTTTGTTAGAAACCATTACGGCGCCCTGAAAATTCTGACATCCACCACCCAGCACTGGGCCAGCTTGGTGGATTACAGCCTATACCTCCTCGTCACCCAGGGGAGAGACTCATACCCTGCAGTGGGTGAGTTAGAAAGAGTTGTGGTGATGATGATGTATAGTTCGTAGCACAATGTTGGACGAATGACCGGTGGAGACGAAGAAGTGCGTTTTCGATCCTCGCAGCATCGCCAATGTACCTACAGTCACGTGTAATACTATGTACCTATACACTAACAACTTATTCGGTTCTACTAAGGTTCAAAGTCCAATGAAAATGTATACATAGTATTACACGTGCCTGTACCTAGGTATGTAAATACTGCACATATGAGTCATTCTGAGTGCTTTCCTGTGAATACCTTTTCTTCTATTGCTTGAAGAGATGAGGTTGAACTTTTTATGAAACAAATCATGACATAAATCAAAGCTTAGAATAATATGAAAAAAGCCTTGGTCCGCTTATCGCTAACCGTAGTTTGCTTAATGTATTTTTAAATTATGATCATATACAACTTTTTAATTACGTATTTGTTTAATATCAGTTTCTTATTACATTGTTGCAGGGAATGTGAGTAAAATTCAAGTTATGTTGAAGAATGCAAGTGAGAATGTTAGTTCAAAACTGCGGTCTGTTTTTGAATAAAGAATATCTGCAACTTTAGCAGAGAACTGATATATACCGAAGCCACACTTCGGACAAGAACACGGTAATAACCAATCTATTCTTTTATGAAGATATTGAATTTCATACAGTTTTACTTTATATTGGTTTAAAAGTAGGTAGTATACTAAGTATTAATGTCATGATGATTGAACTGTCACGGATCTAATTTAAAAAGCAAAAGCTTGACAGAGTCGTTGAAACACTTGGGGCGGATTCATAAAGTTTAGGTTATTTGCTCTTGAGAAGCATTTTGTTTACTAAAGAATTTAATAATAAAAGAAATACAAATTGAGTGATAATACAAAATGTTGCGCAACAGTGAAATAAGAAAGAGATGCGGATTGAAAGGAGATGTAGTGACTAAGATTGAAAAGGGTATGCTACGGTGGTTTGGACATTTGGAAGGATGAGTGAAAGTAGATTTACGATAGAGGCGCGTACAGAGCAAGAATGGATTGTGCTGTCAGAAGGGGCCGCCCTAGGCAAACGTACGCCGATCAAATTGGCGACGTTCTTAAAAAGGGCCTAGTTAAAAGTACCCGTAACCGGCAATCATGTATGAAAAGATTAATGAACGTGGAGGAAGCGAAAGAGGTATGTCTGGATCGAAGCAATTAGTGTTCCCGTGAGGTCATGCATGTACGTATTAACAATTTATAAAAATAAAGTAATTAATTCACTCTACTGAGTCAGGGGACAATTTCAAATAATTAACTACTCAGCCAAGAATAGCTCATCCTGGATAAGCTTATACGGCGACTAATCAAATGACCCCTTCAGGTCCAGGTGAATACCCTTTATAAAGTCTGCCTTTAAAGCGTCTCCCGGCAGCTGTTTTACGAAGAGCTAGATTTTTCTTGCACCCGTTCTCTACATCTTTAACCCTATTTAACATTTAAAATGTATGGTTGACGAGCTGTTTCCCGCTACTTCGTGCGCGTTAAACTACCATTCCTGTGAAACTCCTTCCATAATACAATCAGACATCCATTGAAATAACTTTTTTAGCTACCAAGTAACATCCGTGCACTCAAGAAATACGATTTTTCATACCAACTTAAAAGTCCTATATTTCCCGTTCCCGTTGGAATTTAGGGGATTCCTTCCTTAGTGCACCCCTAAACCCCTCAGGGAATGTATGTTCAAAATTTCAGCTCTCTACGCCAAGTAGTTAGCTGTACTTTGTCTGTCAGTGACGGGTGTCATACAGGGTGACTGGTGATTAATTTTAGATACTGAAGGAGAGCACTCTGAACTCGATTTTGATCAAAATTATGTAATAAAAGTAAGTATTTAATTTTTCACCAGAAATCCCTGTGAATAAATAAGGAGACGTTGCTACACATTTCCCGACAGTGTGTCCGCAGTGTGCCCGCCACACGCACACCACTACCCGCTAAGTACCTATTGTATTACGCTTATGTAACCATGCGTAGCGCAATGAATTCTTTAACTTTCGGTTAAGATTACTCAGTAAACATAAAAAGAAAAAATTGATTCATTTTTTCTCTTCATGTATGATCTCAAACTACCACGTCCTGGAATTCCGAAAATGACCCACCAGTCACCCTGTATGTTAAAGGCAGGGTTAGTCAAGGAAAAAAATTTTTTTTTTTAATAATTATCTATATGTCTTTCTTACTCTAACTGAAGCAGAAGTCTTCCTAAGAGGTCTTTACATAATATTCTTTTATATCGATCTTACACATACCTTATGAAAGTATTTCAAAGTTTTTTAAATAATGATAATATAAAATACTAATCGAAGTGAGTTGTGCGCTAGGTACATACATAGGTATCAATAAGTTTAAGACGGGTCCATATCGGCTCACATACAATTCTAACCCCTATTTTTTGTCTTACTACCGATTTATGTTCGTAATAATCACTTCTCATAATTTTATGTTTCATAGTTTTCTTATCCATACATTTTAAGTACTATCAACGGAATTCCTAACTGTTTGTAATCATATTTTTTTAATCATACTGTTACTAGCAAGAACTAGTTAAAATTCTGAATTTTATTTTTCTTATTTTTTTCTTCATAACATGTAATGATCATATGGCTTTAGTTAATAATGTTGTTAGAACATACGTCAACTCATAACGATTATGGCGCTTCCGGCCGCTGCCGCGGCACCGCTCGCTCGGCTCGTTTGGCACGCGTGTACTATGCGCGATATAACTATATGCAACCTAACTACTCCTCCTCGCTGCGCTCGCCGTCGCAAATAATATTAATATTAACACAAATATTAGTAAAATCAAAGTGTATGAAAAGTGTTTTTTTAAATATTTAGTGTTTAAATTTTTTATGAAGAATAAATAAATAATAATAATAAATAAAATCGCCAGACACGGATTTTTTTTCTTGTTCCGTGCGGGAATCGAACCCGCAACCACTGGCGTCTGAGGCAGACAGGCTTACCCCAGCGCCAAAGTGGTCGTCATTCTGATTTTAAATGGTATGAAAAATATTTTCGGACTTCCGATTATGGGAGTTGAAAAGTTATATGAAAAAATGCGCTTAAGTAGTTCTTTAAGTAAGAACTCTTTACTCGGCATGACTATTAATTTAAACCACGATTAAAAAAAGTGCGACGCAAAAAAAAACAGTGTACCTATCTATTAGCAATATTTTATTATGAAACTGGTTTCTGTCTCGTGTCTCCGTGCTCATATCAGGTTTTTTTATTCACCTATAAGATAAAATACTATAAACACTCCTTCAAAAGACTGTGTTTTAAACATGCTTGAAAATATTGAAACACAAAGGCTGGACTGGAAGCGAAAGAAAAACAGAATGTACCAGCTGCTTCTCTTCCCGGGCATACTTTAAAAGTCAGTAAAGGGACAGAGGTTTTGTTGGCGGTTTTGTGGGCGATAGGCTAACCCCCTGTCACTGCAATAGTCTCTATCCATCATTAACATACCTCCAAAGTCAAATGTGACATCAGATGGTCTTATAACCTCTGGTGTTTTGCCTACCCCATACAGGCGTGAAGTTATGTATGTATGTACGAGTACGTATGTATTTAAATGCCTTCACTAAAAAACCTATCTAATAATTACGTAAACATTTCTCCTAAACCCATAACATCCAACGAGAATGTTTTTTCAGACGGATTAAACTGTAATATTCGATAATGAATGATAACAAAACTAGTCGTTCTGTTTTGTTTAACTTTGAATAACATTACACTCAGACTATTTGTTATGTCTAATAGTAGAATGAGTGTACAATACAAACGCCTGTCTATACCTACGATCAGAACTGTCCTACTACGAAGACTTGTTTCAAACTATTAGTTGTTCGAATGCCCGTCCACGGATAAACATCTTGTTTTTCGGCCTTGGAACTACACAAAATACCATAGTTGTTTTTCACTTCATTCCATTATTTATCACAATGTCACAACACACAATTACACACAAACACAATTATGATGTAATAATGTGGGTTAATCGAACTCTTTGTCATGTTATCAACGCAAATGCAGTCGAGGAAAATTCCCGTTGTTAATACTCACGAGAAAAACAACGACGAGAAGTTACACAAAAGTACTCGAAGACAGTTCTAATCGTCGCGCTAAAGAATCCAGAGTGAAATTTTTTATCGGTAACAAGTTGCCATTCTAAAATGTGCGAGTGAAAGTCGGAGCACGTGCGTCGAGGCGATGAACTGATGCGCAAAAATGTTTAAAAGTTACGCTTACTACTGCAGCGCTTTACTTTACTATGTAGGAGTTTATTAGAGTCACGATTACTATATTTTTTAAATAAAAAATGGATATTAGAAAGTATTAAATAAACAAAGCTTTACGCTGCCTCGTCACCGGGCGGTGGCGCGTGCATTCGATCGCTGCATTAACATCGATCGCGCACGCCCCATGTGACGTAGCTACTAAACAAGTCGCAATTGGCCGGATTCGCAGGTCACGTGACACATGTGCTTCGCTCCCATTGGCGCACAAATTCGTTGGCCACGTGAGCGGCGCGGGCCGCATGGCCAGTCGCGGCGTGACCGCGGGCGCGTGAACACGCGCGCGGCATTTCGCCGCCCGAAATGAGTTTCATCGACACGCTTATTGAGGCGGCTAACTTCATCGAGCTCCAGGAACAGCGGCTCGCAAGTAAGTCGTGATTGTATCGCATAAAACCATCGTCCGTGCAGCCCTTTGGCCGTAAAATCGTAGTAACGTGATGTGTTTACGTGGTGACGTGACCGGCTCGGGCCGGCGCGTGGACGCTGCAGGCGACGCCCGACGCTCTTGACCTTGAACAGCACGCAGCCGCCGCCCCGCGCCGCAGCGCCCCGCGCCGCCCCCGGCGTAAACAAAGGAAGACAGAAACCCGCCACGTAGCGCGGCCGCTCGTAATCCTCTATCGCGTACACGCAGACGTATTGCGTCCTAAATAGGTGACTAAAGTTGTTGTCGATGACTCCTCGCGTGGTATACTAGCCTGGTATCGCGCGGGGCGGGCGGCGCGTGAGCACTGGCCCGCGGCGCCCGCGCAATGGCCGACAGAGGGCGCTCGCGCCGGTCAGCTGATCGCGCGCAGAAGGGAAGGGGGTCTGCGCGCACGCACACAACTTCGACTCGCGTCGGAAAACTACACACTATAATTGAAACCATAGATTTACAAAAACATCGCGATAACAGCTCCTTTATAATAGCAGATGTGATTGCATCGTATAAAAAGTGGCACAAGGCACGTTGCGTAACGGTACACCGACGTGTAGTGTAGGTAAACTATTGTTAACTGGCTGAATTGCTCGCTGAACGTCTTTATTGTTGTTATTTTGCAACGGCCCGACTGATGCATCTCTTTATAAACCTTAAAATGTATATTACGTTTCGACATTTCGATTTGTTCTTGTGTTTATCTAGATTGAAATCTGCAGTCGTAAATGGTACCCATTGTATATTTATTTGCATGAATACACGTTCAATGTTCGTAGGTACCTACACAAAGTTGTTTGCGTGTTGCATTTAGCTGTTCGGCAGATATGAGAAGAATGTATTATGTTAGTATACGCTGCCCGAGGTATGTATGTTTTAGTGCGTTCACCTGTATCCACTCTAATCTGTCGACTCTACCAATTGTAATTCTTTGCTCCAACCGCTTTTATTGTCAACAACCCAAACGAAAATTTACAAAAAGCGTTTGTAAATAACAGTTGATATCTACAATACACGGTAAGGGCCGGTAGTAACAAATCGCTATCGGGGTTCTTATCAGGCGTTGGACGCTATGCCTACTCGCGGTATCGCATCGTGAGTCGTGACTGTTAAACCGAACACATTACCGCTTTAGCTTAACTTCCTCGTTTATGAGATCGTATTTTTATTTTTATAAAT
Organism: Stenoptilia bipunctidactyla; assembly: GCA_944452665.1. Lineage (NCBI taxonomy): Eukaryota > Metazoa > Arthropoda > Insecta > Lepidoptera > Pterophoridae > Stenoptilia > Stenoptilia bipunctidactyla. The sequence continues at coordinate 847,455 of OX101737.1, read as the reverse complement.
GGCAAACTTTATGAAAACTTTTTCTGATAAAATATCGTTCCTATCATACTTGGAAATAACCTTTCGAAGGGCAAACATAATGTATACAGTCATTGCATAGCATTACTATTGTTTTTGTATATAATATTAATGGCATGGCCTCAACAAAGTAGTTTATGTAAGTGCAAGTTACAAAAGCAAACTACAATTGCTGATGTACATATTATACACAAAAAGATATGATGTAAAGTTAAACAAATATTAACAACACCGCAGAAAGTATCTAAGCCGAAACGAACTTACAACTTACTTAAAAGCAATGTGATATTCTACATTTTACTAACATTTCGGAAAGTACCTACCATCACATAACAGCAAAATCTAACCAAGCATGTGTCAACGACTGGGTCGACAAATACTTGTAAACTTTACCGTAACGGTTGTGTCGAGTGGCACAGTGACTGGAATATAATTAGGTGACAACTGAAAGCTCACAGAAAAGAGAACATCTTAAGACATCAGTATGCCTACCAGGTGAACCTGAAGTGATTCGTAAATAAGGCAAAGAGATTGTCGTTCGATTGTATTAAGGTATAATTTTAACGATGTTAGAGTTGATTTTGGTTTAAAGATTCATAAAAGCAATCAGAAATTATCCGTTTCTTACATAGTCATCAATTCCTAACATTTGAAGCATAGCGATTTGGGATAACCAACATGAGTTACGATAAACATTCAATTCTCAACAGATGATCACAAATTTTCGAGTCTAGCATGCCTTTAGCTCCATTCGTATTTAACAGTATCTTCGACAGTTTACCAAACATTGCGTTATAAACAAACTAAAACATTTACCAATTTATATAAAAAAACGGGTATACAAAGCCCCCATCAATAAAGTAAAGACAAAATTTGCCCAAAAACAAAGAAATTTCATGCTACCTAATGTATTTAATAAAATATGCAGGCGATGTGACTTAAAAGGTGTCTCACTCAAGGAGGTAAGAAATAAAGTGCAGATTTACTTACATAATTTAAATTATAATGATGTAGAATTTATTGTCAGCACGAATAACTAGATGAAAAGATATTTATTTAAATAAACACTAATTTATACACTAAACATTTATTTATGTATATATATAAATATTTATCTATATCAATATTTATATACATATCAAGCAAAATAATACACAAACAATTAAAATATGGAATCAATATTTATAAACCTGCGAAATTATGTTTTGATGACGCAAAACAATATGCCCATAAAATATATCAAATATAATATTAATATTAAATTAAGTAAAACCCTTACATTATAAACGTACATACAAAATATTACAATAGCACAAATTCACAAAATACAATATATACTTACATATACATTATCGTATACGTACATATCACACACATAACACATCACGTAATACACAAACAGCTATCGCATCTTTCCGCTAATCGCTTTCGCTTGGACTCCACGATACAGGTTCGCCTAGTGTGAAGTCCGCTGCAAGTTGTAAGCAACATTGGTCTGGTTAAATCTAAATCTACCTACTACCGCACGATAAATGTAAATAAATGAGTGTTTTGTCAATTTTGAATGTTTGTAAACATGTTGTTGTATGTTAAATAATGGTAAAAATAAATAAATATTATTATTAAATATTATTATTATTAAATCTACCAATGGATTATAAAAAAAAAAAAAAAATTTAATCTAAGTACAATTCCATGCAGGAAATGTGTGAAGCGAATGATACAATCGAACCCGCTTCGTGAAAGTAATCGAGGCTACCCCTGTCTGCGACACGCACTCGAAAGAATCACAAATTCCACAGTTCCCCCTTTATTGACGCTGGTTAAAAAATTCATTGTGTTCCTTGCGTATGGCCAATAGTTTCCCATTGACGATTTCATTTTAGTTCTGCTCGCAGATTTATTATTAACACTAAAGAATTTGGTGAAAGATAGTGTCAGGTATTTACAAAAGCGACTTGGTAGTTCTCAGTCGTAAATTATGCAAAAGAATTGATGATTTGTGTTTTATTGTTTTAGTTGTATTTTTCAATGCTTCATTCCTTATTTCGTATCACTTTTCAACCGACTTCCAAAAAGAGTTCTCAAGTCGTCTGTATGTTTTTTTTTTGTTACACGATATTTCAGACAATTATGAATCGGTTTTAAAAATTCTTAATTCATATGATAGAGGATACTTCATAGTTGATCCCATATAAATTTCATCGAAATCGGTTGTTCATTGAAAATTTAAAATTTTTCAAACAATATGTATGATTTCGGAGAATGTTTACGTGGATGACTATTAGTCGGCCAAAGTGTTGAAGTGAAGTCGTTTTTTTTAATGCTCTGCATTCGTTGATTATGACTCCTAACATATTCTTTGCGTTTAAACATTTGCTATTCCGATCTTATAAGACCGCTATCATAAACTTTGTTGGATACATTATTTTTAGATTGATTGCATTGGTCTATGTAGGTATAAGTCGTTGTAGGTGAGAAACGTAGGATTGATTTTAGTATCGGTGAGGAATCAGATGATTTTTATTATGATTAAAAACAAATTTCTTTTGTTACATATACAGGGTTAATTTAAATTAGCATATCACTTCTTGTAGGCAGCCACTCTACATCAATCCCAACAACTTTTATTTTTAGACTTTTTACAAATCTTGATAAATAACATAAAAAATTAAAACAAAAAATTTTTACTCCTGACTCTACATTTTTAAAGAAGTACCTATTATTATAATGAAGCGATATTTTACTGCGCAAGGGTCGTAGCATACCTACGCCCCTAAACAGAGGCTAGAAATATTTTTTTTATATGGGAAAACTAAAATTTTGAAAACTATTAATTTTAAAAAGTTGTAGCACAAATATTGTTGGGATAAATGCGGAGAGGCTGCTTGCAAGAGGTGATGCGGTAATTAAAATTTACCCTGTATTTCAATTCTGTTTTAAATGTAGACGTCCGAGGTTCTATCAAGTTCATTGTAACACAATAACAATCATTTGAAGCAAATGGCCGAAGTCGCTAGCACTAACTCTCGTATAGTCCAGTCCTTTTATAAGTGAAATAATAATCTTGAAATCAAATCAAACCAAATGACTTTCGTGTGACTTCTGGTACATAAATAAACAATGAACTGAAACCTTTACAAAGATTACGTGGGTTATTGTTTCCGCAGAACTACTGCCTACTCCCATTTTAACTTCGAAAAAGGTTAACGTTCGCATTAAAATACCTAATAGGTTTTGTCATGTTGTTTCATATATGTTAGTGTCTGTTGTAGGTACATAGGAAAAATATGTAACTGCGCTATTAAAATTTCTGAGATCACAAATATTCTAGTCTTTTTGGCGTCTTTTCGGGAAAAAATTGCATCTGTCATCACCATCAACAGCTTACTAAACAATATCATCTATAACAGTATTTGCATTTAAATTTACTTTTGCGTCTTTGTGTCGAGTTCTATACAGAATGTTTGTAGTGTTTCTCAATCGAACCTCTTCCAATCTTCTTTGAGCCTGGTACTTTAACTTTCTACTTTGTCGTATCGTTTCGTTTTGTTTGTTTCGTTCGACATAAACGTAACGTGATTATTTTATCTTTTCTGTATCACTTTACGTACAAAAGCTTCTTTATCGACTAAATACGTACCATGTACATCCTGTTTTACTTAATCTTTGAATATATCTTGGAGACTTTGTAATTAGTATAAGTTGCAGGGAAATTTTAATGAATCTATCTACCTCATGGAGAGTATACTTTTTCGTCTTTCATTACGGTGACCTATTTGATTAATACTTGTTAGTATAATAAATTTTTGTTCATAAAATTTTAGTTCAATATGTTATGGGTCTGCCAGTCACCATTGACAAAAGTTCTTGTATACATACATAATATGACGTTACTTACATATTGTTAATAAAAAATGCTTCATATATTCTAGGTCTCTACATCCTGCGCATTTCATTTGTAATTTGAACAATCGTAAATAAAAATTACGGTATAAGTACAGAAGACAACAGATCAAGCCTTACATTTCCTGTCAAATTTCTCCGACCAATTTTAACTTAATATCGAGGGCATAGACTTTAGATTCAAGTAAAATTTTTTGACAGATTTGTAACGCATTATGTGGTGCCTTTTGTAGATCATTCATCAATTTAATAATGCGGGTTTCACAGATTTTTAATCAAGCGTTTTCAGATGGTTTAATTAGAAGAATAACAATTAGTTAAAAAAAACAACAAGATAGCCTGAATAGGTGCGTTCTCGATGTTATATCAAGGTTGGTCGGCGTAAGGTCGCCGGCTCTTTGGTACCGGGCTAGCATAATGGTGAAAGGGATCGTCTGACCTCGCAGACTTGTATGAGCCTCTACACTTGTTCTGTTAGTATGTTGAACTGTGGGAGGACTTGTGCATTTTGAATCGTATGCTTTGCAATTTTGTTGACAAAAACTCTGATAAGTTTAAATGTCCTGTAACTTATCTAGTCTATAGTGAATAGTGACTCGATAGTGAATTAGTTGTAAGATATTTTTGATGAGGTTTTTATAGTTCACTGGAGAGCTTATTCATTAGTTTTGGACAACGGTACCATTCCATCAACCGTTATTTTATTAAAATTCTTATAATGAATTTTACGTTTGGCGTTGTGAATTATGTTTCAGGTGAAATTGTAGCTACGTCTATTTTGTTTCTTAGTAATTTTGTAAATCCTTAAAGCATAGGTGTCGTTGATTATAAGGTTTTATTCTAACGTTTAGTAAAAGGAGGCTGCGACCTTCTGTTATCAATCATGATTCATTTTTGTATCACATGACATCATCCGATATCTAATCTTATTTGTCGGAAATGTCCTTTAAGAGGGAACGACGGAAATTACTGTAGCTTTAACACAGGTGAAGGTTTGTTAAAATATTGTCGGTCTGCATAAATCAAGCTTTTGCCCAACGCAGACAGTCATATCTCGACATCCGGTGGGTGGATCCCCCCGCATTGTAGCATTTCCAGTTGGGATTTCATATCGCTAAATTATTTCCATATCGATTTCTGAATCATCATACGTCGGTTTTTTGTCGGAATGTAGATTGTGGGTCTTTTAAATTTCGCGAACTGTGTCACTATTAGACAACACAGCATTATAAAGTATTACTATTCAGGATCGCTAATGCAAACCTACACTTGATAGAACGAGAACTCGGCTCCCAGAAATAGGATCTTGGTATATGTGAGGCGGCCCAACCTGCTCAACGGCAGCGGGGAGCGGGGCGCGGGGGGGCGCGGCCGCGTGGCGGTGTTCCCTGGCCGGTGCACGCTGCAGCGCCAAGGTCAGCGCCGCACGCATGCGCGCACCTGCACGCCGGGTACCCGCGCCCCACCGCCCTCACACTGCCTCCCTGCAGCCGGACCGATCCCACGAACCCTTTGTCGACCGCCAACTGTCTTCCACACCATATCCGTAGCTCCCGTTGATAATGTCCCGCAACTTTTACTTTTAAGTTTCTTCTGACACGCCGAATAAACGATTTCACCTCCGTTCGGCACGATCGCACAAGCTGGCTCGGTTATAATAAGCGCTGTTCGGAGTAACACGTGCCGCCAGTTATGTGCCAGCGTAGGTCGTCCGCTCGCGTAAACATTACCTAAAACATGAACAAATCCTATTAGAGCCGATGACGCGACGGACAGCGTACTCTCAACATGGCCCATTTTTATTCAAGAATCGATGGTTACTAGTTAACACTATTGTGACAATATCTGTTGCGATATCGGTCCTTCGAACCGGACGTAATGCAATGCGAGTATTTTTAGGTCGAGTAAATGAAACATCGTCTTTACGACTGTGTGAAACCGATTTGTATTCTCGGCACGTATCGGTCTCAGTGGTTCGACGCTTATTGGTGACGGTGTTGTTTTTGTATGTTCGCGACGAGGAGACAGGGGGTTTTAACTACGTCTCATTAGAAAGCACGGCGGCGGTGCATAATGTCGCGGACCAGTCTCCGTCGCGTCGTGGCGTACCAGTTGGCATGTTTGTGCGATGCAACGTTCCGTTCACCTTATTCGTCTGCCGCGAGGTTCACTGGCCGGTGGACACGTTATCGGCGTGCTAATGCAGTTTCAACACTTAGGCCGCTCGGCGAACCTCTTTGAATTCAGCGTGTGTTCTGCGAGGCGACCTCGTTTTCCACGACGCACATTCGCGCCGTGCAACGTTATGTAAAGACGGGCGGCGATGCAGCGGCGAGCGTTGCGCTCGACCGCGTGCGCCCCCCCCCGCGGCTTCCGGCGCGCGGGGCTCGGAGGTCGCTCCCTCCTCCGCCCTCCTGCGAGCCGGATCGCCGGTCTGGCCGCTCAGTCGTCGAGCGGCCAGTGTCGACGTCGCTCGCCGCCGCGCCAGTTATCAGTCAGTAGGTGCGCGCCCGTCGCGAGGTGTAAACACGCGATCCGCGAGTCTTTCGTTCCTTTCGGAGTGACGTTGCGGTGTTCGCTGGCCTCGGTCGCATACGCGGGGGCGGAGGAGTCTGTCCAAAATAGCGTGTGTGTTATCACTGCGAGACGAGATAGTGCGAGGTCGCCGGCACCTGAGCCGCGCCGCTCCACACGTGCGGGCCCGCCTATACGGGGCGCGTGCCGCCCGGACCTCCCGTCACTGACACACTCCTTTCTCGACCATACAGCTGAATGGTATATTTTGAAAAAAGAACCTAAATTTAAAATAGTTTTAATTCAATTAAGAGCAGTCATTCATTTTCTCGTCAGCAGTATTTTTTTTATACAAACTAGGTATATCTAAAGTAGTTTCTTCTTTGGAATATTGTGTCTTCTTTCCGATGTGCCGACATCGTCTATATATGTGTCTTCATTTCTTTTGCTTTCAATTAATTGGCGAATTAAGTTTGATATATGAGCTTTACGACCGTCTACGATTCTGATGTGAGTTATAAATTCGAATGGCGATGAGTGAGATCAGTTTTATTCATCAAAAGATTTCTCGGTATTGAATACTTCAAAAACTGTGACTACATTGTGAAATTCTGTTTTTGAAATCTTATTTTGACGCCTTCTACTTATTTCTTTGGTTTTGTTCCCTTTGACAGTTTTACTCCGTAGATGAAGGTTATCTGCGATGGTCAAATCACGCCTTAATAAATCAGTCATTAAATTAAAACCTTATCTAGTTTTCATAATTATCTGTTTCAACATACGGAAATATCTAAGTTACGTAAATCAGCACTTGCACTTTTGATTTTCTCCGTACTTTTTTTGTGCGATAACTTTCGCATTGTCCTTGTATAATATAAGTCACTAATACTTGGTATTCAATATTTTTTAACTAAACAGTAAGCATAAATTTCTTAGTACTATTGCTTAATTAGTTTTGCTTAGCGCAAAACATTATTGACCTGTAATTATGTATTTAATAGCCGGCAAAATGCTGACGTATCTCGAAGTCATGCGACCCTGGTGCACTGGATTTGATATTTTCTTTGTTCTCGGATTGATTAATTGGGCCTGTTACGTTGGCTCTCTTTGATATAAGGAAAAAATAATCTGACGCGTTGGAATTGCACGAAGAATTCTTTTGGGATTTTGATGAAAACGAAAACAAAATAGGTCAAACTATTTCGTTATTGTTATCCATTTTTCAAAAAATATTACTTTTGTCTTCTGTTGAATTTGATCAATCGTGGTTTTGCTGTCCTGTTTTTTTTTTAATTCAATGCTATAATTTCATTCGTACTCTAAAGACTACAATCCACATCATTATCAACCTCGTAATACGCATACGTAGGTATTATAGTTACATAACATTGAATTTGCCTCGAAGCCTTGATTCCAGAAATCATGTCGGGTTATTAGATGTTTAATCAGGCCCTTTTGTTACAGAAAAGTATTTGCACATATTCTGTTCGTTGGTTTTTGAGGATTAAGGTACGATTCATATAAAGAAATAACAGAAATTGCTTTGGGTCGCAATACTCGTGGACCTTTTCCCCAACTCGTAAAATGTAACATTCCGAGGGTTACACAAGAAATCCTTGCTCGGAAGGTACAAGTTTAGTGAAACTTTTTTCCTTATATGTTTTTACCTACGGCATACAGCGCTAGGTCATTTGATAAGTAAATTAATCGATTGAATGTAATGTATTCTGGTGGACTTTGAAAATTATTACAGTTTATCATGCGTTTAGTAAATTTTTGAATGAACATGTGAAGCATGACAATTTTATCAAAAATCGCTGGCGGATTAGTCACATTCTTTGATTAAGTAAAAAAATCTTAAATATTCGTAGAATCTTTTTTTTTTTGAATTTTTATTCGTATTTCAATCTCTATCTTCTATCAGCACATTTTGGATCACATATCCTAAAATACTTCAATATTCGGGTATTTCAATAAGTAGCATTTTAAAAATTGAAAATTGAATTTTAGAATTAGTTGTATTGGAATAGCAGTAGGTAATGTATGTTTAGTTTTTGTCAAATCTAATCTAATAGAATATAGCTTATTTGAAGAGTTTTTTTTTTGAAATGCGAAATTCCGACTGGATACCTAATCGGAATTGAATTTGGTTTTGGAAGTTAGTAACTCTTGGGGATTTTTTTTTATCTAGACACTGCTAAGGGGTCAAAAGGTAGACGAGTAGGTACAGAAGGCGGTAGATCAAGCATTCCAAACGTGTCAAATTTCCTCAACCAATTTTTAACTTAATGTCGAGAGCACAGAGTTCAGATTCAATTACAAATTTTTGACAGATTTGTAAGGGTTGATCTGAGGCCTTCTGCACTACGCGCGGCTGCTAAATAAATAATATGTATATCAGTGACGCGTCCATGACTACGGTGTCTGAAGAAACCGAAACGTTAAATAATACGGAAAAATAATGCATAATAGAATTAAAAGCGACCAAACCTAATAATAAGTAAAAAGAGCTAACTGATAATTTCTGGCATCAATTATTTGCTATGGCGGTTAAAAGATCATCACAATTTTGCCCTTTATAGGTCAACTTTTAATGATTGCAAATAACATACCTTTTTATTTATTTATTTATAAATTGCCAACAGGTAATACACTATACATGATATAAAAATGCACTTAAAATTAAAAAAACATAGTCGGGTGTATACCCAATTATAGGCAATAACATCATAATTGGATATCTATTACAAATCAACTTATTGTGCAAACATATAAAGTAAAATCCTAACTCAAAATATTACTATAATTTATGCTATAATTACATTCTAACTCATTTAACTACTAAACTCTTTTGCTTTGTAAATACTGGAATAATTGTTTTTTGTAACTATCTAGAGAGCCTATCAAAATGTCGATTTTAGTATCTGTGAACAATTTATTATGATAGCGACATATTCAAGGAATTGAACTATAAAAACCCACTTTAGTTTTAAATCTGCTCACGGCAAGCGGTTGAACGTTATCAAGTCTCTTGTTCCACCTAGGGACCAAGAAACCTATCTCACTCAGTACTAACTGTGGGCAATTGATGAAGTTTCGTAGGCCTTTACGTCACTTATGTAATACCCTAGTTTCTGGTTAATGTAAAGATAATCCTAGACTTTTTTCCTTTTTATCATTATCATGACAATATTTTCAAATGAGACTAGTGCGAGGAAATGAATTTTACCCTGGCGACTCCTCGTTTTTGGGTTGTAACCTAAAAATAGCTGGTGGATCGAAGTCGTAATGTCCAGGGTCCGCACTGGCTTCTTAAGATTTCTAAATACCACTCTATACCTTCATGTATACAACTAATAAGCTGTAATAAGTTATAAGCCATAATAAGTTAGTTGTCGGTTGTCACTTATCCTTGCCTTGACAGATCGGGTCGAACGTTTCGTCCTGCCTTATATAACGACAAGCAGCTTCGATCCTTTTGTTCCCGCAGGAATTCCGTGATAAAATTCAGCAATAACATTCTTCAAGGGTTATCAAAAAAATTTGAAGACAATAAATTTCGAGATTACCGCGTTCAATATAAACAAGTTATTACAAGATACAGATTATATATAAAATAAATATACTTAAACAGGAGCCGGTATATCATGACGACTATTTCTATCCATTTTATTTTGAAACTATTCACAATAAAATACTAAACTATAAATAAAAATTATAATGATGGTGTCAAAGTGGACATTTAGCATACTTACTTGAAACGCCTATTTGCTACGCCTAGTAACAAAACCTTAGTAAAAGAAGCACATTACATAATTAAAGTTTTCATAAAACATCGTTTCTCTAGGACTTAAATCGATTTTGTAAAGTATGAACCAGATTATTCAAGACTGATGTTTTCTCAAGCATTTTGAGATTACTCTCGAATCATCATTCTTGTTGCATTTTACCATTTTAAAAATCAACGTTTTCTAAATAACTTTCTAAATTCTTGGAATACACGGATTTTTAGCAAATGAAAATGATTTCAGTGCATTTCAGTGCATTGTGAATTGGTTGCATAATGAAGACACGTGTACTCGAATATAGTTATATAAGGCGCGCGTGTATGAGCTTCATAAGTCTATCTACATGCAATAAGGGCCTGCATCTGAGTTCTAGCTATACTTAGTTGATAACTTTGATATCTTGATATCTTTTCAACTATTAGATTTCATTGCGTCATATATTTTCTTTTTTATAACGTAGGAAGAAATACAACTAATACATTATTTTACGTATTTGCTCTCACTTATATTGAATTTAAATACAATAAAATCTTCAAGGGCTTATCTTACATTATTTTGATAATAGGCGATACAGCCTACAGCGAAAGCAACACTTTGTTTTACTAAAGCTATCTTTTTTTGTTTCATGGAACCGCCAGTATAAGTTATTGTAATGCAAACCAAATTGCAGCACAAAAGTTTGACGTTATTGATCTAGATTGTTTTGAGTTAGTTAATGTTGTTGTACAGTAGGCCATTGTTATTGCTCGCTACTGCCCGCTTGTAGTATAGGTATAACTATTATGTTGAGTTGCAGGCACGTGTACGTCTATCGTTCTGACTAACCGATAACTTAGCTAACATCGACGTTGCTATCAACAATCTATACACCTGCCTCGTAACACGCACTTTTTTTAAAACTCTCAGATTTGCATCTTGGCGCAAGTTCAGATCACGGGCGTCACAACTAAAATTATTCACATATTAGTTGTACAAGCGAATTTCATTTGGAATCCGTTTAATATCGTAAATCTTTGCGAAACCGCTCCGTTCCTCACTTCGATAGTAATATTGAAAATATCTGTTTTTATAATATAAGTCTAAAAACATAAGCAATCGTTTTTCTCGGCGTTTGTGTCTAAGAGATACAAGATTCCACAATGTCTGCCAATTCGACCCGCTAAGATACCAGGGCGGCATGAGTCGAGTGTAGGTGTCCGCTGGAGTAACTGTCAATTGCAGGGTAGCGGGGCGCGGGGCGGGAGTGCACGTGCGTTGTACTAGACGCCCTCACTTGTTGAACGTTCAAAACGCGCTTGTAGGCGTTTTAGGTCGCACATCGTTCGATTACGCTCCTCTATAGATCTTGCTATCTCCTTCCTTCAGTAGTGATCGTCTGGCAGTTTCTTTTTTGTATCGATTACTTTAACTTTACTTGTTTTAAATACTAGGTTTCATTTCAGTCTTTAAATGTCAGTACCGAGTATTTCCTTCCAAGCTGGACTAGGAGTGAAAGAAAAACATAGAATGTGTCAGCTGCTTCTCTTCCCGGGCATACTGTAAAAGTCAGTTAAGGGACAAAGGCTTTATTGGCGTTTTAGCGGGCGATAGGCTGACTGCCTGTCACTGCAATAGGCTCTCTCCATTATTATAATGCCTCCAAACTTGTCAAATGTGACATCAGATGGTTTTACAGCCTCTGGTTTTCAGCCTACCCCATAAGGGATACAGGCGTGAAGCTATGTATGTACCGAGAATTTCTAACTCATTCCTGTGATACCATCCTTAACTTCTACGACATCCATTGTCTCGAATAAGTAAAGGGCTTCTTAGAACTTTTGAAAAGTTTTTTGCAAAACATTTACGCAAAGTACTTACTCTGTTGCGTCAGGAAGCCATAGTAAATTGTATAGCTTAGAAGTAACTTTTATTCTATCTTTGATCTTTCTTTATGTCGAGTTTTTGATAAAAAAAAATTAACTACAAAAAATACAAACTGTAAGTCTGTTGAGAAAGGGATGTGTTATGAAAGAAGTTTTCACAATAGGTACACTCAACAAACAAGAAATCAGTTTGAAGAACTTCTTGTGAAACGTTAAATAATTGTGATACCGTACTAATAATCTAGTGAAAATGGATGTTCAGTGATATCTAGCAAGTAATAATCATAATAAGTGCACAAACTTGTACAAGACTTAGAATGTGGACGAGAGAAAGTTGTAGTTAGCATTATTTGTCCTCCATCATAGAATGGGTATACTCATGGAAGCTGCCGACGTGAATCTGGGCAACTCCCGGCACAGGCGCCTCAGAGTTCAGCCGGAGTTTTTCGGCGCGATGGGCACGCCCGGTGAGGCGTTCTTCTCGGACGCGGTTCACACCATCGCCATCAACACCAGGGAAACAGAATTCGGAAGCATAGTCGAACCGATTCCGATTACCTATAAAACCTTCAAGGAGCTCCAAACGCATGGACACCATCTGGATGGATACGGCCTCCCCCTGCAAACAATTTCCGCCTTGCCGCCGGTTCCTCACTCGTTTGAGGTCGAGAGGCCCTCCACTTCGAGTGTCATCCAAAGCCCTCAGAAGGCCAACGAGGACTCGGCCGAAACTCTAAAGGTCACGAGGCCGCCACCCAAAAAGAAATGGATAAAAGCTTATTTGGGTAAGTTTTGTAGTTAACCGCTCGTAAAGTATAACTTGACCGTCTATCATTTGTATCGTTTTACAAGTTTCACAGACGAAATGTCCCGGTGCGGTTAGATTAGTTTGGCGCAGTAAGCATGTATCACCCGGCCTTGCGTATGACCTCGGCTTTTGTTTTTGCATTACAAAATCCAAGAGCATGACAGTCTTTTATTACATCAACAAAGTTTTGGTAACGACAGTACGGTAATAAAATATCTGTAGCGAATATGTTAGGAATGGTGTGCGTGGTATTATTTAACATAAGCAAAGACAATAGCCGTAAATTTATATAAGTACATGATTAACCTGTTTACTTTTTTATAATTTGACTACCTACTGTAAATGATGACATAGTAAGAAATTTTTACCTTCGCCAAGCACTTTTATTAAATTGCATAATAATGATATTAGTGATGTTCTTACATAATATACTATATTTTAATCCATTTTTGCGTTCACAAAATACATCTCCATGAGTAATTGATTTCTTCTTGATGCCTAAGTGAACGACGAATATGCATTTTCATGGACGACGACGCTTGCGTTTAATCTGAAACCGGTGTTCCACAAGGTGGCATACTGGGCCCTTTTAAATTTTCATAACATCTGTTAATATCTTAAAAATTATTAATAAAATATTTATACTCTGCGGATATACTGAAATACGCGAGCTTATTAATGTGATGTCACGAAACGCTATACCTTTGCATAAAATTTAGTCCAAATCCGTTCATTAGGGATAACGTAAAAGTACAAACACACATACTGTCACACTCACGTATGTAATGTTAATAAGAAATGCTATAAGCTGAAACAGATGATACATTATTTTATGAAATGAATCTGTCATTTTCTACTGTGTAATCGTGTAGAAAAACTTGAGCTATGCATTTAAATGTTATTTTCCCTTTACAATCACATCCGGATCGTTTCATGGCCAGTTGCTTTTTAAACCAGTACTTCCGAGAGGCTGTTGAAGGAACGAGATGGATGCTTTCGTTGAATAAGCAACTATATACCTGTTGTTTATCCTTAAATAGAAATAACTTTACTTGCCTTACAAAGGACGCGGATTTTACACAAGATTGTATTATTTTATGACGGCAAAATGAAACAGTTTTTGTCTACTATTTTCGTACAGAAAAAGCTTGTCTTCAATTTATAATCTACAGGCCTTCAACAACTGCTGATTTATATTTTTCTTCTTAAAAGTATGGAAAATTCTTAAATCTAGGTTAAGGCACATTGTGACGCAAATCTTAGATCGAAATATTGTTAACTCTGTTGCGATGCATATAAATTACGAAATATTTTTATATCGTTTGGAAACACAAGAAACAGCATGCCAGTAACATGTATTTAAATTCATAATAATCATTCAGAGAGCATTACTATGCATAATTTTAAAACGTTAAATTGGATGGTAGGTTTAATTACGTCGTGTAGATTTGAATTTCGCTTGGCTATGCTTAATAAATCCGGTAGACATGCCAATCAGCAAGTAATATGTTACATAACGTCGATGGCAGATTGAAAACCTATATTTTTTATTGAATACCTATTATTGGTTGCTGCTACCATCGCGTTGGGGCAAGGCGGAGTAGGCAAGTTACGAGGAGATTACTTTGTGTAAATTCACTTACCTACTTATGAGTTTGCATATAGTAAGTATACGAAACGTTACTGTGAGTGACCATCGCGAACTCTCGAGTATATTTATCCTGTGATCGCATACGATAGGGATTAAAGATGTTTTTAACCAATTTCTATCACGTTGAATCCTTTTGCTCTTTTCGTCGTTTTCAATCATTTGCATACTTCTTTGTGAGCATTTCGTTGACATGTCCAAAAATTAATATTGATTTGACTATAAAAATGCTATGAAATGAAAAATACTTTATACCTAGGATGTACTGAGAGGCTATTTAGAAAAAGAGACCATTCTAACCTTGATGAAGAAGATGGCTGAAATCTCTTTACATAGTATGAGTCAGCTGTAAGAACTCAAATTCTTAAATTAATTCTTAACGCAGCGCTGGCAGATAAAAGATGATTCATTGATTGCATACGGTATCCAAAAATTCCTTCCAAAAAGTCAAATTCAATTTTTATTACATATTTTGGCCCATAAAAACGGAAGACTGTATGAAATATTATCTATTAAAAGAGATTATTGTGCCTATTACATTTTTTTAGGGAAATAATAAAACGAGCGAAAAATATAACAATAAACGGTATTAATAGTGCGACTGAATTACTGAGTGAGCGAAACCACAAGAAAACGAGCTGGTCGGTTAGGTAGGTGCGACGACGAGAGTGGCGCGGAGGAGCATGTTAGGTAGCTTGCATATAGAACACACGTGTAGCCGGCGAAGCGCCATAAACCCTAGAGACGCCGATTTTAACATTTGTTGTCGCTCACAATCTTTCGCCCACTTAGTATTTCAGTAAGTCATATGCGATTTTTATTATTATTTATTGGATTTTATGGTCACCCGATTAAATAGTACGTTTATGTAGTGAGGTGCTTAATTCGTCTATCATAATTCAGATTAGTCAAAACATTATATTTCATTATCTTATGAGTAAGAAATTATAGACAAAAAAGCAAGCCTAAAAAGAATTCCCTTCCCTAAGTCGATATACTTCTACGAATTGTTGGTAAAACTTGCTTGTGAAGAACAAAATTAATGAAGATTGGTGATGAGTTGCAGCCTCTTAGGAGTGTCTTAATACAGCCTAATTTTTCAATAGCTGGGTTAGCCAACGTAAGATATGTCTTTAAAAACGCCACTGGTAGTTCTTAAGACGAACTCTTCCAACTTTATTCTGCATAACTTCAAATTATATTAGTAAAGATCCCAGGGATTCTTGACACAATTTTGATTTTGAGTTCCGATGATTTTGATATTTAGAAAATTCGACGTCATACAAAAAACCTCTTGCTACTTTTGCTGACACTGTAGCTTGCAACTATTCTGGCTATGTTGTCAAATTTTGCGCCGAATAGCAAAAAAACTCCAATAACTTCTTAAATTGTCCTAACAATAACTTTAGTTTACCAAAGCCATCCTTGAAACGTATTACTGTAATATTTTACTTATTTGTCTTATTTACGAGCTCCATTCCCTCCCACTAAAATTGATTATCGTTTTATGTACCTTACGCACACATTAGGCGTCTTGTAATCCAATATACGCGTCCTCGTGGTCGTTGTGTAACACTAATCGTGGTTGTGGTTTCAATAAGATTAGAGAAAACTACGTGTGGGTATTATACGAATTTGACGTGTTTGCTTTCAGCTTTGTTATGTTTTTCTGGTACGTGCGATGCTTAGGGCTTCTACGTAGGAACCACCGTTTTTATTGGACTTCCAAAATGACGAGGTTCTCAATACGTGTGTTTGTTTTTTAAGCTATTGCATAGCTTCTATCGCGGGCCTTGAGCGTGGGGACCTAATCCACAAATCCCGTAACGAAAAAAACCTAACACCCCCCACTCCGACCGGCACTTCTATGTGGTGATACTTCTTAGTTTTTCCATCTATAGATAAATACCAGAACTTTTAATGACTTTTTGAAATATCATGCTTGTCTCTTTAGTTTATTTTATTAATGCAGTATTTTTTTTCCTTTGTTTTTTTCTTTGATATTAATTCAAGTTACACTTTGAGTGTGGTGATTTTATCGGTCACCACGCTCAAAGTCGTCGTGGCGCCGCGGTTACTGTGTGTATCAAACGATATCACAGGTTAAGCAACGTTCGGCGCGGTCGGTACTTGGATGGGTCACCGCTGACCGTTCATTTCTCACGGCGACTTCCGTGCTTCGGAGGGCACGTTAAGCAGTCGGTCCCGGTTGCTGTATACTTGTATTGGGGTTAGGGTTTGTTAGAAGCCATTACGGCGCCCTGAAAATTCTGACATCCACCACCCAGCACTGGGCCAGCTTGGTGGATTATGGCCTAAAACCTCCTCGTCACCCAGGGGAGAGACTCATAGCCCTGCAGTGGGCTCATTACAAAGAGTTGTGGTGATGACGCTGATAAAAGAAAAAAAATGTTAATAAAAAATGCATAACGCATAAGTTGATAAAAAATGCTATGCAATAGTTTTACCGCGGCAGTCTCCACGTCTTTTTTTTTGTACTTTTGTAACGCGATTTTATGGACGATTATGAATCAATTTTCAATATTCTCGTTTCATATGACAGAGGATGCTTCAGAGGTGGTCCCACATAAATCGAAATGAGATTTGATGTTTTCGGAAAAGTATGTAAAAAATATAGAATATTTACTTTGAAGACGCTGTACTTCAACGAAAGTTTTGACATGTATTTATAAATAAGTAAAGTCGTTTTCTTAATGCTCTGCATTCGTTGATCATGCATATTTGTAAAGCCTTCATGTGCTCCGAAAGGAACCCCAGGAAAAAGGATAGGCAGTGTAATTACAGGCACTGGGCATAACCAATTACTGGTTGAATGAAAGTAGACAACATAGCAGTGGGCGTTGTCCATTACTTAACATCAGGTTACCTACAGCTACGTGCGCGTTTGCCACTAGTAACAGCAAAATAGAAAAACAATAAATTTTACGTTTATTAGATGAAAAAATATATATTATTTATGAATTATTATTGAAATTAGACAACATTAATATGTTTAAGTTTTCAGTCAGCTATTTTTTCTACTATCTTTGTCTAATACTTTGAAGGGACATACAAATTCTTGCGTAAACATATTGTTACTTTTCAGTTTTTTTGTTTGTGCCTTTGTTATACGATATTTTGTACAATTATGAATTGATTTTGAAAATTTTTGTTTCATGTGATAGAGGATACCTCATAGTTGGTCCCATTTAAATTTCATAGAAATCGGTTGAGTACTTCATTGAAATCTTTTGAAAAAATATGTATGTATTTCGGAGCTCTGCATTCGTTGATTATTCTAACTTGTTCTTAAATGGGTGTCCCAGGGCAAGTATTGTAATTTGAAATAACGTGTATAAAATAAACGAATAACTTTATTTAAATGGTTTTATTACCTATATTTTCTAACATTGCAGTTAATTGTTCTATCTTATTTTAAATTATTAATTTCATTAAAAAGATTCCTTGTTTGCTAAATAGGACAAAATACATTCATATTTTTGCAATTGCCCATTCAGCATACGGATTGTTAAAATTACGATTTGACTTGAGTTCGATTTTTTATATCATCAGTTATATTTTTTTCAAATATTTCTTCTTTAATGAACATTAGAATTGATTTATCTTTATCAGCACGCAACACCAGTCAAGTTGTTATGTTCTCACTACGTCTTATCTTATCATACATTTTGTTTCACACAAGAAAGATTAGCTGGCCCGAGCTGGTGGTTAGTGTCGCCACGCGTATTACAGACACGTGGAACTTGATTTCCGTCTCTATGCCTAAAGCAAAAGACCTCACTTTGCAATCACTGCTAGATATCATTGAGTAGATATAGATGCACGTTGGTCGGATTTCTAGAACTTCATTACGGATACTACGGCTGTTTAACAAGCTACTCAAATAATATGAAGCGTAGGCATATTGACATTGTTACATAATAGTTCAGTCCCTGTTTATTTAGTTTTAACATAATAATAATATACCTAAGTACGTACATTCTGATAAAATAAAGCGTTCTTTACTGATAATTAGTATGTGTATCTGTAGTGTTTTATTCAGTTATCGAAGAATAATTACAATGTTATTAAATCGTACTAAACGTACAATACGGTTATCGCGTAACGTATGTAAATAACACTTTTTTTAGCGTCTCGTTCGCGTTTGTGCGGGGTTATTGACATGAATGATAAAAGTGTTATGAACACGAAAATACAACCTTCGTCATATTGAGCACATACAAATCACCATCTCAATCGGTATCTGCTATTTATTTTCGAAGAACTATCAAGACGCAAAATGTAAATCGATAAAATTTATAAGACGGAACCGCGTTAAGAAACGCAAATCTTAACGTACCGCTGCGGTACCAGGCTGCCAGAAATTGCATAGAGCCCCGTGCAGTTCAATGCTACTACGCACGGATTAGGTAGAAGTTCGCCTTTCGCTCCAAGGCAAGCTGCATAGTGGGATGCGGTCCGGGCAACCGGCTGAATTTGCGCCGCGTGACACGATATCACGTGCCAGTGCTTGCCCCCCTCCCGTCTGCAACGCCGCGCTCTCCCACCCTCGCTTATCATTTCCACACCGGTTGCGCTCTTCACCTATTAAACCAGTAGCCCTTCTATTTGCTTTATTTCTATATGATTTGCAGTTGTGCTTAGATGAATCAAGTAAGAGATTATGTTATATCATAATTTTTTAAATTAAATACATATTAGAATGTCCTTTGCATATTGAAAACGTTGTTAATGCATATACATTAAATTTAAAACGATTTAACCAAACAAAAAAAATCTTTAACAAAATTTTATTACTAAAATCTTTGATTTGATTAGCTTGTTACGTCCCATTTATTCATAAACCATGATCAATTTGATTACATTCAAAACCTACAGCAGTGTTATCATCGAATTGAGTAAAAAACTCTCTTCAGCTCTGTCTGCAAATACGACTTTGTTCGACGGAAATGCGAAACAGTATGCGCAACGCTACCAGGCAATCATGAACTCTCAGCAAGTGTTTTTGTATCAGCCCCTTGTATAACATATTCTGACATACATCTGATACTGAATTGAATTTAACATGCAAGGTTTAAAGAATAACTTTTTAACATACAGGAACTTAATGGGTACACAAGACCTTTTCATAAATAAAATATTTTTAAGAAATATTGTTTTGACAAAGTAATCTGCAAAATTACTTTTTGTTTTAATCTAAGCTCATGTTATAGTAAGATTTACTTTTTCACAGTTATTTCAAAAAATTAGCTAAATGAGGTTTCCTCGTCATAACTCGTTTGCGACCAGCTGCTTCCTATAGTCGGCAAAAATGAACTTTATCCAATAGCTTATAGGTCTATATTGCACATATTCAGGCTTCGTTGCATTGTCAAAACTGGCACGTAGGTATATCATATAAAACAAGTTCATAAAATTGTACAAACTTAATAAATTCTATTGTCCTGTTAAAATAAATAAATACAATGAGAAAGCTTATTAAATAAATAGAAGTTACGTACGAGGCCGTCGTCGTCCGTAAGGGTGGGCGAGGCTAGTGACGCACGTCTGACCTACCCGCGGCTTGCGTAACCCCCTGCTGCCTCTGACACCCTGGTAGCCTCTGTGCCTGACACCCAATAAGCCAAAGACACAATGTAGCAAGAAATATTATCAATTTTAAAACATTGGTGACATTGAGGTGTCTAAGCGGTGTCTATTCGAGAAAGAGTCTTGTTTTTATCGATAGATGTTTTGACAATTTATGTAAGCGGTATAAAGAAATAAGATGGTGGTAGTTTTCGATTGCCTTGGTCAATATCAGACGGAATGAAAATGCCTAAGTCATTTCAGGCTGTCAGTAAGCTTTATGTTTCAGCACTTAATGGACGAATTGCATGCACAATAACTTGTATGATTTATGTTAATGATTATTAAAAATAGTATAAGAACTAAAATATTTCCCAATAACAATAATCTCAATCAATAAGAAACTAAACGTGAGGAGTCCATACAAAAGCAAAATGTAAAAGAAGTTTTACTAGTGCTTTTAAAGATTAAAGCTTTTCAAAAACAGTAAAGTAAGCATATAAAGTATAAATTTAAAATAAAATAAATAATATCAAAATAATAATATCAAACATAATTATGTTAATTGTATAATCTTGCAATGCATTATTTCGATTGCAACTATATTTTTTTGTGAGTTTTGTCAATCTATTAATAATAATCAGGACGGTATTAAATGCTGAAACATCATCGGCCGACGGCTCAAACGCTATGGATTTAAGCCTTTATTTAGCATTATGCACAGAGGCAACGACTACGTCCCAAAAATTGGTAAAATGTAAAATGATTTCTTGCCTTAATCACAAAATTACAAACGATAGAGATGTCCGTGGCCGCTAGTTTTAATTATAGTTTTGTCTTAAACTAATTTATTAAGTACTTGTAGAGTTGCAAAATCAATTTAAAAATTAAGTCCCACAAATATTTGTTACAAATATTTTATTAATAATGCACCTTCAATAGTCCTTGATTCTGCGGGTCCTTGTGTTCGAATAATCTATTTATTTATGTCGTATCAACTCAACCATGGTCAACCTTTTGTCAATGAAATAGTGCTGTTTGTCAATGATTTAGGTTGGGACTTCACTTGATAGAATAATCTTGACTGTTGATACATTTATAAAATAGATGAAAACGGCAAAGAAAAGGTCGTGTTTATGAGCTTGATGTTATGTGATGTTATGCAACCCTGTTTCAGTTATCGCTATAAATTACCGATTTAAGATAGTTCGACGCGTGTCGCGGAATGTGACGTGAGATAAGTAGACTAGATAAATAGACGAATTTTATCGTATTGATCGACAAATATATCCCTGCAGGGCTAGCATGCAACCATCGAAAAATAGTCGAATCGACAAGATAAATATTATTTTGTTATTTTATCCTATTATGTAAGCTAATATGCGCACCATAATAGATAGAATTGCTGGATTTGATACAATGATTAAGACCACAGAACCAAATATGTCATAATCTTAATAAATTACATACCTACACTAAATACCATATTCTAAAAAAAAACGATAAAAGACCCGATTTACATTGTCGACGGTAGCATGCTAGCCCCGCTGCTGGTCAGCACCCGTAGACAATTTTGTAAATATTTAAGTGTCGCCTAGTGTATTCAAAGAAGAAAATGATAAATCTTTCGTTTCCCCTATACAGATGGCGATGTGAAGGAAAATCTTTAAATTACTAGTACTCGATAAATATCGTCTGATAGTTCATTCAACTTTGTGTTTATCCGAGCATTTTTTCTGTGACGCACCTGTTATTTCGAATTCAAGTAATGTTTGATAGTTTTTAAAGTGTTTACTTTTTTATATTCAGGTCACCGTAGCCTTGTCATACGGCAAGTATTTGAATAGATAACGTAATCTTTATGGAAAATTAAAGTGGTTACATCGACGTTAAGACTGGTACAAATATGCGTCATAATACGGGCGAATATAAGATTATTGAAAATTATTTACGTTGTTTCGTAGTTTTTCTTCTTCTTTTTTCATTTTCTTTTTTAATACTTATCATTATATCGTTGCAAATTAAACTGAACATCATTGTAGGATTTTAAAGTAGTATTTTTCAGTTCGGCTACTGTTAGGTTTCAGACCAACTGAACCGTTATGACACTTATGGCATTGCCCCATGTCCCACACTTTTACCATATTTGGGTTGAAAGTGGTATTCTGTTAAAGTTTAGTATACCAATACTAAAAAGACTGGATTTATTCAATCTTTTAAAACGTATTGTAATACGTATTTGATCAAAAATAAACCTAATTAAAAATCCACCGTCTCTCGATGCTTGTATGTTATCGAAGTTTTTTTGCATTGCAGCCATTTGTCGGTGTAGACAACCGGTTTTTAATGTTCGGGTGCCTCAGCTGATTTTCGCCGTGGCAACGTCAAGCTCAATAGCGTAGCACGCGCCTAACCACATGTGCTGACGTCATTCCAATGTCAAGCCCCGCCTAACTTGCTAGCTCGCTCACGATTGAAAGATACGGATGTTTCTGTCTCGCTCAGCAATGCAGCATGACTGATTGAAAATATGCAACACAAATTGAACTGTATGGCTCATAGCGTTAAAGTTAATAATAGCGTAACAACTATCTACTATCAGAACTTTACTCGTGCAGCGTTTCGTCGCGGCCGTTCCGATACGTTGTTGGTTTAATTTCACGGTTGTTGAAGCTCCCGTTATCTCATGCTCGCCTGGTAGTTTACCGCCACGGATTGCAGCCGTCGACGAGCAGTTGACACGGGTTTGACAAGCGCGGTGCTGCCGAAGATATCGGTAGAATGCTTAATGTGTATCGAGAAGTTGTGTAATGAGTCGGTGTTGTTTACAGAAGAGGAGCCAAAGTCGCCGGTGTCGGTGCGGGTGGTGACGGGGCCTGTGGTGGTTCCGCGAGTGAACGGCGTCCGGGCGGCCTCGCCGCCGCCGGTGCCGCCGCCGCCCGCGCCAGCCGAGCCCGCGCCCGCGCCCGCGCCCCTCCTCGACTTCTCACAAGAACATTCCAGGCCGCGAACTTCGAGCAACAGCCATGGGTACGATGATCTCCTAGTACTAGCGTTGTTTCAAACAGCTGGGATATTTCGCGAAATGCTTGAGAATTCCGTGCGGAATGAGAATGCGCTCCTTGATGAAACTTGTTCTGTAACAAGATATAATGTTTACTGATTCTGTACGGCTATTAGTGCAATATTTATAAAATCTATAATTTTATTCTGGGGCTACAATTTAAAGTTAAATAATACTTTCTGGTTGTAAAATTCTCCATTTATGTCCACTTACCGACGTAGACGTTGATAGCATATGACGCCATTACCGTCTGTGTTATCTGTTATTAATTTATTTAATGATATAAATGAATTATGTCACATCCATTATCTCACAGCAATAAGTGTTTTCCCATTACTTTTATATTCAGCTTTGTTACTTTGTCAGGTTTATCTCTGTCGCCCATGTAAACACGTTGCAAGCAATATGCAAGTGAATATAAACAGCACGTAGGTATGACATGGACAGTCTCATTGTAATTACTGTGGATTTCGCAATGTGTGAGTTAATCGACCTTCGTCTTTATGTGTGCGTATCGCATATAAATTTATTACTACTGATACGTTGTGTAAGCAAATCACACAGTTTTGTTTTTAACTCCGTAAATCAGAAATATTGAAGGTTCTGTAGTCATGAAACTGATTAATATGCAGTATGTTTTTGAATAGCAGCCACTAGTTTAAAGGGTAGTCCATGCAATTTTCATTTGAAGAGGTTATTCTGGATGCTGTCATAAAACATCCTTCAAAGTATTCGCTTTTAATCAGTTTCCTGGGTCATTTAAACCGCTGAAGCAATGCAATATGTATGTTCAAATTAAACAATGTTGAATATCTCAGCTTGAAGACCTAAACCCGGCAGAATGCGAAATAGTAGACTGATTGATTGGTATATGGCAGTTTTTATATTTATTTAACATTACAATGTGCAATTTCTGCTGTGACTGTAAAAGTAACAACATCGACACAAGCTCGCAATTACCCATGTATTATGTGAATTTGTTGAATATAAATATTTATTAATATGTTTTTTTTCTACCGTCCATTTTGTATTCTTATTGTGTGCGTTTGGTGTTTCATCGTTTCATCGATTCATTAATTACTTTGATGCTATAAATCACCCGTAGACCCTTATTTCAGCGCATGCATGATTCATTTGACGATATTTAATTTTTTTATTGCTTTTGGCCGTTTGAAATATGTACATATATACATTGGTCGTTCTGGTGCCAAAAATATATAAATATTATAAGTTTTCATCAGTATTGAGAATTCACTTTGAATAGTGGGATTTCATATCTCTACAAGGATTTAAAAAAAATGTTGTTGATTTGAAAAATTGTAAGAAAAGTTACTGAAAGTAAAATATCTTTCCTTCTTTATGAAATAATTAATGTCGTTTGCCCATCAACTCACCTGATGGACAGTGAAGAAGATGTTCTGTCATTTTCCGTATCCTATGCACTCAACGCACCGAAAGATATGCTCACTACCTTGAAATTTCGTATTGAGAACAAAACCATAATTATGGATATTTTTGTGTTATCATTGATCTTATTACTGTGTGGTAAATAAATTATTTATTAATTTATCTATCTAAAATTGGGACGCAGTCAGTCGAAACATTAGCATATTTATTTCGTTTTGAAACGGTCGAACAGCCACGAATATGCTACCTGATATGTTCTGATAAATTTCAAATCATCAAATTGTCTGTTTCGACTTTTTCCTGTCCTAAAACCCGATGGCAAAAGTGAGGTTTCAACAAGTCCATAATTCTCAACATTTTCTTTAGCAGCAACGCGCAAATACCTTCGCCACCTTCGGTGAGCAGTGGTAGCAGTGGTAGTGGCAGCGGAAGCGGTGGGATTCCCCGGGCTGGCACCAGGGAAGTCCACAACAAATTGGAGAAGAACCGAAGAGCTCACTTGAAGGAGTGCTTTGAGATCCTGAAGAGACAGCTGCCGGCCACAGCTGACGATAAGAAGACTTCCAATCTTTCTATACTGGGATCGGCGATTAGGTATATTCAGGTACGGGTTTTGGGTTATTCGTTTATAGATTTTTTACCCATTGTTTCACGGCAGTATCACTTGTATCAGCTAGAGTAATACGAAATCAAATAACGTGAATATCGCTCAAATTATATTCAACTTTTTAATTCGTATTCAATCTTTTTAAACCTGAGGTGCCAAAGGACCTATACTCAAACTAAAATTTCGTATTTACGACATTTTCCGTATTTTCGGGATGATAATATTTTGAAGTTTTTGAATTATTATCCATTATCCTGTGTCCTGGTCGGGTGATGATTTTATTTAGCATATTTTTGCAGTAATTAAGCATTATGAAATTCAAAAACTCAAAAATATTATTAAACATTGCAAATTTAACTGAGATTTACAATTTTCTAAAAATAAATTGGTCTCGGGTGGCTTAGCTGCAAAGCTAAACCATTAGATTGAGCTACGTTAGCGATATAACGTAGAAACGAAAGTATGCTAAGTGATTTCAATGGCTTGTCGCCAGTAAGTTTCTCGTAAGGGTTTTTAATATTTGCGAATAGATATTCAAATTTTTTCCTACGTTTACCTTTTAGAGTTGTAGATTATTGACTGATGAGCTATTGTCCGTTATTCATCCGTCGTATAGATATCATCTTTGCCCTATGATTGACAAAAAGACGCAAATTAACTAATTTTCTAACATCGAACAATATCGCTAATTTTTCATGTCTTCAGACTCTAATTGAAAACCCCAGGCTGGCAAGATCAATACAACTAGCTTGTAAAAACAAGCATGCGTTGAATAGATTTTTTTTTCATATTTTGCTCTGGTAATCGGTTATTAGCCTATAAAATACTTGACGATAGAGAATCGATAGCCTTGACATAATGTATTATTAATACCAAATAAAATTTTATATTTGTTAAACAATCGAAAACGGACATAAACCAACTACTTTAATAATATTTATTTATACTAAACTATACAAACTGAAATTTTATAATATTCTTCGCGACAGTTCTTTTTATAAAACACAACTACTAATATTTCTATGTGATAATTTGCAATGTCAAATTATATAATTAGGTAGTCAAAGCCAGTCAAAAGGCTTTCACAAAGCTAAAATGGGATAATTATTTGTGATACATTTAAAAAATATTACTTTTCTAGTCTGGTAAAATTTATAACGTATCACACAAATTATATTTACGCATTTACGCTTATTCAAACTAATACGCTTAAACAAAGCAGGGTAATGTAAAAAGGAAACGTATCGATATAAATTCACATCTATAGCTTATCAATGTTGAGTGACGTGTCTTTGAATCAGAAAGATTTGTCCTGATTACATAATTCTAGTACTAGCTGTGCGTGATTAGTCGGCATTTCAAGTATGCTTCTGTCGTCTTGGTATGTGCCACGATGTAAGTGGGAGTTTGAAAGGAGATGGTCTTTATTTATATAATTTTCTATTTCGCTACAAAATATTGGCAATACGCTTTACTACAATTATGCTGTAAAAGTTGCTTTTTAGTACTAAATATTAAACAAAACATATTTTTTAATGAAAAACACATTTAATTCAACAAACGTTGTGCTGTTTTTCTTACTACGTGAGTCGATATAATAAAATGTTAGTTTATAAATTGAATTACTATTTGTCGAACATGAAAAGCGTGCTGTGCAATTTGTACCAGGCCCGCAGCAAATGCAAAGAGGTTTTTTTTGCAATACTTCGCGCAAAACGACGTTCACCTCCCATGTGACTCTAGTGATTTTCGAGAACATCGCGTCAACGACCAGAGGTCACGCCCGATACCTCTTTGTTGTGTAATTCTATTAGCAACCAATTTTATTGTGGCTTCTCCCGTTCGTCTATTGTTAAAAACTCAAAGTAGATTCGCTTTGAATTCAATTGTAAAGTTTCTGCTAAATAACAAACTTTCAGAGGCTTTCAAATTTTGCTTGCCACTGTTGGTTATCGCTAAATTAATTATCGATTATGTTGTTTAAACTTTGGGTCCCATTAAATATTGTTCTGCTTTGTACTATACCAAGTAATGAACAAACGTATGACGAATCTGTCTAAATAATTTGATAAGACAAACGTTAGCCGATATCTTAATTATTGTTGATCTATCTATACTTTGTAGGTAGTTATAGTATAATAGAAAGCAGTTGATTACTTAAAGATTTGTTGAATATATTGCCAGTTTAATAAATAAATAAAAAATATATACTTACCTAAACTTTCTTTTACCTAAGCAAGCCCTGCTCGTGTTCGTTTAACTTCATGTGTTTCTTATCTCCTGGTACATTGTTCACAGGTGTTACGTCGCAAGGAGCGCGAATGCGAGCACGAAATGGAAAGGCTCGCCCGCGAGAAAATCGCAGCGCAGCAAAGGCTTGCAGCACTAAAGAGAGAGGTCCCTATTAGGGCGACTGTACGGCCACGAAGCGTGGGTACGTTCGAACTTCGTGTATTTTATGTGCGCCTGGTAACTTTGGTCGAGATTATTTAATATTTGGCACTGGTTTAGCGATTAGCGCTCTTTTTGTTAGCATGGTTTTTGCTAATCCTCTTCATACAGGTAGGTAGGCGTGGTAGAATTATACCAATACTAGAATCAGTAAATTTTCAACTGTATGTGTATAGCCCGAAGGTTTCTATTCGTTCAAGTTGTATTCTAAGCGTATTATTTGAGTGTGGAATTATGTTGCGCTTTTACTAATGTTTTGTTGTAGTGCCTAACAATGTTGGGTTTGACACATTGTAAAAAGTGATTGAAATAAAACAGGCGAAAGTTTTAATAACGCATGAGCGAGAGCTGGGTCAGACAACTTGTCCAGCGTGGGCTAAGCTCGACGCAGACTGCCTCTCAGACAGTAGACATTTATAGAAAAATTAATGAGCGCATTTTGAAATAAAAACGGAAATACCGTTAGTATTCTCAGACAACATACACAAAAGTAATCGATTTAAAAAGAAGTCGTCAAAAAAAAACGTCGTAAATAAAGTTGAATTACAAAGTTATGACATGCGTGAATCTTTTAAAAGGGTATTTATAATTTTGTAACAAAGCTTATATTTATTTTTTAAAAATAACAAACCACATATAAAAGTCAAGATCTACAAAATATTTCACGTTAGGAAACTACTGGTTTATCTAGTTTTATAAGCCGCCTCAGACAAGCCGCCATTTAATAGCGTGTCATAATAGGCGGTGAATCCGGGTGACCTCTGCTGAGCGTATTTCGTGCTCTGCATATAGCACGTTATCACCCCGGCGGCGTGCTAGGGATGTATTTCGGCATTGTTGTAAGAAGAGTCAGTTTCTTCTTGAACAAGCGCGATTTCACCTTCGAATTCATCGCCACATACACTTGAGGTCAAACGTGGAACAGTCACCGTTGAAACAAACTTATTTGGTATTCTAGAAATATTTCTGAATTGTTCCTATTGTTACGCAAAGTCTGTTGCTTCTAATAAAAGATAACAAAATCAGTTCCTAGTTATAATGATTTCAAAATTATACTTTCAGATGGCGTTTCTGAAGATAGAGAAGATATGAATGGTCAAGTTTTAGGAATTCCAATAAGTGTAAGTTGACATTGTTAATACCTAACATTTTTGTATTTTTTACAAACTGGTATAGAAACCTACTTGGTATAGAAATGAACTTATGAATGGAAGCTATTGAACCCATTCAACTTGGCAAGTGAGACTAATATGAAGTAAGATAGAAAGAGAACGAGATAAAGTGAGAAAGAGACAGATAGACAGTTTCTTGAAAGTAATTCTTGAAACCTTAGTAAAATCTATGTGTGGCAATAAATCGTTTCTATACTCATCAGTTAAATGAATTGTGCATAAATGTATTCTTAATAGCTCTATACACTTTTCAGATAACTTCGTCGCCGCCCCACTTAGAATCGTCGGTTTCACCGCCACGAACCTTGAACTTGAGCACCAAGCTCAGAACGTTGCCTATACAGATAACTCCTACTTCCTCGCAGGTATGCTACCCTGGTACCTATTTGTTTTAAATTAGCCTTTATTGCGACTATTCTACGACTTCCCGCACGGAATTTTCATAATTAATTAAAGGATTGTTTCAAGTTGTTAAAAAAATGTTTTGTCAGAAATAAAAATATCTAAATTATGCATTTTACGTAATCATAAAAAAGTAATCAATTTTTGCTTAGGGTTCATCAAAGGAAATGTCGGGAAAACCTTACAATTATTAGGGATTAGGAAATTCATATGAAAAAGACTTGAAAATCAATATGCGAAAAGGACTTGCGGTTTCCAAAGCCATAGTAATTTTCATTGAACATTGCTTAGAAACAACTCAATAACGAAAATGAATTTACAAGTGTTATAGATTAGGACTATTTTCGTTCGACCAATTCTAGTACTAAATGAAATAAGTAAAAACCCCTCCTTTTTAAAGTTCGTCATGAAATTTTCTTCTTTAGGTACTAAGTAATAAAGTTCATTTTCGTTCAGACTAGCAACTTGAGGATACCAGTCAAAACCTCTTTTAAACTAAGCTGTGAAGTATTCGATTCTAGGTTTTCTTTCCTGATGAATAAAGTTCATTTTACTTTTATTTTCTCTTGTAAAACAAGTTGAGAGCCTTGCTGGCGTTGAAGCTCCTCAATGGTTCTGGTCTCCTAGTAATTCGATATAAATAACATTGACCTCGATTGCGTCATAACAAGCGAATTAAAACTAGATTTTTTCGCACGTGTTGTGTTATTAGGTGATGTGTTTGTTATTCATTAGTTTATTAGAACGAGTAAATTAAGAATAGCGAATAAATAATAATTTTTATTATGTCGCGAATAAAGAAGCCGCTTAAACATGCGTCTTAATAGTAATTTTGGGAAATCTTAATTAACCATGGCCGATATATATTTTTAAATAGTAACCCACATGCTATACAAAATACAACGATTTTTCTATCTTTGTATTTTTTTTGTGAGAGATTTTTGGATTATTACAGAATAAGTCTACAATTGACGTATATAGTGGGTGATTTCTCTGTGTAATTTATGGAGGGATGTCGATGTATAGCAGCAACTATGGTTATGCCAAACCTTTGGTTTCTCAGAAAATATATTACAGTTTTATAATCTATAGCACTGCCAAGTTTTATTCAAATATATTGAGCAGTTTTACGTAATCGGTCGAGATCTTGCCGATCCGGCCCGTCCCTTCAACTAGTTAACATATTTCTAAAGACTCAAGTGATACACCAATTGATTGTTTTTATTTTATTCACGAAAATATGCAAGTACTTAAAGCAATACTGAATCAAGTTTTAAAGACAGAATCAGATCATATTCAGCCATCTTTGTGTTTTTTCTTGGGTTTTAAGGCGAGGATGCAGCGTTTTTACACTTTTTTGAACGATAATTATACCCAGTTATATGTACATGTTGTGTCTGAAAAAAATACTAACAAGAATTATACATATAACCAATGGCTGTGTAAAGACAGACACATGATTTATGAGAATTGGCTCGATCAAATAAACTCACAAACATAACACTAATTTACCATTTCAAACGGATATTGCTACGAAATGCCATCATATAAATAAATAGACGACCGGCTGGTGTAGAGGTAACGTGTCTTCTATGCCAGAGGTCCTGGATTCGAATCCCGGCGGCGACGGATATTTGTTTGATGAACACAGATATTAGTCGTCAAGTCATGGACGTTTATATGTTTATTTAAGTTTATTATCTAATAAAAAATATGTATTTATTCAATATGTATGTTTATATATTTCTTAAGTATATCAGTTAACTAGTATCCATAACACAAGTTCTTTAAGAAACTTAATTTGGGCTAGATAATGTTGTGTGAGTGTCAGAAATATTTATTTATTTATTTAAAAAAAAACTCCTTATTTCGGACAACTTAATCCATATTACAAAGCTTATACGTACAGCAAAATCAAAACACTAAGAAAAGAATAATAATAATAATATAATCAATAAATCAAGCAGTTTATCAACTTAAATATCAAACTTTTTAAACCGATGTGTAAAGCAAAATTTTTTAATAATGAAAATAAACCGGTTAAACGTATTTTCGCTTGCTCACGTCGACGAAATTCGCTAGCGATATTTGGGCGGGAAGTATGGAAGTACGCACCGCGCTACAGAGTCCCTTAACGTCCTTTTACGAAATTTTACATTTCTTACGTGTATTTTCCAGATGGTGCGAACTTCATACGCATCTCGGCATAACACTCTGACGTTCACCACACTCACGCCGGCGGAAACGCCTAATCAGGTATATTAGTCGTTTCAATAATAATAGACTATTCCATTGCGTTGAATAAATAAATTATTTTGTGTATTACAATAACAAAAGAGCATAAGATGTGCCTACGTGACTTTCGGCCTTTCATACAAGACCTGTGCAAAACAATGTTGATTACATACATACATACATAACGTCACGCCTTTATCCTTATGGGGTAGGCAGAACACCAGAGGTTACAAGACCATCTGATGTCACGTTTGACAAATTTGGAGGTATGATAACGATGGAGAGAGACTATTGTAGTGACATGGGGTCAGCCTATCGCCCACAAAAACGCCTTTAAAACCTCTGTCCCTTAACTGACTTTTACAGTATGCCCGGGAAGAGAAGCAGCTGGCACATTCTATGTTTTTCTTTCGCTCCCAGTCCAGCATGGAAACACAATGTAATGTTGATTGTGATCTTTTTATATTAATAGGTACTTGACAAACTATTGATTAGTTAAACAACTTTTTCGACTAAGGTAAAGCAACGGCATGGCATTCCAATTTAGTCTCCTGGTAGTGCCACTGCTTTTTTAAACTGTATTCATAATAGTTGTGCCTATGTAAGTGTATTGTGGCGTAGACTTGGTATCGAAATCAAATACTTAATCTTTCATTGGAATATTTATTTTTGACTATTTCTAGAATACGAATTTCAACAAGAATTCTTTCTTTTTTTTAATCTTAACGGACAGTGTTATGAAATTTGACATTCTCCGTGTACCATGAAAATTTGGTTATTATAACTGTAAATAAATTATAAATTACATAGTTTATAACATAGCAACACCAACCGAGTTAGCCATCCTAAGATGTCAAATTTTAATGCAAGATGTCACATACTTAGCTGGTTTCAATGTATCATTGACGACCGGCTGGTGTAGCGGTAACATACATTGCCTTCTATACCAGAGGTCCTGGGTTCGAATCCCGGTGGCGGCGGATATCGGTGTGATGAACACAGATATTAGCCGTCAAGTCATGGATGTTTATATGTTTACTTAAGTTTATTCCAATAAAAAATATGTATTTATTCAATACGTATGTTTATATATTTCTTAAGTATATCAATTATCTAGTATCCATAGCACAAGTTCTTTAAGAAACTTAATTTGGGCTAGATAATGCTGTGTGAGTGTCAGAATTATTTATTTATTTATTTATTTATTAGATACATAAATAACAAAACAATAAAGCGATTCTAATAACAGATTATACTATTTGACTGACTGGATTAAAACCTGTGTTATTGCCGAAATGTACTAAATTCAGCCCAAATCCGAGACTCGGTGCTTGCTTGCATACTATATTTTCAAAACATGTAATTAGGAAAAATAATCATCATTTTGACTCATTTTGCACCTAATTTTTTTTCTAACGATGATTATACTTTCGTTTTATCTTTATCCCACCTGACGGTATGTCCAGATGAGGTTAACGATATTACATGAGCCTAATTTGTGTTTATAACAAAAAAACCAGCAGGCCTTTTGATTCAAGCTACATACAACTCGTGCCTATTCCCCAACATACAATGAAATAGTCATATTAAATAAATAAATCCCCAGACAGTGATACCAACTACATGGCCCCAAACTAAGCAGAGCTTGTGATATGGGATACCATGTAGCGAACTAGGGGGAACTTAGAATATAAATACTTATACATATAGATAAACACCCAGATCCGGAACATTTTTTTTCTTGCTCCATGCGGGGATCGAACTCGCGACCACTGGCGTCTGAGGTAGACAGTGTTACCCTATCGCCAAAGTGGTCGTCTACTAGTACTATATCTACGTCTCTAACCTTATGGGCTCTGTTATTTTCTATTTTTTTAAGTGAATCCAAACAGCCATTACAATAAGCCACTATATTTGTTTCAGAACGGGCGAACCACAGAAAATGGCGTAACAAATACGCTCGGGACGCTAGTTCATCCTGCGCAAATACACCTGCCTCTGTCACAGGTAATTAGTAGTAATAGTTATTGTAATTTATTTCCATAAAAGGGATTTACGCAGGTACTTAAGTCTATACATAATCCTATGTACAATTATTTTAGTTTCGCATCTGTTGCCGAACTGGGTAGCCCGTACTTCAGCATACAGCGCCTCTATCTTCAGACCAAGTTGGATACATTATAGGTGAACAATGTGAACAATGTTTGCCGATTCATTATTTAAAAACTATCACTAAATATAGTTATTTATGTAAATTGTCAATAAATAATACACTCTTCATGAACGAGAATAACTTTAAAAATAATAAAGCATAATATGTTTTTTACGGTGACTACACACACACTACATCTCAATTTCACTTTATGGTAAGTGAAAATGTGACCGAAGTTGAAAGCACGCCGGCTTAGACCCGCGAGGTAGACGAAACCTGGGGCCTTAACAATAAGCGGGGGTCGCCTTTATGCCAAGTTGCACATCCGTGCACCAAAAGAATGAAATTTTTCATACAAACTAAAAAGTCCAAGCCCTTCACGTGGGAATTTCGGGAATTCCTTCCATAATACAAACAGACACTTATTGAAGAACCTTTATACCAAGTATCACATCCATGCACTCAAGGAATAAGATTTTTTCATACAAACTAAAATATCATTTATTTCCCGTTCCCGTGGGAATTTTGGGAATTCCTTCTATAACACAACCAGTCACTCTTTGAAAAACTTTTATGCCAAGTATCATATCCGTACACTCAAGGAATAAGATTTTTTTATACAAACTAAAAAGTCCAATTATTCTTGTTCCCGTGGGAATTTTGGGAATTACTTCGTTAATGCTCCACAACCTCTAAGGATTGTATGTTCCAAATATCATGTCTCTACGGCCAGTAGTTTTGGCTGTGCGTTGTCTGTCAGTCACTCAGTCAGTAACGGAAGAGTTTTATATATTAAGATATTCATTTATTATATGTTTTTTTTTGTATTTGTCAGGTTGTCGGCGGCGGCGGTTTAGTGGTAACGCCTACCTTACAACTGCTGTCAACAAGCAGCGGATTAAGGGTCGTACAAGCGCCAGTGCATACTAACGGTGAATATCTTTAATATCTTTGACATATTGAATAATATATAAAACATGTTCCACCATTTTTTTCATAATTTATTTTAGATTTTTCAATGATCAGATAAAAGTTCTCTGAGCCCGATATTATCGTAATTTTATTTTGTATATTAACACTAAACTACGGTGTTTGTGATAATAAAAAAGCGTAGGGTTTATGTCTCTATATGCTTTTAATTAAATGAAGCGGTCTGGCATGTCCGAGATGTGGATATTTCTGAAAATTCATTGAAAGCTATTTAGCTAATTCAAGCTATCTAGCAAATTGTTAAATACAAAATCTTCGGCGAATGTGTGTTCTAGCAGACACAGACTAAATTGAGATCAAAGCACTCGCTAGTTTGACATTAATGCATAGAAAATGAATTTGGACTTTGGACAGATGTAACTTGTGATATAAGATTCACACTTATACGATGTTATAATGTAAGAAATCCTTAGATTAAATTATTACGGTTACCTTTTTTTTTATAATAAATTCTAGAGTTAACTGTCGATTTGGCAGCTGTCAAAGAGTAATGAGTAGTTTTCTGACAGCGCATAAAAAATAGTTCATAAAACCTCTATAGATGGCACTTTTAAAAAGCCGAAGGTATACTATAATGTAGGTAAGTGGTATGTACCATCTATGGCTATTTATAAGTTCTATTTCGGCTACAGATGTCAATTAATTTATTTTACTTTTAAAAACGCAGTGTGGAATAAATAATAATAAATATAATTCAGTTATAAGCATCATGTCTTAGCCAAAAGCTCGCATAGATGTTCCATCTTTAACCCTTAGTCTTTTTGACTAAGGTGAATGTAAAGCATAAACACATAATAATAATAATAATAATATTAATACCGGTAGTAATACCGAGCTTAAAATCCTGAACACAAATAATAATAACAATAATGACCAACTGGTCAAATTGTCGGGTCTTTCCGCCGAAAGGCGTGTAGCTGTAAGCATACGTAATAATAATAATAAATTGTTTATTTCGGATAACAGAAATACAGATATCAGTAAAAACAAGTAGGTACTTAAATTCTAGTTATTTATCTTATATATAGATTAAACAGACTTTACTGAGTGCCCTACTCCCTAATAAAGGGCAAAGCCCTGTGAACTTAGGATGATGCTATATGACAGACAAGACTTCGCCTTTTGTAAAGCGCCATCTATCGAAGCCTTTTGTACCATTTTGTTTTTTTAATGAGCTGTCAGAAAACCTCTCATTAACTTGGTGGAGAAAGTATAGACGGCTAGAAGAAGAACCATCTTTTCAAAATTTATTGACTATTTTTGAATAGCCTTTTATACGCAACTTTTGTATAATAGTATCTTAAAAGCAAGTGATATAACATGCATGTTTGTGGGAACCTTATTATAATAGCTTATTATCTTAGTAGCTTTATGAATTCTACGATTTTAGCCGGCTAGCTCAAACTCATTTCAAGTACATATTTAGAGTTTACTCTATACTGCGTTATCGAGTTTCTAAAGTCTTGTATTATATCTCCACTGAACTCTGCGTTAATCTTTTCAGGCGTGACGACGGCCGACAGCATTAGGTTTCATAGAGAGAATGGCATAGTGCCGCCGCCCCACGCTACTACAGGTGCGATTTTATATAACAACTTTGAAAAAGCACTGATCCTTCACACTTCCTTTCAATAAATTAGTGGATTTTCTGAGATTCTATCTTTATTCTTTGCTTTAAAGTATATGAATACATCTAAATACATGATATTAAGTTGAATTTATCCAAAACAACACATCAAATTTATAACGCATTTTTTTTTATACTATAGAGAAATCCCATTCTTGTATACTAACACAGACAGAATTGTATAGAAATGTTAGGTTTAGAAAAGCTTGGAATTAAGCCATTAACCTGCAGCGCAAAAACAAAATTATAATATAAAAATATTTACACAAAGACTCTTTTCATAATGACACCTACATACTGGGTAACTGGTGGTTAACTTGAAATTCGAGGACGTGATAGTTTGAGATCATATATCAAGAGAAAAAATATAATAAAAAAAAATTGTATAATTTTATTTACTCAGTAAACTTAACCGAAAGTCAAAGAATTGATTACGCAAAGCATGGTTACACTAGCGTTGGCAGCGATCCGCGTGCCAGGCCACGTGACGCGATTGACTCGGGCGTAAGTAAAATAAATAGTAAAGAACAATTATTTATTTAAAGGGCATTCTAGTGAAAAATTGCGTACCTACTATTATTACATAGTTATGACCAGAATCGAGTACAGAGTGCTCTCCTTCAGTATCTAAAATTTGTCACCAGTCACCCTGTATAATTACTCAAACTGATATACCAACTTAGCTCTAAATTAAGCTTTAACAAGCTTATTTTTAAGGTTGCAGAATTATTATACACGAATGATAGTTGACTCAGTTTAAAGCACTAAAGGGGTTTGAAAATTTTTGGTGCACCTTCTGTCCGCCATTTTGATTTTTTTTCGATTTTGCGTCGCACTATAAAACTTGTATATTTCGATTGCTAGCATACAGACGAGCAAAAAATGTTATGTAACATATGGGTCTAAAACGTCACGTTTTAGAGACAAATGGAAAACAATTTTGCTAAATAATTCCAATTTTTATTATGTTTAATGTTGAAATACCTGTCAAAATGTATCAAATTAGCATGAATGTTTGTAGTGTTATCTTGCACATTAGTTAAGAGTAAAAATAACTGGTTTTTACACATATTTATCTGAAACTTGACAATGCCATATTAACTCGGCAACGCCGGCGCTGTAGGTACGTAACTATATTATTCTAGTAACTTACAAGAAGTATTGACACAGATTACTAAAGAGTTACTACGTGTAATGATATGATTAAGAGTTTTCTTTTTTAGAATTCTTTTACATTTGTTTGTACCTATTCGGAAATGCGGAATACAGAAAGACGCGTCATTTCAACGCCCTATAACATTTAATTCTGTCTTTAAAACGCAAACACCTCAAAAAAGTGTAGCCCTTGCGTACACCTCAAAAAAAACCTACTGATCGTGTTTGTATGAATCGGATCACATCACATCAGCATTGGCTGAGTGATATGACATTGTCAGGTTTCAGATAAGTAGGTGTAGAAACAAGTTATTTTTACTCTTAACTAATGTGCAAGACAATACTACAAACATTCATGCTGATTGATACATTCTGAGAGGTATTTCAACGTTTAAATATAATAAAAAAATTATTATTTAGCTAAATTGTTTTCCATATATATCTCTGAAACGTGACGTTTTAGACCCATATGTTACATAACATTTTTTGCTCGTCTGTATGTTAGCAATCGAAATATACAAGTTTTATAGTGCGACGCAAAATCGAAAAAAAATCAAAATGACGGACAGTAGGTGTGCCAGGCTCCATACAAAAATTTTCAAACCTCTTTCATAAACATCAAACTCCAAAAATAAAAAATAAACAATGTTTTCTGAACTAGTTTACCTCCATACAGACATTCGAACGTCGAAAGACGTTTGGACCAGTCTGTACTAAGATGGGTGACCGTTCAATACTACGATGGGTGACCGTAATATGCTATCTAGACGTCTTTTGCACTTTATTTAAAAGGGGATTTCCTATAACATTTCAAAACTCACTTCTGTAATATAACAATTAAATTGAAAATACGTCTAACGGGTTTTTCTTCCATTTCTTTGTGAATAAGCACTCCTATGGCAATGTAATTCATATATATTTGTTGGCGTTTTTGTGTTGTTTTTTTTTTTTATAAAATCACTACGTATTAAAATCGTAATTCAATATTTCGGGGTCAAATAATTTTAATATTATTACATTACCAACTTACTTGTTCTTGTTTTTAAATATACGACCTATAATTGTTTTGTGGATAGAAATTTTAAAATTAAACTGACTTTACAAAAACTATCTAGGTAGGTAATGTATTTGTGAAAGCAGGGATACCTTTAATTAAGCTTTTTGATTTATTAGAGTATACACTTTTTTAAATCTTGCTCATAAAACGTTTTAATTTCAATAAAACAATACGAACATTTCATTCAACTCGTATCAATAACAGTGAAAATTTTTTTTTTCCTAAGCAGTTATGTTATAAAAAACTATTTTCTGGTGTATATACAAAGCATTAAAAAAATACAAAATGCCTTTACATCATTCAGATTATAATATTGAACCACTGCACTCGGGTTTGTATTCTAAAAGCATACTTGAATTCTACGAATATTTAAGATTTGATAGTTCTGTGTGGAAAATTGATAATTAACCTACATATACTCGGGTCATGAGCAAAGCTTGAGTGCGCTTTCAGAATATGTATCTAAGTACCTACATTAAATACTCATTAAATAATTTACAAAAAGCAACTTGCACACCTAATAAATCTCTCCTGTTCTCTGTCTTTCTACTGGGTGACTTGTGACAAACTTTAGATAAAATAAAAGTAGGTACTTAATTTTTCACCAGAATTCCCTATTAATAAATAAATTTTTCTTACTGGGCCGTATTCGGCATTGCATTGTCTTATTTTTAAGTCTCTCCAGTGTCAAATTTTACGACGTGAAACGTGGCAGCCTCATACGAAAGCTATTTTTTTCTCTTTCTGTCACGGCATTAAGAAACACTTAAAATAAGAGAATTCAATGTCGGTCGGGCCCATTGTCTACTTTACTTACGCCTGAGTCAATCACGGCACGAGACCTGGCTCGCGGATCGCTCCCAACGCTAGTGTAACCATGCGTTGCGTAATCAATTCTTTGACATTTGGTTAAGTTTACTCAGTAAATAATTAATATTAATTTTTATTAAATTTTTCTCTTCATGTATCTCAAACTACCACGTCCTTCAATTTCAAAAGTGACCCACCAATCACCCTGTACATCTGTTTTCACGCCTGAAACACTCTCTTTAATAAACCTTGTACTAAAAGTAGGAATCTACTATGCGTTTGTTGATAGTTTCATTTTAGTAATTATCCTTATTCCTTCATTTCAGATGGCAGCGTGGTAGTATCTCAACTGCCTTTAGTAGTATCGCAGCCGTCGCATCTCCTACAGCACACCTTTACGCATAAGGTAATTAAATCAGTTTTCTTTCATAATTGGACAAATATAGTCGTACAACAACATTGATACTTTGCTGACATTACAAATGAACTTGCCCTTCCTGAAATATGATGATTTGAAATAAAATTGTACATTAAACAAAAAGTATTGTTTCCAGCCTCCTCTTTAAACGTAATGGGATCTTATATTGTTACAAATAATGATTAAACTTAAAAATAGTGATGTTCACAATATAAAAAAAAGAAATTACATTTAAAGCTGCCTTATCGCTTTAAGCGATTTTTTCCAGGCAAAATATATTTGTATCATTTAAATGTCTGCTAGAAATTTACCACTTTTTACTTTGTTATAAAATGTACACAAAATATATGGAACCAATAATCGTGCCACCAATTTCAGTGATATATTTTTATTTTTGAGTTACTTTTATTTTAAAATTTAATTTAATTATTTTACTTTCAGATGGTAGAAACCCAGATGGTGAAGAGTGGCGTGTCACCGATAACAGTAAACGCTCAATATCTGTCCGCTGCAGCTATAGTTAAACCAGTGGTGGTGATGTCTTCTCCGCCCGGGTCAAACAATACGTGATCCGCAATATTCTGGCCCAATTAACAACGCTACTATGGGCCTATAGACCATGGGTTCATAGGGACGTTGTTTTGAACGGTTCAACTTCGGCGGTGATTGATACTGGCCTGACGCCACGAATGATCCTATTCTGATGATCTATGCTCCCCTGGTACTTTGAAGATTGGAATGGATCGGGAAAATGATCTTAATTGTTAAAGGAATGAAGAATTATTGGTTTAATAAGAATGTATAGGAACTCTATGATTGCCTGGTGGCAGAACTGTGTTTCAAAAGATGATTGGTGCTTCCTAGATAAAGTAATTGTGTATAGTGTTCAATGCAATTTCTGTCAAGATTTTGTTACAACTCTATGTTATTAAGTAATCGAAAGAATCGCCCATTTAAAAGTACAAGAGAATTTGATCTTCAGAACGAAACTGATCTCCGATGTGCGAATGAAAACGCCATCTCCATCGCACCCTGAATCGCAAGCTGTAAAACAAACGTATGAAAGAAACAGCAAGTGTGAACAGCAAATGTCGTGCGCGTCCTGAGTGATGATCGTGTGAAATGTATTTATGCAATACTAAACTAAACTTTATCTAAGTGGTCAGTAATATCATAGACAGTGATTTATTAAGTGAACTATGTGATTTGAACTATAAAAATATGATTATAAAAACCGGCCAACATCATTACCTTATGGGTGTAAAAGAAAAACTTCGCATATTTTTCTACTGACAAATCTTTTTAGAAATCAACATTGTGATGGCAAACAATAATGAAAACAAGCTCATTATTTAATTTCTATTTATTTTTTAGAGTCAGTTTAATATAGGGAACAAAAAATACTTGTGTAAGTATAAATATATTAACTACGCAAACAAACAGAATCCGAATAGGGAAGTGACCTACGATATCAGTCAACATAGCAAATTAAGTTAGTTTATAAACCTCAGTCTAGTATAAAAATAATCAATTATAATTTGTAATATATTGTTTTAAATAAATATAAATATGTAAATTCTGAAACAAAACTTTTTGAAGGCTTTGTTGTATACCTGAAAATTGAAAATATAAATTTTTGGATATTAGAACTAACAAAATCAAAAAAAAGGGCATAGTTTATTTTTTCTATATAGTCTGTAATGTGCAGTTGGACTACTGAGATATCTGTACAAAATAATGTCTTTTAGATGTTGTCAATTTCTAACGATTGTGTATTTTTAATAAGCAGTGGGTGCAGTAACGTAATGTTTCGTTTTCGTTACTAAAAGTACCTTTGAGAGAATGAGACAAAACATTGCGTAACTTTCATTCAGTGCATTTGAAAAACAAAGTCAATAATGGTAACTTAGCTGTTATATATGTGGCTTATTTATTATTGGATGTATTTTCTATATAGTATGGAACATCTTTTGTGATAAATTATTAATATAAGCTGGCAACGAGCACCGGGAAAGCAGAATATTAGTTTTTTTTAATATAAAATTTAAATTTAAATAATTCGTTATGTTCTTTGTACGCTTTTTCTTTTTTTAACTTCCAAATGCATCACAGTTTAATTAAACCAACTTGATCACATGTTTATAACGAAATTTTGACATCTGTCAGGCAGTGAATAGTTGGTGAAAGAGGCTCGTAACGTTAATATCGATTGTTTAAAATTTGAATTTGGAATGTAATGTATAAATTCTCTTCAGTATGTGATTCCCGGTGCTGGCACGGGCCGAAGGCCGTCCTCACTTTGTGCCTACACTATAACTGGTTTAAAAGTTAAACTTACTTTCACGCGGTCAAGCTAATCTATTTCTATAGCTAAATAATTGAATTAAAATAAATAAATTACACAAGCCTACACACCAATGTCTATGGTAACGATTATACCAACAAATAGAGTAATCCGCTTTCTCATTTAGCCTCTATGATCTTTGTTTTTTATGGTGCGATTGTGTTTTTTAAGGATTTTATTTTATTTTTTTGCGCCACTGTTATTTAGAGCGATAATAAAACTGCAAAAGTCTTGAGAGTTTCTTTACGGTTGTCACAAAGGTTGAAATATTCACAAACATTTCGAAAATACTGATTTTCACAGTAAATAAAACAAACATTTTAAAATAATGCTACAGTTTTATAGTCAAAATTAAAAATAAATAACAGTTGGTGCTTTGTTAAAATAGCTAAATTGTAAAATTCCATTGAAAATGTAATTTCACTTCATTGGATTGTAAATTTAAACTAAGAACTATTCGAAATTGAAAATTCTTTAAAAGTTGACTATTGTTTTACGTTCATAAACATAGATTTGTCTTTACTCTACAAATTAAAGTGTAAGATTAGCTTGACTGCATTGAAAGCTTATTAATATAATTGTTTAACAAGTTAATATTTATATTCGAGGTAGCTCTCTTTTCAGCAGTTGTTAAGTTTGGTGGAAATCTTGTTGATTCGATGTTGAAAGCGTTAATCATCTACATGAGCTGTCTCCTTAGCTCTTTTTGTAGCACGTTGTATTAGAAAGAGACGCCATGACCTTAAGCAATACTGTGCCAACATCCGAAATAGTTTTATTGTTAGTTTTCAAACGAGAATTGATTACCTTGTAATAAATCAGAATTTTGGTAACTGCAACTTATTTATGAGTATTTAAACTTTTATTTCATTTACACTTAAATGTTTGATCGTAGTAAATTTCCAGCTAATATGGAAAAATATATGTTCATATTTAAATTAATATTTGAAATCTTACAAGTATCTTTAATTGTGATTTAGTATTTACGACTATTTTGTTTTTTGTAAATTTTCTACAAAGTAATATTGGTTTAAGATGACTTAATTTGCTAAAAATTTCGGAAATATTACCTACAGTTTCGTTGTATAACTTAATTATTCTAGCGAATGTGACAAAATACTGTTCCGAGTAGTATGATTAAAACATAGATTTAAAATTTCCTGTTATTCCGATCTATTAACCTAAAATTTCTGGGAAACGTATGTCTGAGAATTTCCCTTGAACTGGGTGAATAATAGGATTTTTTTATCTATACTCACTTCCTATTTATCACCTCGATAATGTACACTTGACTACAGATTTTCAAATATTATGTTATTCTCTATTAACAATGTAATTAATGATAATTGCTTATCTCCAAGGCACCAACCATCAGCACTATGTAAATTGTTAATAGGATTAACTGTACAAACTTTTGGGTCGAAGTTGTAAAAATAGAAAAACATAATATCGCACCTTCGGTAAGGCAAGGGCATAACTTCCAAATTTTGTGAAAATGAGTTAAATATGCCAAAAGGTATATAAATAGTAGTACCATCGCTGGACAGACAAAGACACCCATTAATTTATTACATTTACTCTAGATAACGTAAATGCCCCTGTCGAATTATTAGATTTTTTGATAATTCTGGCGCGACAAGTACGCATTGGTCAGTTGCGCCCGTGGAACCCGACTGATTTAATAGTCTTCTGGAGGACATCAATTTATGTTATAAAAAGATTATAGTACACATATTATATATTGACACGCTGACATTACCTAGGGTGAAAAATCGGAATAAGAATTAAAAGTAAATTACATTTTTGACCCTAGCATAGGGTAAATTTTAGGATATACAATTGATTGAATCAGGCGTTACTTTGCGGAAATCCATGACAACTACTATAAAAAGTTATTTTGCTAATTCCGCGACTTGTACTTGCACTAGTGATGCAGGATTTTCATGCGTAAGTTCACCGCCCTCCCTCCCTCAAGCAAGAAGCAAGACATGCAATGAACACACACCTGGAAACCCACACCACAAGCTATCACCGACACGTGTTTCGCTTCAACCAGAAGCATCCTCAGGGCGCAACGACCACCACCGAACTTTCGGTGTGTGTGTTCATTGCATGTCTTGCTTCTTGCTTGAGGGAGGGAGGGCGGTGAACTTACGCATGAAAATCCTGCATCACTAGTGCAAGTACAAGTCGCGGAATTAGCAAAATAACTTTTTATAGTAGTTTAGGATATACGTTTCCCGGAATTTACCCGAGGGTGAATTCTTCAAGTAACAGATAGGAATAACCGAAAATTTCAACTACATTTCGTATCAAGAAAATCCTTTTAAAACTATTTTGTACGGAACCAGCTTTTAAAGTGACAGGGATCCTCCATCTTAAACATATAAGTATTTGAATATAAAGGTCTGTTTCACGCTTTAAAATAAATAAAAATAAAAATACAGTATTTTGTTGGACATGCTTTTGAAGTGCGAAGTCACTTTGCCTAAAATAGGTGAAAATATAAAAAAAAATATGTGTAAAATAATAATAATATAATAAAAGAGAGAATTTTATTTTAATTGTAATATTGAGAAGCAAAAATGCTCATGTACATATGACGTAATGTATAAAGTTGTAATATGTTAGAAATACACAAGAGACTACATAC
This sequence comes from Stenoptilia bipunctidactyla, assembly GCA_944452665.1. Lineage (NCBI taxonomy): Eukaryota > Metazoa > Arthropoda > Insecta > Lepidoptera > Pterophoridae > Stenoptilia > Stenoptilia bipunctidactyla. Next base: position 802,778 of record OX101737.1, on the reverse strand, counting down.
TGAGAACTGGTTTTTTATTTCCTCGTCCCATACTAGAGAAATACTAAATAAAGATACTGTGACAGACTGCGTTTCCAGAGTTTCCATCGTTGTCTCTGGTGCAAACGCAGGCTAAAATAGTGAGACACCCAAAAGATCCCATGAGGCAGTTTTATTTCTATGCTATTTCTATTTCTACTCTATGCTATATTCGACCTTATAAGTAGAAGTCAGATTTATAGATTTCGTATTTTCTAAAGTAAAAAGTTGTAATAAATATTGTAATAAAATACATATTCGGATCCAGCGAATTTTTCTCCGTCGAATTATTCCGAAATTATGAAAATCAGAGTACTTTTTTGTCGCTTGAAACAATACTATTTTCGGGATGGTTCCAAAGTGGCAGAGTATAATGCGCCTCGAATTTCGCATTTTTTCGAACGCGCTAATCTCAGAAACTACAAGTGGGATTTGAAAAATTCTTTTTGCATTTGATAGCCCAACTGTTGAGGAAGGTTATAGGCTTTTATGCCGAAATTCCAACAGGATCAAAGGTTACGCGGGTGAAACCGCGCGCGGTGGCATCTTAGATAAATCGTGAGGTTTAATTCCGATTCATAATGAAAAACTCCACAGACCTATATTGGCTGTCAGTAATAAGATAAATCTATACTAATATATAAAGCTGAAGAGTTTGTTTTTGTTTGTTTGTTTGTTTGTTTGTTTGTTTGAACGCGCTAGTCTCAGAAACTAAAAGTGGGATTTGAAGAATTCTTTTTGCATTTGATAGCCCAACTCTTGAGGAAGGTTATAGGCTATATTTTATCCCGTAATTCCCACGGGATCAAAAGTTACGCGGGTAAAACCGCGCGCGGTGGCTAGTTTTAATATCAATATCTTTAGGGTAAATCACCTTCATCGCTGTTACGCGTCTTAACCAGGCAGACATGTAGGTAACTCGTCAATTTTATACATAAAATATAATAAAACTTGATAAAAAAAGCATAATAAATTAATAAAAATCGTTGTTATGAACTATGATGGATTTACACTTAGTTCTTTCAGGTTAGGAAATAAACTAAGTAAATTATAAGCTAACGTAGTTCAAACCTATGTTAAATTTCATTGATGATCCAATATTCAAAATAAAACTTTAACTGATGTGTTGTGTGTTTATTCTACATAAGTATCCGAGTTTTGCGATGACGCCACACTGTGTCGAGAAAACAAACAAAACGAAAAGAAGCGTTACTCGCAAAACACGATAGAATTAATCCCTGGACAGTTACTTAGTACCGAGTCTGTGGGCTTGGCTTAATCACAACAAAATCTTAATTCGCGAGTCCGTTCCGTCAGTTACTTTACAGTTACAATACCAACTCAATTAATACCGAGCTACTATCGACCGTCAGTCCGAGATACGTCCGCGCACCTAGCCGTCCTAACCGTATCTGTGCATAGATGAAAATAAGTACTAAAGTATAGATGGCCGTCTCGCCGTTTTTGCACTTGGGCGCCAACTAGGCCCCGGGACCGGAACTAAAAAGCGGGGAAAGGGTGCGGGCGGGGGATGCTTCATCTAAAATATTAAAGAAAGTTTTAGAACTACTTGCAGAACTTCAGCCTAAATGGAAATAATCCTCGAATTATCCTCGAACAACAAAAAGTCTAAATTGGTAAAAAGTTGAAAACGCAAACGTATTTCACTGAAAACCAACGGATTCTCAGTGATACAACGTCTTTGAATCGCATAGTGCGTAATACAACACAAAATTTGTGTTGCCAGGATTTAAAAAAATATTCCTCCCAGCTATTGATACTGATTCAGTTTAGTAGTTTTTTTTTATTTGCTCACAAAAAGTTGTTACAGGAAACATATGAAAAAACACCAAAGTTGATAAAAAAAAATGAAAAAACACTAAGGGACAACTCAGACCATGTTGATCTGTAAAATTGTAGCCATAGATATGCTTATTCAAGATTTTAGTAAACCAAATATTACCTACTCAATAATTAGGTGAGTATTAATACGTGTTTTTCATTAAGCAAGCTACAATAGGTTTATTTGAATTAAAGTGAATAGCTTAATAGTGTGTTATTAAATCTACTATTAATTGTTACTTTTTTTGAGTGGCAGCTCTATTATGAACGCTATTTGAACGCATTTTTTCTACTCGTAATAGTTCCGAGCCCAAGGGTATGGTGGCGTTAGTTTATATCAGAATTTCCCAATTGTATGGAAGACGAACTAGCATGTATCTGTGTCACTTGCCATCATCCTACTTTAAAGGCCCCAGTACACAATGGCGCGTGATGGCCCACTCGAGGCCATCGCCATTGTGTACAGGGAGTAATGGTAAGCAATGGCGGTCAGTTGTCATTAGTGGCGCGCGATCGGGATGTTGTCGGTTTTTTGGGCACACTTCAAAGGGATCGTGGCGTGGCGTGGCCTGTAGTGTTCACACAATCGCCCATTGTTTAGTTTGTCACCAACCGCAAACCGGGATAGTGCACTTTTACGTTGTGTTATGCTACCATTTTTGATGGCCTAAAATGTAATTGTCGTGGAGTAATAAAAGAGACTTTCAAGTTTATTGAATTATATCGATCTGAGCCCGCAATTTGGGACTCAAATAATACATTGCACAAGGATAAGAACAATAATGTTAATACAATAATGTTAATAATATAATTTGTGTTGACAAAAATTATCTAGATCCTACTTACTATTATTATAAAAAAGGGAAAATATCATATTTTTTGTTTCTTTGCATTGAATAGAGTTAGAAACTAATGCATCGATTTGAAAAAAATAAAGATGGATAATTGGGAACCATCGCTGGTACGGTGGATTCCAATTATCCATGGCATCATAGATAATTGGAATCCACCATCGCCTTTTGCGCCATTTTTTTTTATTACTTTGTGACGGTACACACTTTTGTAATACTTGTATGTTGTATATAAATAAATAGCTGCGACCGTAACTACTTCCACGTCCATTGCAAGTGTTTGGCCAGACAGCAATGAGCCATGCGCCATTGTGTGAACACCAAGTGATCGTGGCCTACAGTTGTTCATTGCCAAGAATGGTTCATCATCGGCCATTGTGTACTGGGGCCTTAAGATACAACCTATGGTGCTGCAATCGAATGTCAGTCATTTATTGCATTTAGCGCCCTCTTTAACAGTACTACCAACATACTTCCGCTACCATGAAGTCATACAAACATCTTAATATCGCAAACTCATCGTTATCGCCAACAACTGGGAATTCAATGTATTTTCGTTATCATGGTGATAGATCTTTAAAAATGCAATTAGTTAAAGACAAAATCTGAGGGTATAAATCACTGACCTCTATATTTACCACTGGACTGGCTGTTCCGTAAGTTTGACAGCTATTTTTTTGTGCCTATTTGAAGCGCCACTAGCGAGTAGCGAGTGTCCGCAGAACAAATTTTGACGTATATTGCAAGTGGCCGCCAGAGAAGTGCTAGCTTATTGTTAAGTGATTTTATATTTTTTAAATATTAATTCGAATTTTATGTTGTTATTGTTATAAGCATTATATAAAAGTTATCAAGAATGAGGACATGTGACATATGTGTAAGCGACTAGTTTTAGTACCACGGACACTCGCTACTGCTCGCTACGTCCGACAGCGCCAAAATGGCGATTATCAAACGGGCACAAAAGCACTTTGACAGCCGCCAGTCCAGTGGTAAATATAGAGGTCAGTGGTATAAATACTATAACATCTTACAAATATCATCATTAGTTCTCGAGTAATCTTAACTAGAATATAATAATCAAAATGACGGACGCAACATTGTTGACGAAAATTGAGCATCGAGCTGTAATTTTATTCGTCACAGCAGCGCAAGGAAAACTTAAAAAATTATCCTCAAAGAAATGCTAGCAGCCTATCGAGAATGTGTCTCTTCATTTTTGACAATTATTAAGTGATCAAGTGACTTTAAAAGAGGCAAGGAAAGCATTGAAGTAGACCCCCGTACGGAAGAGCCTGTGAGTGCCACGACCAAGAAAAAATTGGAAAAAGTAGAGAAAATTGTGCTCGTAAAAAATCAAAATGTTAGCATAGAAGAGACCATTCACACACACTATTCTACATCTTTGAAAGTTCTGCGCCCGAATACTGACTTCGCCTCAAAAAAAGCGCGAGTGCGATTGCTGTAAGGAGCTTTTGGCGCTCTATGAAAACAATTCAACAAGTGTTTTCATCGTATTGTTACTGATGATGAGACTTGGGTCCATCATTATGATCAGTAAGTATAGTAAGTAAAAGGACACAAAAAGGGAGCAAAGCCACCAAAGAAGATTTAAGTCTCTACATCGGCTGGGAAACTCATGGCTACAGTGTAAGGGTCATCGGGCCTATTACGGTTCTTTCATGACATGATATGATAAACAAGATTTCTATCTTCGAGTAATAATTATACTTTATTCTTTCTCTAATATTTCTATGATACAATGATGATAATGAATGAACGAAATATACAAACATACATTGCAATTCATTGCATGCAAGAGGCATTTCCTTTTGCAATGACAGTTTCATTGATATCATCTATGACTTAAAAACGTCCATTGAAAAAGGTGAGATCGCACCCACCTCCATGATGTGTTTGTTTCTTGATTTCATTTGTGTTTTTCCGTTTCGAATGCTTTCATAAATCAATACCTACTATATTATTATATATTGGTATTTATATATCAGTCTACATGACAAGAACTTAGCTAAGAGATTTCGCCGAGTTGTAATACCAAATGAAGATCGTTTGATATGTTTTACGTCAAAGTATTTCATAATATCATCACATGTTTTTCCGTTTCCTGTACTTTCATAAATTAATAATATACTATTATATATTGGGATTATTGTATTCTGTCTAATGGCAAGAGCTTAGCTAAGAGATTTCGCCGAGAAGTAATACCGAATGATGATCGCAGGATATGTTTTACGTCAAAACTATTTCATGATATCATCGCATGGCTTTGAGATTCATAATAGGCTCACAAGTCAGAGTATTAGGGCACACTCATATTCTAATAGTTAACGTTATTTAAAGGAAGCCATCAAATAAAAGAGACGTGGACGATTGACTGCAGACGTGTTGCTTCTTCATGACAACGCGCTGGTTCACACTGCGGGTATTGCCAAGGCTGCTGTAAGAGAATGCAGGTTTGAGATATAAGTCACCCAACCTACAGCCCAGACTTTGTCCCTAGCGATTACTTTATTTATTTTCTAACCTGAAAAAACACCTTCCTGGGAATCGGTTTACGACGATGAAGAGCAGCATTTATTACAATTTTTATAAAAAACTATAACTGTATTGAGGTTATGGGAAACTACTTAGAAAAATAAAATTATTTCAGTATTTTCCCCCTTTCCCTTCCCTCCCATACTGGCAATGCAATGAACGCCCGTCGTATAAATCTTGGTTGTTTCAACAGCCATTAGATTGAAGTTTACAATCCTGACTAATATTTAATACAAAAAACTACATTTCTAGCTATAAGACCTAACACAAGATTTAACGCAAAGTCAGTACATGAAGATCCAAAAATCCAAAAGTAAGATTGTTAAATAAAAGTGTTAAATATAGTGTTGGGATTAACCTATTTGCCTCAGACGCCAGTGGTTCGATTCCCGCCGGAACAAGAAAATAAAATCCGGGTCTGGGTGTTTATCTACAAGGTGTTCTTTTTGATATCCCATAATTTTGAGGTTTTGTTCCTTACTAGAAAATAATACTTTTTGCCGATGAATATGTGGTTTAAAAGTGCATACTTTCCAAGATATCATCAATCTTAATATATTGAGTTCATAAATTATCACCTTTGTAAAATGTCTTTAAAATTAAGTCAATAGACGCGTGTCACTGAAGCCTGAAGGTATGTTTATTAACAACAAAGACATTTTAAACGTTGAGGAATGTTGCATACCATGTACAACGCAAAACGTTGGGAACTGTACCTGTGCAAAGCGATAAAAAAGTGATAGAAAATGCCACGTTGTCATACTTCGCATTAAGGTGTTTTACATAAGATGTTTTGACTTAATTTAATTATTTTGTATTAAACATAAAAATATTAAAATTGAAAAATTATTCACATGTTATTTGATTCTGTTACATGGTCCCGTTAATAACCTAGAGTTATGGGAAATCATGTGGAACACCTTGTATATACGTGCTTATTTATTTGTTTAACAATGTTCGGAAAAGTTACAGGTATATTGTGAATTTAGCAATGTAGAAACAAGTTGCAGAAGGCCATTTAAAATTTTTCACAAATACTTTATATACATACATTCATTACATCACGCCTGTCTCCCTTTGGGGTAGGCAGAGACTAATTATCGCAAACTGCTACGATCCAGACATACCTACCTACCTCTTTCGCTTCCTCCACGTTCATTAATCGTTTTATGCTAGGCCCTCTTTAAGTATGTCGCCAATTTGGTCGGCATACGTTCGCCTAGGGCGGCTCCTTGCGACAGCACCATACAATCGTGCTCTGTACACCTCTTTCGTAAATCTACTTTCACTCATCCTCTCTAAATGTCCAAACCACCTTAGCATACCCTTTTTTTTTTTTTTTTTTTTTATTAGTGACTAAACCCGCGTTTGACCTCTATCTCACCTGATGGTAAGTGACGATGAGGTCGAAGATGAAAGCACACGGGTTTAGGAAGGAACTGGCTCTTTATACAATATTGCCGGAACACATTACCGCCGGAGCGGTAACATTTGGCGGCAGACTTTGTATAAAGGGTGGTCGCTAGCCAGGCGGACCCAGAAGGGATCCTACCACCAAGCAATCTTCCTACCCTTTTCAATCTTTCTTACTAAGTCTTCTTTCAATCCGCATCTCTTTCTTTTTTCATTGTTGCGCACTCTTTCACTCAATTTCATTCCACACAAGCTCCTCAAAGCTGTCATCTCCACAGCATTAATCCTGCTTTTATATCTCATCTGCCACACTGAAGATTCACTACCATACATAAGTGTTGGCGCCAAAACTCCCTCAAGTACGGCAAGACGTGCCTTATTCGGTATAGTTTTGCTTGCCATCATCGAGTACAAGGCGAAATTAACACTGTTTCCTGCTTTCACCCTCCTTTCAATATCACCGTCATACTTCCCATCTCTTGTAAACAAGGACCCCAAGTACACGAACTTATTCACTTTGTGTACTTGGGGTCCTAAATAGATTATACTAAATATTGCGCGCGGTTTTACCCGCGCAATTTCGAATCCCGCGGGAATTTCTGGATAAAAAGTAGCCTATGCGTACACTATAACAAATTTGGTATGAATTTCATCCAAATCCGTCGGGCCCTTCTCCCGTGATTGAGGAACAAAGGTCAATACATCCAGACATCCAAACATCCAAACTTTCACATTTATTAGTAAGATTAGTAAGAAGTAAGATAAGATAACGGATATATAGCTAGCTTCATGAACTTTGGGCATCTACATGTCCTAATAATTAAACATACGCAGTTTTATGTATTTGGGTTTTTGAGTTGTAGAAGGGTCAAAAGTGGCGCCACGTGATCCGTGTAATATTACACTCGGCGCTGGCTAGCCAGTTTCTTTGCTTGAACTTGGCTTGACACGCTGCCGCGTGTCTAGATTAAAGTCACTAAAAACTATTTTTATAGTCAATTAACTTGTAGCCAAATTTAACGATACGGGTCCCCTATGTAACTGTCTTAAAGAAACTGGCCATAACTTGACTATTATATTGTTATAGTCGAATTTTCCAAATAGAAAAGTTCGTTTACCCTTCTTTAAGTACTTAATTATCTATTTATTCGATAGTGACTATGTTTTGTTACATAAATAGACTTGTATAGTACGTAGCTAAGGACGACTTACAAATTATTCTAGTAATGTACTTATAACTACTTATTACGATAATTATATAAGCTGTAGGTAACCTCTACACCCATACATAGCGATCTTCTTCTCGTGTCAATGACTCCCTAAAATTTTTTAAATTATTGAATTATAGATGATACAAGAACAACTCCTTTTCAAGAAGCAACTAAATTAACATTAAGTAACTAACTACATATTATAGGTTTAATATAATTTAAGTTTCTCTAGTGACTGTCAAACTTCTCATCTTTATTTATAAAAATAGAATGGTCTGAGATGTGGCTCGTATATGCCCAACCTTTGATCCTCAGATATTGTTTCTAAAACGTAGGTATACAAGGGGTGAGGAAGGATTTTTAGGAATGCAACCCCTATGGAGGTTGTAAATTTAACAAATTAGGTATAAAGCTCTGTATGTGAAGTGGTTTTCTTATATAGGGTTTTACAATAAGGACGGGTCAATTTGAAAATGGAACAAAATAGGCTGTTTGCGAGATATTAACGAAAAAGACCTATTCATGCCATTTTGTTTTGATTATAAAATCGTTCAACTGCCCGCCGCATCTTCGAACAGTAGCACAAATCTGAGAGGTCCAATTTTCAGCAGACAGACAAAAATCAACAGCCAGATTCATTTTAATATAATTTTTTTAGCCTTAATTGAACAATATGGTTGTGGATGACATGTGTTTCCAGCAAGACGGCACAAAACAATGGACATTTTGCAAGAACGATTTGAAGGTAGGGTTATTTCATGCAGACGTGAGTTGTGAGTTGGCTACCAAGGTCGGGCGATTTGATTTTGCAGAAAATTTGACCTCTCGGATTTGTGCCACTGTTCGAAGATGCGGCGGGCAGTTGAACGATGTCATAATCAAAACGAAATGGCATGAATAGTTCTTTCAAATCAAATAATAATTTCGTTAATATCTAGCACACAGCGTGTTTTATTCCATTTTGAATTCGACCCGTCCTGATTAAAAGACCCTATAGATAACAAGAAAACTAACCATTAAATATAATGCTAATGGGAATGCTTAGTGTAAAATTTTGAATAAGTAATTACTTATCGTTTTATTTAAAAAAAACGACTTATTTTACTCATAGTGTAACGTACTTTCGATCTTAGTTAAAAGTTTTTTTAATATCGTTAAAAAAACCTACGGAATAATCGCTTGGTGTACCTACTAGTAATATTTCATAGCTATACTCGACTTAATGTGGCTCAAGTGTCAGTTATATTATAGTAAGAAAACAAAATCGTAACTTATGATAGGCTTAGGGTTATTTATTTGTTGCTCGGTTCAAACACGATGATTTCGAGAATAAGGGATAGTTTAAGAAAATGGCGCGCTCAAACAAACGAGTTTTTTGTTTTATTTCGACGATATTCAAGATTTACCCCTTATAGATAAAGTGAACATTGTTAAATATGGAGTATTTAAGAAATAACTGAATACATGGAACAAAATTATGTTCAGAAGATTATTGATTTTGAGTTTCTTGCATTTGTTTGATAGATCGACCTTCTAATGCAGTCATAGATTCAATGGGCCGTATTAGACATTGCATTTTCTTATTTTTAGGTCTCTCCAGTGTTAAATTTTACGACGTGAAACGTGACAGTGTCATACAAAACCTATATTTTTCTTTCTGTCACGGCATTAAGACACACTTAAAATAAGAGATTTCACTGGCGAATCAGGCCCAAATGTGTATGTCAATATTGTTGCGTATAATTTTCCAGCTAGCGAACAAGGAAATTATATCATTTCAGGAAATGTAACAAAATTATCGTTCGTTGACACAAGACGCAGTCTTTCCGGAAAATTATCAGAAGTGAAATCATAATTAGGTGTATTTTTTATTACCGGATAAGATAGTCCTGTTTAAAGACTATCTATATACGACTCAGTATTTTTTTTTTTTTTTAATTTCATTTAAAGCTATCTCAATAAGTATCACTTTTACACTAAACATAATTCAATAGTTCTAAAGATTACCCTGAACATACATACAGTCAGACGTACACATATAAAATAAATAAATTAAAATTCCCAGACAATCACACCAACTACATGGCCTCAAAGTAAGCATAGCTTGTGTTATGGGATACCATGCAGGGAACTAGGGGGGATCCTAGGATATAAATACATAAATAAATAAACACCCAGACACGGAACATTATTTTTTTCTTGTTTCGTGCGGGAATCGAACCCGCAACCGTCTGAGGCAGGTTTACCCCATCGCCAAAGTGGTCGTCATATAGCTTCACGTCTTACGGGGTAGGCAGAACACTAGAGGCTATAAAACCATCTAATGTCACGTTTGACACATTTGAAGCTATTATAATGGTGGATAGAGACTATTGCAGTGACAGGGGGACAGACCACAAAAAAAAATCTCCAATTAAACCTCCGTCCCTTTACTGACTTTTACAGTATGCCAGGAAAGAGAAGCAGCTGGCACATTCTATGTTTTTCCTTTGCTCTCAGTCCAGCATGGAACACAGACGTTTTCCTTTATAATGTGTGGAGAGATTTTACTATGTACTAGAGATAGAAAAGACAAGACATATCCCCAGGGCGGCGGCCGGCGGCGTCTGTGAATGGCACCGTGGGACACTGGAACTTCGTCTTAAAATTCATTGAAATATGAATACGACCAAATCCGCTTACATAGGTTCTAAAAAAAGTCTAGAAAAAAGAAAAATATAAACTCAAACCGCATTACGCCAATAGATAAATACAGTCAACAACAAAAGTTATTGATAGGTGGAATATGATACTTACAGGGCTCGATTTGACATTAGATTCGCTAATTTTAAGTCTCTCTAATGTCATATTAGGAGACGTCAAATTCAAAAGTTGCCAACAAAAACTGATTTTGAAGCTTCTAAATTTGAAATCAGAGAAACTTAAAATTAGAGATTGTAATGTCGAATATGGCCCAATATATTTTTTTCTTCGCCATATTATTTTGACTCTTATTTGTTAATATTACTTACCTAAAGGATACATACATAACTTCACGCCTGTATCCCTTATGGGGTAGGCAGAACACCAGAGGCTACAAAACCATCTGACGTCACGTTCGACAAATTTGGAGGTATTATAATGGTGGATAGACTATTGCAGTGACAGGGGGTCCGCCCATCGTCCACAAAAAAAATCTCCAATAAAACCTTAACTGAGTTTTATAATATGCCCGGGAAGAGAAGCAGCTGGCACATTCTATGTTTTTCCTTTGCTCCCAGTCCAGCATGAGGATATCCTTATCTTCTTTAAATAATCTAAGAGGCACTGAGAATCTATAAACAACGACAAGCAATAATTAAGAAATATAACGGAGATGGTATTGATTCCATAAATAAGATTAATTTAACGCTAATTATTTTTGTGTTAGCTCAGAAGATACATAGGTATAGCTACATTCGAACATCACTGTTGCATTGGGGCACTCTAGAGATCTTATTTATTTACAAGCCGTGGCACCTGAGCTCGTGTGCAGTTTGTCTGTAAATTGTTGATGTCGTTGCAGAAATCTTTAAATTGACATATTTACCGATTTCGGCTTGCTTGACAAAAATGAGGTCCGTAAATAATGGTATCGCCATATCTTAGCTCATTGCCATCCTCAACAACTACTCATAGGTTAAACCACATCAGTCGCTCCGAAGATTTCTCATTAAAAGACTACATCTTTTAATGAGAAATCTAAAAATAAATTAACACTTTATTGCACAATGTCCTGATTTTTCAATGGTCTGATAAAAGTTATCTTATGAATAAAGTTTTACCTGACAACTTCAAGTTCGTCTCAAGTTAATCGACTATTGAAAATTCAGGCGTAAAAAGATAAAATTAAAACGTCGTTACAAGTGGAAATAAATACGTAATACACAAATAGTTAACAACTATATCGAAGTGATAAGAGAAAAACTATTAACAAAAGATAAAAAATTTAAATACCAAAACCAGTTTAAATAAATGCAACGGATTTCCACCATAAAACATTTTATAGTCAGTCTGAATATAAACCCTAAAAGTAGAGATATCAGCCGGAAATCACAGGCTGCGCTGCATTTTCAGATAACGCCGCATATTTATGTGATTTTTGTCAGCAATAAAGGAAATGTAAACCGCTAAAACCAAGGCCTCCTTATCGTATGGTGTACCTACATATTTTTGACATCCCTTATCAGGAAGTGGGAGTATTGAACTTGTCAGCGAGTAAAATTCTTATGTTTACCCTATGACAGAAGTTTTCGTATATAAAGTTGGTACACTCCGAGAACTGTCACACTAGCTCGAATATTCTGATCGCCTGGTCCATTTTTGGATTTCGTTTTTTAAAAATGGTCGCATTGACGAAACAATTTGTTTTATTAGTTCTTGTAGGCGGTTGTATGTGTCTGCCTATGGACCCTGATGTGGGAGAAGATTATAAAGGAAACAGCTTCGATGAAGAAGATGAGATTGATCTGTCCCAATTGGGTCCTGAAGCTTTTGGAACACCCAAGAATGAGTCTGGTAAGTTGAATTTCTTATTTTAACAATAAATAGTTTTTCTTCCAACTATGCTTTAATTTCATCACAATAACACTAAAAACTCAGTACAAAGCGAGTATTTAATGCTCTAGACTAGAGCAACAAAAATGTATGAAATTTCATTATTGCACAGTTTTTTTTAATCGCACCAAAAGGTGCCAATCTCTATGGATTAGCTCTATTCAGCCAGCCGATATCAATACTTTTTTTTACTTACCTACGTTTTATTCGTTTCTATCCTACTTGTTCCAAATTTAAAAAATGATTGCTGCTTACTCTGATTTAAAAATGAAAGAAATTTTAAAAAGTGATTTGGCGGGAACTTTGTTAATTTTGCTTGACAATATTTTTGGAAACGATAAAGTGTGATACTATCTGATTTTTTACCAGATGAATAGTTGAAAGAAAAGCAGATTATGCACCTTGCCTTAAGTAATTTATATTGCCCTCGTGCCTGTTAGATTAAAAATCAGGCTCTCGGTCTTTGTGCTCGATGCAATAATCTACTATTATCTAATTATACACATTAAGTCTTACATTTTTGTCAAGCAAGCCGATATTAATTTTTAGCTTAGTTTGAGATAATATTATTTGCGTGTTTGAAACTCACACCACATTTGAGACTGCACAGATGTCCAATAAAACTAATCATATTACTTTTCTAATGAGAATTCAATATTATTTTCAACCGACTTCCAAAAGGAGGAGGTTCTCAATTCGTGTGTATATATTTTTTTGTGTCTTTGTTACTCGATTTTTTGGACAATTATGAATCGATTTGGAATTTTCTTGTTTCATACGATAGTGGATACTTCTGATCATGGGATCAGAATTTTATGCATTCAATTTATGCACGATTTGGATAAAATGCATTTGGATATGCATTTTATCCAAATCGCTTGAGTACCTAATTATTGAAAAAACATATTTATACATTGAAGATCTTATACTACAGCCAAAGTTTTGACGTAAAGTCAGTTTTTTAATGCTCTGCATTGGTTGATCTAAAAAAGTTACATATTTTTGTAAGTGTGTATATCTTTAACTCTGTTTGTAAATAGAAAAGAAAAAAATAATTTAATTTTTATTAAACATTAACTCCTAAATAAGTAATAAACGATAGAAGCGACATCTCGATTGTGCAATGCGAGCATGGAACTTTGTAAACACGAATGTTTATGAATGTTATTATGGGAGTGCATTTCAAGTTTGAGGCCCTTTTGAACAGTCATTAATTATTTCGATTATAATAAAACCCATAGAACAAAAATTCCTCCCAAGCTGCATCCAATAATAACAACTAGGCCCTTTTGGCAGAAAATTCTATGGCAATGAACGTGCTAACAACACAACATGTTCTCAAAAATTAGCAAGGCATACTTGCGCCATTGGTACTTGAAACCGACTCCATACTATACGAACTTTCGCAAACACTCGAATCGATAAATATCTGTGATTGCACTGCAGCTTTGTAAAATTTACTGGGCGTATATTCCCACGGGTCCATGGTTTAGGTGCCAGCCGGGTCCAAGGCAAATTTTAAAACTTCATACAAGTAGTTTCACGGGTCCAAGAAAACGTTGAAAGAAACCTCGGTTATTAGGGTGCTTAGATGTTTTAAAGAGTATCATCTTTGCAAGGAAAACCGAAGGAGAAATTCAATCAATAAAGATTTAAAAATTAAAATAATTTCTGAAATAAATATAGAACCAAGATCATCACCACCTTAGAAGCTCTTAACCAAATTACACGGCTCAACAGTGTTTTATTTAATTTGTTATTATTTTAAAACACATTTTAAAATGTTATTTGATTATAGGTATCCAAAGCTTTTTTATATTATTATATACTAGTCGTAAGATTGATTGACTGTGATAGCGTGTTTTAAAAACTTGCAATTTATATATTTTGTGATATTTTTAGTACTTTATAATAATAATAGGTAATAGTTTAGTTTAAATTATTACACTTTGTTTTATATCCCAATCTAAGGCTAGGTAGTAAGTAATCAGAGAAAATCATTCTTTTTTTTAATGAAAAATCATTGTCAATATTTATTTAAAATAGTTATTTTTTTATATGATTTCATATTTTCTCTATTTCAAAGACTTCATTATATTGTTATATTTGAGTCGTAAGATTGATAACCTGTGATAATATCTTTAAAATGAACATAATATATACACTTTGCCTTTTTAAATATTATTTTCATTAACTCTCAGATATAAATAATTAAAAAACTACTTATTTACTATGCACTTATTGTGTTTTATTGACATCTTATAGAAGTAAAGAATCCTTTTAAATTAATAAAACCTTATACAAACCTTATACAAGCTGAATGTACTTTTAAGAGTTGAAAATGATTTTGTGGACCCGCTTGGGAATACTTGTATGGGCGGTATTTTTTTGAGGACAAAGGATCTGTGGACCCCTGGGAACTTGCCACGGTTTTACCTGCGTTACTTTTGATCCTTTACAAACGTGATCAAATATAGCAATATATTACGATAAACTTTGTTATTTAACTTTCCTCAGTAGTTACATATTAAGTTAGAAAAAATGTACGGCTCTCAATAATTTAAAGTAGTATTTTCGTCTATCATATATTATAAGAGACATATTACTAGTAACACGTCACTACAGCCGGTCCATAATATTTTTTTATTATTATGGATTTTTGTTTTCCACTATTAATTCCACTTTTAATATCCTAGGAAATGTTAAAGTAATATAGCAATTAGCGAAGTTTCTGTGACGGTCTCCATGGCGTGTTTGTACTTCGAGTCATGAGTTCAAGTTCCAGCCGGGTCAGGAATCTTTGTAAATCGTTCTGACTCGAGTCTGGTTAAGGTTAAGATACTAGGTTTAACCTTTGTTTTCAACAAACAAACAAGCTTATATAATAAAATTAAAAAAAAAACCCAGACAATCAGATCATCTACATGGCCCCAAACTAAGCAGGGCTTGTGATACCAAGTAGCGAACTAGGGGGGAACCTAGAATATAAATACATATATAGATAAACGCCCAGATCCAGGAACATTTTTTTTTCTCGTTCCGTGCGACAGCGTTACCCCATCGCTAAAGTGGTCGTCAATAGCTTTGCTTTGGGGCAACACAGTTAGGTGTCAATTTAGGTGATTTATTTTATTTATTAAAGCTTTTCAAAATATTTGGGACCCAATTTTTGTAAGAATAAATAATATATTGAGCGTTTCACTAAACCTACCTGCGAGAAGCTCAAAAGTTAGATTTGTTGCCGAGTATAACGACCAGTTGGTATTTGCCGAATAAGAACTCTTCAGATTTACCTAATAACACCGATCATTGTTCACTCCATTAAGTGGCTTACGCTTAAGAGCATACTCGTAAATGTGTACAAACTTAGGTACCGACCGAGCAGTCTGTTAAGACACCGAATCGTCAAGTTAAAATTTGAAATATAGGCGATAAAACCCGAAAACAG
The DNA here is from genome assembly GCA_944452665.1 of Stenoptilia bipunctidactyla. NCBI lineage: Eukaryota > Metazoa > Arthropoda > Insecta > Lepidoptera > Pterophoridae > Stenoptilia > Stenoptilia bipunctidactyla. The sequence continues at coordinate 786,864 of OX101737.1, read as the reverse complement.
TAAACATCATTTAGATAATTGCTTGTGATCCTTATAAATCTGGTTTAATGGATCTCGTCTAAATCATAGTTATTGTTTTTTGATTTTCCTTGTATTACCTAAAGAAACTATCTTCTCGTAAGTAATTGAAAACCGGCTGTTTTAATTTTAACATACATGGCCTTTTGCCAGCGGTACTGGGTTCGAATCCCGGTGGCAGTGGATATTTATGATATTAGACTTCAAGTCATATGTTTATTTAAGTAATTTGTAATAAATAAATATGCAAGTATCCACAACATAAGCTCCTTAAGCTTTATTTGGACTTGATAATTTTTGAATATCAGAAATATTTATTTATCCACAACCTATTAAATCAAAAAAGGGTCTCAAAAAGTTTGACTTAATTACGCACGAAGCTGCATATGATATTCGATTTGAACCAATATTTTTTTTCCACTTTTTAACGCTTCTTTTGTTTAGAGCAAATCGAAAAATGTTTTCAAGTTTAAATTAGACAGCTTTAGATAAAGGTGTGTTATACAGACAAATAGAAAACCATGTGCATATGTAGAACGATTTAGGACGTTTTTAATTCTGAATCTGCATACTGTCATCTTTTGGCTCCTTTCATCAGATAAGATTGCGATGAATCGCGGTTTCGACACTAATAAGAAAACTCTTATAACATCAAAAAGCACCTTCAGATTCTTCAATCTTTTCCGTCATTATCATTATCTTCTTCTACACTAGGGCGGTCCTTATTTTTCGACTTTTGATTGATGCCCGGGGCACTTTTTCATTTGATTATATACCTCTGAAATACTTTTTATGAAATAATATATATTTTTTTGTTAAAATTTAGAGGTCGCTACCAGCTGTAATTTTTTTTTAAAAAGCGTTGATGGTCGTCTTGAATTATGGTTTCATTAATGTTTAATTTTGTGTTTATTCACATTTGACGTGCAAGTAAAACTTGCATAGACAATCGTTCCTCCCCTCGACCCCTTTCCGTACCGTTGGTAAAAGAGTATATGAAAAGGTACCCTAATACAAACAAGTCAACCCTTGTATCTTAAAAATCAATGACTCAAATATCTACATAATATCAGCAATAATTTTTTGAATTTTCTTTGTACTTTATATAAAAATAAAGAATCTAACAAATACAGATTTTGAGCTTTTTAAATTGCAAACCTTGGTAGCGACACTAGCGACACCTAAATGTTATTCAAAAAATTAAAAAAACTACTGAAGTAGTCTCTTATGGTATATAATTAAATTACGTGGTGCCCCGCGAAATTAAAGAAAACAGTGTTTTTTCTTACGAATAAGGACCACCCCATTCTACACCCTTTACTTTAGTAATTATTAAGGCCTCTTTACTTTCAATTGTAATGAAATTACTTGCTAATCTACCTAATGGAAGCTTGGAGGCCATCTTTATTTCTTCGTAAATTGGGACAGTGTTTACCATTTTATCTTTTCGCCGAAACATAAAATAAAATTGCGCGACATATTGTCGAGAACTTGATAACATTTGTAGTAACGTATAGTTATGTGCCATGACGAGTTGCTTCCTCTTTGTTACGACATCCTAATGATTTGTAAGGATATTAAGAATGATAAGTTTGAGAAAATTATCACGAGGACATGATGATATGGTTGAATTTTGCAAAAGAGAATTATATGTTGAGGAAAATCGATCGTTTTATTTGTTGAAAAGTTATTTTTGAAGGTGAGGATTTATGGTTTTGTAGTTTAAGTTAAGTTTGGGTTTGTTATCGTCGCTAAGAAATTTTGCTACTTACATAATACACGCTTGTCTCGCTTTGGAGAAGGCAGAGACTAGGAAACGCCAATTGCTACTATCCAGACATACTCGTACCGTCTAGATACTTTTCAGGTAAATAATGAATTAAGCGACATTCAAATTATAGTTCGAATATTAAAAATTTTATTAGTGAGTAACATAGTTTAAGCAAGGACTGTATACCGGTATGAATTTCTGTACAATTTTTTTCTGTATGACGTCATACCGTTAAATTAGGTGTATTTAAAAATAACAGTACAGGAATTCATACTGAAATGATTCTTGTACCTATTTTATTATTGTAGCATAACTGATTCCTTTTTCAGTTAACTGAAATTTTCCGTTATTAATATTAATATTGATATTAAAATTTTATTTTTAAATAACTGTAGAATGTTCGATAGTTTAGTTGAAGCCTATGAAGCGTAGGTACATATGCTGACCTATACATTTCGGTACAGAAATTAAATAAGTTAAAATATTTCTGTACTTAAAACATCTACAGAAATGAATCCGGTATACATTATTTGGGTACTGATATAATTAATTTAGATTTTAATAACTTGTACAGTTATTGTGTTTGATGAAGCATACATACATACATAACCTCACGCCTGTCTCCCTTTGGGGTAGGCAGAGACAAGGGAACACCAATTGCTTCGATCCAGACATACCTCTTTCGCTTCCTCCACGTTCATTAATATTTTCATACATGATCGCCGGTTACGGGTACTTTTAACTAGGCCCTTTTTAAGAACGTCGCCGATTTGATCGGCATACGTTCGCCTAGGGCGGCCCCTTCCGACAGCACCATCCATTCTTGCTCTGTACACCTCTTTCGTAAATCTACTTTCACGCTCTAATAAGGGTACTGAAATTTAACTATACTGTTTAAAAAATTTATACCGATATGCAGTCCCTGGTTAAGGGAAAGGGCCCAAAAGAAAGGCCCAAAGTCACAAAGAACATTAAAAAAATTCAACATAAAATAGATTGAAGTTGCTGTGCTTGTATGCTCTCTCCACGGCTATACAGGGTTTGTTTTGTTTTGGTTTTTGTTTACTCCGGATTTTGAAACGAATGGCTCCAGTATATGTAGATGTATTCTACAATACTCCCGTATATTCCAAAATACCATCGAGTCCCTCGTGACCACGGGGCAAAGACATCGAAACCTCGAGTTAAAATGAGAAATATGAATACGCGATAAAACCGATTAAAAGTGTTTTAAAAGACATATTGTTTGTACTTGTTAATTATAACAATAATAACACCAACAACAACATTTAAAACCAAAACATGTTAAATAAAGCGTTGAAAACTTTGAATAAAGCATTAAAAAAATGCAATAAAATGCTGATAAGAAAACCCGCAAGTGTGTTCAAAGTTACGTCGGTCGACGTCGACCGGAATTTTTTTCATAGTAAAAATCATCGATCGACGGCTACTGTTCGTTTCGTCGATCGACGGTCGATCGTTTGGTGTGGTAACATCCTATGGTTTGTCACTCAAGTAGATTTCCTTGCAATGGACAAGTTGCTTCTTATTTCTTTTGTTTTTCTCTTAAGTTTAATTTTACGAATTCTTTTACATAAGGAACTAAGTTGTTTCAAAGAACAAAAAATTATATAAGTTTAAGCCGCCTGTTACTAGTTATGCGCTTTCTTTTATTATTTAATAATAATAAAAAAGTTTATTTTCAGACCAGTGATCCATAGTTAGATAAATTCTAAATTAATTACTATTGCAAGAGAATAAACCTTTCGATATGACTGTTTTTCTAGGGGCAGCGTTGGAATCGTGGTCGGAGTCATCTCTCGACAACCCTGAAGAACGAGGAGAGTATGGTGAAGGTGACATCCTGATCCCACAGCTGACGAGGAACGGCATCAGGGAACAGTCGGCACGATGGCCCAATGGTATCATTCCGTACGTCATTGAAGGATATTATAGTAAGTGGCCAAGATTTTTGATTTTTGTCTAATACCCTTATATTTTCAATATGATCAGTCTGAAGATGTCCACTGCTAGACAAAAGCCTGCCAATGATCTTCACGTGACCCGGTCCTTCGCTGCTCCCATTCAGCGTTTACCGGTGACTTTGCTTGGATAGATTGTCGGTTCACCTTGCGAGTGGATTGCATACGGTCAATTTAGTTACTGACACAAAAAAGAATTAATAATTTAACTAGTTATTGGCAAAAGTAAAGTTGGACGAATAAAAGACTTCAAGCGCTGCAAAACTATTTCGCCTCACAATACATAGGATTATGCAGATTGAACTCGCATCTTTATTAGTCAGAGAGGCACGTTAAAAAAACTAAGAAGAATAATGAATGCTATGTACAAAAGGCTATTTATTTCAAAATAACATTAAATTTAGCAGATCTTTGTTTAAAATATCTTATTTGACGACATATAAGGTACATTAATTATCTCATGGATATTATCTTGATATTCCTTACAAATCTTGTTCATCCTGCTCAAAATACCAATTATTTCAGGCCAGGAGCAGCGAGACACCATAATGAAGGCCATCGCGGACTACCATCGCCTCACTTGCCTCCGTTTCGTTGCCTACAGCGGCCAAAAAGACTACCTTACTATACAGAGCAAGAACACCGGCTGCTGGTCCAGCGTTGGGAAAATTGGTGGGTTGCATTTATTGTTGAGTGTGTTTTACCTCCATCTTATTTGACGGTTAGAGAATATGCAGTGGAAAATAACAGCAAACAGCACAATGTTCCTTACATTGCCAGAACCCTTCACCACCGGAGCGTTGTTTTACGGCAGGCTTTATGAAAATTGAGTCGCTTGCTCGGCAAACCCAGCAGGGGTCCTACTACCAGGGAAGCTTTTATAACACTAATCTAACTTATCCACTTATCCAAGGCAAAAATGATTATTGTAACCCTTCGCCATTTATATTCGTTGGTGATGATTCGTTAATGAACCTGAACATTAAGATTTTCCATATTTTATTCTACCCGAAAATGAAACTTTTACCATATCATGTGGTTAATAATGGTAAGTTCTTTACCCGTAGTAATCTTTTCTGTTCGATTATACGGATACAAAAATATTTCTTATTTTGACTGCTAAAGGGTGCTTGATTGGTTATTGCTTAAGATCTCTATGACCCACGTAACATCTAGAGATTCTACAGATGACCATTTCCAAAAGAAGCTATTAAATTTGTAGAACTGAACTTTGGTTTCCGTTGTGCATTGGTGGAGTTCGGCTGCGGCGTGGGAGTTCCTAGGTACTCAAGTACAAGCCTAGATAATTTTAGGAAACGGATATTTTAAAAATAGCTCCGATCTGCGTGTATACTAGGATATCCCCTAGGATAGCACTAGTACAGTTTTTCTGTGTGGTGTCCATAACAAAAGCTCACTTTGGGGGAACATAGTTGATGTGTCAGTTTTTTTTTTATAAATATTTTACTATATGACAACTAATGAGTATGTTTTCCAAGGTGGACGGCAAGAAGTAAACCTGCAGGCTCCTGGCTGCGTCACAAAGAAAGGGACTGTCCTTCACGAGCTGCTTCATGCTATAGGCTTCATGCACGAGCAGAGCCGCCCTGAGAGAGATGAATTCGTAGCCGTTCTCTATGAAAATATTAAGGCGGGTAAGTACAAAGTCATATTTAGTACAAATTGAACTGAATTTACCACCAGAAAGATGCGCTCTCCAAGTCTTTGAGGTCAGGGACTTCCATTAATATCTGCAGTATACCTACTTCTAAAGGTACAGATATTATGGCGGTGTTTATAATTTTACATCAGGTAATATTAGGGTTCTGAGTGCTTCTTGGTGTAGTGGTAAAAACTTTGTCTTCTATACTAGAGGCTCTAAGTTTGAATCCCGGTTGCGTTGATGAACCTGATATCAGAATTTTCAGGTCACTTTAACGGCTGTTGATGTAGTCTTAGGACCACTTGATATTGTCTTTAACACTTATGATTAACGTGCCTTAAAAACATGAATCCATCTAGAGATTAAATTGTTGATCAGCGGTCACCTATCCCTTTATCAAGCCGTCGTGTATTACACCCTAACAATAAATTTACATTTCAGGTGCTGAGAATAACTTCAGGAAGGCAGAAGCAAAGAACACCAATGCATTTGGAGTACCTTATGACTACAACAGTGTCATGCACTATTCGGCATTCGCCTTTTCTAAAAATCAACAGAAGACCATCGTGCCCAAGGTGTGTGACGTAAATAAAACTGTATAGCGTGTTCTTACATATCGTTTTACAAACTTAGCATGTTTTTAATGCAATCAATAGCAATTAAAAGTATGTAGACAACTATGATAAAAATATTTTTGCACCTCGAAACGCGTGTCATATGTGGCTACTAGTTCGATTCAACCACAGACACACATCTACAGAGACAACACACGATTTGTATTGAAACCAAGCGTGCCAACTTTATAACACCTACTGTGACGTCACAGCTGATATTTTTTGCTGGGAAATACAAACCAATTCAAACAAACCGATACCACCGATGAAATCGATTATTAAGAACAATATGTATCGATATTGTGATATCAATTTTCTAACAGACATACATTCGCGCGGAGTGAATCTAGCGGCGACCAACCTTGACGCTTGGCCGGGGTTCGGACACGCAAAGTACATGCATTTGCGTTACACAGGCCATATTTTCGTATATTGATAAACTTACCGAACTCACCCGTCAAATAATAAGTAGGCTGAAATTTTCAAAAAACGAATGCACCGGTAGACCTAGTCGGAACGGTAAGGTGCGATGACGAGCGCCGCGAGGAGGAGCAGTTAGGTTGCATATAGGACATAAGTGCCAGGCGCCAAGGGCCATAAACAATTTGTGCCGATAACCCAAATTTTGTAATATTTTGTCTTCTTTGCCAATCGGAAAGCAAAATTAAAAGCGTTTCTGTGATTGGTCGAACCGTTTAGAATCTTACGAATGTATATTGGTTTTTGTTATTTTCCGGTAACATATACATAATATAAAAGAACAAGAGCAAAAAGAGTTTTTAAAGTTTCGCGAATATAGACCAAGCTTGACAAGACCTCAACCTCAACTCATGGTAAATGAAATGAGGTCGAAGATCAAATGATACGAGATAATATACGTCGGGGCATGATCGCGTTATAATATTTGTTTAACTCAACGTTTCGACCAAGTTGTAATGTTCGTGGTCGCTACAAGATCACGACCACGTGGTCGTTCCTGCTTGTAATATCAATATAACAGAAAAGGAATTCGATAATGCTTCTATAATTCTATATCTGCTAGCAGGTTTCCGGTATGGAAATTGGTCAACGCGACGGCCTTAGTCGAGGAGACGTTCGAAAAGTCAACAATATGTACAACTGTAAGAAAGAGTAAGTACCGTCCTATCTTTTTATTTTTGTAAGGCCAAGATACAATAACAGAACATAGAGCAGACATAGAGTATAGAGAGAACCTATAAAATCAGTTTTATGAACTAACATCAAATAAGTGCTCCTAAATCTTATTACCTACTTGTCTAGTAAAAAATAAAGCTTAAAAAATAAAACCCGACTACTCAAACACGCTCTGAAAAGTGGGAAACAAGTAACAGTCTCCAGTGAAATATTTAGTTATTTTTATATGTCATACCGATGGCGATATGTTTACAGGATAGCCGTGATCGTATGCCACGTTGACTTTATTTTAGTAGGTATTAGAATAAATCGGTAATAGGTGGCATACGACCACGGCTATCCTGTAAATATCAGTTTGACATACAAAAATATTTCATTGGAGACTATTACTTGTTTCCTACTTTTTAGAGCGTGTTTGAGTAGTCGGGTTTTAGTTTTAAACTTTATTTTTTATTCACTTATTTTGGAATAGGTAATAGTGTTTATATATTTAAACTGTGCTAATAAAGCTCTTTCATTTGATACCCCACACGAAACCATCGAGATTTCTTTCATGTTCTTTACTTTAAGTCCCCTAGGGGGCGCTGTAGTCAATTTAACGTGACGTCATGTAGCCTATAACCAGCAGACAATCAAGACGCTTCCAAGGACACATTTGTCCAATTATGGTAACTAGTTCAGAAGTTGTGAGGGAACAGATGAACATCCATACACACATACATACATACATACAAACAAACATACATACCTACATACAGGTCAAAATCATAACGCCGTAGTCGCGTAAAAACTAGAAAAAGGAGAAACAAATTAAGTTAAATTAGACATAAAAATATCTGTGATTTAAGAGAAAATAGTTCATAAGATATAAGTATTGTCTTTCGTTTTTGCGATTCATAATATTTATTAAAAAATAATTGTGACCAGATCAAAGTTGCGACTTATTATATTTACATTTAAACATTTTATTTCGGATGCCATACAGACACCGAAGTAATAGTGGTTGTCACGATCTGATGAAAAGGATTTTTGTTTAAAATTTGGTTACAACGAATAAATCGAGTGCGAAGCACCTTACATGCTCAGAGCCTTGTTAGAACTCTGTTAAAAATCCTCCCTATTACGTATTTTTTATTAACAAAGGATTGAATAAAAAGGTTCACCTTTGAATAAAAGTACAGTACATCTTACACATAACTTTAGTAAGTGAGCCGTTCCAACAATGGCGTCGATAAATTACAGTTCATACGAGCTCGTTACCCGGCTGGAAGTCTATTTACTTTATGTTGTTCTTCGTAATACATAATGTATTAGCACATAAGGTGTATTATATAAAAGGATATAACAAGATAGTTAGTACTAACCGTTTTCCTAACCCTGTTTGGGTTAAAAAACTTTTCAAAGACATTCAATTATTATTGTATATTTTGTATTGATCTTTAGAAGTACATATGTAAGAACTGAAAATGATTGGTAATATTTTTATTACTTCGACCTTAACGCTTTTTTTAAATGTAAAACTGTTTGTCCTTTGCCTAGTCACTCATCACTTTAAAGTGTCAGGATTATTGCATCTGCAAAAACAGACGTCAGTTTTATAATTGATAGTGAGAGAATGTTAAAATCATAGTTATTAAGGCACAAACGAGCCTACTCTTTGCAGTCCGATTATGACAAAGAGTTCATACAAAGGTTCTACAAGTTCATAAAGGATCAATCGCATTCTCTAATTAACAAAACTTAGACATAGGCTAAATGATTTTAGGTCCATACATAAAATGGGAGTTTACTTTCAGATAAACAACATAGAGCTAATTTACATAAACATCAAAAAAAATTGCAAAAAATTCAAGATGGCTGATGAGGAGGATGGTTCACGGCTTAGAGTGCTAAATGAAACAAAAGTGTTATTTTATGTTATCCAATGTATTTCAAAGGAAATTTTCTTTTACTTTTAATTCAAAGTCAATAATCCTTTCAAAATATCCTGAAGATTGCTCTCAGTAATGGCTCTCCTGGCTGACTTCATCTCATTGTCATCAGAAAATCTTTGTCCCTGAACTCCTTTTTCAGTTTAGGAAAAGTTGCCCGTAGTTAAGTTGTTATATTATATTATCTAAGTGTTTGTCATATAATTCCAGGAATGATAATGAAAGCGCTAAGTAAATATTTCAAAAAAAATTCGAGTAAGTCATATATTACTTTACCAATGCAGTGAAAATTTTACTAAGTTTTTGTGCACAATTTTTAAACACGTGTGTTTTGAAGCACCTAGCTCTTAATTAAGATTATTTTAACCTAAGGGCCCGTTTAAGGACAGGCCGTTTTTGTAACATCACCAGCTTTACTCTAAACTGGCGCATGGCGTGCCCTAAACGTGCCCTAGTAATCAACCGTCTACTAATACACAAACAATTTTTGTAATAACAAGTACACTGGAATGGTTTTAATATGTTATAGTAGGGCAAAGCCACTTTCACTTGGAACTACGGTTGATATTTCCACGGCTGAACAACTTTGCTGTGCTACTGAAACAAGGGAAAGGAAGACAGTGCAACTTCTACCCAGACTATCAATTGTATTATGGTTAGCAACGTACCGTTAATTCCCTGAAGAAATAACTGGGGGCCATATTATGCGGAGGGCTCCTTTGCCCCCTAAATCTACAGGGTGACTGGCAGGTCACTTTTGAAATTTAAGGACGTGATAGTTTGAGATCATATATGTATATATATAAATTATTTACTGAGTAAACTTAACCGAAAGTTAAAGAATTGATTACGCAACGCATGGTTACACTAGCGTTGACAGTGATCCGCGTGCCTGGTCACGTGCCACGATTGGCTCAGGCGTATGTAAAGTAAACAAAGAAAACTTTATTTATTAATAGGGAGTTCTGGTGAAAAATTAAGTACCTACTTTTATTTCATAATTATAACCAGCAGTGCGATCACAGAACTTTATCGAATCGTTTGTTAACGAATGTTCGTATAGTTTGGAGACGGTTTTTAAGAAAAAATTGAAATCTATCCACTGCCGCACGGCCAGCTTAAATAAATGTGTGCCTTGTTAATTTTGAATGTTTGTAAACATGTTGTACTCATAAATATCTGTAAAATAAAAAATTACAATGTTACTCAAAACTTGCAACCGACTCCATACTATACGAGCATTCGTAAACATTCGTTAATATACGATTCGATAACGTTCTGTGATCGCACTGCAGAATCGAGTACAGAGTGCTCTCCTTCAGTATCTAAAATTATTCAGCAGTATAATAATACCCTGTATAATAATATAATAAGGCTCTCTATGTATCAACGCGCCAATTTCGGACACTACTGGTCAAATTTGATAAAAAATTGCATTGATAACCCAGCTCTTAGCAAACGTTAAAGTAAATAATCTAGGCCTCATAGAAACTCCTCACAGAGAAACTTACATCTTTATTAAACTCAGTCTTATTAATAAACTCGGTCTAATATCGGATTAAAGTTACGTTCATTTTTTAATTTTCAACCAACTTCCAAAAAAGGACGAGGTTCTCAATTTGAAATTCTTTTCGTTTCATATGATAGATAATACTTCATAGTTGGTCCCATTTAAATGTCATCGAAATCGGTTGAGTACTTCATTGAAAATTTCAAAGTTTTGAAACGACATGTATGATTTCGGAGAATGTTTACGTGGATGATATTAAGTCGGCCAAAGTTTTGACGTGGAGTCGGTTTTTTAATGCTCTGCATTCGTTGATTATTCACCGAGGCTTTTATGCCCTTTACGTAACGTCTTTGGCCTAATATAAAACAATAAAATATTTGAGATAAGCAGTTATTGTTAAAATAAAATATCTAAAATAAGGATTAGGTAAAGGGCATAATAAGCCTCAGCGAAAAATAAAAAAATTAACGTAACTTTAACTGACCTTAGTCCGAGTTTATTATTAAGACTGAAAAAGGTTAAACGCAATAATACAGGTATTAAATTATCTTTATTATCCAGTTTTAATTATAATATTAAAGGTATTTAATTGTAAAGTAGCAGCTTCTATCAGAAAGGCTATCAAATATATTATTATATTTATTTTAATCAGATCGGTAGTTACAGATATTAGCGCTTCCAACGCTCTGTTGAACATCATCATAGGTTTTATTTTTCACATAACAGTTTCATTCCACCTTCTTATGATAAAATATTTTAATGATTGTGTTTTTTTACAGAGAACCGGCGGGTGGTTGGCTCGGTGGCATTTGGCAAAATTTCTTTGGCCGTAATAATGTATAAACTATGATATCTGTATATGCCTGGTATATAGAAGCTAAAGACGTTAAGCATTTTTGTACTTTTGTAATTACAAACAACTACATTTTTTTTTTACAACAATGATCGAAATAAAATCATCGTTCAGATACCCGGGACGGGATTTAATAATAACCCCAAAATAGCTTTTCTAACTTTCAAAGTTACCAATATTTATTTTGATATAAAGTCACTTGTCTGTCCATGTATTAGCAAAAAATATTAAGTTACCTAATATTTATTAAGCATCTCCATTCATATGTATAAAAATGTGGATATTACAGATAATACAAGATAGTGTTTGGACAAAGTTACGCCAAATTCCTTTATTAGTGATCAAGAACATACTGATTAACTGATTGAATTGTAATATTGTTGTATTTTATGTATTAATTTTAAATTATGTTTTGCATAAAAGCGAGCAGTTTAAAAAAATAGACATATAATGTTATATTAAAAATCTGGGACGTTGATATCCAGGTTTATGTTAAAAAATCCATACGTTATAATCATGGTGTTTTTTGTAATGTAGGCAAAATTCTAATATTTTTTTAAAAATTAAATTTAGGCACACTTGAGAGATCTGATAGTTTGTATAAAACATATTTGTTATGTATTCTGCCTTTTCTATGCTAGTCTTTAATGTAATGCATTGTAATGTAATATGATCTAACGAGTTTTTTAATAACAAATAAAAATTATGAAATACTTATATATTTTTTTTAATATGACCTTTATCATCATCATCACAACTCCATGTATTGAGCCCACTGCAGGGCTATGAGTCTCTCCCCTAGGTGACGAGGAGGTTTAGGCCGTTATCCAAAAAGCTGGCCCAGTGCTGATTGCTGGATGTCAGATATTTCAGGGTGCCGAAATGGCTTCTGACAAACCCTAACGACAACTGTGTACAAGTATACAGCACCCGGGACCGACTGCTTAACGTGCCCTTCGAAGCACGGAAGTCCTCGTGAGAAATGTATGGTCGGCGGTCACCCATCCTTATACGACCTTACCTCAAACAAATTACAATTACAAAGATTGCAAGAATTCAATTGATTTTGGCAAGCAATTTTCATACATTAACAAAAATATATTTTGAAAGCTTTATTTTGCATTTTATAATGCTTCAATATAATTTTATAGATAAAAATACCAAATAAACCCGGTAGCTCAGTTGGAAGAGTGCCTGCCCGGAATATGGGAGATCTGGGTGCGTGTCCCAGCCGGGATGCGTATTTACAAAGGCTATACCATTAGAGTGAAAGTGCAAACTGAACTGGCTTAGCTTTTGTATGACAAAAACTTGCCGAAACCCTAATCTATTCTAGTACAGAAATTGACCGAAGTCGTGTAGACTTTGTGAGATAACTTCAATTGACCATTGCAGCAACAAAAGCTATCCCATTTGATATCGATATTTACCGATCGTTGGCTTCAATTTGATAGGTACTTAAATGGCAATTCTGATTTTCAAAGATAGAAATAAAATGTGCATGCATTACGACCATCGTTATTTTGATGACTTAACGTTTGACTTTTGACCATGTCAGGATTGTCCAGGGTTGACTATAATAGCTGACCAGGTTTATGGCGCTTCGCCGGCCGCTGCCGCGGCACCGCTCGCTTCGCTCGCTCGGCTCGCGCACGTGTATAACTATATGCAACCTAACATGCTCCTCCTCGCTGCGCTCGTCGTCGCACCTAACCGTACTGATTCCACCTTCCGGTGCGGGAGCCCTTCTGGTAGCTTATCTCTTTCATCGCAATGTATATCAAACAAAGATATACCTACTTTTCATCTTGACAAAAGTTTATCTATTTGAGTGAATATGTATTATACAGTACTCGGTTTTGTCTTTGCATTTCTTTGAAAATTACAAGAGCAAAAGCTAATCCATTTCAGTCATTTTTTTACTGAGTTCGATTAGGTATTGTCAAGTAATATGCATAAACAAAAGCTCCTTTATTAGAGTCTGACTCGTGCCTTTGTATATTCGCAGCCGGGATCGGTTTTATTTTTTATTATTATCTATATTTAGTATTTTTTCTATATATAGATAATAATAAAATATATCTATATATATTTTTATCTATAGAAAAATAATAATTTAGCATCCCCTAACCAGCACTGGGTAACCTTGGTGGATGGTTTACCACGCAAAACCTTCTCATCACATTTGACGACCACTGTGGCCACGCCAGTGGTTGCGGGTTCGATTCCCGCACGGAACAAGAAAAAAATTGGTCCGTGTCTGGGTGTTTAAAAATTTGAAATGAAAATAACTAAAATATACCAGCTTCGCTGTATTAACATCAGTCAATGAGCGAATTTTCTTTGCCACGAACGCTGCAGAACTAAGTCTACTCGCTAGTTGTGAGATATGGGCGCCCCATTGCAATTTAGAATCTAAGGTAATTCCAAGAAAAACAGAGTTATCTACTAGATTCAAACTGTTCCCATTAAGCCGCAGATCAGACTCAAGTTGTTTTACATTTGGTGCAGAGAATTTTATACATTTAGTTTTTTTATCATTGAAAGCTAGATTATTTATATTGAACCACTGAACAACATTTGCGAGAGCATTGTTTACATCGTCGTAGTTTATTTTCTGTCTTATCATTTTAAAAATTAATGATGTGTCGTCAGCAAACAATACAATCTCGTGATTACTGCCTACCATATAGGGTAGATCATTTATATAGACTAGAAACAAAAATGGGCCCAGAATTGATCCTTGAGGCACTCCCATTCTCACAACCGACTCAGCCGACCTTTTCCGGTTAACCTCAACCTTCTGAATTCTATCACTTAGATATGAATTCAAAAGTTTGAGGTCAGTGCCTTTGATGCCGTAGTGGTGGAGTTTCCTGATGAGAGTGTCATGCTGAACACAGTCAAATGCCTTAGATAGGTCACAAAATACACCTAGGGCACCCTCTGACCTCTTCCAGGTACCAGTGATTATTTCAAATAGTTCAACACCAGCATCAGTTGTTGAACGACCCTTTGTAAATCCAAATTGTTTATTATGAAGTAAATTGTTACAGGTGATATGGGCCAAGAGTTGATTAAGAATATTTTTTTCATAAATTTTACTACAAGTAGGTAGAATTGAAATTGGTCTAAAATTATTAGGGTCTGTAGTGCTACCCGACTTGAATAAAGGAATAACCTTACTATGCTTCATTAAATCAGGAAACTCCCCACTAATAATACAGTTGTTAAATATTTTAACAAGGCAAGGAGCTATTACATCTACAGGGTTATTGGTAATTAGACCGGATCCTTTTTAGGGGTGGTAGAGGATGTCATTTGCAACAATTTGACTATACATTGTGATATCCGGAAATGGCTCATTTTTTTTATATTATTTTTTTTTAATTTTTTTTAGGATATCCAGTTTTCCTACTTAAAAATTCAATAAAAAAAAAAGTAATAAACCGATTTCAATTCTGTTTGCAGTTTTAGAGAGACCTTGTTACAGCTCTTAATAATAAATAACAATATCATACTAATGTGGACCCATCCAGAAACTAGAGGCTGTTTCATAAAAATTTTTAAATTATTTTTATAACATTGTTTACAAAAATAATTATTTTCTCCACAAAAACGCTAGTAAATTCCGTCTGCATTTTATTTAAAAAACATCTACACTTTGTTAGCTATCCAACGAGGTTAAAAAGTTGGTGCTTTATTACACAGTTGCAGAAATAATGCGATTACAAAAGACTCAGGTAGAGACATTCCGAGAAAGGGTTTTAGACGGTATCCATGAGAAGTAGTTATGGAAGAAATACTTTCTTAATTTAACTTAATTTATTTTGAAGAAATAAAAGATTATGATTTTGTAATTATTGTGTATTTATGATTTTTACAGTACATTCTCAAAATGTGAGCCCCTATTTTGAATGCAGAGACGCATACGTTTGCGTAAATTACTTTTAACGACACTTGTCTTTAAGTTCATTTTAATTTTTTCTGCTGCATTTATTATGCGCTGTTTTAATTCTTCGATGGTTGCCACAGGTCCAGGAGTCTCGTCGTACACCAAGCTTTTCATGTGACCCCATACGTAGTAGTCGACAGGAGTCAAGTCGGGACTCCTGGCCGGCCACGGAATGGGTCCTCCTCTGCCAATCCACTTATTGGGAAACTGACGATTTAGCCACTCACGGACGCTTAAACTAAAATGTGCGGGGCAACCATCATGCTGGTAAATCATGTTCCTTCGGGTTTCAAGAGGTACATGACTGAGTAACTCATAAAGTTCGTTTCGCAAAAAAACTTCATATGCTTCTCCATTGAGGTTGTTGGGCAGGAAAAAAGGGCCGATCAATTCATCCTTAATAATGCCCATCCACACATTAAGGGAAAACCTTCTTTGTGATCCTTTTAATCTTTTCTTGTTTGGGTTACCGTCTTCTTTTGGGGCCCAATAATGAATATTATGGTAATTCGTTAATCCATCTTGATCGAATTTGGACTCGTCGGTCCATAAAATTTTTAATAAAAAATTGGCATCTTCCATGTCTGTATTCAACATGAATCTGCAAAATTCGACTCTACGTGCAGGATCTCCGTCTTGTATAACTTGTACCGGAGTCAAATGATACGGGTAGAGTCTTGACCCGTGCATTGTGTTCCATATTTTCCATTGCGACATGCCAAGACGTCGTGCAATGACGTTTGTTGAGGTCGTCGGATCTTGCTCAAACATGCGAATTATCTGTTCCTCTTCCTCCGATTGATAAATACGAGGTCGTCCAGCATCGCTTTGTCGTCTTTGAACACGACCAGTTTCTCGTACTCGCCGGTAAACTCCGTCAAACACACTCATATGGGGTAAACGGCGCTCTGGAAATCGAGACTGATATTCCGTTCGAGCATGTGTACTGACGCCATTGGCAAAACCATAGCAAAAGAGTATGTCCGCATACTCTTCGTTTGTGAACTCTCGAACACGAGGTAGGTGGTCGCGGGGCTCCGCAGCCATGATCAGGTCCTTTAGTATAAGCCAAGTCGTCGGGTAAGCAATCAATCACAGAGTCCAGTTCACTAGCCGAATCACAGAAAAAGAAGTTACACAAGTCCAATAACGTTAGCAAGGTCGAAGTTTTATCGTGATAAAGGGTTGAAAAGAGCGTCTAAAGAGTACGAAGTGCCTGAGCAAACTGGGTTCACATTGTTCGTGCAACAAACACAAGCAAGAGCGAGACGGCGCATTCAACATGGATACCTTAGTCTAAAACCCTTTCTCGGAATGTCTCTACCTAAGTCTTTTGTTATCGCATTATTTCTGCAACTGTGTAATAAACCACCAACTTTTTTACCTCGTTGGATAGCACACAAACTGTACATGTTTTTTAAATAAAATGCAGACTGAATTTACTAGCGTTTTTGTGGAGATAATAATTGTTTTTGCAAACAATTTTATAAAAAATATTATTATTTTTTTATGAAACAGCCTCAAGTTTCTGGATGGGTCCACATTAGTATGATATTGTTATTTATTATTAAGAGCTGTAACAAGGTCTCTCTAAAACTGCAAACAGAATTGAAATCGGTTTATTACTTTTTTTTTTATTGAATTTTTAAGTAGGAAAACTGGATATCCTAAAAAAAAATTAAAAAAAATAATATAAAAAAAATGAGCCATTTCCGGATATCACAATGTATAGTCAAATTGTTGCAAATGACATCCTCTACCACCCCTAAAAAGGATCCGGTCTAATTACCAATAACCCTGTATAATAGAATTTAATATTTCAACAGATATGCCCCAGAGATCAGTTGTCTTTTGAATATCAATTGTCTTAAACGTTTTAATAATATCCCCGGTGTCTATGGGTTGGAACTTGAAAGACACCTTGCCCTCACTCACATGATTTTCGAGCAATGATTCAGCCGCCACAGGTGATGACTTTAATGATTTAGTAGTTGAAACTGGAATGTCAGCAAAACAGCTCTCAAATGCTGTCGCAACATTTTCATCTGCTTTAATTATTGTATTGTCAATAACAAGCTTAAACTCACTATTGTGATTCTTAACTTTCCCAGTTTCCTTATTAATTATATTCCAAGTAGTTTTAGTCTTATTAGCACTATTTTTAATCTTATTACCTAGATAGATTGATTTGGCTGCGGCACAAACTTTTTTAAATAACTTTGTGTAAGTTCTGTTCATAGTTGCAAAAAGTGTCATTTTTGTTATATGATTTCTCATGATAGAGATCATATAGGTGCTTACACCCAAAGATTTACTTACACCTATATGATCTCTATCATCGTTTACATATTTATGTATTTATATTCTAGGTTCCCCCTAGTTTGCTACATGGTATCCCATAACACAAGCTATGCTTACTTTGGGGCCATGTAGTTGGTGTTATTTTCTGGGGATTTCATTTTATCTATTTATACTTTTATCACCTGTAACAAGAGGCCCATGACCTTTTTTTGTATTGGGCTCGTATTCATGTTTCTTGACATATGGAAAAGGACGATTATACACACAAGTAACTCACTGCTTAGCGTGTCCTCCAAAGTACAGAAGTCATCGTTATAAATAAGAAGTAGGCGGTCACTACTCTTTATACCGGCCAGGTGGAACCTTGCTTACATATAAGTACAGGGTGACTGGTGGGTCATTTTCGAAATTCCAGGACGTGATAATTTGAGATCTTACATGAAGAGAAAAAATAAAATAAAAAATAATTATCAATTATTTACTGAGTAAACTTAACCGAAAGTTCAAGAATTCATTACACAACGCATGGTTACATAAGCGTAATGCAATAGATACTTAGCGGGTGGGGGTGTGTGTGTGACGGGATCACTGCTGTGTGCGTGTTGACTGAAGTAGCGCGCCGGGAAAAGTGTAGAAAGGTCTCTTTATTTACTCATAGGGACTTCTAGTGAAAAATTAAATACCTACTTTTATAACATAATTAAGATCAGAATCGAGTTCAGAGTGCTCCCCTTCAGTATCTAAAATTTGTCACCAGTTACCCTATATAACCTCACACAGACAAGGAAACACCAATTGCTAGACATACCTTCCGCTTCCTCCATGTTCATTAATCTTTTCATACGTGATCGCTAATTACGGGTACTTTAACTAGGCCATTTTTAAGTATGTCGCCAATTTGATCGGCATACGTTCGTCTAGGGCAGCCCCTTCTGACGACACCATCCATTCGTGCTCTGTACACCTCTTTATAACCTTTTATATAAGCTTAACCTGCTGTATCGTCTGATGTACACATGACACACTAGGCCTCGACGATGTCTTTTTTAGATATAAAATGAACCATTAGGATAGTCGTCTATTCGATAGCTTCGTAACCCTGCTGCATAATGATCCCTATTCCTGTTATTAAAACGACAATTCAAACAAAAATCTTTTTATTGTATCACAAGTCAATATATTTCTACAAATAGTAGGTTTAGTTAGCTTCTATATCCGGCGCTGTTTATTTCCTTTTTGTACTAGCAGTTTCCATATCAATTGCTTTTTCAATCATACACTTAATGTATTGATAAGCTTTTTCACACTTACACGCTTCCTCTGAAAAGGAGAGATTTTATATTATGATGTCTATCATCCATCAGATGGTTTGTGATAATGAGGACGGATGGTTCGTTGACTTTGAATTTCACCCAAGTCTGAATACTCACTTAGTATCCTATGCTTATGCTTATTCAGAGAACAAATTAAACCCACACCCTTTTACCATCGGACTTCTAGATGCAGACAGAACTTTCATATGTATGTGGTGGATGTTCCAAAAACTCGAACTAAGCTCTTTGACAGTTCCTTTTTGATACGGGTCGCCAAGGTTTGGAATGAACTGTTGCGGCTATGCCTGCCTGACCAGTATAGTCCTGGTACTTTTAAGCGTCGAGTGAATAGGTTTCTCCTGGATGGACGTGCACCACCTTAGTCTTCATATTCATTTACCATCAGGTGTCATGGAAGACAAACGTCCCATCCTTATTTTTTTTTAAATCCTCACTTACCTACCTTTAGAAATTTAAATAGTTATCCCAAAAACACTTATAACTTGCAACTTCATCTCAAACAAGCAGTTTTGTCTTTTTCTTTTGCCTTAAATAATAAATAAATGACAAGATTCTATTAAAACAACGATAATTTTATCACTCACTGCGATCCATACAGCTTTTAGCGATTTCTTCCAGAGTTTCTTCACTCTCAGGCCTCATATCAGCGTACACGGCAGCAGTTCGCGCAGGGTCGTAGAGACCGTCAGAAGTTGCTACTCCAGTTTTGTTCAGAACGCACATGAGGAAACACTGCAACAAGATAAGAATGAAAGGGTTTTTTAAATGGCTGGAGCCCCAGACCAATATACCTAAAGTGTTTTTAGCTTGCCAAGGTTTACGAACATCTTTTTTAACATCAAAATATATGACATGAACTAAAAAACTATACAAGGTGTTCCTGTACCATAACTTTAGAGTACCAATGGAACCATGTAATAGAACCTAATAATATGTAATCATTTTTTTCATAAAAAATAATTCAATTAAGTTAAAACATCTTATGTAAAACACCTCTATGCAAATTATGAAAACGTGGCATTTTCCATCCCTTTTTTATCACTATAGACAGGTACAGTTCGCAACGCTTTGCGTTGTACATTGTATGCAACGTTCCTCAACGTTTAAATGTTTTTGTTGTTCATTGTATGGCTTAAGTGACACGCGTATATTGAATGAATGTTAAAGAGATTTTACAAGGGTGATAATTTATGAACTCATTATATTAATATTGATGATATCTTGGAAAGTATGCACTTTTGAACCACATATTCTTTGGCAAAAAGTATTGTTTTTTAGTAAGGAACAAAACCTTCAAGTTATGGGAAATCAACAAGAACATCTTGGATAAAAATTGTTTTTTTCCTTATTAAATCGTCTATCTATATTGCCAAATATGATTATGCTCTAATGTTCAATAAATACATAATCATGCAATAAAAGCACATCTCACTATGACACCAGAAGAAGCTTATATACACACACGTGTATCCATAAAGCGCGGTACGGGTTAAGATTGCTCAGTATGGGAAAGTCTGAAACTAAACGACATACGAAGATTTGTTCTTAGGAACTGTTGCAACACTAGGAAACAGCTACAAAATGTTGAACATTCTATTGAAAATTAAAGAATGTTAAAACTATTCATTTTAGATATCATTTTTTACATTAAGTTTTATGGCTTATCTCTGTTTTTCTCTAATATCTCCAATTTTAAGTCCCTCTAATCTAGAAGTTTCAAAATCTATTTTTGTGAGCAGCGTTTGAATTTGAAGTCTCCTATGTTGACATTAGAGAGGCTTAAAATGAACGAATTAAATGTCGAATTAAGACCTTTCTATATATTAATAACAATAGAAAAAGTTTTATTTTTTGAAAGTTCCGCGCGGATACAATCAAACTAAATAGGTGACGGCAATTTTAATTTTTACAAAATTTGATGACATGGTTACTAATGGATCTGTTCGATCTTCGTATGTCTTTTTGTTTCAGACTTTCCATACTGACTGATCTTCACGTTCCACCCTGTACATGTATCTACATAAGTTCACGGTTAATGGAGTGTGGTACGTAGGGCAGATGCACATATCGCGTGTCAGGCTAATTGTTTTTGCCCGCAACGGTTTTTAAAGCCTGGTATAAAATGAAAAACAGTAACCACAGTATCTGTAAAAGCACCGACTCGTTTTTTTACGACCAAACGATTATATCAGGTAATAGAACGGTTAAATTTTTATTGTTTTGTAATGAATCATTAAAGAGCAACTTACTTAAAGGATAAAACAAACGTTTAGTCACTAACTCAATGGCTAAGAAGATTTAAAAAAAAAAGTCATAAAACCAAAACCAAAATGAAAGCAAAATAATTATTTCTTTTTAAGAAAAAGTGAACCGCATTCAAAAAAACAACCCACTAAAAATGTTTAAATATTTTTTATAGACGCCATCCTATTCCTATTTCTATTCCATCCATATTACTACCCCGTATAGTAAATTTCTGCCAAAAATTTATTAATATTAATGAATGTAATAAGAACATTAACAATTTATCTGGATAGGTATTTACATAGTTTCTGAAGTCGGTGCCAAACCAATAAAAGTAAGACTGCTGCCAAACAGAGAGAATTTTAAGGTGAACGTATCAACGAAGTTACATCCACTCACAACGACGCGACGACGACGTGTGGCCCTCAAGTGTGTGCCTTTCGGTATTTTTTTCCGCCAAAGAAAGCGTAGCAGCCGAGTGAAGTGTCTGGCCCCTAAATTAGACAGTCTGTATTTTAGACAACAGCGACCTCCCCATTTCGATTTCCGTGCAATATTAACAGTTTTATTTAATTTATAATTATACAAAACATGTAACTATGTTAGTACTTCTGAAGCAGTGTGCTTTGTTGTCCTAAAAATTTGGTTTGCACCGACTTCAAAAACTATGTAAATACCTACCCAGATAAATTGTTAATGTTCTTATTACATTCATTAATATTAATAATTTTTTGGCAGAAATTTACTATACGGGGCAGTAATATGGATGGAATAGAAACAGGAATAGGATAGCGTTTATAAAAATTATTTAAACATTTTTAGTGGGTTAGTTTTTTGAATGCGGTTCACTTTTTCTTAAAAAGAAATAATTACTTTGCTTTCATTTTGGTTTTGGTTTTATGACTTTTTTTATTTATTTTTTATTTCATACTTTTTAGTGTTAGGTTTTTGTTTTGGGCTGGTTATTAGTTTTTTCATAGTTAGTTAGGTTCTACAGTTAAATATATTGGTAAAAGTTTTTTAGTGATAAGTTTTGGGCTAGTTCTGCTATCAGTAACTACCTACTTCTTCTGGTAATATGATGTTATGGTACTATAAAATCATGACTTTGACCTACCTACTATTGTTATGTACGTTTTACTTGTAGGCCTAGGTAGAAAACTATGGAGAAGGACGCTTTAAGAAACAAGTGGAATTAAAACCCAACGAAAAAAAATGACGACTTGATGCAGCACGAGATGGTCTTGTCTAGGTATCGCCAGCATGCTCGTGCTGCAGAAACTGACAAACGAAAAGAGATTCGCTTAAAACAATCTTCGTGCGAACAGTCAGCTAAGAACTTATCCAAAACTTAAAACTAATAAATCTATCACGTATATCTACAAATATGCAAACTAACTTACTATGAAAGGCTAAAAGCTAGCCCTAAATTGAAAGTAAGTAAAAGGTAAAAGGTTCTCCTAAATCGGACTAATGTCCTTTTAAAAACCGCATCAACATCGGTTCAGCCAAACGCAAGATAATCGATGACAAACATAATTAACATACAGGTTAATCTCCTCTTTGTAATTTGGCTTCTTTTAATCAGAAGTTGTGCAGGCAAATCTGCGGGAAACTGCTAGTACTCGGTATTTATTCGGCAAATCAATCAAACATTCGGCTGAATACAAATGTTCGACCGAACATTCGGCTCATCTCTGATACAAAATAAACAGATAAATTGAGAACCTTATTTTTTAAAGTTGGTCAATATACTAAATCCTTCTCCTAAACATGACAAATATTTTTCTGAAAACCGCATCCAAATCGGTTCAGCCAAACGTGAGAAAATCGCGGACAAACATACATACATACTTACAGGTCAAACTGAGAACCTCCTTTTTTTGAATTCGGTTAAAAAGGACCTATTGTCGACCTTAACATTGACGATAACCGATGCTGTCTATCAATTCCTCCTTCCTTATGCTTGTAAACCTAATTTATGCCCTAAGGCGATTATATGTAGAAACTAGCTGTGCCCGTGACGTCGCGTCGTTCGCGTGGATGACGAAACTTATCAATGAGAATTTTGTGTAAAGTGCTATTAGTGTAGAACGTAATTTATCGAGCATACTGGTATTAATACTTTCGCCCCTTTGCGGGCCCTTTGAGGCTTAAAACAATAGAAAGCCAATTGTGTCTCATTAGCGGTGATTAAGAGGGTATATGATATCTTTGCTCGCGGCATCGCTCGCGTTCTCTAAGTTTTTTGTAGTAGATTTCTACTTTGGTACCTGTTTAGCAAGATAACTGATAGCGAAGTTGACGTTCATTACAAAGATAATGATGACGACAGATAGACACCGTACGACATCAATTGAGAGCTTCATCATACACGACATTATCAGTGAGCCCGTCCGGAATATGCACATAAAGGTTCCTCGGACTACTCACGCAGCTGACCATGTGAAAAACTACTCACGCTAAGATCGACGCTAGCAGCGCCCAGAGTCTGACCTTGTGAAACTTGTGGGAAACTGTACTCTCTTAAACTGAAATGGGAAATAGTTCGGAATCAAATGAATTCTAGGAAACAAAACACTTTCCCAGGCACCAAAACAGGTTAAAATTTCTACCTTAATTATGTGAACACTGCTGTTTCTAATAGAATATGTCCCAAAGTATTATTAAAACTGAGGCAGACACGGTCAAATAACAATTTTTACTCGGATGTCATATTTGAAACTCTGTATTCCAAAGTTTCTAATAATTCTGCAGGATTAGATATAGTTAGTTTCTGCAGTTCTGTAGTTTTTTCCCTATTGATACGTTAGAATAGCTATCAACACTGATTTAAGGCTAAGCTCAAATATAAAATCTATACGGTCTACGCCTTATTAAAGGAAACCTAAGTATCTACCTAATTAAAAAAAAACTGAATAACAGAAAATAAAATACCTACCTACCTAAATAAACCTCTGAAAAGTCACACTGGAAAGCACGAATTAGAATTGCAAATAGCAGTTAAAACATACAATTCATAGAATGCTCATAAGAACGAACGCTCGCCACTTGACTTGACACGTTTAATTCAAATAAAAAAAAAACGGTGCATACGCTAGCGATCTATGGTGGCGGCTCACCACAACACACATCTGTTACGAACGGTGCAAGCCAAATTCAACCTTCAGCACTACATTTACAGCATAACTTAAAAATTAGTGAACTGCGTGTGACGTAACCTACGGCAAACTTATTATTTGCGGTTGGTACAGTAATCAGTTCTAGGGATCGAACCGCAATTTTTTTATATTGTATATATTTTTCCGGGATAACAAGTACCCGGTTTGGTGCCCATCCTGGGTTATCAAAGAATAACTATACCAAGTTTCATCGTAATCGAACCTGTAGTTTTTGCGTGATACCTGAACAAACAGACGAACAGACAAAAAAAAAACAAATTTTTGGGTTCAATGTCGGTCTAGAACAGGGACTGCATATCGGTATAAAATTTTTAAATAGTACTAGTAAAATTTCAGTACCCTTATTAGTGTACTGCTTCATCAAACACAATACCTGTACAAGTTATTAAAATCTAAATTAATTATATCAGTACCCAAATAATGTATACCGGATTAATTTCTGTAGATGTTTTAAGTACAGAAATATTTTAACTTATTTAATTTCTGTACCGAAATGTATAGGTCAGCATATGTACCTACGCTTCATAGGCTTCAACTAAACTATCGAACATTCAACAGTTATTTCAAAATAAAATTTTAATATCAATATTAATATGAATACCGGAAAATTTCAGTTAACTGAAAAAAAAAATCAGTTATGCTACAATAATAAAAAAGGTACAAGAATTATTTCAGTATGAATTCCTGTACTGTTATTTTTAAATACACCTAATTTAACGGTATGACGTCATACAGAAAAAAAATGAACAGAAATTCATACTGGTATACAGTCCTTGGTTCTAGGGATCGAACCGCAAAATTAAGTGTGTTTTTTATTGTACCCCTTTATTTTTCCGGGATAAAAAGTACCCGGTGTGGTGCCCAGGATATCAAAGAATAATTATATCAAGTTTCATCGTAATCGAACCTGTAGTTTTTGCGTGATGCCTGAACAAACAGACAGACAGACAAAAAAATATATTCAAATTTTTGGGTTCAATGTTGGTTTGGCTAGAAACACCCCTGCCTTTTATTTTTTTGATATTTGCAATGTATAGAATTTTTACTTCTACAGATTTATTATAAGTACAGATAGATAAGCTTCGTGGTAATTTGGCGACCACAAAATACGCAGCCGTAGAATTTATAAGGTCATAAATATATTATGATTTATTTTAAAAATCCATACATTGTCGTGGTAGGTATATTAAGTATCGGTTCTGCTGTTTCACTCTTTTTGCAGGTAGGTAAATCTAATCGAAACTTCAATGTGAAGAATTTAAAAGTTTTGGATTGAATGATCCGGTGTTTTTCCAGTGCTGTCCTGGAGGAGTAGCATTAAGGAGCTTAAAACAGTGCTATGCACCAACGCCAACAAACGCGTCCAACGATGCAGATGTAGGTGTGTCGCCCGGTGCGGGGCAGTGTGTTAATCGCCTAAAGTATATTCTTCTTTTATTAAAGGCTAAGCCCGCGTTTGACTTCAATTCCTCCTGATGGTAAGTGAAAATGAGCCCTTCCATGCTGGACTGGGAGCGAAAGAAAAACATAGAATGTGCCAGCTGCTTCTCTTCCCGGGCATACTGTAAAAGTCAGTTAAGGGACGGAGGTTTTATTGGCGTTTTTGCGGGCGATAGGCTGACCCCCTGTTACTGCAATAGTCTCTCTCCATCATAATAATACCTCCAAATTTGTCAAACGTGACATCAGATGGTTTTATAGCCCCTGGTGTTCTGCCTACCCCATTAGGGATACAGGCGTGAAGTTATGTATGTATGAAAGCACACGGGTCTAGGAAAGAACTGGCTCCTCAGAAAATATTGCCGGAACACATCACCGCCGGAGCGGTAACATTTGGCGGCAGATTTTATATGAAGGGTGGTCGCTAGCCAGTCGGACCCTGACGGGATCCTACCACCAAGCGGGGGTCACTGGTTGTCTTTTGTTTATCCAGGGTAGGGCTATTCAAAGCCGACCCTACATGGGCAAAAACGTATCTGTGTCAGTCTGCGTTAATTAACTAACTACTTAGTCGTTACAACCCCAAAGAAGTAATTGGAATTAATGAAATCGTCTTGAACTACTTCCTGTAGGTGCTGAGAGTTAGATGGCACTACTCACTTTAGGTGTTCTGTCTGTTTCATCGGAAAAGCTGCCAGTTTCATTAAGAGACTCGAGGTAACCTGCAAAAGTTAGGTTTCATATATGAATGCAAATCTTAGGGCAAATAAAAAAAATATGCGTGGTTTTGAAGAATTGAGAAAAAAAATATAAAAAATGATTAATAAATTGTTTGGCACACATGAACTCCTATACCGGGTGACGGGTGGGTCATTTTTGAAATTCAAGGACGTGATAGTTTGAGAAGAGAAAAAAAATATAATAAAACATAATTTTTAATTATTTAATGAGTATACTTAACCGTAAGTTAAAGAATTGATTACGCCATGCATGGTTATGCTAGCGTTGGCAGCGATCCGCGTGCCAAGTCACGTGCCGCGATTGACTTAGTTGTATGTAAAGTAAATAGTAACATAATTTATTGATTGGGAATTCTAGTGAAAAATTATGTACCAACTTTTATTACATAATTATGATCAGAATCGAGTACAGAGTGCTTCAGTATCTAAAACTTATCACCAGTCACCCTGTATATTTGAAGATATGGTTAAGCTAACGTCAAATAGCTTGGACATGATTTTAGTAAGATATAGCTTGCAAAATAGATATTTTCCTATGTATATAAAATTATTAAGCGCTTTTTCAATAACACTACACACTATTTTATGCAACACTTTACACAGAAAATCCTGACGTGGCAGTACCACATAGCTAACGTCGCACTTTTTTATTCGACGCTGATAATTTTATCACACTAGCAAACTTTATTTGTTAGTATGTTAATTATTATGTATCCATATGGAAGCGACGATCGGTTTCAGTAGCTTCCATCATGGCATTCGTGGTTCCAATTAAATGATGGTTAATGCTCACATGGTTTCGGCCTACTCGAAGACCGCTAATAAATTTCAATATAGTAAAAAATATGCTGAGGCAAGGGTTTTGAACTAGGGCCACCAACGTATCAGCCACTTGGTCAGGCTGTTGGTTATAAAGTACCTTTCTTGTATTCGTTTTGAAGGGCCTGACAGTTTAATATACTGTATGATAGCCTCATTGAGTGTTCGGATCCGGCGTGAGAGATCCTGCATTCGAGTCCCCGGCCACGCCAGTTTCGGAAACAAAATTTTCTAATACAGGTCTACATAACTGTATGGTCTACATAACATTTTTTATTTAATGTTACTTACTCGTTTCGATTCTGAAAGTTTCATTACACTGCATAAATGCGTCGTTTAACGTTGCTTCATTAGATGAACCATCGCCATCACCAATAACATTGCTAGCAGAAAAAAACGCCACAAGAATTGTCACCCAAAGCACTTGCTTAAACATGGTTGTGTATGTGTTCACAAATATGGTCTATCTAGGAAGTGCTGTTAGTTTGTTTATTTGTGCTCTTTTATAGCGATCATTTTGTGGCTTGGCCAGGAAAACAGGTGTTGTAAACCTTTGGCAAAGTAAATATTTTTTAACTTTGTGAGTTACAGGGTACATTTTACATATATAATATTAAAACTTATATTAGTGTTAAATTAATAAACAGTACAAATGGTTTCTTTTCCAATAAGTATTTTTTTTAAACTTGAATTATACCTGGCTTCTGGTTGACGGTGACGCCTGGTATATGAATGTCAGAATTTTAATGCTTCGGATACGAAAATTGTGATGAAGTGATCACCTATCCTTGTTTTCCCCGAAAATTAACGTCTTTTGACCTGCAATATTGAAAAATACAATCAGGCCACGATAAGATCACGCAGGATTTCCGAATAGTTTTCTATTTTTAAAGCTGCGCGCATACAGATTTTGATGGAGTTCCTCGAGGTGAGGTGCATAATAGATACTTACTGATATTTGAATTCAATTATATAATACAAGCACTTTTTAATTAATAGCAAGCCGCTAAAGTGTTTTTAAAAAAGTATTTTATTTACTTGTAGCCTTTGACCATTGTCATTGCATAAAAATGTTTTGAACTCCTGGTTGTTATAATGAGAAATCGCTCATTATTATCGGAAGTTAACCATTACAGATACATAAATTTTATCCAACACTTACGCTACGTAAAATGTTTGAATTATCATGATTATGCTTTTATTAAATAGTTTTTTGAATGTAGTACCTACAATTTTATAGGGTGTTTAGTTTAGTATGAAATCGGGAATTTAATTTACGATATTTTTTTTGGTCTTTTCTTATGTGAAGGTAAGAGGATTGAGATCTCTGTAAGGGATATATTATATGTATGAAGATTTAAAATGAAGGGACTCTAGTGACAAAAATGTGTTAAGCGATGCGGGCGCGGCTCTAAACAAAACCGCAATCGCGGGGAAATGCAACGGGGTCCTTATATATGAAACTGACACCCTGATAAAGGAAGGAAGGCGGAAGCAATACGGTAGGGCTTATTTGATCCAAGCCTACATGACGAAATAGTTTGCATTATGGCCTGTGGGCCATCCATATTTTCTTTGGGTGATGCTGCTCAGGGCGCTTAAGTGGACTTTATTCACGTACGCGTGCCAATGGTGAAAAAGAAAAAAAAATGCTTCAGTCTGTTCAATCACCCTGTATAAATAAATATGCCAATAAACATGTTAAGTTTAAATCACTTTATAACAACAGCACACAAAAGTACCTTGCGAGCTAATTTGCGAAAAATTACAGAATATCGACGGCGTTTTCGTGGTGCATAAAGGTTGACATAATTAAACAAATTGTCCCTATTAAATGGGCCTTCGCTGATGTCAATATCAACCAGATTAAAATACGATTTGTATTTCCCCACAATTACAATTTCCCAATGAAGGTACACTCAGCTACTTTAAACGTAAGTGAGGTAAATATTAATTACTACAGATAAAACTTCAAAAGCAAATTCCTAGTGGTCCAATATTATGTGGGGAACAGCGTTACGAAAAATAAGAGCGAATAGCCATTCGAACTCACTGTAAAACAAATGTTTTTTTTATATAATCTGCAGATGGAAAAAACTAAATAAAATATTTAGTCTCCATAGAAATAATTTAGTTTAGGGCTGGGTAGATCGCTGTTTAAAGATACTCTCTGGAATGATTATAATAAAGTGATTTTGGTGTACAATAAAAAAATAAATAAAAAAAGTCATAAAACAAAAATGAAAGCAAACTTATACACACATTAAAATTTTTTTAATAATTTTTATAAACGCCATCCTATTTTCCTGTTTTTATTCCATCCATATTACTACACCGTATGGTAAATTTCTGCAAAAAATTAATTAATGCTAAATAATGTAGTAAGAACATTAATAGGGTAGGTATTTACATAGGTTTTGAAGTCAATGCCACACCAAATTTGTAGGACAACAAAGCACACTGCATAAGAAGTATATTTTTAAACATATAAAATTGTTCATATTTTTTGGAAATCGAAATGTCTGTCTCTGTCTAGTTTAAGGGCCACACATTTCACTTGGGTGCTAAAATTTCTGTAGCGGAAAAAATACCGAAACGCGTCACACGTCACGTCGCGTCATTGTGTGTTGATGTAATTTCGCTACGTTCGCCTTAAAATTCTCTGCTTGGCAGCAGTCTTATTTTTATTGGTTTGGCACCGACTTCAAAAACTAAAATACCTACCAGATACATTCTTAATGTTCTTATTACATTATTTAGTATTAACAAACATACATACATACAGGTTAAACTGAGTAAGTCCTTTTTGCAAGTTGGCTAATAAAAAAACATAGATGTCCGTGATTGGCACAATAATAAACTAAAATCTTACTTTTATAATAAATGTGAAAGTTTGACATAATGAATCGTATACCTACAGTCTGGAATTATAGCACATTAATCAAAAATCGCAGGTAAAACCGCGTGAAACTGCCAATACTTGGTAAATATTCAGCAAATCAAACATTCGGCTGAATACAAATATCGCATGTACGAAATACGAATGTTTGGCGGAACATTCGGCTCATCTCTGATACAAAATAAACAGATAAATTTGGAACCTTATATTTTTTGAAGTCGCTTAATATACTAAATCCCTCTCCTAAACATGACAAATCTTTTTCTGAAAGCCGCACCCAAATTGGTACAGCCAAACGCGAGGTAATCGCGGACAACAATACATACAAATTGAGAACCTCCTTTTTTGAATTCGGTTAAAAACACACCCTAGTTTTACGGTCTTGTCTTCGGAAAGTAGGCTTATTTAAAGTAATTGTTATATTATGTTACCTTTTTCTACTAAAGGGATATGAACCTCTCGCCTGGGTAACAAAAAGATTTGGGAAGTAAACTACAAGTTGGTGGATGTCATAATTTTCGGAGCGTTGAAATGGCTTAAGACAAACTGTATCCACAACTGTATACAAGTTTACAAGACCAGCAAGTTGAAGTAAGAAAATTTTGAGAAATAACTTAGTGTAAAAATATGTATATTATGTGTGATGGATTTCCTCGAAGCCTCATTTAATATTTTCTAAGATTTTGAGAACAACTTCATCTGATTTTGACGAAAAAGTCAAAGTTGTAGCAAATCTTTACGCTAGCAGCCGCACATTATTGTTAGACTGATATTTAACAGTAGATTTTATAAGGGATATACATTTTCAGGGGGGTTTTCCACCCAAACAGGGAAGATTACTCCTTACGGTTCGCCTAGCCAGGGCTGAAAGGCACACTCCTATTTAACTATACGGGCTTACAGCTTTAAACGTAATACACCAATGCATACGGGAACTTTTCGGTCTTTTTCCAGTGGCGACCTCTTTACATCACTATGACGTATTAGTTTTATTTAACCCTGCGTCTCCTTTCATCGTTATAGTACTTTTTCGAACGATAGTCATATTTCATCAGGTGATTATTATATCTCCTAGAGGCAGTAACTGTATTGTTGCTGAACGTACCTCAAAAACATGCAGCGCCTTAATGGAAGTACTGAAGCTGCCCAATTTACGAATGCTTAACGAAATAATACATGTAAATGCGTATAAAGATAATTGTTTTAGTAGTCATAGTTAAATGCTGTTTGCCACAGTGACTTCATCAGACGATCGTAACGGCGGACTAGTGCTAGTTAATTGACTAGCGTCATGACGAGTTGCGGTGTTCGGTATTTTTTAATTGTATTTTTTAATGGTATTTTTTAATTGACAAAAACATTTCCTTGGTAACGTAAAATAAGCATTAGGTCACAAACTATAGTGGTAGTACCGTCCATGTGAAAGAAAGGATACGCCTGGGGCGGTACTACACTATTTTATATTTTTAACTACGTGAAAGTGTTGTTGCGTTCCAGTTTAACGGGAGGAAGCCAGTGAAATTACAGGAACAAAAGGTTTTAACAGCTGAAACCTTTGGTCGGCAACGCATCATTTACCTCACCATCTTTATTTAATAATACCCATGGGCCTGGATACTACTAACCATCAGGTGGATCCAGTGCCCGCTGGCCGGCGTCCATGAAGAATAAAAAGAAACGTTTTTATTTGAAAATATTAATAATAATAAACTCTTTATTGTACAACAACATGGTTACATAGGGAAACTTAATTAAATTTTACAAAAGAACTATTGTACAAAGGTGGCCTTATTGCTGGTGAGCGATTTCTGCAAGGCAACCTACGCATTATGGCAAATTAAGGTGGTCGGGGTAAGGTGGACGGATTTCAGTCGGCAATTCATTCCATAAAGACACCGATCGGACCAAAAATTACAATAATATAACAAATACCACTAACACATTTTTTCAGTTATTTAAGAATAATTGAGCATTTTAAATGTGAAAACTTAGAAACATAATCAAACATTGCAATGCTTCGCTTAAACTGGGATTCACAATTTGTGAAAAGAAATTGGGCTCGGGTAGTTTAGTTGCAAAGCTGTAACATTAGATGGAGCTACGTTATGGTTATGTTAGTTATTTGTTTATTTCTGTTTTGCTTATCATTTACCATAATTTTGTATAATTTTCATTTTCTTTTCTTCCTCTTGTCGACGCCTTTAACTATATGGAAACTTGTAATTGGCCTTGAGCTTCCAACTCATGTCCTGCATGAGTTGCTATTTATTCATGTTTAAATGTACCATCTAGCTATTGTACTGTACCTATTTGTATTAATTTGATAATTCTGACTGAAAAAGAGTGCCAAGAGTTTTTTTCCGCCACCTTTTTTTTGTCTCTTGGTCTACTGTACTATCTTATTTAACAACTATCAACAACTAGTTAAAGCCGAAGTATGTGATGACTGACTTCATCAAGTGTTTTGTGAAATTCCTAAGATGAATAAAACTTTTTGAATTTTGAATTTTTTGAATTTTTAGCTGTAAGTTTTCCTAAGATTTAAAAAAAAATACGTTAGCTATATAATGCGAAAACAAAAAAAGTGCTAAGTAACTTCGAGGCGTACCGCCAGGCCCTGGTAGCTCAGTGGGAGAGCACTCGTCCGGCAAACGAGAGGTCCCAGGTTCGAGTCCTGATCCGGTCATTTTTATTTAACACATTTTTTCAGTTATTTTTCTAAAACCTGTTACCAAAAAAATAACATTGTTGGTTTTTTAGTGACTTTATTTCTTTCCTTGATAGCAAGGGATGACGAGGCTTAATACGTAGCTTACTAAATTGGTGGAAATTTCTTTCAACATTGATTTGTGTTCTATATTTAGCCTGCTTAAACTGGCTAATGCTCCGTAGCCATGAGGCAATTAAAGATAAAATAAAATATTGTAAGGCAACCCTGCACTGACAAGATAAATTTATTAATTTTATCAAAGTAAGAGGCCACTATTTACGAAAGTTGAATGTTAGGTTACGATTCCAAAGACCAAATTTATCTCTTTGACAAACAAATCGCACTAAAATGGGTTAATCTGTTTACTTAAAAACAGATAAACACACAGATATACGAGAACATATACATATACGCATATATTAAACTTCTCATTTGTGTTGGGAGAATAGAACACACGTACTTACAGAAAAAAGATGTATTAAAACACAAGATTTGCATTAAGTAATATATTTTGCCCCTAATCAATTTACATCAACTATGCAAATAGTAGAAACTACTACTTAAAATACCTATATATTTATGAATTTATTCACGTTCATAGCTAAAAGTGGGTCCTTTACCAGCCACGTCTGCATTTTGTATTTGTTCTTCTCTGTTATTCATATCATTCTGTCCTTTTTCTTCGTATCTCTCTCCGTTAGTTTGCAGTTGGTTGTTGATGTCACTTCCGGTCTGGTTTCCCCTGTTTTCGTAATCTTGGTTGTTGTTGTAACCGTTGTTGTAATGTTCTCTGTCATTCTCTCCTCTGTTCTCTAACATGTCTTTGTTGGTTTCGTACTCTTTTTGTCCTTGATCATAATTGTTCTGTTGCTGATTTTTCTGGTAATCTTTTTCATTTTTGTAGTTTGCTTGATTCTTCTCCATGTTATTTTCCCTGCGGCAAAAATTTATTTATTGGTATTACATAAAGATGTGAATTGTTATGATGAACAAAATAAATATTTCAAATGTTTTTTTTCTCATTTATTTATTTCAGGTTGCTTTTACAATATATTAATAACGGTATTGGCTTAGACTAATTTATTAAGGTCTATACGTTTTAAGAACCTTAGGGTATTATTGTATTTTTTTTTGATGTAGACATTCACTTAGGTTGGTTGGAAGATTACACTGATTTTTTTCGTTAAAATACTTTTGAAATTCTTGTCATAGATGTAAAACAATTAGAACAACACCGCATTTGCATTTTTTAATATTGCTTTCAGTAATTAAATTTCTATGGGTCACATTCGTGTACCCGATGCGTAGTCTGTTCAAATGATTTGTTTCTAAGGACTCTCATAGTAATAACTTCATTAATTGATTACAACAACACAAACATTAATTTATGGTGTCATCAATTGATTTATGAGAGACAAACTATTGTTTATGCTGCCACTGATTCATTCACTTAGACTATCAGGATGAAAAAAAAAGACAGAATATGTACTCAATTTTATCTTAATCCGCTAATCCGATACTTTATGATAGAGAAGCAAATATGCATATTTATTTACAAACTTTTGCATGTTTAATGAGAAGCTGGACGCCCGATGAGATTAGAGGATTAATAATTCTAGTTCTTCATTTAATACAGACCTACTTGTCATTTTTGTGTATTTATGTATTTATTTTATTTATTTTTATAGTAAAAGAGCAACATCCATTCACACACCCAAACTCTTACTTGCTAATAATACTCAAAGTACTACTCCGCTAATGAAGTCCCTGAGTAAGTATACGAGTACAGCTTGTGGTATTGAAAGCACACAGTTTAACAAGGGCACACTTAGACACTTAGACCCAAGCAAGTACATAAAAGTTTTTTCTTAACTGTGACGACTAGGTCTCCAAAAGTGATTAACATTGCACCACGGAGGCTTTAGAGTAGTATAAATTATATCTATTACCCATTATTTCTATCCTGTTCAAATTGTGTTTCATATTTTTCATTATTTTTCTCTCGCTCTCCCTCCCAGTACTCAGCTTCACCTCTCCCCTTGTCTTGGTATTCTTCATTATTGGCATCGGTAGAGTAGTTCGGTGTCTCGAACTCCATCTTGTCTGGTGATCGAGGCTGCCGCCAGGCGGAGGTGGTCACAGCTGTTATTGTGGCAGTAAAGGCTAATAAGAACTTAATATTGTTACTAGCTAGTAAAGATTAATAAGAACTTAATATCAAAATAAGCAAATGCTTAGTATTTTAATTAAAATTATTGAAAATAGACCTGAATAACTCTATCAACCAGCGGGACTTCTAAGCTGATCACATTAACGATTTTAAAAATATTTTGGAGACGTTGAAGGTCTTAGTTCTTTTAAGTAAGGGTTCTTTCAATAGGAAAAAACAAGTGCCATTAGTATTTGATACGTCTATTTTAAGTATAAGCAGGGTTTGATACGAGACCATGGAATATTGTCTACGGAACCATTAACTTTTAAGAGCTTACTAAAGAATTAAAATTCATTGGGCACTAAACTAGACCAAAGTTCTTGGAATATTCAGGGCGCCATAATGTAGCTGTCACTTTTGAATGTGCCCTGCGGATCTTTTTGACACACCTGATGTCTTAGGGTGTTACCACACTGATCGATCAACGATCGACCGACGGCTTCTTGCGAATGTTCACATAGTATGGAGTCGGTTTGACGACCGGCTGGTGTAGCGGTAACATACATTGCCTTCTATGCCAGAGGTTCTGGGTTCGAATCCCGGCGGCGGCGGATATTTGTGTGATGAACACAGATATTAGCCGTCAAGTCATGGATGTTTATATGTTTATTTAAGTTTATTCTAATAAAAAATATGTATTTATTCAATATGTATGTTTATATATTTCTTAAGTATATCAGTTATCTAGTATCCATAACACAAGTTCTTTAAGAAACTTAATTTGGGCTAGATAATTTTGTGTGAGTGTCAGAAATATTTATTTATTATTTACTAGCTGCTGCCCGCGACGTCGTCTGCGTGAACGCTATGCAGCACCAAACGCACCTACGATTATAACACTGCTAGCGTGATAATATGTAGCCTATATGTTGACCCGACTTCTTAACTATCTTCATGCCAAATTTGAAGTAAATCCATGCAGTACTTTTTGAGTTTATCCCGGAAAGACAAACAGACAAACAGACAAAAATTCTAAAAACTATATTTTTTGTTTCTGTTTCGATTGTAGATCATACCCCAAGTATTCTTTTAAAAAAATATTCAATGTACAGTTTTGACTTTCCTACCATTTTATTATATGACCATTTATTTTATTACCATTTTATCATTTTGAATGTTTGTGAACACGTTGTATTGTGAAATAAATGTGGAGTAAATAAATTGAATTGTTGCTTATAATTTTCAACCGACTCCATACTATACATTTAACGAGTCGATAAGTTCTGTGATCTCACTGCTGTATAGACAAGATCTGTAACTTGTTATGTTCGTATTGTGCATCCATAGC
This sequence comes from Stenoptilia bipunctidactyla, assembly GCA_944452665.1. Classification (NCBI taxonomy): domain Eukaryota; kingdom Metazoa; phylum Arthropoda; class Insecta; order Lepidoptera; family Pterophoridae; genus Stenoptilia; species Stenoptilia bipunctidactyla. The sequence continues at coordinate 750,243 of OX101737.1, read as the reverse complement.
TCATTGCACCTGCTATGTAGGTAAGCAATTTGGTTGTGGCATGACATTGGCTCTCACAATTAGCTGTCTTGTGTTTGTTTTTTTTTTCATGTCACGGTCAATTTGTACCCATTTGTATTAATTTAATAATTCAGACTGAAAAAGAGTGCCAAGAGTTTTTTTCCGCCGGCTTTTTTTGTCTCTTGGTCTACTGTAATATCTTATTTAACAACTATCAACAACTAGTTAAAGCCGAAGTATGTGATGACTGACTTCATGAAGTGTTTTGTGAAATTCCTAAGATGAATAAAACTTTTTGAATTTGGAATTTTAATGCAAGTTATTAAATTATGCGAGAACTCACCAAGGATTGCGAACACGAAGAAGCACCACAACTTTGTAGAAACCATCTTGTAGTTTTGTATAGTTTGGAAGAAACTCATTCGCTTATATACTGTCTTAATTTGCTTAAACTGTCTTTAGTTGTAAGTAATTAATATAATTGCAGGATTTGAAATTTTAGTCTGTGATAGCAGACACGCTACCGAATTGCATAAAAATAGTCGAACAAATTTTACCCACTTACTCCTCTCTATTTGCGTGAAAGGTTTTCATTCTCAGACTCCCAGGATACGCCATGTAGGGCACATGCATACTCTTTTCTACATATTTCCTATCATAAAACCAATTATTTTTTCTACCCTTTTTCTGTTCATGCAGTCAGATTTTGGAATTGAATACTTCATGTAATTCGTGAGGCCAAAAGACTTTCTATTTAAAAAATAAATAAAATAAAATATCAAATCTTTTAATTCCATTTTCGTTGCGTACGTAGAACTTTGATGTGTGATAAAAAACAATTGACGAATGATTTCCCGCCATTTTTTTAATGATAGGAAGGTTGTAAGTCGTTTCAAAAAATAAAATTTGAATGTTACGAAATCTAAATAGTTCCAATTAGCTAGAAGTGCAAAACTTTTAGCGTGCCCCATGTATACAGCAACCTACATATACAACGCCTATCGTTCTTCCCGAAAATAACAAATGAGCCGCGGGCAGCCTCCTTCTTTTCTTCACCTGGCAGTAGGTGCAACACCAAGTCCAACATTTTACAAAAACAAACGAAGTAGAGACAAAAAATAAGTTATTTAAAAAAATTGGCTGTTGAGTTTACGATGGCTATACTTTCTGAAATAACGTTATTTTATACTTAGTATAAAGATACTGAGTCAAGATTTGTAGGATACGTGCTCTTCAATCGGTCGACGCCGTCGATCCACGGACGAATATAACAGTCGACGTCGGTCGATAGTTTTCACTAGGCCAAAAAATCCGATATATTGGTGTGGTTACACCCATAAACAAACTCTGTTAATGTTCTAACTCCTCCCTATTGAAGGTAGTCATCTTTGCAACTCTTTGATCACACTTAAGCTTTCTCTCTTCTGTGTGATGAGGGGGTTTAGACCAAAAACCTCCAAGCTAGCACAGTGCTGGCAAGTGGATGTAAGAATTCTCAGGGTACTGAAATGGCTTATGGAAAATCCCAACGATTACAGCTGTATATAGCACCTGGATACGACTGCTAGACTAGCCCTTCGAATCACGAAAATAGGTAGGACCTAACCTCGTTCTCTCAAAAATTCTAAAATCAATTTCTTTTTTGTCTGAACGCGTTCTTAGATTTTGTTACAAGCCTTTTCGTTTCCCTCAATAGACTGCAAAGAAATTTGTGAAACAGCAATCAAAACCATAATATTTTTGAAGTTTTTTCATTTGAAATGCTTAATTACTCTTAAATAAATGTGTTAAATAAAAATCACCCGACCAGGAATCGAACCTGGGACTCCCACTGACCGGGGCCTGGCGGTACGCCTCCAAATTACTTTACACATTTTTGTTTTTACCTTATATTGCTAACATAAGGTATTGCTAACATCTAATGGTATAGCTTTGCAGCTAAGACCACCCGAGACCAATTTCTTTACAGAAATTGTTGTTTTCATGTATTTCATTTATTTAGCAATTAAAACCGTTGGATCATACTCACACACTTTCATCTATCTTATAATTGAAATATGATTCAGTTCAAAGACCATAGCTTATAGGTTTGAACCATAGAGCAAATATTTTTATCTTGAATGGACTATAAATCGTGAATAAATTAATTACAATAGCTTAAATAATTATACAAATGTATTTTTAAACTTAACATTTTATCATGAAAGCGTAGGTATATCTAAATGACTTAGCAATCTATTAATTGTTAGTTTATACTAATTAATGTTAACTTAATGAGTTAATTCTCTATCAAGGTTTGCAAGTAAAAAAGTTTCAGGGGTAAAGTTAAATGTCTTCTGTAGATTAGAACATCAGAGACTGCAATAAGGAGTTAATTTATTATATGTTCTTTCAAAATTCAAGTTATTTTAAAACTTTCTTATCTATCAAGGCTGTAATAATTTGTTAGTGTGCGGCTTTCGGTGAACACCGTAGAAATCCCGAAATAAAAGCAGCTTATACAGGGTGTCCCAGTAACGACATGTTTCCGTGACACGTGACACTGCGGGTAGGTGGACCTAAGATAACATCAAAACAGATTCAGTAAGAGTTCGCAGGATTTCGAGATATTAACACTTTTTTGATTTTTTTTTGGCAAAAAAGGAGCAAAAAGTGGAAATTTCTTAAATATCTTCAGTATCACGGAAACATGCCGTTTCTGGGACACCCTGTATATTGCCAAACAACTTTGTCTATCTTAAATAAATAAATAATAAAATAAATATTTCTGACACTCACACAACATTATCTAGCCCAAATTAAGTTTCTTAAAGAACTTGTGTTATGGACACTAGATAACTGATATAGGTATTTAAGAAATATATAAACATACATATTAAATAAATACATATTTTTTATTAGAATAAACTAAAATAAACATATAAACATCCATGACTTGACGGCTAATATCTGTGTGTTCATCACACAAATATCCGCCGCCGCCGGGATTCGAACCCAGGACCTCTGGCATAGAAGGCAATGTACGAGTATGTTACCGCTACACCAGCCGGTCGTCAATCTTCTAGCAGAAGTTCCATTAAAATCGATTCAGCCTTTATAGAGGACAAACAAACTGGAAACTATTAATTTGTGTTTAGATGTATTTAGTTTAAAAAATAGTTTTATAACACTATATGTTTCCAAAGAAAATAAATTACTTACCTAAATTTTAATATCATTTATGTAAGATTTTGAAAAATAAAATAAATAAAATTCCCAGACAATCACACCAACTACATGGCCCCAAAGTAAGCGTAGCTTGGGTTATGGGATACCATGTAGCGAACTAGGGGGGAATCTAGAATATAAATACATAAATAGATAATCACCCAGACACGGAATATTTTTTTTTCTTGTTCCGTGCGGAAATCGAACCCGCAACCTCTGGCGTCTGAGGCAGACAGGTTTACCCGATTGCCAAAGTGGTCGTCATAATATACATACTTAAATAACATACTTAAATAATTAAGTAAGTAAGTATGCTAATGATAATTGTATATTTTATAAATCAAAACAATTTTATTTTTGTACTTATAGGTATGTATTTGCTACCGGCCATAAACATGTGGTTTTATTGTATACTAGCTGCTGCCCGCGACGTCGTCTGCGTGAACGCTATGCAGCACCAAACGCACCTACGATTATAACACTGCTAGCGTGATAATATGTAGCCTATATGTTGACCCGACTTCTTAACTATCTTCATGCCAAATTTGAAGTAAATCCATGCAGTACTTTTTGAGTTTATCCCGGAAAGACAAACAGACAAACAGACAAACAGACAAAAATTCTAAAAACTATATTTTTTGTTTCTGTTTCGATTGTAGATCATACCCCAAGTATTCTTTTAAAAAAATATTCAATGTACAGTTTTGACTTTCCTACCATTTTATTATATGTATAGATCTAATTGTGCGTTACTGACGTTTATTTTGATTTACACTTTATTTTATAGCATGAAATAGTGTAACATCAATCGAACGCACAGCACGGGCGGTAAAAGGATGGGTGTCCGCCGACCATTTATTCCCATGGCGATTTCACTCGATCTCGGCTGCCGTAGACTTATACCATATACTTGTAAACACTAGTCGTTGGGATTTCTCAGAAGTCATTTCGGTGCCCTAAATTTCTGACATTGACCAATCAGCACTGGGCCAGCTTGGTGACTTACGGCCTAAGCCCAGTTCTCATCACCCTCCTCGACACCCGGGCGAGAGACTCCATTGGGTTCATTATGAATTGTGATAATGATGATGATGAGGCGACCCGCGAGCTGATGAGCAGACTTACTTGACTTATGTCCTTATGTCGCCTAGTTGGGGCAGAGGGCTTCGTGCTGACAGAGCACTGTGCTTTGTCATTCCGCCCCATCTTGAACTTCGCGCAAGGAGCTGGAGGTTTTACAATCATACATACATACATAACTTCGCGCCTGTATGCCTCATGGGTTAGGTAGAACACCAGAAGCTATAAAACCATCTAAAGTCACGTTTGACAAATTCAGAGATATTATAATGATGGAGAGACTATTGCAGTGACAGGGTGTCAGTCTATCACTCATAAAAATGCCAATGAAACCTGTGTCCCTTAACTTACTTTTACAGTATGCTCGGGAAGAGAATCAACTGGTACATTCTATGTTTTCCCAACCCAGCATGGAAGCAATTATCTGCGATGATAAGCTCACGTGGGAACCTGGAGCCACACAGCGCCGAAACCGTGAAGGAAACAAAGCCTGCTGCATGCTAGCATGCATGATGCATGCATCCAGGGCAGAGATCCACTGCGCTGTAGTAGACTCATTACAAAAACTTTAGATTTTTAAATGCTCCTTGTTAGTGTAATGACGCTGACTGTTTTTTTGAATAGAGCTTTTTCGAATCAGAGCAGAACTAAGGTGGTTAATACATTCCTTTAACGTTATATTGCTAACGTAACTCCATCTAGTGGTATTGCTTTGCAGCAATCCACCCGCGATCTACGTTAGCTCTTTACAGACCCTGAGTGACTGGTTTGTTTCGTTTAAAAAGGTGTTTTACTCAGAGTTTCTATTTATTTTTTATATTCACAAATCGTTTAAATTTTTATTATTTATAATTATATTTTTTTAATGGAAGTGCGGAAAAACGGTTATAAACAAATAGGCTATATTAAGGTATTATTAGTCGTGGAGAAGTCGTCGTGGCGCCGTTGAAGTCGTCGTGGCGCCGTGGTAACTGTGTTTATCATACGATATCACAATTTAAGCAACGTTCGGCGCGGTCGGTACTTGGATGGGTGACCGCTGACCATTCATTTCTCACGGCGACTTCCGTGCTTCGGAGGGCACGTTAAGCAGTCGGTCCCGGGTGCTGTATACTTGTATACAGTAGTCGTTAGGGTTTGTCAGAAGCCGTATCGGCACCCTGATAATTCTGACATCCACCACCCAGCACTGGGCCAGCTTGGTGGATTATGGCCTAAACCTCCTTGTCACCCAGGGGAGAGACTCATACCCTGCAGTGGGCTCATTACAAAGAGTTGTGATGATGATGATGAAGGTATTATTATACTTGACGACCGGCTGGTGTAGCGGTAACATAGATTGCCTTCTATGCCAGAGGTCCTGAGTTCGAATACCGGCGGCGGCGGATATTTGTGTGATGAACACAGATATTAGTCGTCAAGTCATGGATGTTTATATGTTTATTTAAGTTTTTTCTAATAAAAAATATGTATTAATTCAATATGTATGTTATATATTTCTTAAGTATATCAGTTTTCTAGTATCCATAACACAAGTTCTTTAAGAAACTTAATTTGGGCTAGATAATGCTGTGTGAGTGTCAGAAATATTTATTTATTTATTTATTATTAAGACTAATTTGACGTCATGTTTTCCCAGTTTCCAAATTAATAAACGTTGCTCAAATTACCAACAATTACATATATTTAACTTTAAGTCTTAATTTTGAGATTCTTGGAATTAGGGAAGATATTTTTATTTATACATACATACATAACGTCACGCCTGTATCCCTAATGGGGTAGGCAGAACACCAGAGGCAATAAAACCATCTGATGTCACGTTTGACAAATTTGGAGGTATTGTAATGATGGAGGGAGACTTGCAGTGATAGGGGGTCAGCCTATCGCCCACGAAAACGTCAATAAAACCTCCGTCCCTTAACTGACTTTTACAGTATGAGAAGCAGCTGGCACATTCTTTGCTTTTCTTTCGTTCCCAGTCCAGCATTGAAATAAATTTTTAATTGGTAATTTTTTTTTTATTTATTTATCAATTTATGTACACAAGTTAAGAATAAAATGGGTTACATTAAAAAAAATTAAAACAGTAGTTACAACTTACAAAGGTACAACTTATTTCTAATTGTTATTTCAGATTTCCCTTATTATACGTCGTTAGTTTTCAGAATCGTAACATTACATTACGGGTCTATTTATAATCAAGTCAATCCAATTCAGAACTGCTGGATACTGGGAAATTTAATGGAATTTAAACTTCGCAGTATCCAGCGTTTCCGCATTTACTTACATTGAAATGTAATTTGACATGAATTCGAAATTTTGGCATCTTTGCTGGTCACAAAAGCCATTTTGTTACATTAAATTTTTACGTTGAATAAAACACCGCACAGACCGCAGCCAAACAAAACTCGCCTATAAATGTGTTAGCACACCAATCGGCGTCGATGAATGTCAAGCGACTGGTCTGGTAGATTTAAATGATCGACGGATACCGTTCGACTAACCAATCGATCGAGGGTTGTTCGATCTTGATTTCGAATCGCGCGTCTAATCAAACGGCTCGAGTTACACAGTCGACTTATCCATTCTGCGATCGATCGACGCTCCATTGATTAGTCTGGTAGCACCCTTATATACCACGGAGACCGTGTCTTTCGTTTCTGATCAAAGGGTTGGAGCTTCCATTATTTCTCAAAGAGTTGAACATAAAATATCATATCCTAAAATAAAACGTGTTCAAGACTTAGAAACTTAAAAAAAAAAAAAAGCTTTTTTCGTCTTATTTATTTGTGTTTCTATTTTTAGTGGTGCGTACAGATTGCTGTAATTTAATTGTTTATTTATTTCAAGTAACATGACTCATTATTTTGTTAGTTATAAAAGACTTATCCTATGTTAGTATATAACACTAATACATATAAATCTAGCGCTTATTTTTCACACATCCGGCAGATGTTGTGCATGTAATGAAACTTGCAATGTAACATTCTGCACACTACACGTCCAAATTTTATACGCAATGTGCGCAGAATGTTACATTACTAGTTCCATTACAGCAATCTGTACACACCATAACATGTCATAATGAAGAATATTACTGTGAAAATTATGTAAGAGCCTTTGATCAAAGTTTTTTCTAAGAATTCTAATAATAGCTCGTTTACCTTGTTGGATACCTAATGATATTTCAGTATTTTATGAGCAAATCTGTAGTTTTAGTAGCAGAGTGTATTTTTACCACCATTTAGCAAAGAAAAATATATTCTTGATTTAACCTGTGACCCTGTACCTATATAAAGTAACCTATTTATTATTTATGTCATAGGTACAACTGTAATAAAATGTTGCCAGGCTAACGGTAGTTTCTCAGCCGTTCTTAGTTAGTAAGTTTTCAAATGACGTACAAAATTATCTCTGAAAATACTATTCCGATTTGAAATATTTTTATGGCCGAACTTTTGAGAGGTTTCACACTGTATATTTTACTAAGAAATTCTTAGGAGATCAAAACCAACGCGGTTAAAAACGCCCAAAGCAAATACTTCATTTTAAACTTGGCAAAAATTGTTGATAAATTTAAAGAAACCAAATTTTTACAAAAATTGTGTAATAAAGGCTACTATATAATATCTGAATATATAGACGATAAAAGCTCTTGGTTGTCAATTGTTTTTCAAAAGTTATCCATATTGATATCTATCTTCATCTCCATTTCCTTCCAGTCCATACAACAGCAAGAACGTCATGCTTCCTCAGGCGGCATGGCTAGTGGTAGCGTCGGGTGTCGGGTCACCCTCTTCCCTAAAATATGGTTGAGGAGGGTGATGGCTGGTGCTTGCGTTATACTCGTGAACGGGTGCGGTTAGCGGTGCCAGGTCGTTTTGTTGATGACATTATGACTTTGTTACTTTTTTGACTTTCACTTCCTAACCTCCATGCCGCGTTCATGTCTGTGTTCTGTCTGGGTCCCTGTCCACGCCTATCTCCATCCACATTCTCCCTATTCTTTCTCACCTCTATCGCTACGTCTATGTCTGCTTCTTATCTGTATCTCTATGTCTAGGTCTCCGTTTCTGTCTAGTACCTCTTCTTAAAAATATTTTTTTTATTATTATTTATTATATTTTTATATTTTTTATATATTTTTATATTATATTTTTTTTATTATAATTCATAAATATTTATTTTTTCAAATATTTATGAATTACCCTCCGATAAATTTAAGGATACGGTAAAACAAGTGTGTGAAAAGGACTACTTTGAGATATCCGGATGCGAGGAGATGGGATTCCTTAGCTGTAAACTGTTATTGTGTATTTTTAAAAGATGATTGCTGTTGAGTGTCTTGCCACTTCTTCTCAACAGATCGACTTTCCGAAGTGGTGGTAGATTCAGTTCAATTTGTAAATAATTTAACGTATTTCAAGTGTATTTAAATACCTGCGAAACAAAATTTTTGACTTTGAGGTTAAATAATGAAAAAAATAAAAACATTTCAAATCTACGTTTTAGTGTGTTCACATACTCGTATTTGACAACGGTAACCTTGTTACTAAGAGTCCGTTGTCCGTCTATTCGTCCGTCTGTCTGTCCGTCTGTCACCAGGCTGTATCTCAGGAACTGCTATAGTAAGACACTTTAAGTTTTATATGTTTCCGCTATAACGAAAAAGTAGAAAAAAAATATTTAAGGGGACTCCCATATGCCAGACACACAGCAGTTTTCTACCATAGCCACTAGAGGGAGCTGTTTACATATTAAAGCGTGAAAGTGTCTATCTATTTATTCAAGTAAGCACTATTGTCCTAAAAGGAACAGTGTCTTAGTAGACGGAACCCTTCGTATGTGAGTCCGACTCGCACTTAACCAGTTTTTCAAATAAAAATGTGAAAACTTAAGATATTATATTTAATACAGTTTTATTTGTGAACGAAATGCCCAAGGGGAGACAGGCGTGAGGTTATGTATATATGTATTATTAAACTACTAAATAAATAGTTTTACTCTGCAGGGTGACTGGTGTCAAATTTTTAGATATTGAAGGAGAGCACTCTGTACTCGGTTCTGATCATAGTTATGTAATAAAGGTAGGTTCTTAATTTTTCAAAAAAAATCCCTATAAGTAAATAAAGAGACATTATTACTACACTTTTCCCGACGCGCCGCCTCAGTACGCACACAGTAAGTAGTATTCCCGTCACACGCACACCACCGCCCTCGTTAAGTATCTATCGTGTTACGCTTATGTAACTATGCGTTGCGTAATGAATTATTTAACTTTCGGTTAAGTTTACTCAGTAAATAATTCAAATTTATTTTTTTAATTTATTTTTTCTCTTCATGTATGATCTTAAACTATCACGTCCTCGAATTTCGAAAGTGACCCGCCAGTCACCCTGTATATGTAGGTATGGTAGTCTTTACTCTTTATATTTTTTTCTATCTATATTAATGTATGTATGTAAAATTTTTCAACAATATCTTTAAAAACCTATACCTAGGACTACTAAATTCTTCGTTGAGGGGTCCTAATATTTTTTTATTAGTATGTTGCATTGAGCTACAACCCCACCTGTGATGACAAGTGAAAATGAGGCATGAAGAAGTATTTAAAAACTTTTCTTGTCACGAGTCAAGCATACCCTAAAGGCACGGTAATACTATATACAGTATTTCAACTTCATACAAACGGATGAAACGCGAGCTATACCTACGCGGCTCGAGCATGTTCTCGGCATGCGGCAAGCCGCGACTGTCTGCAGCACGCAAAAAATTTTTGAGCTTTACACTACAATGCAGATTTTATTTCTTTTAAATCTAATAATAAATTATTTCTTACGTTTCAGTCGAGGCGCGAGTATTTTTCGGTCGATAATTTATAAGACCTATTTGTTCGCATTCTGTTGGAAAACAAATTTTTGTTGAACACTTCCTATTCAATTCACAAAGTATTTTATTGGTTTATATATAAAAAGTATATTTAAAATCACGAAACTCATCATCATCATCATCACAACTCCGTGTAATGAGCCCACTGCAGGGCCATGAGTCTCTCCCCTGGGTGACGAGGAGGTTTAGACCGTAATCCACCAAGCTGGCCCAGTGCTGGTTGGTGGATATTAGATTTTTTTTGTCCGAAATGGCTTCTGGCACACCCTAATGACTATTGTACTTAACGTGCCCTCCGCAGCACGGAAGTCGTCGTGAGAAATAAATGATCGGCGGTCACCCATCCTTATACCGGCCGCACCGAGCGCGCTTAACCTGCGATATCTATTGATATGCACAGTAACCACGTCGCCAGCACGACTTAATGAAAATCACGAAACTAAATGGAAGTAAACACAAAGTAGGCAAATGTAATGAAGGCTAGCAGCCCTATTGCATGTGAACAGACCGCGGCGCTGTAGGCATTTCTTTCAAACATGCGCCGAGTTGAAATACTGTACAGTATTACGACCGTGCTAAAGGCGAGGCGAAATAATATCTTTTACCCTTGCTTTTACCAGATTTTAGGCACTTAGGTAAAGCTTTTAAAAGTTTTAAATACTCGGTTCTTAACGAAATATGTAGTTCAATGTAGTCCACTTTGAGTAGTTGTCAATGGCTACAGAGAAACCATAAATAGTTACTTTGAAAAAATAAAATAAACGACCTTCGCACAAGCTAAGCGAAACTAATCAACTGTGCGTATACAATAAAGTTTATATTCCCGCAACACATTCCCATGTTTCTAATATTCATGAGTTTCTATTACTTATATCGCTTTGTTTCTCATTAGGACGTTTCTTATCTTATCCCATTCCTTTACGGTAACTTAGCAGTTTCCGCTGTAATCTACGTGGAATTTAATTTAACTAACAAATGTCAATAGGTAACCACGTATGTGGAGCATAAAGGAAAATGTTGAAGACAATATTGATATTGCTTATGGTTTTGTTGGAGATTTTTGATGGGGTTTCTTGTGAAGGTATGTTTGTATTTATTTTTCTTTATTTTTTATTATTCGTGACTAAACCTGCATTGAGACTCCGATTTAGGTGAAGGTGTTATTAAAATGAACACTGAAATATACTCTTAAACGCTTCTTCTCCTCTTGTCAATGATTCCCTAAATTATTGACCAATATCTGGCTACACCCAGAGATTGTTAGTAGCCAAGTGTAGGTCTTGTGCGGAACTTTCAGGAAACGATGGACGGTTTAATAGATGTGGCATTGACTGAGTAAGCTCCCAAATTCTGAAAATGATGTTACTTGGCCTACCTACTTGAAGTGTGGCTATTCACGTAGAAGCGTCTCTTAAATTAGCCACTCTTGCATAGATGCTTCTCCAGGACGGTAGGGACTTTCTTAATGCATTCTACGTAGATAAATGTTGTTAATTTTTAAATATGACTTAATGATAAACTAGGTATTGGCAATGCTGTCGTAAGGGCGCTTTGTGATGGACGCTTCTGCTTAGGATATACCGTCCGGCATATTTCTACCTCCAAGCAATTTGTTATATACCTACTTCATACAAATGTGAACAGACGCAAGTTTTTCTTTGGCAGTGGCGATGTTTTTTTGGTAATTATAATAGAAGGGTTGATGTAAAGTAGATTAATCGAAGATGAAAGGGCACGAATTTAGGAAGGGCGGATCTCTGGACTGTACATGGCACACGTGTTTTTCAAAACTACACGATTTATTTCCACCGATTTTATTAAGTTTCTCTGACTATAAGAAAAATCTGGAAAAAGGGACCCGCAACCCTTGCACTTTCAGCATAGCCCCCACCATCAAGCACTTTTAATATGATGATTTAGAATTCATAAGGTATAACTGTGCCGATTTTCAAAACAACAAAAGTTATGGCTGCTTCTTGAGGACCACGGTAGTAGCCGGAGGACTCACGGAAATCTCGCACATCGCAATTTTATTATAATAACATTTTATTCATATTTAGGCAATTTGATTTAGATATAGGTACATTTAGATTTAAGATAGAGTTTTGAATAAAACACATTTGTAAAAATGTCGTTGCCTTTTTTGTAAACCACTTTATTTGCGAATTTAATATTTTAGCCCCAATTATTTTGCAAATTCAACAAGGATTTCAAAATTTTACGACTCAACATTTTGCGAATTCAACATTTTAGGACTTTGATGAATTCAACATTTTAGGATTTCAACATTCTGAGATTCAACGTTTCGCGAATCCAACATTCTGAGAATTCAACATTTTAAGAATTCAACATGATGAGCCGGAGGGGCAAATATCTCCCTGAGTATGGGTTTAGCAAAAAATCAACACCTTATAGCTCGTAAAGTATTGGTTGTAGAGTAAAAACTAATATAACCAAATCAATAGAAAAGTTTTTGAAAACAATTGGTCACATGCAATTATTACGCAACTTCCTTCATCCCCCCCTCACCCTCAGCACCCCACCTTCGAGGACTTTTAATATGTTAATCTGGACTGCACAAGGTAAACGTGTGCCTATTTTCAAAACTACACGGATCATTTCCCCTGTTTGTCTATTTTCGGCTTAATTTCACTGGGCTACTTATATTATTCTTGACTGTTGAAATCATATGGCTTCTAAGTAAGTCTACTCAATAATTAAATATACTTATGCCAATTAACTGATAAATAAATTGACTGGCTGGAACAGCTATAAATTAAGTAATGTTATCATACGAACACAATGTAAAGGTATAAAATATTTTAGTCTCGATTTCTGTAAGAATGTGGCGTCTCTCAATCAAGTTAATCTATTCGGGAAGCTGACATTTTTGGCAGGCACACCAAAAGGCTTAGCGACATGAGTTTTATAAAGAAAAGATTCAATTCCACAAACGAATGGCCTCAATAATCCTTTAACAGCAATAATCCTTTTCCAATTTTCAGTGAAATTCAAAGCAAATTTAACGAATTTTTTGCTATCGTTTTATACATTTGGTGAAGGGTAGGAGTGAACTAAATTATTTTTAGTGACATAATTATTATCATTAATTTCATAAATACTCTTTTTTAACATGCATAAGTCATAACGTCACGCCTGTATCTCTTATGGGGTAGGCAGAACACCAGAGGTTAGAAAACCATCTGATGCCACGTTTGACAAATTTGGAGGCATTATAATGACGAAGAGAGACTATTGCAGTGACAGTGGGTCAGCTAATCGCCCACAAAAAAAAACCCTTAACTGACTTTTACAGTATGCCCGGGAAGAGAAGCAGCTGGCACATTTTATGTTTTTCTTTCGCTCCCAGTCCACTCTTTTCTTTACAATTTCAAATCCCGTCTAAAGTGATGAAATATAAAAAAATATAAAACTTATATGAATTATGATGGCAAGCCGAAAATTATAATTACAAGCTATCTTCATAATAAATCCAGTCATTATGATGCCATCGAAGAGCTTTTTCATGGATTGGTTTGCAAGCAAAGTTTTTGTATCCGCTTCATCTCGGAGTTTAAAACTTTTGAACATAGCTTTTAATTTCTAAAAAAACTTATTAAGTATGTCTAATATGGTGTTTTCAAAACACTTGGATTATTTGTCTCTTCAGGACCAGGTCCCGTTTTTAATATCCTTTACCCTGAGTGAGTAATTAATTCTGTTTGCGTAAAGGGTTGTATACTCACACATAATCGTAACTGTTAGTTAAGTACCTCTGTAAAGTAGATAATTAATATGAATCTATATATATTTTATTAAGTGCCTGTGAATATTTAATCATAAATATTTAATTTATCTTATATCAAAATATTTTATGTACCTAACACACAATTGCATTTAACCAAATTTTGTAGTCTTGCCATTGTAGTCTGCTGGAAGAAATTCTTTAGAAAATAATTTTTGAACTTTTTTGCTCAATGGCTGTTTAAATTGTATGCAAACTTGTGTGAACAAATTTAAAAATTTATAATTTTGCAAAATGTCCTAATTATTTGTTGAATTGTCCGGCAAGTTCCACCAAAACAGTAAAAACTTGAACAGAATACCAACTACAATTATTACAACTTTCCGTGATTATTACACGTATTTTTATAAGGGCAAGATCATAAATATCATAACATCATGCCTTTGGGGTAGATAGAGACTAAGGAACACCAACTGCTCCGATCCAGACATACCTCTTTCAGTTCCTCGGTACTTTTGGTTACGGGTACTTTTAACTAGGCCCTTTTTAGGTATGTCGCCAATTTGGTCGGCATACATTCGCCTAGGGTGGCCCCTTCCGACATGACCATCCAATCGTGCTCTGTACACCTTTTTCGTAAATCTAATTTCACTCATACTCTCTAAATGTCCAAACCACCTTAGCACACCGTTTTCAATCTTACTTACTACATCCTCTTTCAATCCGCATCTCTTTCTTATTTCACTATTGCACACCCTATCACTCAATTTCACTCCACACTCCTCAAAGCTCTCAAGGGCAAGAATTCATTGAGTTTTTCGGTCTTTTACGCTCAAAGACCGTCATAAATACAGGGCTGTGTTTTAGTCACCAGCCAAATAAATGTTATTTTCTTTGATACGATATAAATGTACCTACATGTTTATTTTAGTATTGCTCAGTAGAGGAAAGAATAAGATATTGCACCACTAACTTTTTACAAATAGTCGCGGATGATGAACACAGCTACTATGACCCGGCATTTCATTGATAATACTACGACTTACAACTACAGCATGTTTTGTAGTAGCGCGTAGTCGTCTTTATTTTAATGATATTTATTCATAATTTAAAGTGACCATGCTTTGCTTAATATGTAAGCGAATATATTAATTTACTTGTACAAAAATACATACCGTTTTGTAAAAATCGTTTCTATAAATGATACTTACTGTGTGACAAAAATTTGGCCGCTGACTAAAAAACAGACCTGTATGTATTTACATTATGAACTACTTAGATAAACTTTTAAGGCCTTTAAAAGTTATGATACGAAGAAAATACCTTGAAATGTCTTAAAACCAAAAAACAAAATAAAATGTTTATTAGGCATTTCATTTTTTTTGGGAACTCTTTCAAGTTGAGAAACTAAATGATGATACCCAAAGATCTAATTTAACTTTTGTAATGAGAATTATGTAATGCGCTGAGGGCGAAAATTGTGTTTAGGGGTACCGATTCAACTAAAGTAAATTATCTGCTTAGTATTAGTAACTTTACGTAGTTTATAAAATTTAAGATCTTTTTAGGAGGCTAATTTTTATGATTCAACTGTCACTAGTCCAAAACCGACCTGCCGCAGCATCGTACAGGTAGCACTGTAAAGGTTCGAATTGGCATCTCTATGAGTTTTTTGTATAAATATTTTGTATTTATAGAGTTTTTCCCTTTTATAAAAAGAGAAGGCACTTTGTTTTATTAGGCTATATACCACACATACGCCCATATTAAACGCACACATTATATTTTACATGCAGCCTACAAGTGAGCCAATAATAATACAAGATAATTAAAATAATATTTTGCTTATTTCACAGAATCTGCCGGTGACTTTGGAATAACGCAGCCAACGGAAGAATATTTACAAATTTTCAAAAACATTCCCACTTTATTTGAATTTTTGATAGGATCGTTGCAAGAGAAACCTGAGATTTTAGAAAAAGATGACGTTACAATATTTCGGATCGATGACAAAGGAGTGAGCAAGAGAAGTGCTAGCAACGATATTTATGAAACTGACGTAACAGCTGAAAATTCAAAGCATGTATTTATCAAAGATAAGAAAATACCTAAAAAATATAACCGTAGAAATAAAAGAGATTTTGGTATAAATGACGGAGATCAATTGATAGACAATATTCTTTTTAAGAAAGATGGTAATTTTCTGAGTGTGACAGGATTACCCTTATCAAGACTTTCTTCTGATGAGGTGGAACAGCAAGCAATAAGAGTTGAAGAAATGCTAGAAGAGTACAACAGAAGTAAACGACAATGAATGAGTGTTATATGAAATAAATATTTATACAAATGTTATAATTAAGAATTTATTTGTAAATGCTATTTGTTTTAATTCTATACTAATGCCTACTACATAAATCTTTTTAATATTATAGACAAGATATTTCCCGAGTTTTACCCTCGTCAAGGATATCATTTTAACTCTTTTTTTTTATATTGTAAGGATAGGACGTTTGTCTTCCATGCCACCTGATGGAAAGTGCGCATGAAGACTATGGTGTTACACGTCCATCCACGAGAAACCTATTCACTCGACACTTAAAAGTTCCAGGACTGTAGTGGTCAGGAAAAACAGACGCAGGCAGATTGTTCCACTCCTTGGAAATCCGTACCAAAAAGGAACTAACAAAGCGTTTTGTTCGACTTTTTGGTAAATCCACTATATAGGGATGGAAGTTCTGTCTGCGTCTGGTAGTCCGGTGGTAAAAAGGGGTGGGTTCAATTTGGTCAAAAAGAGCACTCGCACACTCACCAAAATGTAGCCGATAAAATACTGTCAAACAAGCAACCTTACGACGATGCTCCAAGGTCTGCAATTTTTTATTTGTAAGGTTGTTGTTATTTATGATTTTACGGGCTCTTCGGTCAACAGAGTCTAGCGCTTCAAGCTGGTATTTGGCAGAACCATCCCAAAGGTGACTACAGTACTCCATGCACGACCTCACTTGGGCTGTGTATAAGTTGAGCAGCTGTTCAGGGCTGAAGTACCGCCGGACCTTCGAGATGATACCCAATTTTTTGGAAGCCGTTTTTGCCATAGACTCAATTTGTTGACCGAAGTTTAATTTGGACGTTATAGTGACGCCCAAAAGCCCTAGTTGGTCGGTGATGGGAACAGATACATTCTGGAAAGTGGGCGTAAAAGTAAAGGTGCTCTTTTTTGCGGAGAATAGACACGCTTGTGTTTTGGAGGCGTTGAATTTGACCAGGTTAGATTCGCCCCAATCGGACACATTCCGCAAGGTCGAATCAACGCGCTCAATCATAGACTTTCTCAAAACCTGGATTTCATGGGCGCTCGTTCGCGCATTGGATATATATCTCTCAACAACAGTGCTGTCATCAGCATAT
Source organism: Stenoptilia bipunctidactyla (assembly GCA_944452665.1). Lineage (NCBI taxonomy): Eukaryota > Metazoa > Arthropoda > Insecta > Lepidoptera > Pterophoridae > Stenoptilia > Stenoptilia bipunctidactyla. Next base: position 732,911 of record OX101737.1, on the reverse strand, counting down.
CCAATAATGCCTGGTGTTAGGAGGTCATTAATGTGCAGCAAGAATAAAGTTGCAGAGAGAACAGATCCCTGAGGTACCCCGGCATTAATCTCCATTAGGTCAGAGGAGTAGCCGTCTAAGACTACTCGAATCGACCGTTCCCTCAGAAAATCAGATATCCAGTCGCTGAGCCCGGTCGGTATGCCATATGCTGGAAGTTTGCTTAAGAGACCATCATGCCAGACCCTGTCAAAGGCCTTGGATATGTCTAAGGAAACCGCTATTGCTTCACCATGACCCTCCAAGGCCTCACTCCATAAGTGTGTGGCATACACGAGAAGATCGCCGGTCGAGCGTCCACTGCGGAAACCATACTGGCTATCGCTTAGGAGCTCGTTGGTCTCGAGGTATGCCAGGAGTAAACTTGGAAGTAGAGAATCTTTAAGAGAAAAGTTTAAAGAGATTGGTATCTTGACCTTTGCATCACAATATATATATGAAAACATTATGTATATTTATAAGAATAGTAGTAAATTTAAAACCATGAAAGATAAGCATGATAAAAATTATTCTGTAATGACAAGGAACGACCATAAATTAGCATTTCCCAAATTAAGGCTGGCTAAAAGCACCAAATCATTTATGGGAATGTCAATACGTATTTATAATAAAATACCACAGTCAATTCAATCTCTAACGTTTAATAAATTTAAAATAACTATGAAAGAAACATTATGCAAAAAAGGCTACTATAAACTCAAACATTATTTAGATGACAAAAGAGCGTGGGATTGATGTCTCCACAGGTTATTTCCAAATATTAAACATTAATCACTATGTAAGCAGCTTGGCTGTGACATGATATTGGCGAGCACGAATAGCTGTCTTCTGTTTGTTTGTTCATGTCATAGCAGAGCTGTATTTACGCCAAATTGTACCTATAATAAGCACTTTTTACAAAAGAGTGCCGAGAGTTTTTTTCTGCCGGCTTTTTTCCTCTCGGTCTACCTAGGGTTCTACTTTCATTTCGTTTTTTAAAGCCGAAGAAGAAGTAGTAGTACCAAGACATTGGTGGATAATGGGCGATCATTATCTTTATAAGCTGAGAGACGCACAGCGTCGCACACTTCTCGACGGAGGCCTTCCCCTGGATTCTTCATGTCGTCCGGACCCGCGCCGCCCTCATCCAGCATTTGACGTTCGTAAAGTGTATAAAATTACCTAACACGAATAAAAAAAAGTTTTCATTTCATTTCATTTCAGTCGATTGTTCAATACACGTTCCATGACTTTGCAAAGTATGGAAGTGATTGAGATTGGTCGATAGTTGACAGGATCAGCACGGCTTCCCTTCTTCGGTACTGGTTGTACGTTAGCCAGCTTCCAGGATTTTGGGACTTTACCAGATTCCAAAGAAAGTCTATAGAGACGCGTCAAAATGGGAGACAACTCAGCTGCGCAGCGTTTCAACACCACTGCAGGAATACCATCTGGACCGCTAGCCTTATTCTCGTCTAGGTGCAGCAAGCATTTAAGAACCTCCTTTTGGCGAATATGAACGGTACCCATTGTAGGACCGAACTGAGGTAATTGGGGTGGGATTTTTCCTTGGCTATCTAGACGAGAATTTTCCGCAAAGATACTGGCAAATAAATCTGCCTTTTCCTTAGCAGTGTGGGCCAGAGAACCGTCAGGTTTCCGCAGTGGCGGCAGCGATGGGCGACAAAAGTACGTTTCGACCGACTTGGCGAGGGACCAGAAAGCTTTGCTTCCCGAGGGGTATGACGCTATTCTGTCTCCAATACAGCCTATGTGGGCGAAACGAGCTCTTTTGATCACCTTCTTGCAGGACTTGGCGGCAGCATTGTACCTCTTCTTGTGTTCATGCGAATCCACGGCTTTGCTTCTGCGAGCGGTTGCCCAGGCTTTGTACGCTTCTCGCTTACGCTTTTCAGCGGAAAAGCATTCAGCACTAAACCATGGGCGAGCTTTGGTTTCAAGGGATAGATCAGCGTAGGGAATGAAGAACTCCATTGCTTGACTTATCACACTTGAGACTGCATCAGCTCAGCACGATGGATCGGTTGATGTAAAACAAGCTTGCCGCCACGGATAAGATGCGAAGAAATGTCGCATTTCATCCCAATCTGCCGACTTGTAACGCCATACTCGCCTAGAACCACTTGGTCGGGTGTCAGGTGGCGAGTACTGCGATATAGATTTCACCAGACAGTGATCGGATGTCCCTAAGGGTGCAGTGACGGACACCGAATATCTGTCGGGATCGGTTGTCAGCAGAAGGTCCAGGCAGTAAGCAGTGTGGCCAGCAACGTCTGGGATGCGCGTAGGCTCGTCAACAAGCTGAGAGAGGCCATGAGTGAGCGAAAACTTAAAAGCCTCTCTAGCAGCATGGTCAGTGTCCTGAAACGGGTATAACCACTGTCCGTGGTGTGCGTTAAAATCCCCCAGGAACACCAACTGCGCTGTGGGAAAACGTTGCTGAACCTTGTCCGCTGTACTGCTGAGATAGTCCATAAGCCTTGTTGTCTCCCGATCTCCGCTGTGTGACCGATAAATACCAGTGTATACCATTTAGTCTAGGCCGGTATCTATGTGAACCCACATAACTGAAAGGTCCGGCACTTCTAAGTAACGGAGACGCTGACAACAGATCTTGTCACTGGCATACATGCACACCCCGGCATGCGGTTGGAATTTGGACTCCAGGATGTAGCCTGGGTAACAAAGGTATGCCGAGTCTGACGGATCACAGATCTGCGTCTCCGTTAGGAAGAGTAGGTGGGGTTTCTCCGTCTCGAGGTGGTGGTGGACATCATTGAGATTGGAGTGCACTCCTTGGATGTTACAGAAGTGCACTTTAAACGAGAGGAAGTGCAACCGCTGTGTTACCTTACTCTTCTTTGGACCTTTCATAAGTTTTGGAGTGGACTGAATAGGGAAGAGAACAGAAGTTGAGTGAAGTGCTGCAAATGGAACCAAGCAACTCGATAGGGGTAACGCACCTTTGGGAAACTCGCTGGGAGACTGCGGGGACGCCCGAACCCCCCCGAGTTCGCCATCGGGTCCTCTCAAACCGGTCGCCAGCCGGCACGATGGAGCCTCCCGGGATTTTTCGCGAGGTGGCGGGGCAGCCTTTTGCATGTGGCTGGCATGCTACTTGGGCCCCCTACTACCTGCGGTCGGCCAGCGGTGCACCGTGCTTCGGATCCCGCTACCCTCCAAAACGAGTCACCCGGTGAGTCATTATCCTACGAGTTGAAAACAGTTCTCCGATGCAGCACGATTACTCAGACCTATCCTCCTCAATGGCTACACTAGACATCATGCCGGAACGCAACTAAGTTACTTGGCGGCATGGTTTTGTCTAGTGGGTGGTGACAAGCCACGGCCGAAGCCTACCACCAGATTTTACTGCTCGTTTAGCACCACCCAGGGACCACGTACAAGGCATCGAGGGCTAAACCTTGCGGACGCGAGCAGTTTTCAGTCCCCTTAAAGTCACCTCTGTGTTAACCTTTGTATTTAATTTTTAACCGACTTCCAAAAAAGGAGGAGGTTCTCAATTCGTCTGTATGTTGTTTTTTGTGTCTTTGTTACACGATATTTCAGACAATTAAGACGCAATTTAAAAAAATCATATTATTATATAGGATACTTCGTGGTTGGTCCCATATAAATTTCATCGAAATCGGTTGAGTACTTCATTGAGAATTACAAATTATTGAAACAATATGTAAGATTTTGGAGAATGTTTACGTGGATGACACTATAAGTTGGCCAAAGCTTTGACGTGAAGTCGGTTTTTTTAATCAACTAGTTGCGAAATACAATTCGTTCCATAAAAAGTTGACAAAGTTTAATTATATCACAAGCATTTTGCCAATTTATGAAAATTTGGTGAATACAAAGGGCTCTTTTCATCCGGCTTCAAGAAAAGAAGGAGGTTCTCAATTTGTCTGTATATTTTTTTTTATGTTTGTTGTTTGATGTAATAAAAACTGGATAAGAAAAATCTTGTGTACTTTAAGATATCACATTTTAAAATAAGATACAATGGTTTTAGATATTCAATAAAGCAAGGAAATAGAGACTCCAGTTTCATGCGTTTTTTTTTTGGTATAAGCACGTGTGCTTCGCATCCAAACAAACGAAGGTGCAACAGGTTAACCTTTTTACCAGTCCAGAGTTCATCAGGAAGAACGATTTTTAAGATAAATCGCTGTATTGGCAGCTTCCGCCCAGTCAGCTTTAGGTAGCTTAGCGTCTTGAAGCATTGTGCGCGCCTTTTCAATAACTGTCCTGTTGACTCTCTCCGCTAATCGAGTTAGGTACGGAGGTTTGGTGTACGATCCCATTTTGCGAAGAAAACTTTAATTTTGTGACCAGTTTGGTTTTCAAGATGCTTAAATTATATAAAGATTTCATAAATACCCAGACTCTGAAACATTACGTGCGGGAATCGAAACCGTAACCTCACGGCTTGCGTAGTATCGTTTTAGACCACTTTGACACAGAGGCTATCAATATGTAATTCCAGTTCAACAACAACTGACGTTCCATTAGTCTCTCGTTACCAAAATATCCTTCACTTTTTAACACAATGCTAAATTTAGTTTAAAAGGTTACACGCATCTGCAAAACAACAAGAAAGCCCTCATATACAGGGTGAATTTTAATTAGCGTATCACCTTTTGCAGGCAACCTCTCCACATCAATCCCAACAACATTTTCCCGCAAGAGGTGATGAATTAATTAAAATTGACCCTGTATAATTATTGAGAACGACAAAAATGGAGATGTTTTATCAAGTTTGCAGAATGAGTTTGTGTATTATGAGAGTTAAGGAAACCGAATAAAAGTCATTTTAAAAGGCTGTAACATTTATATGTAAACACGTTATAATTACTTTAATTATATACCTATACAATGTATACACCGACGTAGAAGGATATAGAAAAAATTACAATATAATTAAAAGACTAATGAATGCACAAAGGTTCTGCTTATTTTTAACCTGATGTTCAGTGAAGATAAGACCGATGATGGAAGTACATGGGCTTAGGAAAGAACTGGCTCCTCATACAATACTGCCGGAACATATCGTCGCCACAGCGTATATATTTGGAGGCAGATTTTATATGAAGGTAGCCAGTCGGACCCTGACAGGATCCTACCACCACGCGGATTAGTTGCCTTTTACGACACGGTTATCCAGGGGCGGTAGTACTATTCCAAGCTGACTCCTGAAATCGCTGAAGACGCTGAAGACCTGTGGCTGGAGTGATATAAAAAAATCGGAGTCGAACTCGCACACGAAGAGTCCCACGGTACCGGACCTTTCGTGCATTTTACCCTTTGAGTGCGGAACTCTAAACAGCAGAGCAAAATTAGTTCGAACGTACTACATAATATACATACATAACTTCACGCCTGTATCCCTTATGGGGTAGGCAGAACACTAGAAGTTATAAAATCATCTGATGGCAATTTGACAAAGGAGGTATTATAATTGTGGAGAGAGACTATTGCAGTGACAGGGGGACAGCCTAACGCCGACACGAAACGTACTAATAAATTATTTATGTAAGTTTTATGTTGATTTATTTTCTATAATCACTTACCAAAAAATGCAAATCATGGTTCGGGATAATTAAATTATGTACGGTAATGGCAAATTAAAATATTGCGACGATAAGTATAAAATGTATGACGTAAAGTTATATTGTTTTATCGTTTGATATACAATAATAATAAACACGAGTTACTAGAGAAACAAGCAACAGGTACAAGATTTTGAAATAAATAACTGCTCAATGAGGTTTTCCAAATAAGTACATTTATAGGGAATTTAATAGAATTATAAATATTAAACCTATTTATAAATCAGCAACTTTGCATCAAACGGATCCGTAAATAGTGCTAACAAATTCAATTAATTAGCTATATTGACGATATTTGACGACAATTGACGACCACTTTGGCGTTGGGGTAAACCCACGGAGGAAGTGGGTAAACCTATCTGCCTCAGACGCCAGTGGTTGCGGGTTCGATCTCCGCACGGAACAAGAAAAAAAAATATTCCGTGTCTGGGTGTTTATCTATTTATGTATTTATATTCTAGGTTCCCCCCTAGTTCGCTACATGTTATCCCATAACATTTTTTTTTTTTTTTCCGCCACAGAAAGCTTTACTACCGACTTGACACCCCTAAGGGAGCCACAGAAGGAGAGGAGGTGAATGCTTGATGCACGAAGAGGGGACCTTTGGGGGACTACCCCGCCAGCCAATCCCTAACAGTGCGGGACTCACCGAACCCAGCGTTACCCGCTAAACACCCCCTTTGCTGAGGCGTCCCGAGTTGGGTAAATCTCATCATCTGAACGACAGCCAATTGGAGTCAGAGGCTGCGTACCGGGCGTCCCAAGAGACAACCCGTCACGAAAGCTTATCGCCGGACCGAATCTGTAACAATAAAAATTGAAAACGACGTCGTAAGAGTTATAAACACATGTTGTGTGAATTAATTGTTAAGAACAACCTAGAACCGGTTGGCTTGTTGAAGCTTCCTCACGAGGGAGGCGTGCTTGGATAGGATGGGGAGAGCATCGGCGAGAGAATCCTGGCCGGCGTTAAGTGCAATGCCGAGCTCAAGAATCTCGTCGATAGGAGCGACGGTGACCCAGAACGCCAAGCGATCAAAACTGACCTTCGCGTTCTGTACCGCGGGTTGGGCGCCCAGCCCAAGCGGTAGGAGTGACGTTCGAAACGGGTTTCGATGCGCATTCCACGGCCTGAGGGGCCTTAGCTTGAGGGGAGCCCTTAGGGGTCTGGGGGCGGTGTCTGCAATTAAGGGGATCGGCCGCCGCTTTGGAACGGACCGAGCGCGGCGCCTTAGGGCACCCGCGATAATTCGCCGTGTGGCCGGACTGGCCGCACAGGACGCAAGACGGATCTGTCGAGGACTCAAGGTTGCGGGAGACCTCCTTGGTGGAATGATCCTCTAGGCACTTAAGGTTTGGCGAAGCAGTTATGTGCCGCATGACCATAGAGTTGGCAGCGGTGACATTGACCGTTGTGACCTCTGTTGTGAGGTTTTTCAACTCGGATTTGCGAGAGGCCGCATACAGTGCGGGCCCCATTGCGAATTAGGGAGTTCCCAGCTGTGTTATTCGTGAGAATAACAAGCGCAAGGGGAAACTGTTTGCCTCGTTTGCTGTGCAACTTGTGCACGGACTCAACGGGGAAACCTTGGGATTTAAGATCCTCGGCGATAAGGTCGTTCGATAGCTCGAACGGTACGCCCCTTAGGATAACGCGGGCTTTACGCTCTTCCGGGAGAGCGTAAGTATGATAGGCGAATTGCCTTTGAGTTAGCAGGGAAGTCAGATTCCTGAAGTCGAACAGAGTACACGGCTCGATCTTAATGAAGGCACCGGTGTTGGTTGCCTTCTTGTAATTGATCTTGGGGGCAGTCAGACCCCCCGAACAGAGAGTCGAGACCTGTCCCCAAAGATGTTTATCCCGAAGGAAGACAGGGGGAGGGGGCTTAGAGCTCGGGGGAGGACCCTCGGGCTTGGGACGCGGGTCAACCTTTCGGCGCATTGCCGCCTTAGGGGCTTCAGCCACCTTAGGGGCCGCTACCGCCTCGGGAGCCGCCGCTGGAGAGGGCGTGGGAGGAGCGGAAGAAGCAGTATTCTTCTTTTTCCTATTAGAGGACTTTTTACCTCGGACTGGGGTGAATTGAGTATCGTCCGTAACAGTGTCATCCGAGTGGGACGCACTGACGGGCGAAGCCTTGCGTTTAGACGCAGAGGATTGGGCAGAAGACTCGGCAGACTCGGATTTGGAAGATTCCGATTCGGAGATGCCGTCCATGTACTCTGAGAGGCCAGGAGACACCGTAGAGCGTTGGGACTGGGCATCGAAACCCGGGGGGACCTGAAGGGTCTGAGCGGCTTGAGCCTGAGCGACTTGGGCCTGGGAGGCCACCAGCGAGCTATGAAGCTGCTAAATTGTGGCTTGAAGGCGTGCTTCTTGCACGTGAAATTGGGCAGTAAGAGCAGCCGTAGCCGCCTCAACACGAGCGGCTATGCGCTGCTCTAAGGCTGCATTGAACTTAGCTCCGAGATTCGGATCAACCTGGAATGGTGGAAGAGGCTGGAGGCCTGGATAGGGCTCCATGATGGAGTACCCTCTGAAAGGTTGACCGTGCCGATGAACGGCGAACGAGCCTAACCTGACGAAAACTGATGCCGGCGAACGGCGGCGGAAGCTGAAAAGAGGGGGTGCGTGCTCCTAATTCGAGCAGGCACCTAACCGTCCCCCTGGGAAAGGCCCAGTGCAATGGGTTCGGGTCTGCCGGATTTGTTAGCCCTGGAGAGCTAATAGCGTTCGGCTAATAGCGTTACGCTAACGAGCTTCGTTGTCACCGTAAGGTATCAACTCGTTCAAACGCGGAACTCGGAAGTTTGTTTAAAGTTCGTCCTTTTCAGCACGAAAATCACTCAAACTTCCCAGTTATATGATAGCGAAGTTCGCGAATGCGTCGTTAGCACGCAAGTAGCGCCACTGTCGCAAAACGGCACTAATACGCGGCAATACCGACCGGAGAGCCTCGGAGTCGATAAGCGGTACAACGGAACGATAACGATAAGGGTCCTGCCGAGTCGACAAGTCCCTTATCGATAGAGACGGGGAGCACTGAAAGCACGATAAACACGAACTCGATCCCATAACACAAGCTATGCTTACTTTGGGGCCCCATGTAGTTGGTGTGATTGTCTGGGGATTTTATTTATTTTTATTTTTTATATATGAATGGTGCTAAAAGGTCTATTAATAGTGCAACTCACGCTATAGACATTTCAAAGAACTGACATAGTTGTATGAAAACTAGCAACATGTTAACTCCAAAGCGATAGTTATTTCGTGCTGTTCGGCTATGTTATAGTCTATGGTAATAGTTATACTGTTGAAAGTTATTTTTATTTTTTTACAATAATAGACTTTATAATTACACAAGACTTTCTAAATAATTAATAAGTTTGTAATAAGTCTTGTTTGATTCTGAGATAAAATTAATCGTGCAAATCAAAGTTGTGCATGCATTTCACGATAGTTTACTTAGTGCTTTCAATAGTTACGCATGTGAAACACATCGGCTAGTTTCTGAATAGAACTAAAAACTGGAGGAGTATGCACACACATTGATAATATGATTGTTGAGTGAATTCATGTGTGAGGCCTTATGTATGTGTGTGTGAAAACATAATCTATATTGCGGATAGGTGGCGCTATTTGACTTTCAAAAAAAAACCATCGAATCTCCTATCTAGGAACCTGTATATATGTTGTAACCAGTGGTGCAACTAACAGCGACACGACTGCTACTAACATTAAAAAAAACTCATAATTGCTTTCCTCATTTCAGTTTGACGTGTGCCTGATTAGATAGACTAACAAAAACTTGCCCTGTTCTTTACTTTTGACAGAAAAATTACCATAGATAAAAGGTATTTAATATTTAGCACGCTACATAGATACTCAATAATTTAAAACCACTTGCTTCATAACTTAACAAACGTTGACATGAAATTCAAGTTGTTCTTATTTTTTCTTCAAATATCATCAATTTACAGTCTCCCCAATAATGTTATTCAAGTAAACAACGTTAATTCGGCAAACCGAATAACATATAATGTAGATAACCAAATAGAAATATTTAAAAGGATTTTAATCGAGAACTTAATTGCAACCAGTGACAGTTTAAAAACTATTTCAAGTTTAGAATACGACGATGAATCTGAATATGAAAATACCGATGAAAATTCTTATCAAAAACGAAACACAGACGAAACTTACGAAAAAGGTAACAAAGATATAGAACCTCTCTTGTTAATAAAGAGGTTGGATGAAAATAAAGCTACGAAACCTTCTTACAAGAAAGCGGGAAAAATAAAACGTCAGGCGCCATCTTTACCTGGAGGAGGCGGCTCTGGTGACACGCAAGTGATAATGGGTACCTTCCAGGCAGTGACCAGACCAGTCAATCTGGGTCCGCTTGGAGGACTCCTTGGAGGAGGGTCTCAGTCGAGTCAAGTGGAGGAACAAAAATCTGAACAAAACAATGTGGAACAAAATAACTAAAGCTTTGTTAAAATATTCTGTCACCATACGACTTCAGCAGCGTATTTTTAGTTTATTGATACTGATTTGCAAGTTTATATGGGGAATATAAAATACCCTAATCTGTCTATAGTAATATAATCTATACAATTAAAATAAAACTGAATATTTTAATTGTTTGTTTGAATCTTTCATCGATTAATTACTTAGTATACAGGGTGACTGGTGGGTCACTTTCCAAATTCGAGGACGTGATAGTTTGAGATCATACATGGAGACAAAAAATAATACAAAACATAAATATTTATTTATTTATTTATTCAAAAAAGACATGCCAACAACATATATACAATCAATCACAATCATAGGTCTAAAATGTCTTAATTCTAATATATATGTCAATTCTAGGCACATACAGCATTCTCAATATTTTGCGCATACCCTACCTAACGAGACAAGATATTTAACAGCTAAAAATTTAAATAACATCGAACTAAATAATACATAATTAAAACATACAACATTAAAATATAAATTAAAATACAAAATGTCAAAAACGAAAAAAAAAAGACAAGAAGAAGCGAGAACCAAAACCAACGAACATCCGCGAAGCACCAGTATGTATCAATTAGTCAAGCAACACTTTGAGCAACAAAATAACAAAAATAATAGAAATAAAAATTATAATAATGAAAATGAATGATCTATGTCAAAATAAATACAATCAGAATTGAAAATACTACAGTAAACATGGTCATAAATTTTTTTTTTAATTAATCTCTTACTTTAAATTTAATAAAAAAGATGTCAAATCAAAAAAAAAAAAAAAAATTAAAATTTATTATTTGATTAGTAAACTTAACCGAAAGTTAAAGAATTCATTAAGCAACGCATGGTTACACTGGTACGGACGTTCGCACGGTGCTATCAACACAGAACAGGTAGGTAGGTATAGACGGCTTCAAGTATGGTCGTAGGCCTAGTAAAACTATTTATTTATTTTTAATTCAGCTGAAAAATTAAGCCTTTTTTATATAAGATCATAAATCGGAATCGAGTACAGAGTGCTATCCTTCAATATCTTAAATTTGTTACCAGTCACCCTGTATATTAAAATGGTGACTAAAATTTTCTATCGAAATTATAAAGAGATCTTCAATAGTTCACATTTCAGTTTGTAAAGTTTTCGCTTCCACAAAGTTTCAACAACAGCTTAGCTGTATTACATTTTTTTAATTTAATGTAACATTTTAACTTTTTTTTAAGGTTCGGTTTTATTCTGAAAATTATTGGTTTTGAATTATCTTTAACCAATAATAAGTAACCCTGTATATAGGGTTACTTATTATACAATGTGTTAGGGTTCCGACTTTTGATACTTTACCTACGTGATATACATCAAATTTCATCGACAAAAGTCACCTTAGGGGGGGGCGCACCCCTCACCCCTCGTGATGGGGGTGATTTAAAAATTTCGTTTCTCTGGTTTGCTTTAAGTTCGTAAAACCATTTTTTTTTCATATTTATTGTGTGTATCTTGTTGAATTACATCTCATTTTAAAGCTTATTAAATTTACCAACTTTTGATACCACATTCACTAAAAAGTCATAAGAAGAAAAGAATTAATTTTAATGACTTAGAAAAAAAATCTTACTTTTTTGTAGTATTTTTTTAGTTTTTTGTCATTAAAAAAAAAACGAAGCCCTTAACAATGCATTTTTTTCTTCTTAACTAGTACTATTTGAGTTTATCTTTCTAACGATGCCAAAATTTAGGCCCGGTTCAGTAATTAGTTAAAAGGAAACACGAAATTAAAATATCAAAAGTTTATTTTACTAAGGTAATACGTCCTAGTTACAAAATTTAAGTACTATCAAGACTCGCGAGTTAAAGCGCGCGCGCAATGCGGTAGCAGGTTGCTTCAGGTTTTCGCCTGACTGCCTCTGCGCTCGCTGCGTTGGCGAGGGATGATCAGGGCGAGGCCCGTGCCGAAAGGCTAGAGCGCACCAATCACGTCGCCCCGCGCATCGTACGAGTCGAAACATGAATCTCTTTCAGTCTAATAGTGAATGAGATAACAATACTAAGGTACTGGTTAGGATTTCTACTTCCTAATCAGTTGTCCTTCGTTTCTCGTTGCGATTGCTACAAAGTTTTACTTTCGAATTTAGCTAAGTACTACTTACTCGATACTATGGCAGTTAATTATTCACCAAGTGAAGTGGCCGACATTGTATTTATTTATGGATACGCCAATGGAAACGCTGCGGCTGCTGTTCGGGAATATCGAATTAGATTCCCTACAAGGCGCATACCTTCTGCTCCAACTTTTGCAAGCGTTTTTGCAAGATTGCGCACTCATGGAATCCGACAGCCGCCTAATGAACGTGCTGTTGTGGGGAGACCAGACATGGAAGAAGAAATCATTGAAATGATTGCCAGTGACCCGCGACTTAGCACTAGAAATATTGCCAGAAGACTTGGGATTTCGCATTGGTCGGTGTGGCAAGTTCTACGTCGGGAAGGATTACGGCCGTTTCATTTTCGTCGAGTTCAGAATTTAATTGAACCAGATTATGCTGCTCGCTTTGTGTTCTGTGCGTGGCTTAATAGGAAAGTGAGACATGATGCAAACTTCGTGCGGCGAATATTATGGACTGATGAAGCCAAATTCACAAGAGCTGGGATAACCAACCACCGAAACCATCATTTGTGGCTTAATGAAAATCCCCATGCTGTGAGGCCCGCCTCGTTCCAACACGAATTCTCAATCAACGTGTGGGCAGGCATTATTGATGATGAGCTGCTAGGTCCCATCGTCTTACCAGACAATCTTAATGGTGAGAGATTCTTGGAATTTCTAAGAGGGGATTTCCTACATGAGCTACCATTGGAGTACAGACGTGAACGCCGGTCTTTTTATTTGCAAATGGATGGAGCTCCTGCCCATTTTGCCCGGAATGTACGAGCATATGTGGATGAACACTACACCCCCTGGATTGGAAGAGGAGGAACAATTGCCTGGCCGGCTCGTAGCCCTGATTTGACACCTCTAGATTTCTTCCTGTGGGGGACCATGAAACAACGGGTTTACCTAGAGGTGCCTACAACAAGAGAAGAGCTGCTGCAAAAAATTATGACCGCAGCTGATGAATTAAAAGCCGACAGAGCTATGATTAAAAGAGCTACACAACAAGTAGCATTAAGGGCTACTTCTTGTTTATTAAACAATGGTGGTCACTTTGAACAATTGTTAAATTGACTTAAAATCGGCAAAACTAAATAAAAAAGACATTGTAAATTTCGTGTCTTTTATTTTGATGTCATTTTAGCTTAGCAGTTAGGACTGTTTCTTTGAAGTTAAACTGTCGTATTCTGTATCGTTAGAAAGATAAACTCAAATAGTACTAGTTAAGAAGAAAAAAAGGCATTGTTAAGGGCTTCGTTTTTTTTTTAATGACAAAAAACTAAAAAAATACTACAAAAAAGTAAGATTTTTTTTCTAAGTCATTAAAATTAATTCTTTTCTTCTTATGACTTTTTAGTGAATGTGGTATCAAAAGTTGGTAAATTTAATAAGCTTTAAAATGAGATGTAATTCAACAAGATACACACAATAAATATGAAAAAAAAATGGTTTTACGAACTTAAAGCAAACCAGAGAAACAAAATTTTTAAATCACCCCCATCACGAGGGGTGAGGGGTGCGCCCCCCCCTAAGGTGACTTTTGTCGATGAAATTTGATGTATATCACGTAGGTAAAGTATCAAAAGTCGGAACCCTAACACATTGTATACAGTGTGTTAGGGATTGGATTTCTTCTGTATTTTCGGTTTAATTAATACAATTCAGAAGGTTGAGGTTAACCGGAAAAGGTCGGCTGGAGGGCCATTCTACTTTTTAGTGCCCAAAAGTTGGTCTCCGGTAAACTACACTGTCTCATAAACAAAAATGAATTTGTATATTTATAAGAATAGTAATAAATTTAAAACTAGGAAAGATAATCATGATAAAAATTACTCTGTAAAGACTAGGAACGACACTAAGTTAGCGTTTCCCAAATTAAGGCTGGCTAAAAGCAGCAAATCATTTATTGGAATGTCAATACGTATATATAATAAAATTCCAAAGTCAATTCAATCCCTGTCATTCAATAAATTTAAAGCAGTCATTAAAGACACTCTATCTCGAAAAGCTTATTATAAAACTAAAAATTATTTAGACGATAAAAGGCATGGGATTAGCACAGTACAGGATATTTCAAAAAGTTTCTAATTAGGTACTTATTAATTTTGTTTTCAACACACTTGCTCGTAAAGTGAGCCTTATTGTATTGAATTTAGAACTATAAACTGGGCTATAAATCACACGTGCATAATATATTTATTTATTTATTTATATATAGTTCACCAACGCAGTGGTCACCAAAACAAGGTTTAACAAAGAACATAATATGATATTGTGATACAATTCTAGCGCCACCACACTTATAGGTGAAGACAGCATGCAGTAAAGTTTTGCGAAAAGTAACAATTAAATAATAGAACAGAAGAAAATGATAAAATTACATATTGATTCAAAAAATTAAATAAAATTACAAATTGATTTTAAAATATAAGCACAAATTTTTTAAAACATTGGTCATCAAAAATAATCAAAATACTTAAAATAAAAAGACGAATAGGTAAAATTAATAATAAAAATAAAATTAACAATGTCAACGTTGTAAAAATACGGGGGAAGAATAATTTGAAATTTATAAAATACTAAAAGTCACAGTAAATTCGGATGTAGTAACATATAAACAAAGAATAAAGAACAAGAAAACAATCATTGAAGTGCGCTCCTTATCTTACTCTCACTGTCATAAAAAAAGTCAATGAGCCCTGATTTGGTGAAAGTATTGCATTGTCTAGTCGCCCGAGCGAGAGGAGAGTTGAAAGCCAAGTTAGACATTGACCCCTTAAAATAAAATAGATTGAATCTTGAAGTCCTAGGAAGCCTACTGGGCGCGGATAGTGAGAGTGCAGACAAAAGAGTTGAACAATCGATTTTGTTATTTAGTAATTTATGAAAAAATAGTGTGTCGAGCTTAATTCTACGATTTGTGAGTGTATTCATATGAAAATGATTTAGTCGGTTTTCGTATGTCAGTAAGGTTTTCGCTAGGTTACATGAGTAAGTGAGGTGCCAAAGAAAGCGTTTTTGAATACGTTCAATTCGCTTTTTGTGAACTTCATAGAAAGGGCTCCAGACTACGCTACCATATTCTAGTCCACTACGTACCAAGGCATTATATAGGGTTATTTTAGTCTTGGAAGATTTAAAGTTTTTGCAATTACGTAGTAGGAAACCTAGGTTCTTAAAGCCTTTTGAAGTTATATTATTTATATGACTGTGGAAATTTAGTTTGCTGTCGAGAGTTATGCCCAGATCGCGAATCTCACTTACGACTGCCAACGCATCACCATTGATTTTGTATATTGGAGCCTGGAAATTACTTTTTCTTGTAAATAATATCGACGCACATTTGGACACATTAAGCGTCATGTCATTTCCAACGCACCAATCTACCAATCTATTCAGGTCCTCCTGTATTAATAGAGTATCAATATGCGTCTGGATGGAACGGGAGAATTTTAGATCATCAGCGAAAAGGTGGTACTTACAGTTTTGAAAGCATTCGCCAATATCATTGATGAACACATTGAAGAAAAGGGGCCCGAGGTGTGAGCCTTGGGGCACGCCGGAATACACGGGGAAATAAGCTGAATTGTGGCCATTAACAACCACCGATGATTGTCTTCCTCTAAGGTACGACTTACACCAACCGAGCAAGGGTTCGGCAATGCCGTGAGTTTCGAGTTTTGAAATAAGAATCGAGTGGTTCACTTTGTCGAAAGCCCTGCTAAAATCCGTATAGATGGCGCTGACAGAAGCACGCTGGTCAAGGACAGAAGAAACTTCATTGACAAAGGATACCAAGTTGGTAGAAGTGGATTTTCCTTTCATAAAACCGTGCTGTTGAGAAGTAAGAATGTTCTTAAAGTGCCAAGAAAGAATTGGATGTAGCGTCTTCTCGAACACCTTAGCAAAGATAGGTAAAATAGATATTGGTCTATAATTATTAATTAAGTTTTTATTACCACTCTTGTGCAAAGGTACGATTAAAGCTTTCTTCCAGATGTTTGGAAAAGAAGCCGTCGACAAGGACTTATTAAATATCAAACATAAGGGAAGTGCCAATGCTGAAGCACACTTTGCAGCAAAAATGGAAGGTATGCCGTCGGCACCGGCACCCTTAAAGTGGTCAAGTCTTTTTAATGTTTTGTAGACCTGATCATTCCTGAATTTAATGATATTCAAGTAATTGCTCGATTGTAGTGAGGGCTTATCAGTGTCGGTGTGTCTGAAACATTTAGTAGGGTTGTGATCGTAAGCTGCGGCAAAATGACGACAGAACAGCTCAGAAACATCCTGGTTGTTCGAGGCATATTCACCCTCAAAGACCATTTGCGCAGGGAAATGACTTTGCCCCATCTTTTTGGACTTAATGAATGACCAAAAAAGCTTGGGGTTAGACTGCAAATTGCGTTCCAAGCCAGCAATATACGATTGGTAGCAGTGTGTTTGCAGCTTAGAGCAGCGTTCCTTGGCATAATCGTATGAAAGTCTGTCACGAGGGTTATGGTTGAATTTAAGGAGTTTTTTACGATATTTGTGCTTTTCGCGTAAGAGATTTTTAAGTTCAGTGGTATACCATATCGGAAATTTTGAGCAACGAGGTTTGGATTTAGGCACATACATAGCTATAGCGACTCTAATAAAATGATAAAAAACAGTAACCATATCGTCTACTGTCGCACAACCTAAGAATTCTTGGTTCCAATTAATCTTCTTGAGATAAAGGCAAATCGACTCGTAATCGGCTTTGTGGAAACAAAGGTGAGATTCCTGGCAAGCGGGCAAATATGCATTTGAGTTAAAAGCTAAAGCAAACTGTAGAGGCGGGTGTAAGGGATCAATGACTGTCACAGGTGATACGTTTTCAATTAAATCGGTTAAGTGCAGATTACTGAGTACCAAATCGAGTTGTTTGTTCTTGTTGTTAGGGATGTGATTATATTGCTTAAGATTTTTTTCGGAGATGAAATCTAGTATAATACGTGAATATGGGCTATTCGTTGTTTCGAAGCTACAGAGACCTTTATCCTCATGGCACGAGTCATTTTTCCACATAACCGAGCTGAGGTTAAAATCTCCCGCAATAACGCAATTATCAATATCATGTAAATCTAAGACGTTGCTTGCGCTATGAATATATTCATCAAGTATATGTTTCTGTATTGGCGGAGGAAGATATACAGCGCAAACGTATAACTCCTCAATTCGTCCAGTCACGGTTTTGATCTGCACGCCCACCCAAAGATCCTCACAACGCGATTCAAAGTCGTGAATCCG
The DNA here is from genome assembly GCA_944452665.1 of Stenoptilia bipunctidactyla. NCBI lineage: Eukaryota > Metazoa > Arthropoda > Insecta > Lepidoptera > Pterophoridae > Stenoptilia > Stenoptilia bipunctidactyla. The sequence continues at coordinate 715,323 of OX101737.1, read as the reverse complement.
ACGAGACTGAAAATCCCTAGATACAGCTATAAGTACTCCCCCACCATTTTTTTTGCTATGAAAACCACTAGATTCCCTATCGCGTCTGTAAACAACGTAGCGATTATTATCGAAAAGTTCCGCATCGAATACACTGCTATTAAGCCTTTCCGTTAGCACATAAATGTCAAAATTGTTACATACAACGTTATTAAAAAAGTCAACAGTTTTGGTTCTTAGACCTCTTACATTTTGGTAATAAAAATGAATCATAATATTTACTTAACAACAATTTAAAAAAGAAATATGAAGGTACGAATAAGCTTAAGTTAAAAACTTTACAAAATAAATAATATTAATACGAATTGTTAAAATTATATTAATTAATAGTAGATAAGTAACTTAATTATTAATTATCAGTATAAAATATAAAGTCTTAACACAGGCGCTTCAAACACTCACTGTTTTTAACTAGAACGTATGAAGAGGTTTCTGACTTCCGCACAAACACTTTGCCGTCACGGACCCACACAAACTTATACTGAAGTTCCCTGGCTCTGATGCGAGTAGCGGCATGTAGGGACTTCACTTCCGAGGTCAGGTGCTCAGTGACAAATATAGGAGACTTTTTGTTCCCGCCGATACCTAGATGACCGCTGTTTAGTTTGTCCGTAGGGTGGTTTTTATTATATGTTGCCACCGCCGCAAGGTAGGTGTCGCGCAGTCGCCGGCTTCTGAATTTAACTAAGATGGATCGCGGTCTGGGGCTTTTAGTGTCAAGTTTCGCAATCCTGCTGCAGTACTCCAAATCCGTCTCAGTAATTGGACACTTAACTACAGTTGCTAGTTGTCGTACTATATTATATATTTTTTCGTTACTATGTTCCGGTACGCACTGAATCTCTATGTTGTTGGTGCGGGACAATAATTCCATATGTTGAACTTTACTGGCTAGTTCCCGGCTAGAGGCTCGAAGCTCGATATTATCTTTCCTAAGCTCGTCGATGATTGAGTTTTGTCTTTCGTTTTCACTCTTGAGACTTTCAAACTCGGCATTAAAGTATGATAAAGAATCGCTCAAGCTTGCGACTGTTGCTCGAATGTCGCTAATTTGGGTCTTAAATTGACTTTGTAGCTCTTCTCTAATAATTTCCCTTAGACTTTGTTCAGATATACAGTTACAATTATTAGATTGAGCTGTACGAGACTTAGTACGCTGCGTGACGTTTTCTTGTGGCAAATTCGTTTCAACGTCGATTGCCTGCGACAAAAGGGTAGGGGCGCAAGAGCGTACGGGCGTGTTTGAATTATCGCCCCGCTTTGGTTCTTTACACCTACAGGATGGACACACCCAGTGATCTTTAAAGTCCTTAGTAAGTGCTGCGTAATCTACTTTACTATAATTCATGCACGTATAATGGTATTTATCCACACACCTAGAACAATGCAGAAACTGGATTCCCCTCTGTTGATTAGGGCATCCAGAGCACTTGCTTGCCATAACTAAAGTAGATAGATAGGTATCTTAAAGTTTAATTTTGAGCTATCAAATAACACTCACTCAGAATGGTTGCTATGTGCGTTGCAGTTGAAAAGGTAACGGTCGGCGTCGGGCGATCGAAGTCCAACACGAACAAAGCGCCTCAGGCTCAGCTTCAATTGTGAACGTCGCGCCCAAAAGGGCTTAAGTGCCCCAAAAATAGCGGCGCTTACGCGTTTATGTTACAAGCGCAGGGATTTCGGTTGATAATTATGATTTTTATTGATTTAACACTATAAAAACTTATTAACTTTATAAACAGTTTATGCACTTGTTTGATTGCAACTTAGATTTTATAATTGCTATATATTAGCGCACAAATCACAACTTTGAATACTTCAAATCGATTTAAATAAAATTAAAATTTCGAAAACGATGTTACTCGCTCGCTGGTTTGGTTGGAATTCCAAAATATATTGTGCCCTAGTGCATAATATAATGAATCCTACAAAGTTTAACTGTACCTTAGTGCAAATTACATGCGAGTAAACAGAGCATATTTTATTGATCCGGGTTATACATTAAATGTATGAGCGCGCGCGGACAGGCGGCGCGCGGACACGTGCAGCAGCAGCACGGCGCGGCGCCTCCAAGCAACAACAGCGTGTGTACGTGTAATGGGACAGGGTTACTGACGCGCAGCAGCTAACAGCTGTTTCAAATAAATTTTATGACCACGTATGTCTGTCTTTTACTCACAAGTGTGTTGAAAAACGTCGTATGTAACTCGTGAGCGTTGCTAATTACAGTCTCGGCTCATTATTAAGTAATGTAGTTAGCAACTTAGCTCACTTGTTACATAATATACTATTACGGCTTGGCTGTGCAGTATGACATGTGGCATACTGGTGACTGTTCCACTCACTTAATTTCTTGTCAAGACAACAGTAAGAAAGTCATGCTCCCTTAGTGCACCATAGCACCATGCAACGGGTGCTACTAGCGGTGTCAGGTCGTTTTGCTGATGATACTACGACTATTTTATTCCATTATTGTTTAAATACTCTGGTCCCAGTTTGTCATGTTCGTTTTGTGCATCCATAGCTCAATGCACCTACTATGTAAGTAATTTGGTTGTGGCATAACATTGGCTCTCACAATTAGCTGTCCTGTATTTGTTTTTTTTTTTTTTTTTGATGTCATGATTCATTTGTACTGTACCTATTTGTATTAATTCGTATAGTGCTGACTGAAAAAGAGTGTCAAGAGGGTTTTTCCGCCGGCTTTTTTTTGTTGGCTCTTGGTCTACTTTAATATCTTATTCAATAACTATCAACACCTTGTTCAAACCGAAGTACTTTTTATTTTTTTTATTTATTTAAATAAGGCTTACCAACTAAATACATAAAATCACATTTCATAAAATACATAATTTACAAATGTATTGTGGTACATATGTATCTTAATTAAAGGTATGCACAACTTTTTCAAGAAGACATTTTTTTACGCGAGCCTAACATTAAAACAGAAACTAGGATGATTTATAAAAAAGAAGTTAAATAAATTTATTACAAAATAAACAACAATACTAAAATTAAAATCAAAGACAATTTTTGCAACATACATAAATACATTTTTTAAAGGAAGCTAAACTATCACAAAAAATATCTAAATTACTATTTTGAAATATATTATTGTAACTTTTCAACATTGTTAAAATAGGAGAGGAACTACCATATTTTGTTTTTCTCAAAGCCACTGAGAAGGGCTTATAATTATGCAGACGAGCAGCGACCCTAGGGGCTAATATATTAATCTGTTCTAGGAGAGACGGACAATCCACTTCATGGTTCAATAATTTATGCAAAAAAATCATGGACAGCTGTTCCTTACGTTGCCTAAGGCGCTTTGCACACGTAGCAACTTAAGTTTACAAAACTGACAACTTAGTTGAGGCAACCATAAATTTTTTTAGAAATTGCCACTTGCTACAACTAGAGAATCTGCAATTGATGCAACTGGTAACCTTGTTGAAGCAACTATCAATTTTTGTAAATGTTCTAAACCAGTTGCAGCAACCACAAATTGGCCTTTACGGTTCTTGCAATTTTATGTGAACCTGGTTTGTTAGGTGAGTCCACTCCATGGAACAATATACTCTCTTACGAGAGAAGAACGATTACTTCATACTTCGTAAATGCATACGTACAGCTCACTAGCGCTTCAGTTAATGCCATCCGCAACTTTTCAGTGTATTAATAGATCCACTTTACACAGTAGTAATCTATGCAGTCTAATACTCTAAGATATGAACTTAATGTATAATTGACGGGTTGAAAACCATTGGGGTATAAGTGGTACCTGTACAAAATGAAGAAAAACTGAATTTTGTAAATAGTTCAAAACTCTTTGGTAGAAGAGTTACAATAAAACACGTTATGTTTTTAGTGTCATTTACATCATTTACTTAATCCCCTTAATCAGTCCCTTTTCCAACCATTATCTTAAAACTACTGCACAAAAGCGTCAATTTCGCAAATAAACAAACAAACAATTACAAAGTATTTAGTGTCACTATCACAATATAAAGTGTAAATTTCGCACTGAACAAATAGCACTTCCGTAAAAACACACAGCTTACAGATTTTCAAATCAAAAATTTTACAGGTCTTCAAATTAAAAATGGGTTGCTGAAATTACGCAGTTAACGCAATGAACCGTTTTTACAAATGGCGTCAGTCAGTCGTTGGCGATGGATGATTGTTTGTCACTTTTGAGAAGATTGACATATAGACTTACGTCAAAGCAAAGTACTTTAAAGCTTTCTCATTCATACGTATAGATTTGTCGACAGCATTGGCTAATAAATTAGTAAACTCCCCCTGGTCCACTCAGTATTACGATGGACACCGGAGAGACAGCACTCGTTTACATTATATTACGTCGGCGTCGCCGACACGGTGGCAACTACAACAAATTATTCGCAGGAATCGTCGGTTTTGGATTCATCCCTTCTTGCAAGATAGGACTAGATTTATTAACATAAATGAGCTTCAGAAACATAATGACAAGTTTAAACAATATTTTAAAATGTCTGTTTACATATTTAATAAGTTATTGGAAAGTGATTTAAAACGACAGAATACAGTGATGAGGGAAAGTATATACCCCAAAGAACGACCTGCTATTGCTGATTTTAGAAACTTTTGTTAGCTGCGATTGTCAATTGAAAAAACCAGCAACTTAATCAAAGTTGCTAATTGCGAGTTGCTGCAATCAGAAACTAACTCCTAACTAGAATTGCTGTGTACGCAATTCCATTGTAATAATATATGAACAGGGAGTTGTCAGTTGCCGGTTGTCGCAACAAGGCGCATGAAGTTTATCGTCTGCTAAGCGCCTTAGAGATAACATGTTGAATTGGCCTAACCTATCAGAGTAACTCCTAACACTGCGGTAACTACCATTCATAAAAGAGATTCTATTAACAAACTTTCGTTGTATCTTTTCTATGCGCTGAATATTATTCTGATAGAACGGGTACCAAACAGAACTACAATAGTCATGTGACTACGTACTAGGGCAAAATACAAAACCTTCATTGCTGTAATAGACTTAAATTCTTTTGTGTTTCTGAAAATAAACGCCAACATTCTAAGGCCTTTATTGACCGTGTCATTTATGTGATGAGTGAACTTCATTTCAAAATCGAGAACAATACCCAAATCTTTAACCTGTTCTACTCTTTTTAAGATCGTTCCATTTATATTGTAACTACTAAGAAATTGAACTTTTTTTCGCGAAAATTTTATGTGACAACATTTAGTAGCGTTTAATGTCATACTATTGAGTCTACACCATTCCGTAACTCTATCCAAGTCCTCTTGGAGTTTTAACTGATCCTCACTATTCATAACTACTTTGGACAATTTTAAATCATCTGCGTAAAGTTGGAATTTAGAGTTATGAATGCAGTGTTTTATGTCGTCAATGAACATAACAAACAGAATCGGTCCGAGGTGTGAGCCTAGTGGCACTCCGGAAGAGAGATGAAACATCTTAGATGGAAAACCATTCACGACAACTCGTTGTATACGATCACTCAAATAAGATGAGAACCAGTTCAAGAGAGACCCATGTATACCAAAAGTGGTATTAAGTTTATGAATTAATATTGCATGATCTACCTTATCGAATGCTTTGCTAAAGTCAGTATAGATGGCATCAACTTCTTTTCCTGTGCTCATATCAGCAACTATTCCCTCAACAAATGTTAAAAGATTAGTTGCTGTGGAGCGTTTTTTAATAAAACCGTGTTGTTTGTCTGTCTCAGATTGTTTTATGTGCCAGGATAACACGGGACAAATTAAGGACTCAAAAACTTTGCCAAGAATAGGGAGAATACTTATAGGTCTATAGTTATTAACATCAGTTTTATCACCTGCTTTATAGATTGAGATGATGACGGCATCTTTCCACACCTTAGGGAATTTACCTTCTGAGAGAGGTCTAGTGTAAATTATATGCAAGGGAATAGCCAAAATTTTTGCACAGTTTTTAAGAAAAATCGGATGAATACCATCGCTTCCTGTGCTTTTATTGGAATCAAGTGACTTTAAAGCCTTCTCTATACTTTCTTTGGTTATATATAATTGGCATAGTGATGCATTGACGTCAGTTGTTATTTGGTCAGTTAAGTCAGTACTAGCAATCGAGCCATACGCCAAGGCAAAGTTGTCCGCAAAAAGATTACTAATGCTGTCACCGTCTCTTGCAATCCTGTTATCACAACTCATAACTGAAGGTATTTCACTTTTTACTTTGCGTTTATTTTTAACGTAAGCCCAGAAGTATTTTGGATTTTTAATGACATTACTGACAACGGTTTCTATATAGTTTTTGTAACACTTTTTCATCATTGCTGATGTTCGATCTTTCAAAATATTGTATTCTAAATTATCAAGGTCATTTTTATATTTTTTATAATTTTGTCGAGCTTTTTCTTTTTCGCGTAGTAATCGAATTAGATTAAGGGAAAACCATGGCGGATATTTCTTTTTATTAAGTTTCCGCATTGGCACATGTTTTCGAATAATTTCATTCAAGATAATATAAAATTTTGATACGACGTCGTCTATTTCGGAACATTCTTTAAATTCAAAATTCCAGTCCACTTCACTTAAGGTATTTCGTATGGCCTCATAATCTGCATGAAAGAAATTATACTTAGGTGTATTTTTAGGAGTTAGCATTCGAGGTGTTTTAAGGAATAAGACTATATGCAAAGGCGGGTGATAAAGGTCCACTCGAGAAATAATGTTTTGAGACTCATTTACCGAAATACCACAGCTGGAATTACTAAGAACCAAATCAAGGATCTTTTTTTGGAAGTTTAATACATGATTATATTGTTTTAAGTCAAAGGCCGACATAAAGTCAATAATGTCACAGGCCATCGAGCTGTCGTAATTGCTAGGACGCAGAAAAGCATCCGAAGATGACGACCACTCAATATCTCGCTGATTGAAGTCACCAAATAAAAATACGTTATCGTCCAAACCATCCATAACACTAGAACATTTACCTAAAAACTCTTCCAGATATATATGTCTTAGAGGGGATGGCAAGTAAACACAACAGAAGTGCAGTTTAGAAGTGCCTAAAATTAAGGTTACCCACAGGTCCTCGCATCTGATTTCGAATGCGTAATTTCGGTATGCTTGGATAGACTTTTTAACAGCAATAAGTACACCCCCACCTTCACAAGCCATGTCAAAAGTATTTGATGATCTGTCTCTCCTAAATATCTGATAGCGGTCATCGAAAATTTCGCTGTCATATATTCCGTCGTTTAGCCACGTCTCCGTTAACACTATCATATCAAAGTCGTTGGCTCTAACTTCCAGAAAAATATTGTTTAATTTTGTCCGCATACCGCGGACATTTTGATAATAAATACAGGGATTGAATTTTAAATCTAAAAACATTAATCACTATTATAATATAAATACCTATTGCCGAATCAAGCCAGGGTCTTCAATAACTCTTGATGAAGTATTACTTTCGCTGGGTGTTCATCGTCCTTGCGCAAAAAGATCTTTCCATTTCGCACCCATACATATTTAAATTTATGTTCTTTGGCCCATACTCTTGTTATTGCGTGGAGTGCTTTGTTAGCAGGTGTCAGATGCTCAGAGATGTAAATTGGCGACTCCTTGTCTCCATAACCCAGCAGTTTTGTATTTAATTTTTCCTTTGGATGAGATCTGTTGTATTTATACACAGCTGCAAGAAGATTGTCACGTTTCAGCTTACTGACGACTCTGCATATGACTGTTTTAGGAAAACTCGATGTCTTATTTTGTTTTTGTACTCGATTACAGGCCAAGATGTCAGATTCCGAAAGAGAAAACCCAATAATTTTGCTAATTTGCAACATTGTGTTTGGCAAGTTTTCCTGATTATGCTGAGGAAGACAGTGGATTTCGATATTATTTTGCCGCGAATCTTGTTCTATTGCCGATATTCTTAGTTCTAAGTCTTTGACCTTGCGTTGGAGCACTTCATTGTCAGATCGGAGCTGCTTATGTAGTATCCTGCATAAATACCTCTACTTTATCCTTCATGTCCTCAAATTTAGTATTCATGAAGCTTATGGATTCTTCGATGCTACTTATCTCCTTTCTCAGGGAAGAAAACTCTTTCTTAATTGCGCCTCTTACAATCGCTTCCAGCTCTTCTTGGAGGATAGCTTTAATAGTAGTTCGTAAAGAGACATCTTCATTCTCAAAATTTTTGCCACACCCTCTTGTCTTTTTATTAACATTTCGCGTTTCCTCAGATAAGGTATCTGTACAAAGTACATGGTTTTAAGGTAAATTGATGTGCTCACACAGCAATTTACCTTAAAACCATTGTCGTCAAAGAACTCTTACAAGGTGTGTCATCATTCTTTGCATGCCGCTGAGCAGATGAAATCTCTATTGAGCAATCAGGGCATTTCCAGTTTAATTGTTTTTTAAAGTTTGTACTGATAAGATTCACACATAGGTAATGGAAGTTCTTTTTACAGTGGGATTGACTACATGTAATTTTTTCTGAACTTTTCAGGGTGTTATTACATCCACTACAAGTAATATTGCTCATTTTGTTTACTTATTTGACCAAAAAAAATATTTGGATATATTTAGCCTTAGCACAAGTACGCTTGAACGCAGCACGAAAACGGTCGAGTAGCCAACCGACGTCTAAACGCAGCACGACGAGACGATGCATGTGCGGTGACTCACCGTTCCTCGTTGAAGCGGCCAATGTTCGTTAACCAAAATTTTGTAAAATGTTTTTGCTTGTAACTTTTGATTCCGCTTCAATATCACAATCCGGTTATCACTGTTTTTACGATAGATAACTAGCCTTCGTAAATATGGTAAAAGAAATATAATAATACAAGATTTAACTACGGTTTGGAAAATAAGTTCACAGAGCAATTAAAAACTCGCTCTCTTGCGCGGGGTAGCGGGGTCTTTTTCCAAAATTGTGACATCATTATACGGCCATTCGATGGTCTTTGATGAATAAAGAAGGTAGTTATGGGTGGCCCATTTTGGTACCGAGGTACACTTCGCGGTTTATAACACCGTACTAACCACTGAGTACAACTGCATTTACAGTTTTGGTCAAAGATGAAGTTTGGGCCAAGAAAAAAAAAAAATTTTGTGGGCTTCACGCGCAAGCCTTTTTCTCTCTAATATGTTATCTTTAACTGTCAAGTCGAACTGTCAACTTCGTGTTCATCAACTCGACTCGACATTTACTTTGTTTATTTTTGTTGTTGCTTCGACGGCTGGTTGCCACTCAACCCAAAAATTGAATTGAATTGTTGTTGCTTTGTTATTATTAATTATTCGTTAAGTATATATTAAAAAGATTATAGATTTCATCTTTTTGATAAATAAATCAGGAAAACACAGCACAGCAATCGAAAAGAGGGCACCCGGAACGCAGAAACGAACAGAATAAACATTTCTTTGAATAACAGATGGCCGCCATTTGAATATTTGCCAACAGAAGGGCAAAACGTCAGTGTCAAAACCGTTTTTTCTAAGCTGTGATCATGTTCACCGTGATTGTTTCCTTAGTTTGTTACAACTTTCAATAATTTATTTCATAAAGTTAATCCTCTTTTTTGCAAATATTTGCATATTTACGAGTTCCTTTAGTCTTCCCCTACAATTTGGTGCCCATGTACCTCACGGCACTAAAATGGGCCAGCTTGTATGACGGCAAATTGACCTCCTTTGTCACATTAATTTCATTTCCGATACTTCACCTACGTATAGTACTTTAAAGTTTATCGACAAAATACTATACGAAGATGGGTCGTAACTCTCACCCCTCTCATGACAGCCATTTTAAAATTTATTATCTCGAATTTCTACGAGTTCACTGAAACTCATTTTTTTCATGTGTTCATATCACCTCTATACTTATAACGCACATTAACACAAGAAAATTGTGAAATATTAGCAAGTTTTTCGTCTAATCCAAAGGATTTCGTGGACTAGTTCACATTACTTCTTAATAAAAATGATTTTATATGCTAGAATTATATCTTAAGATCCACGTAGAGCCTTGTTAAACTTGTTCTTCTCTTTTCACACGGTTTCACGATCAGAATGCCAGAGTAGCCTTCTCGTGTGCTATAGATCCTGGGAAGCCATCTCTGTGGCGCCTTCCTCTACTACCAGATTATTCCGGTCTACCTCATCTCCTGCACGCTGCTTTAAAGCAGGCATTTGCACTGGAGAGCAAATGTATGCAGTGATTGGGGGTGGCATCACAAAGAAGGCTTCACGTCTCAGTTGTTCAAGCTCAGAGGGAGTGAAAATGTTGGAACGCGTAATCCACCGAGTTCTATTAGCACAAAAGCGCGGTTCATGCGTGCTCGATACCCCGTTTCTCTCTGTTTTTGTCTCTCTTGCCCCGTAATACGCACACATGACGTTGGCGTTTTGTTGCTGCGTCCATCTCATGCGCCGTACTTCAGAGGAGGGCACCGATTGCGGGGGCTGTGAGGCCCCTGCCAGTGCCAAGCTCCCTGAAGGTGATGATGGTAGTGAGGACTGGGCTGTTGGTCGCCTCAGTCTCTGTGCGCTGGCGGATCGCATTTCGCCACGCCCCGGCGGCCCCCGGGTAGCGGTCCTATACGTACATTATTCAGTTTTGCCATAATCATTGTGTTAGCCACGTTAGCCATGCCAGTAGATTTTTATCCGTGTGTCCGCCCCCCACGTGATCAGATGGGCGATCAGGACGTGTGGTTGTTTTATGTGGCTGGCTCTATTATTATATATTTCTAAGTATCTGTTCACACGGCAACGTTTTTAAAACGCGGCGCTTTTTTATCCCCCAGTGCTGTATTTTCTTTTATCGTCGTCTAGCATCTATAGCAAGTAATTTATAGGAAACCATTTTAACGTCTCTCTTAATCAAGATTCGAAACAAAAGTGATTTTAAAGCGTCTGTACGAACAACCATACCGGAAAAAAATGCAGCGCTTAAAAAACTCTCGTGCGAACGAGGCCTACGGACATTTGAGTTCGATTTTTTCCGCGGTGGTTTCCCTAAGATAATATTTGTTTATTTGCTTATAATAAAAATAAAGAAAATCTTCGTGTGAATACTGACCCTTGTCCCTTGTCTTTGTATGAAGAGTATTTGCCATTGCACACATGCACAGACTTTGAATGTGTGCGTGATAAATCGCCTGTGTTGCAAACCAGCACAAAAAATAAATTATAACATTATGCTGAAAATAAATACATTTTAACACAAGTATCTATAATAATGTTTTTAAGTTTTTTGCATTTAAAATGCTCAATTATTCTTAAATAAATGAAAATGTGATAAATAAAAATTAACCGATCAGGATTCGAACCTGGGACCTCTCGTTTGCCGGACGAGTGCTCTTCCAACTGAGCTACCGGGGCCTGGCGCTACGCCTCGAAATTACTTATCACATTTTGTTTTTACGTTATATTGCTAACGTAGCTCCATCTCATGGTATAAGATTTGCAGCTAAGACTTAGCGTAGCGCCAGGCCCCGGTAGCTCAGTTGGAAGAGCACTCGTCCGGCAAACGAGAGGTCCCAGGTTCGAATCCTGGTCGGGTAATTTTTATTTATCACATTTTTCATTTATACAAGTATCTATAGTTTTATTTTCTTTTATAAGTTTTGTTAAATTATTTAAATTCATTTGATATTGCTTGAATTTTCATAAAAAATTGGTTACACTGGCCGTACCATTGATTAAATGATTAAAATTGATTGAATGGCCGTCAGAGATTTCTTTCATGATATCGGTCTTTCATTATTTGTTTCGATGCGTTATCTTTTTCGTTGTGCTTAGAAACTAATTAATACTTCCAGACACTCCGTATTTGAGTGCATTGTGTGTGTTTTCATGATCAACCAACTATTACAATAGGACGTTCTACTGTAAAAGTTTGGTTGCTTCATTACCATTATTTTCAACAGGACGTTTTCTAGGTTAAGATACTTTGATTTGTGTATTAATTTAGTCGTGACAGGACGTTTTATATATTTTGTGAGGTGTTAATGGTTTCTGTTTTGTGTGCAATTGTGTAAATACCTTTGCCATGTCTACTAAAAAAATAAATAAAAATCTACATGTATGTTTTATTTCCTCATGCATGTCCTAAAATTCAAGTTACTACGCGTAGCCCATTTTTTACTACTTGTCTTATTTGGCAAACAATTTGTTTATATCAAATCTTGAAACAAACGAATATCTAGAGGATATTATTAGTTTTACAGAAAAGTAATAGTAGATTTATATTTTTTTTCTTGCCAAATTTTAAAAAGTCGCACACCATTTAGGAAAATTGGAAAGAATTTTAGAGTAGAAAGGAATATAAATATACTACTTTGAATATTCCCGCCACAAATAGTTTACACCCATATAATGCAGTGGCGCTAGTGATGTATATGAGTATAAGCTATGGTCGCATTTATCTACTATTGACTTACCATTCTTCTCTTTAGAGTATAATGTTCCTTGGTAGGTACTTAGAAATGTAGAACCTGTAGTTTCTCATTATTCTATTAAGGACGCGTTTCCGCAAATCTTCAAAATAGGGTATTTTCTGGTACATATTGTGATAAAATGGCGCAGAGTTTAGTATAATTACAAATAATAATAGATAGATAAGACTTTCATCTCCATTTATTATATAAAAATAATATAAATAAATTTGTTTTTGTGGCTTAAAAACTAATTTTGCGATGCCTCATCGCACGAAAATGACGATTTTAAGCCAATTTACGGTACCACTTTTGGTATGAAAACACAAGTATTTATGAATAAAAAAAATACTATTCGGTGGTCGACATGTTCATTTTTGATAATTCGCATTTTTTTCTTTGAAATTAATACTAAAAACCCTTTAAAAAAAAAAAATCAAACACGTAATTTTCTTCATATTTGTATAAATGCGTAAATCTTAACACACTGTGGTAAGGGTTATTATACTTTAGCAAATAATGTCAATATCATTCCAAACAAAAACTAGATATCTTCAGTCTGCGCTCAGCCGCTGTCGAGAGTGGACCTGTATCGCTTTTGATTTATTTTTCGTGCTAAGAAACATCGCTGTACATACACAATTTATTACATCAAACAAGTCTCGATACTTGACGCTCTCTGAACTGAGTTGAAAAGGTAATAATATAATTTTATTGAAAAAAATTAAATTACAAAACCTTTTATGACTAGGATTGAATTTGGAAACTTGGAATCATTATGTTTGTTAGGACTAAACCTTATCTCCAGTTCTGGTAGGGGGGTCTGAAGGTATACCTCGAGGTGCTACTGGTACTCCTAGACGGGTAAAGCTAGGTATATCGAGTTTGGGTTCATTTTGATTCGAAGGAAGAGACCTTACCACCAGTTTTGGTAGTAGGAGCTGAAGGTATACCTCAAGGTGCTATTGGTACTCATAGACCGATAGAGCTAGGCATGTCAAGTTTGGGTTCATTTTGATTCGCAGGACGAGACCTTACCACCAGTTCTGGTAGTGGGAGCTGAAGGTATACCTCGAGGTGCTACTGGTACTTCTAGACGGGTAAAGCTAGGTATATCGAGTTTGGGTTCATTTTGATTCGTAGGACGAGACCTTACCGCCAGTTTTGGTAGTAGGAGCTGAAGGTATACCTCAAGGTGCTACTGGTACTCGTAGACCGATAGAGCTAGGCATGTCGAGTTTGGGTTCATTTTCAGTTTTCAGTTTGTTTCGATCTTTATCGTGATCAGACGTGCTTAATAAATGAGTTTATTAAATTAAAATTATTGCTTATGTAACTGTGACCTACTCAGTAAGTAGAACAACTGAAATAGTGCCACCCGAATATTTAGTGTTTCATTAAAGAAGATTTTCTTCTATATTATGTTTAAAAATGGATGGCAGCCCCTTTAATCGCAGTATGATTACTCGGCGTAGCCCACCGACTTCGCCGGCGCCCGCACCCCCGCTTCCGTCCCGTCACCTGGAAGAGGACTCACCAACTGTTATCTCTACTCCAGAGATACAGAATTGGTTATCAACTATAGAGCAGTGCCTTAATGAAGTATGCAATATCGCTTCAGAAGGAAAACTCAATACTGAGCAAAAGATGAAAATTAGCGCACTTTGCCGCAAAGTTGCTCATGGCACTTCACAAATGGCTGTCCAATATCAGTCGACCAAGTCACATGCCCTTCAATACCGAGCGAAAATTCAAGCCTATGAAGAAAAACAAGACCTCTCAGAACGCCTCTCTAATCTACAAAAAGCTATTGAAACGACCTCTAAAGCTACAGCACAAACCGTTTCATTCGCCGAAATGGTGAAAAAGGGTGCCAATAAATTTATTCAGCCGCAGAAGTCCAACTTAGTCGCAATTTACCCAACTGACAAGTTAAAGACCAGCGAAGAAACGAAGTCCCTAATTCAAGAAATTATCAAACCAGGACAAATGAAATTACAAGTTAGAGGTCTTCGTAAAACAAGGAATGGCGGTGTTATAATTAGTACTGACTCTAAAGACGACCTTAACAAGTTGAAGCAGTCGGCCCAATTATCTTCCTCTGGCCTAACAGTGGACGAACCCCAAAGACGCAGACCTAGAATTGTTGTCATCGGTGTTCCAACATCAATGAAGGAATCAGACGTACTCAGCTGCATATACGAACAAAACCTCGCCGATAAACTAAAGGATATGACATACGAGTCCTTTTTGACCTCAATCAAGTTGAGCCATAAGTCAGGCAGAAAAGACGCTGAGTCCTGCAACTACATCCTGGAAGTGTCTGCACAAATACGCTTAGCTCTAATAAAAAATGACAGGGTGTTTGTGAACTGGTCATCGTGTCCTGTTAGAGATTTTACCCTAGTAACAAGATGCTACAAATGCCAGTTATACGGCCACGCTGCCAAGACCTGTCGGATGGAGATTGACACGTGCGGACATTGTGGTGAAGTAGGTCACTCTAATAAGGACTGCAAAAAGAAATCAGAGCCTCCAAAATGTGCCACAAGCATGCACTTTAAAAAGCCATGCGATCACACTACTGGCGACTCCGAGTGTCCTGCCAAACAAATGGCTGAAAAGCGCTACGTCAACTCAATTGATTATGTGGGCGCCTAAGAGCGCCGTTTTGAGGTATTAACTTAGTTCTAACTTTATTTTTATTTTTTATTTTATTTTCTTTTACTATGTCCCATAATCTTATGACCGATCTGGATAATTTATCTATATCAGATTCAAAAATTTGCGAAGTTGAAGAGTGCAAGCTATATCTTTCCCATATCAAAAACCCGCTTACAATAATAACACAAAATATCCGCAGCATTAACAAAAACCTAGATAATTTTAGCACCTTGCTCCAAAGACTTCAATATAACTGTGACGTAATCATACTTACAGAATGTCGTATTGACAAACACTCTATTATACCTATAATTGACGGCTATAATATGCATAGAAGTCAAATTACCCTTAATCAAAATGATGGATTAATTATTTATGTCAAAAATTATTTAAATATCTCGATTGAAGAGCCAAATATGCTAGACTGTAATAGAATGCTTTTAAAAATTGGGCATGATATTGCTATCCTGGCTATGTACAGACCCCCAGCTTTTAAAAATATCAGTCACTTTATTTCATCTTTAAATGACCAATTGCAAAAACTATCGTCTTTAAATAACGTTATTTTAATAGGAGACATAAATATAAACATTCTTCCCGGGCATTTAGACCACAACGCCCAAGAGTACCTCAACTTATGTTCATTCCATGGCCTTCTCCCTGCACATTCATTCTCTACGCACCAAAGCGGCTCATGCTTAGATCATATCATGCTAAAATCAAAATTATCGTCAATAACTCTTGTCAATAATTCCTCAGTAACCGATCACAGAGCCGTCCTACTAACCTTTGATAAAAAAATGCCTAAACAAACACGCATGCACTTTTTCAATAAATTAAACATAAATAAACTTGAGGAACATTTATGCAATATTGATTTTAGCCCAGTTTACAATTTTGCTGACGCTAACAAGTCCATGACTTACTTTGTTGAATGTGTTCAACATGCAATATTATATAACACTACACAATACCGGATAAATAAAAAGTTTCATAATATTAAACCGTGGATTACTCCAGGGCTAATTCGTTGTATGAAACACAGGGATAAATTACATAGCAAGGCAAAAGCGAACCCGTCAAATTTGGCTTTGCAAACGACCTATAAGAGGTATCGAAACTTCTGCAATGACCTACTTAAACGTATTAAATGTGATTACGAGAAAAACGAGTTGGAAAAGTCCAAATCTAGCTGTAAACGGCTCTGGAAGTGTATAAAAACCGTAACATCCATAGGAAAAAACCAAGAATCCTCCTCAAGTTTATTTCAAGGGCAGGTTTCACAAGTTTCCATTGCTAACCAAGTCAATGATTACTTCATAAATATAGGAAAAAATCTAACGAATAAAACTCAAAATCATGCCTCTCTACCTTTAGCTACCTCTAAATCCACCTTAAATTCTTTCGTTATTTTAGAAACTGATGAATCTGAGGTAGAAAGAATTATCTCAGGGCTGAAGAATGATTCTGCTGTTGGGTGGGACGGTATATCAAACAAGATCCTTAAGCACTTCAAACATATTTTTATAGCTCCGCTTACCCACATTTTTCAAAGATGCCTCGAGAAAGGTACTTTTCCCACTTGCTTAAAGAAAGCAATTGTAGTCCCAGTGCACAAATCTGGCAGTAAAAAGGAAATATCTAATTATAGACCTATTTCTATTCTTCCCTCCATATCCAAAATCTTTGAAAAGATTATCAATATTCGTCTCACTCAATATTTAGATAAAAATGACGTATTAGCAGAAACACAATTTGGTTTCAGATCTAAACTTTCTACTGCCAACGCTGTGCACCAATTAACGGACTACATTGTTCAACAGCTTGATAAGAATAACCGGACCTTAGGTATATTTATAGACCTCGCCAAAGCTTTCGATACTGTGTCCCAATCTATCCTACTACACAAATTAGAGACATTAGGTATAAGAGGTACACAGCTTAAATTATTCGCAGATTACCTACAAGGGCGTACCCAACGCGTCAAAATAGACAATGTTCTCAGCGATGAATTAAATACCTCACCCTATGGTTTGCCCCAGGGAAGTATATTATCTTCCACCCTATTTCTAGTGTACATAAACGACCTATGTAAGCTAACACTGACCTGTGGAAAAATAATCTCATACGCTGACGACACTGTGCTATTATTTTCCGCATCAAACGAAGAGGAGGTTTATAAGTATGCTCAACATGGCCTCAATGTTGTAATTAACTGGCTACAGCATCATTGCTTATCACTAAACGCTGGGAAAACTAACAGCATGCGCTTTTCTTTACGTAGATGTACCTTTGCTTCACCCATGCCTAAACTCTATGCCCATCAATGTAAAGAGACCTTTAGTAACAGATGCGACTGCCCCGCCATACGCCACACTGATAAAATAAAATACTTAGGGGTCACAATTGATGAGACTCTTACATTTAAGCACCATATTGACACGCTAAGCAGCAGACTACGTAAATTGATATTTGTCTTTAAAAAGCTACGCACTGTAGCTGATTCCGTTCTCATTAAACAAATATACTTTGCACTTTGTCAGTCAATACTAACCTACTGTATTACGTCATGGGGCGGCGCGGCTAAAACTACAATAATATCCTTGGAGAGAGCTCAACGAGCGGTATTAAAAGTCTCAACCTTCCGTCCTTTTCTATTTCCAACGCACCTCCTTTACAAAGCTTGTGGTGTACTAACAGTTAGACAATTATTTATAATGCACACTGTCCTAAAGCAGCACACCGCACTTCCTTTCAACCCAGAAATTAATAACAAAAGAAGGAAAGATATAGCTTACCGGACTGATATAGATATCAAACATGCTTTATGTACCAGATTTTTCTTATTTCTTGGCCCTCTTCTTTACAATAGGGTTAATGCAAAACTAAATTTGTACTCTCTGTGTTTGAATGAAATGAAAAAAATTGTTCAAGAGGCGTTACAAAACATGTCTTATGAAGACACAGAAAACCTGTTAGCAGTAATAAGTTAGTGTAAAATTCATAAATTGCATTATTCAATTAGAAAATATTTTTGCCTAACATTAGTTTTATAACCACCGATTTAGGACTCCTTTTTTTGCTTTTCTTTTTTACTCATCCTTATTCAAAAGATTTAGTTACATAAGTATTTATTTTAAGTTTTATATTTATTTTGTATACACTCAGACCCCCATTCGCCTGAAAAACAGGGTAAACCTAGTTCAGGCACTTAGACAATTGTATTCCTTAATATTATATTTTTTAGGTTAAGATTGTAAAAATGTGCAGAATATGAAAATAAATAAATGTTTTATGTTTTTTTATGTTTTATTTATTTTGATTCGCAGGACGTGACCTTACCACCAGTTCTGGTAGTGGGAGCTGAAGGTATACCTCGAGGTGCTACTGGCACTCCTGGACGGGTAAAGCTAGGTATATCGAGTTTGGGTTCATTTTGATTCTTAGGACGAGACCTTACCGCCAGTTTTGGTTGTAGGAGCTGAAGGTATACCTCAAGGTGCTACTGGTACTCGTAGACCGATAGAGCTAGGCATGTCGAGTTTGGGTTCATTTTGATTCGCAGGACGAGACCTTACCACCAGTTCTGGTAGTGGGAGCTGAAGGTATACCTCGAGGTGCTACTGGCACTCCTGGACGGGTAAAGCTAGGTATATCGAGTTTGGGTTCATTTTGATTCGTAGGACGAGACCTTACCACCAGTTCTGGTAGTGGGAGCTGAAGGTACCATATTTTAAAAGAACTGAACAGGACACAAGGAACTGAAATCTATAGGCGGTCAGATTTGGTGGAACCGGGTTTTCATATTTTAAAAGAAATAATAAAATTTATGGACAAAGGATAATGCAAGTGATTGGGCTCCAAAAAAAAAGTTATTGTGCAGGGATGAGATGAGAGTCAGATTATAGATTAGACACATGTCATTCATATTTGTTAGGACGCCAAAAAAATTAGCCCTGGGAAAAAAGAGATATGACCAAAAATACATTTTGCGTTTAATAGAATAAAAATCGTTTTCTTTTATGATACAGAAACTGAACGCCCGTAGATTTCTACGAGTGTATTCGTATAACCTTTACAGCCATTGACTACGAAACTAGTGAATATTGTAAATTATTATTGTTGAATATTGTTAATATTGTAAAAAAAAGTGCTTGTGTGATCCTTATAAGTACCTAATGGGTTGGCTACACAGTTGTAAACCGCGATTAGTTCGTCTCTTTTCTTAGTATAGCGACTTCCCTTCTTATTATCGTCGAGCTAGACAGCGCACTCACACGCAAAAGAGATGTTATTAATCTGTCTCTTTTCTTACTATAGCGAACTTTTTGCCGCACTGGTTCGGCGACATTGGAAGCACGGTTTACAACTGTGTAGCCACCCCTTTTGATTTGATTTGTCTTTTTCTTACTTTAGCGATGTCTCTTATACGGCACTGGTTCGGCGACATTGGAAAAGCAGTTTACAAATGTGTAACCACCCCGTATGAAATAATGGTATGTATGGTTCATCTAATACTGCCATTTAGAATAAGCTAATGTGTTGGTATAAGTGGTTATGGTTAATGTAAGAAGTAAGACTTTTAAACACATGATTTATTATTTCATTCATTACCATTGGTCAGAGTTCTTAAACATAAAATAAGTACTATTTTTGAAGACGTTATTCATTATTTCAGTACAATTAAACAGACATCATAAATTATAAAAGGAATAGTACTTTTAAACACATGATTCATATTAACAATACAATTAAATATCATAATCATAAAAGAAGTTCGACTTTCGACTTGAACCCCGAAATGTTTCGAATGAAATGGACAATGCGCGCTAATAATGTGCTCCGAGAAAGAGATAGAGAGTGTTAATGAAATCTAGTTGTAATAATTATATAACCACTATTAGACTATATTAGTCACTTATAGCAACATACTAGCTTATTCTAAACGGCAGTATTAGATGAACCATATATACCATTATTTCATAAGGGGTGGTTACACATTTGTAAACTGCTTTTCCAATGTGGGGTGGCTACACAGTTGTAAACCGTGCTTCCAATGTCGCCGAACCAGTGCGGCAAAAAGTTCACTATAGTAAGAAAAGAGACAGATTAATAACATCTTTTTTGCGTGTGAGTGCGCTGTCTCGCTCGACGATAATAAGAAGGGAAGTCGCTATACTAAAAAAAGAGACGAACTAATCGCGGTTTACAACTGTGTAGCCAACCCATTAGGTACTTATAAGGATCACACAAGAACTTTTTTTTACCAATAATCGTATTTATTTACAATATTCACTAGTTTCGTAGTCAATGGCTGTAAAGGTTATACGAATACACTCGTAGAAATCTACGGGCGTTCAGTTTCTGTATCATAAAGGAAAACGATTTTTATTCTATTAAACGCAAAATGTATTTTTGATCATATCTTTTTTTTCCCAGGGCTAATTTTTTTGGCGTCCTAACAAATATGAATGACATTTGTCTAATCTATAATCTGACTCTCATCTCATCCCTGCACAATGACTTTTTTATCCTTTGTCCATAAATTTTATTATTTCTTTTAAAATATGAAAACCCGATTCCACCAAATCTGACCGCCTATAGATTTCAGTTCCTTGTGTCCTGTTCAGTTCTTTTAAAATATGTTACCTTCAGCTCCCACTACCAGAACTGGTGGTAAGGTCTCGTCCTATGCATCAAAATGAACACCCAAACTCGATATACCTAGCTTTACCCGTCTAGGAGTACCAGTGGCACCTCGAGGTATACCTTCAGCTCCCACTACCAGAACGGGTGGTAAGGTCTCGTCCTACGAATCAAAATGAACCCAAACTTGATATACCTAGCTTTACCCGTCTAGGAGTACCAGTAGCACCTCGAGGTATACCTTCAGCTCCCACTATCAGAACTGGTGGTAAGGTCTCGTCCTAAGAATCAAAATGAACCCAAACTCGACATGCCTAGCTCTATCCGTCTAGTTGTAGGTACCAGTAGCACCTCGAGGTATACCTTCAGCTTCCACTACCAGAACGGGTGGTAAGGTCTCGTTCTAAGGATCAAAATGAACCCAAACTCGACATGCCTAGCTCTACTCGTCTAGGAGTTCCAGTAGTACCTCAAGGCATACCTTCAGCTCCCACTACCAGGACTGATAGTAATGTCTCGTCTTATGAACTCGAACTTGACATGCCTAGGAATAGGAATTCCAGTAGAAGCCCTCGAGTGTACCACCAGCTCATCAGGTTCGATGGTGAGGTTTTATCGTTACGAATAAAACGAGCTCAAACTTTCCGAGCACTTTAATTAATCTTACCCAATTTAATCGTTTTAATAAAAGAATTTGCAAATATTTAAAATTAAAGTATCAAAACTGTTCAAAACCTTTCGTCTTTTTCACGGCACGCTTGTGTGCGTGAATCTTATACATGTAGTAGTAGAATTCGATACCTAGCCTTTTTGGAAACGCATCCTTAAAGGTGTTTTATAACTCTGAGCAAAAGCTCATTTTTCCTGTTCGAACTGTTAAAGATCTCTAGATAATTGATGATACGAAGGAAGTAGAACTTAATTAATTAATTTGTCATATAAAGCTGTCAGATAATTTGATTGAGCACTTGAAGTATAAGTTTTATAACTATTGTAACTAGTACAGCGACTCATCTCGGCGTCGATTCCTTCGGACAACTTCGGTAGTTATCGTTAAATTATAGCCAATTTAAACAAAATCTATGAATTGGAACACCTTCAATTTTCTCATGAATCATTATCATTTTTTACCATCAGAATCAGCAATCTGTTAAAAATCATTTGTGTTAAAAAAACAAAATAAAAATTTTGAAAAACCTACGACGCGACGATTAAAAAGTAATTGAAAAAGAATAAAATTATTTAAAATCCCCCGACTGAAATGATTTATGTGACGAGAGATAATTAACGTGAAAAACTTTTTTAAAAGTTCACTTGATCTCACACAGAGTCGGCCATATTATGAACAATATACTATTCGTTTTCATAGCACTTCCCTACGCTTACCTACTCGGTTCTCGAAGATGTAGATGTCGCCATAACATAGGTATTCAACTCCCTATGAACTTTATAAGAAGAGCAAGAAAACCCGTCTGGGGCTGACATTTTTTTTTTTTTTTTTTTTTTTTTTTTTTTTTTTTTTTTATATTAAATATGGATGGGAAATGAATTCGTTTTGTAGTTTTATATTGAAATTTAAAATATTGATGGCTGCCCTCGACGGATTTTCTTGCTCTTCTTATAAAGTTCATAGGGAGTTGAATACCTATGTTATTGCTACATCTACATCTTCGAGAACCGAATAGGTAAGCGTAGGGAAGTGCTATGAAAACGAATAGTATGTTGTTCATAATATGGCCGACTCTGTGTGAGATCAACTGAACTTTTAAAAAAGCTTTTCACGTTAATTATCTCTCGTCACATAAATCATTTCAGTCGGGGGATTTTAAATTATTTTATTCTTTTTCAATTACTTTTTAACCGTCGCGTCGTGGGTTTTTCAAAATTTTTATTTTGTTTTTTATTTCAAACTTTTTAAAGAGAATAATATATGTACCATACATTACATTACACATCACCTCGTTCCTCATCAGCCCGCTAATGTCCCCACCACTGGAAAACCCATGTAGTTTATTTAAATACATAGTGAAGTATTATAATAAGTATTTACAACTCAACTTTGCTGGTGGCTCAACTTTGCTGGTGCTTTGTTGTAACGTAACCCGATATCATACTATACTGCATCTTGCATCACTGATTAATTTTTTTCTATAATTTTTAGTATCTATATCACCCAACATAATCTGCAGGAGTTGTTTCCGTAACACCTATCTAAGAACATGCACCAATCAAATCCAACTAAACCCATCACTGAAAACTGTTTTAAAGATTAATGGTACATGCAGCGCCCCCTGGCGAGTTGTTACAGTAACACCTATCTAAGAACATGCACCAATCAAACCCAAAGCGATCACTGAAAGCCACATTTAAATCGGACCAATGGTTTTGCAGAATTAATGGTTGTTATTAAAAACAAATGTTTACTGCAGCGCCCCCTGATGAGTTGTTACCGTTAAACCTATTGAGGAACTTTATACCAATCAAATCCAAAGCGATAATTGAAAACGGCATTCAAATCGGACCAATGGTTTGCAAACAAATATTTACTGCAGCGCCCCCTGGTGAGTTGTTACAGTAACATCTATCTCAGAACATGCGCTAATCAAATCCAAAGCGATCACTGAAAACAGCATTTAAATCAGACCAATGGTTTTGCAGATAAACGGTAACATTGGCTTTTACAAACAAATGTTTACTGCAGCGCCCCCTGGCGATTTGTTACCGCTACACCTATCTAAGAACATGCACCAATCAAATCCAAAGCGATTACTGAAAACCGCATTAAAATCGGACCAGTGGTTCTGGAGATATATGGTAACATTGGCTTGCACAAACACCCTCTCACCCCAAACGCATATACCGTCTCCGTTCCGTCGTGGGTAAAAAATAACAGACAAATAAAGAGAATCTTGAGATGATTCATCGTATCCAACATTAAGGTAAATTGTATTTTTTATTTTATATTATAAGCTTTTATTAAGTGTCACCTGTCCGTTGTCTGTAATCAAAGTAAAATTTGATCCACTTCCCGGTTTCCGATTGAGATAAAATTTGGCATGCATGTATAAATCGTATGACAATGCAATATTGTGACCCTTACGTCCTCTCCGGGTAGGTGAGAGAGCGTTATTTGTATTTTCGTGAAGAATGCCTCATAATAGCCCGTGAATTGACTTCCGCTTGTAGCCTAGCGCTGGTTTCCTGCAAATTTAAACAACAAAAGCAAAGTATCTGTTTCCGGTAAGATGGCGCCATTACCATTCGACAGTGGAGCATCACATTACTAGCTCATTGCGTTTTGGATTCATAGATGAATATAAGTACTAAAGTATAGATGACCGTCTCGCGGTTTTTGCACTTTAGCGCCACACAGTATCCACTCTAGGAACCTTTTTGACCAAAACAACCCTAGGATGCAGCTCGGCCGTACCGCCACTTTCAAATTTTCAGAAATTCGTAGTACCAGTTATTAATATTGTGCAAACTGCGCAATACTAATAAGTTGAAATAAACTGCACAAAGCATGATGCTATGCGAGTTGGGGATAATAAAAAAATATGCATCTCAGACAATTATTTATTTTTTCTTAATTATTTGTGTTTGATATAATAATTATAGGCCATAGATTTGTTCGGGTCGTTTTCGTCAAACTAAATGCTTTTGCCACACAAATTGTTCACCTCCTTGCTCCAGTCATTCAAAATCAATGTTTCCTTTTCTAAACTTACTATCTCACTAGAAAGTCAGCATCCTATGTAAAAATATCACTTCACAAAAGTAAAATCTTTGATTTGAGATCGTAAAAACGCGAGGAGTGAACACTCTACTCAACGTACTTTGTAGAAAACACTAACAAAAGAATTCAGCGACAAAAAACACACAGAAAAATAAGCAAATGCAACGAGTGCAAAAATTTGATTGGTTGAACACTATACTATAAATACGCTGCCTGGTACTATAGATATATCGATATCGAACGCAGAAAAAAAATACGAAAGTTCCAGTAGTGCCCGGCACGTAGCGCTAGTAGTAATAGAATTTTGGTATTTGTATGGAAGACAAACTAGCATGTTTGGATTTTCGTTGAGAGTGCCTCGTGTATAATTGTCAGTATAAGTTTAAAGTTAAAGTTCCTAATAATTATAGCCCGTTCTAAGTTTAAGTGTTTACTTCGAGCATATATTCACACGTGAGTACGACTCCATTGTTCTTTTACATAATACTTGCATAATGCCACGTGCCGATAAACGTAGGTTAAGTTCTACTGATAGTGACGACGGTGAGCCCGTCAGAAAATCTCCACGTTTATCACCTGATAGAAATTATAGAAAAAGAGATTCGGTTCGTAACCGACGCGGCCGTAGCCGAAGCTCTAGCCGGTCAGTTCAAAGTTGTTCTAATAATAAAACTGGTACCGATAGTGATATGAGAATGAAACTAGATCAACTTTCGTCACAAGTACAGGCTATAACGAATTTCTTGCAATGTTCTACAATGCCTCAAAACTATAATAACTCGTGTGCGTCATCTGATTCTGACAGTGGTTCTATTGGTCAAGTGATATTCAAAGGTTTTGATACTGCACTTAAAGATAAAGGTATTGGAAAAACTGATGATGTAAAATTTAATTTAATAAATAAGTTACAACGTTTTGATACAAAAGAATGGTCAAATATTTTTTATTTCGATGTGCAAAAGAACTACTTGGCTTGTCCGGGTTTCATTGAACTAGAAACGAATGAAGAACTAAAACAATACGACAAATCGAATTATTTAGCTTCTTTTGAAAAAACTTTGGCATCCTTGACTCATGCTGTCTTGTTACAACGTGATCAAACTCAATCTTGTCTGCAAAGTATTTTGAAGTGGGCGTCAGAGACCCATGAAATATCGGCTTTATCTTTAAAAGATAAAATGACGGAATTATTAATTGATGACGAGCAATTTAATAAAATTAATAACGATATTTTCCAAATTCTTTGTGGAAAAAGAGCGGAAGTAATTAATAAGCGGAGAACTGAAATTTTGAAGGGAGTGACAGATCAGGCAGTTTAATCGGGATTTAAAAGAATTGCAACCTCTCACGAGTATTTATTCAATTTAGAAAAGCTAAAAGACTTTGTCAAAAATGAAGGAGGTTTACATAAGATATTCAGCCATACTAACAGAAACAGGAAACCAATGCGAAATCATTTTAAAGCCCCTTCCTATAGCTTTCAATCACCGGCTCCCTTTCGTTTCAACGCACCAAAATATAGACCACCACCAACTACGGATTTTAACCAACCCGGTACCTCTAGAGGCGACCGGGGTGACCGCGGTAATAGAGGACAAAATAGGCAGCCACGCAAGCAAGGTAAAATGCGACATTTCTGACTGGCCATCGACAAACTTTCAAGCGGGGTGCCTACGACGATATCTTCGTCGATGGAAGGAAATCAAGGCACCACAGGTAATTTTAAAGATTTTATGTGGCCTTCATATTCCATTCTATCAAAAGCCACCGCTACTTTGTCCCAATCCATCCATAACAAAAAGTTTAGAGACACCGTCTTCACCTGCAATGAGAAGAGAAACTCTAAAAATGTTAGCCGAAGGCGTGATTGTCCCTGCGGAGTATTCCCCCAGCTTCATATCAAAACTCTTCCTTGTACCAAAAGGAGATGGCTGTCAGCGGCCTGTGTTCAATCTGAAGAAGCGTTGACTTCATAAAAGTAAGCCCCTTTCATTTGATATCTCATTTCGAAGTTCCACAGTTTTTACAACCCGGAGACTGGCTAGCAAAAATCGATTTGAGCCAGGCTTATTTTCACGTGAGCATCCAGCCGTGTCATCAGAGGTTTTTAAGGCTGATTTACGAAGATCAAATGTACCTAATGACGGTGCTACCATTTGGGATATCATGTGCTCCCAAAATATTCGCCACTCTAACAAATTTTTTAGCCGAAAAGCTGAGAGAAAAGGGTATTCGAATAATTGTGTATTTGGACGACTATCTGATAGCAAATCAAGATCCCGCTATACTTCGGATACACATAATGAGGGTTGTAAATTTTTTAAAGTACCTAGGTTGGACATTAAATTATCAGAAATCAGTTCTGCAGCCTACAAAAGAGATAGAATTTCTAGGCATTGTCTGGAATACTTCAAAGAATCAGAAGTATTTGCCTCAGCAGTCACAGTTATTCAGACACTGGTAAGACAGTTTTTGAAAAAGGGCTTGCAATCTCCCAGGATGGTAAAGTCCCTCTTAGGGAGACTGAATTTTGCAAGTTTCGCCGTAACACTAGGGCGACTTCATTGCCGCAGATTACAAATTTTACTGCGCGAGATCCAGCAGTTAAGTCTCTGGAATCTCAAATACCTCCCTGCGACAATAAAGAAACATCTACTTTGGTGGGCAAGGAATTGCGCCAAAAGTTCAGAGCTACATTTTCCGCTAGTCAGCGCCTTTTTGACGACAGATGCAGCAAAACGTGGATGGGGGGCACAGCTGAACGATGTGATGATATCTGGGAAATGGACAGCAGAACAGAAAAATTGGCATTCGAACTTAAAAGAACTTCATGCAATATACAGCGCTCTAATAGCCTTCCAGAGTTATTTGAGAGACACGACTCTGCTCATCCAATCGGACAACAAAACGGCCCTAGCGTACCTCAAAAACGAAGGAGGAACAAGGTCGGTTCCATTATTGTTAGAAGCAGAGAAAATTCTAAAATTGGCAGGCGGCATTCAGTTACGGTTAGTACTACAACATCTTCCAGGATCTCTAAACACTATTGCAGACCGACTATCGAGAGGAAAACGTATTGGAAACTAACGTCACAAATTTGCCAGTCAATTTTCAACACATACGGGATGCCCCAAATAGACATGTTTGCCTCGAAACGAGCCCATGTGGTGACTCGATATGTCACTCTAGATATGAAGGACATGAAGGCGGAATTCTGCAATGCTTTCAGCAGACCATGGAATTACCACTTGGCATGGGTATTCCCACCGCCATCACTAATGCCACTAGTTCTGGCACATCTCAATATGTCGCAGGGCAGGTACATAATTATTGCTCCGAGGTGGGAGCGAACGTTCTGGCGGAGCGATCTTCGCAGACGAGCGCTGTGCCAGCCGATCCAGATTCCAGATCTACAATGGAATCTGGTGGATGTGACGACCGGTCACGCACCTCCGAACGTTCTGGGATTAGAACTGGAGGCTTGGTTAGTTTTGGGTGGGAGTCCCTGCTAACCGATTGGACAGATGATGAGCGAAATTTACTGCAATCTGGATGGCGAAAATCTACACTGAAATCGTACAGACCGGCGTGGAATAGATGGCTGAAGTGGAGTGCCACTCAAAAAGTTTCTATTTATAAACCTAATCCTACGAAAGTAGCTCAATTTTTATCTCAATTATCAACTAAAGAAGGTCTTTCTTATAATACAATAGCACTACATAAGTCAGTTATTTCAACATTTTGTGAACCATACTTAGGTTATAAATTAAGTGACAATGTTATTATAAAACATGTTTTAAAAGCTATCTCTAGAAAAAATCCCAAGTGTGTAAAATCTTATATTTGGAACCCTTCTGACGTTGTAAATTGGTTAAAAAGAAATTTCATTTGTGATTGTAGTTTATATGAAGCTTCACGCAGATGTGCTTTACTATTACTACTTGCGTCGGGTAGGAGAGTTCACGATTTTACTCTGCTTGATATTTCTCCTAATAGTTTTACAGACGAAGTAACTTCCGTAACATTTTTTCCTCGTTTTGACTCAAAGACTGATTCTAATACTCATCGTCAATCCGGTTGGAAACTCAATAGTTTTGCAGAAATAAGTGTAAACCCTGTTTATTGGATAAGACAAGTTATAGCACTGTCGGCTGACAGGAGGGAGTCAATAACTGCTTTATTTATAACCTGTACGGGACCAGTTAAGCCGGCGTCACGTACAGTTATTGGATCTTGGATAAAATCAATTCTGGCTGATGCTGGGGTTGACTCCTCTCCTGGAAGCACACGATCGGCCGTTGCATCATATAATTGGTTAAGCAATGTTTCTCTAGATGTCATTTTATCTAAGGGTAATTGGCGTAGTGCTAATACGTTTCAAAAGTATTATAATAGACCAATTGTTAATCTAAGGTCGCACGTTGATTTAAATATTTGTAATTCTTTTCAACCCGTTTAGTTTGCATTAATTCTTATTACTTGCTATTAATTAATTAATATAATTAAATATTATCACTATTATTTTTGTCAATTAACATGTTGTATTAAATGCCTTTATTATTTATCAACTTTTTAGTTTAGTTTCCCTTACAAAA
The DNA here is from genome assembly GCA_944452665.1 of Stenoptilia bipunctidactyla. Taxonomy (NCBI): domain Eukaryota; kingdom Metazoa; phylum Arthropoda; class Insecta; order Lepidoptera; family Pterophoridae; genus Stenoptilia; species Stenoptilia bipunctidactyla. The sequence goes on along the minus strand of OX101737.1, from coordinate 686,179 downwards.
ATCCATTCAACAGGTGTCAACAAACACGTCTCACCTACCCGGAGAGGACGTAAGGGTCACAATAGAAAGATTTTACCTGCCAATAAAATCCATATTGTGATCCTGGAGTCCTCTCCGGGTCAATATAATTTCACCCGTTGAGACGCAATGAGCTAGTAATGTGATGCTCCACTGTCGAATGGTAATGGCGCAATCTTACCGGAAACAGATACTTTGCTTTTGTTATTTAAATTTGCAGGAAACCAGCGCTAGGCTACAAGCGGAAGTCAATTCACGGGCTATTATGAGGCATTCTTCACGAAAATACAAATAACGCTCTCTCACCTACCCGGAGAGGACTCCAGGATCAAAATATGGATTTTATTGGCAGGTAAAATCTTTCTATTATTAAGACATATATCTGATCTGATGATAGAACTGGAAGGCGGCTATAGGAACTCCATAATTAAACGACGCAACCTCGTCGAATTTGGGCTCATTTTATTCGTCTCGACGAGTATTTTCATACTGGATGGTAACGAGGGTCTGATGATGGAGCTGGAAGGTGTCCATAGGACTCTGTTGGCATTTCTTCGTTAACTTTGATTAGTGTAATATAGTGAGATAGGCGTCAATAGCACGAAACCTGTGTAGGAGAAGAAAAACTCCAAAATCAAACTTTTTAAGTTTGATTTCTAGTGTGTGGTGAAACAACACTAGGAAACTAGAAGCTTACTAGTGTTGTTTCACCACACACTAGTAAGCTTCTAGCTGAAATTAGTGGCGCATTCCTCCAAACACTCATGTCAAGGTAAGGCCATTCTGAGTGACACAAGAGTTTAAGATGATGTCGCGAACGCACCACCTCAGGACAACTGGGCGAAACCTGTGGTATATTAGCCAAATATACGCTTAACAGCAATTGAGCCTGCGTTCCCATTGAGGGTCAACATTGGAAATTTGTACTTTTCTATGTGTCAGTAAACATAAATTGACATAAATTGCCTTCTATGCCAGAGGTCCTGGGTTCGAATCCCGGCGGCGGCGGATATTTGTGTGATGAACACAGATATTAGTCGTCAAGTCATGGATGTTTATATGTTTATTTAAGTTTATTCTAATAAAAAATATGTATTTATTAAATATGTATGTTTATGTATTTCTTAAGTATATCAGTTATCTAGTATCCATAACACAAGTTCTTTAAGAAACTTAATTTGGGCTAGATAATGTTGTGTGAGTGTCAGAAATACTTATTTATTTATTTTATTGTAAATTCAACCACTAGTTTGTAAAAGTCTGAACTCAAAAGTTACATTCGGTTAAAGGTTCATCCCCGTACTTATAATTTATAACTGCTATAAATGGATTATAAAAAACAAATAATAAAATAAAAGATTTGTAAAAAACGTTGTACTATTTAGTATCACTCCTTTCAGTTAACTCAATTAAAAGAATTAGCGGGCAGAAGCTGGTAAGATAATTAGAGCACTAGTTGTTACAACGATTTACTTACCAGTTTCTGAACGCTAATTCTTTTTATTGAGTAAACTGGAACGAGAGTTTTGAGTTACAAACTAGTTGTGTAATTTACAATTATTTGAGAACTTTTACGAAAGGCATAGAAAAGTAAAAAACTCCAATGTGGACCCTCAATGGGAACGCAGGCGCAATTGACACGTAATAAAGCGATGCCACGCATGCAACGGTAAAGGACAGTGGAATCACAGAAAGAACACGATTTACGAATTGCAAAAGATCGTTAACATAGTGAATCGGAAATAAAAAAACGAATCAGTTGAAAAAAGAGTAGTTCGTTTGAGCGTTTTAAGAGAGAATGCCGCTCAAGTTAGAGCAGAAGAATCTTCTGAACAGCGAGAGGTAGGGGAAGGTGGGGCTACTTCGTACACATTTTACTGTCCCGGGTATAAAAACGGAAATAAATCCTTTTCAAAGTAGACAGAGACATCAATAGATAGGTGATATATTTGGCTTTAAAACTAGATAATTACTTTTGGAGTATGATGAAGTACTTCAGACTTATAAGCTATTTACCTAAAGATGGAATTTGTTCGAATGTACCCCACACGTGGGGCACATTCGTACATACATTGGGGCACATTCATACGCAGGGGGGACATTCGTACAAAACAAAATAATACCCAAAAATCATTGAAAAATATTACTTTATTGACTTTAATTTAGTTACACACGTACGCACATACTGTACGTACATAAGTGATAGCCATTATAATTGTATATATATTTATTCCCTAATTCAGCAACATGAGATCAATTACAAAAAACTAACTTACAGTAATCAGTCTCAAAATCAAATTTAAACTATAAATTAAAAAACAAAACATAGGAACATTTTCCGTATTCTAAAATAATAAACTCTTCTATAACAATCAAATCAAAACTTATCAAAAATAAAAAAACTAATCAAAAAACAAAAATACTTAATGATCCTTCGTCAAACAGAAAATAATCATCTCAAAGTAGGTATCATACTATTGCATATTGTATCGAGAAAAATCTTTTCCAAAGTTAAAAATACTGGCTGTCCTCGCTGTAGCAGCAGCATTGGCCTTTGGCAGTATGAGAACAATATCTGAAATATTCACAAATCCTTCGTCTTTCGTATTCGGATGCACAAAATTCCAAGAACCGGCTTTTCCTGGTTTTTTTCTTAAAAATGAGATTTTATATTCTGAAGGACTATATTTTTCAACGACTTCTCCAACGTAATGTAAAACTGACCTCTTTTTATCAAATTTAACCACTACGAAACTTCCTTTCTTAATATTGTGAGTCAAAACAGGTGCGTCTGTGTCTGATTCTTCACAGATGTCATCAATCGGAGAAGTAGAACTTTCTCTCAAGCTCATATCAGTATCAGTCTCACTATCGGATTTTAAATCCACTTTTTTCTTTTTTAAATTACTAACTTCAGTCGATACTAATTTCAGCGCACGCTTCATCTCCTTTGCTCTATTCTTTCGTTCTTTCTCAATTTTCTTCATTTCTTTTGCACGTGCAATATCTTCAAGTCTATTTTTTTCAGGTGTGTCGGTATAAATTCTTGATTTGCCAGTTTGTCTTCCTTTCTTAACTCTTGTCGATGATTTTTTTTGTATTTTAGGATAGGGCTGGATCATTTGTGGGGTTATTATTCCTATTGAGGTAGAAGGTGAAGTCATTTCGTAGCTGAGCGATGAAGACCCTATAGGCAACAAAGAAGGTGATGTTCTTGTAGAAGGTGATGCATGCGGAGTCTGTTGAAGCCTAGCCTCTTGATGGGCAACCTCTTCAAATGCAGCCGCTTGAGACGCAACCCCCTGAAACGCAGTCTTTTGAGGCGTAACTTCATTATTCGCGATTTCGGCATTCGTCGCAGATGGTTCTGACGGAGAGTCGTTGTCGTACACTTCCACAGGAGCAAAGTCTTCGTCGCTGAAAACAAGTTTGTTGAATGGCCATATTCCGGTCTTCTCGAAAGCAGCAGTTATATTTTTTCCATTGAATGACTCAAAATAGGCTAATTTAGCCAATTTTGGAATGTTGTAAATGTTGAGAGTTTTCCCTGGATTAGACACATGCCAGTCATTGAATGCAATTTTCAATTTCGATTTGAATGGGCCAAATACTCCAACATCCAACGGTTGGAGACGGTGCGTGGTATGTGGAGGAAATGATAAATATATGATTCCGTTCTCACGTGCATAATTGATTGCCTCAATAGTTACATGGCTTTCGTGATTGTCACATAAAAGTAGAATCGGATTATCTTTAGAGCACGCCGTTTGTTTTTGAATATGTTTCAGGACATTTAAAAAAATTTCTGAGTTAATCCAACCGCTCTTTGTAGCCACACCCAAACTTCCTTCAGGTGCACCATCAATGAAGTGATCTTTGTAATGCACTCTCGGAAATACGAATAAAGGTGGGATTGTATTTCCGGTTGCTGAAATAAAGCCCCCAAAAGTAACAAGCTCGCCTCTTTCAGCGGAAACAAGTTGACCCACTTGTTTTTGAGTTTTTTCAGCTAGAACCCTGGGCGTATTTAATACTGTCGATATGCCTGATTCGTCAAAGTTATATATACGATCTCCAGTAAATTTGTGTTTTTGTAAGACTTCTTCTAAGTTTTTAAAGAATTCGCCAACAGCTGACTTATTAAACCCAAATGATCTAGCTGCACTCGTATTTTCGGGTTTTCGTAAACTCAAATTAGTGTTTCGTTTACGATAGCAGGCCAACCAATCTTTACCGGCCTTTTTGTTTTCATCCCAGCTAGGAGGATATCGAAAGTTATTCAATTTTGCGAATTGGTAGGCAAGTTTCCTAATTTGTTCAAGTGTTAAACCATAGTGTCTCTTAGAACTGATCTTAATATACTCATTCAACATATCTTCTTCTTCTTTGGTAAAAACTTGATTGGCAGTATACTTTGAGTCAAACGATCGATTGGATGTAGTAGGTTCGGCAGATTTGGTTTGGATTTTTTGAATACGAGATTCAAGGGTTGATGGCTTTACACCATATTTATCTGCAGACTTCCTAATAGATAAGGTTTTCTTTAGTACCTCCTTAATTGCTGATGCCATAGCCTCTTCATCCACTATACCGCTCCTGGTATTCTTTCTTTTGTAGTTACGAACCATCTGAAACGAAGTAATTATGAAAATCTTGTAAACCAGATTAAGATTTCATTATGGGGTACATTCGTACAGTACGAATGTGCCCCACGTGTTAGTGAACGAATGTACCCCGACCAATATGAAAAACACATTTCATAACCTAGAAAAAAATCCGTTAGGATAATAGTAAAACAGATAAGAAACACTTAAAACTGATCGGTCATCACTAGTGATTATAACAAAAACAAAAACATTGGTGTTGTTATTACAAGAGATAAATGAATTTAAATAACAATGAAATAAAAACTTACGGCGACGAAAATTACGCGATGTCCTGTCCCAGCGCCGGCGTCGCTCGCACTGCCTCTTCGCCCCGCGGGCCGCGCTTCTGTACGGGTGCGTACTTCGCACACAAAGATGGAGTCTCTAGCGCTATTCTATAGTATAGATATAGCTAGTGTCTGAATCTACCCCGCGTACGAAATAGCCCCCCTTTCCCCTACGTTTGAGAGTTTTACGAGAGAATGACGCTTAATTTAGAGCAAACAAATCTTCTAAACAGCGGGAGGTTCGTTTGAGCGTTTTACGAGGGATTATCAGTCAAGTTAGAGCAGACGAATCTTCTGAACAGCAAGAGGTTCGTTTGTGCTATTCACGAATGCATAACTCTAAAGTACGAACACAAAAAAAGTCGCAAGTAGAAGGTATGCGAGAATTTCAATCAGAAATAATAAATAAAATCCCCAGACAATTACACCAACTACATGGCCTCAAAGTAAGCGAAGCTTGTGTTATGAGATTCCATGTAGCGAACTAGGAGGGAACCTAGATATAAATACGTATATAAAAACACCCAGACCCGGAACAATCGCAGTGGTCGTCACTGCGGCGATGGGCACAAAATTTCATTATTTTGATGAGACAACTAAACAAAGATCGATGGTCTCCTTACTGCTACAATGATGCATTGAATGAGATGAACAGACTGAGAAACGTGTCAAGACAACTAAAAAGTAAAAAACCTTTTTAAAAACAAGCTTTCGTTTAAATTTGCTAAAAAGAAAATAATAACGTCATTTCATATTTGACACAATTTATATGAAATATAAGCTTGTCGCAAGATTTGCTTTTGTAGATAAACTTTTTAATATTATGATGTATTTATGTTTCAAATAAATAAAATATGTCGAGCTCGAGTGATGATTTAACACCAGAAGATATTAGAAATGAAGCAAATCGTCGATAATATTTTGCCCTGTACATCAAAGCATTTGTACATGAAATTTTACGAAGATTTTTTGCTTGGAAAACTAAAAAAGCCGTGAAAATTATTTTGGACTCATTGCTTTTAGTATATTTTCAACAGTTGTCTGCTACAAAGAAACTTAGCAGCCTATGGACTGTTTATTTAATGTTGAAGACAACAGTAAACAATGAATATACCAAATAGAAATATCTCTTTATCTTTACATAACTGGTCAATTGTTTCTAATATTATCTTTAATTTCTAAATTATTAAATACCTAAGTACTTGACCTAATTCCTGCGTTTCATTACCTGATTATCTTACAAGGTGGTGTATAAAGTAGAGTAAGCTCCTCGGGGATAACAGTGTCTTAGTCTTGGGCAGTCTTGAATCCCTCGCTTCATTCAGGATTCTTACCATAATTCCCTCACTTCGTTCGGGAATTAACATCTTAATTCCCTCACTGCGTTCGGGAATTATCTACAGAATCCTTCATTTTGCTCAGGATTCAATATGATGCCCGTGACATAATACACTGCTTTATCCCCTTGTTGCATAATCTACTATTGTTTTACTAAATATTATAGATATCTAATTGGAGACTTTTATCGGGCCTGTATGATACATAAGGTACATAAGGGTTTTAACAGGACCTTAGAAGTAGGAGAACCGAATTAGATGATTTAAAGCAAGTATACTAAATGCTAATGATGCTCTTCATGCTTGAGAACTTAATTAGGATATAAAGTGTGTTAGGGAAAGTAACTTTTGTTAAGAAATAATGCAAAATAGTCTTTTAGTGTAGCCAAAAAACTTGGAATAATCTCAAATTTATTTGTAGTAAATGTACCTACGCTACCTGAAAAACCAGCCCCTTAACATATCGTTTTTTTTTTAATTTAATTTTGTTCGTCCTTATGATAACTTTTAGGTACAGCACAAAAACTAAAAAAAAATTGTGATTTTTTTCCAAGTTTTTTGGCGAAACTAAAGGATTTCATGGACTATTTGGCATTACTTCTCAAAAAAATAAAAAGAAAAGAAAACCGCTTATTTGTTTGATTGAACGCTAAATTTCGGAATCTTCGCTTCGAATTTACAAAGTTCTCTCTAACGTTTGATAGCTCAAGGCTCTGTATTATCAAGATATTGGATAACAACAAAGCGAGGCTGCTATTTCGTTTTATGAAATATTTATCGGGCGTTTGACCTCAATCTCATCTGATGGTAAGTGATGAGGTCGAAGATGACAGCATACGACCCTCGGAAGGAACTGGCTCTACATAAAATGTTACCGAAATAGTTGTTAGTCAGTCGGACCCTGACGGGATCTTACCACCAAGTGGGGGAACCAGGATTAGTCGCCTTTTACAAAAAACGCTTATCCAGAGGGCTATTCTAAGACGGGCCTACGATGATAAGTATGAGGAATATTTTATGATACAGGGTGAGACATTAGTATGTATTTCTCTCTGTTTAACTTTAGTTTAAACACGTGGACATGACAACAGGCAAAAATATGCAAACGTTGTTTAATCATTTGTGATTTTATAAATGTTTTAAATTTACTGAGTGTCATGGTCACCCTAATTCCTACGTTAAACTATCATAGACCCATGGTTGCTACTAAAATTAATCACTCAACTTTAGCGTGATCTTAATATAATTCATCACAACTCCGAGTAATGAGCCCACTGTTAGGCTATGAGTCTCTCCTCTGGGTGACGAGGAGGTTTAGGCCGTAATCCACCAAGCTGGCCCAGTGCTGGTTGGTGGATGTCAGTTTTTTTTTTTTTTATATTGTAAGGATAGGACGTATGTCTTCCATGCCACCTGATGGAAAGTGCGCATGAAGACTATGGTGTTACACGTCCATCCACGAGAAACCTATTCACTCGACACTTAAAAGTTCCAGGACTGTAGTGGTCAGGAAAAACAGACGCAGGCAGATTGTTCCACTCCTTGGCAATCCGTACCAAAAAGGAACTATCGAAGCGTTTTGTTCGACTTCTTGGTAAATCCACTATATAGGGATGGAAGTTCTGTCTGCGTCTGGTAGTCCGGTGGTAAAAAGGGGTGGGTTCAATTTGGTCAAAAAGAGCACTCGCACACTCACCAAAATGTAGCCGATAAAATACTGTCAAACAAGCAACCTTACGACGATGCTCCAGCGTCTGCAATTTTTTATTTGTAAGGTTGTTGTTATTTATGATTTTACGGGCTCTTCGGTCAACAGAGTCTAGCGCTTCGAGCTGGTATTTGGCAGAACCATCCCAAAGGTGACTACAGTACTCCATGCACGACCTCACTTGGGCTGTGTATAAGTTGAGGAGCCGTTCAGGGCTGAAGTACCGCCGGACCTTCGAGATGATACCCAATTTTTTGGAAGCCGTTTTTGCCATAGACTCAATTTGTTGACCGAAGTTTAATTTGGACGTTATAGTGACGCCCAAAAGTCCTAGTTGGTCGGTGATGGGAACAGATACATTCTGGAAAGTGGGCGTAAAAGTAAAGGTGCTCTTTTTCGCGGAGAATAGACACGCTTGTGTTTTGGAGGCGTTTTCAGGGTGCAAAAAAAATTCAAAATGCCCTGTGAAGCGCGGATGCTCTCCGTAGCTGTTTTGTTATTTAAAATTATTTATTATAAACAAAGTTTAATTGTTTGCTTCTAGAGTTAATACCATAACGCTTAAGGCTTCTGCAATAAAAATCAAAAATTCTGTTAACGAGTTTCAAGGTATAAAAAAAAATGGCCCCAATGTAAGTATAGCTTGTGTTATGGGATACCATGTAGCGAATTATGGAGAACCTAGAATATATATTATATTATATAATAGCCCTAGGTGTCCCAAAATTAGGCAAAGGTCTCCCTTTTATCTCTCCATTTCTGGCGATCCGACGTTTATTCTGGCCAGTTTAGGCTAAATGCGTCCAGTACATGCTTCCAACGACGTCGTGGTCGTCTGCGACGTCGTTTGAATAGAATAAGAATAGAATAGAATAATCTTTATTGTTGTTCAGTTACACAATTTTACAATTAGCTTATAAACTAAATTTCACAAAAAAAATCTTAGAATAAAAAGAAATAAAATTATTATAACTAATCAACAAAAGGCGACGCCTCAGCTTAATGCTTTACTACATATATAGCAAAGCGCTGATTTTCGGACGCTGCCTGCGAGTCTTACCTAAACTGCTTATTCATCAGCATAAAATATCATACAGGTATATAATATGTATTAAAAATTAAATATAATTAAAAAATAAAAAGCCAGGAAAACGTGAAACACAAAAAAAAAATATGTTTAGATAGAAGAAGTTAGAAGTTTTCACTACGTTTAATAAACATTCTTGATGAGACAATAAAAATAATTTATAATGTTTTTTAAAAGTATTTTTAGACAATGGTCGTTGTAGAGGTGGGGGAATATCGTTCCAGCACTTAGTTGCCAAGTAACGGAAACTTCCACGAAACGCCGCAGTTTGGTGCCCTTGCGTCTTTAGTCGATGCCGAGATGCTCTTGTGTTGTAGGCATTATCTTCAGAAGACCAAATAAGTTTATCAAATAGATACTTAGGTACACCCCGCGTCACCACAGAGTGAACTAAAGTGGCAAAATTTAAATTTCTACGTGAGTTAATGTTGAGGATTTTGGAATTGTTCAAGTAGGGCGTTATATGAGCTCTATACGGAATCTTATAACAATACTTTATATTATGGTATAACAACTTTAGCGTGATCTATAACACGCATTTTGTACTCTTTGTAGCATTTTCCTAGACAAAGCTGTCGCTTGTGGACCAAACACGACGCTACCATAGTTTAGCTTGGATAAAACAAGAGTTTCACAGACAATGGTTCTAAGTTCTGTGCTTAAATATTCACGAAACGTTTTTTTTTTTTTTTTATAAGTGACTAAACCCGCGTTTGACCTCAATCTCACCTGATGGTAAGTGACGATGAGGTCGAAGATGAAAGCACACGGGTTTAGGAAGGAACTGGCTCTCTATACAATATTGCCGGAACACATTACCGCCGGAGCGGTAACATTTGGCGGCAGACTTTATATAAAGGGTGGTCGCTAGCCAGGCGGACCCAGAAGGGATCCTACCACCAAGAAAAAATCGTGTACATCACTTTAAGGCGATAAAAGCAAGATTTTACCAATTCTGAAATATATTTATTAAAACTTAATCGATTATCCCAAATTATTCCCAGGTTGCGAGCTTCATTAACCATGGATATAATTTTTCCGTCAACGCTTATAGAGAAATTAATATTCAGTACTTTTTCTATTTGTTTATTAGAATACTTGGATTTGTGTGGATTTAATACTAAAGCGTTGCGTTTTGACCATAAAACTACTCTATTGAGATCACTATTAAGTTGTTGTACAGCGAAGTGTGTTTGATCAGGATGGAAAGACGTATAAAACTGTGTATCATCATCATACAGGTGAAAGTTACAGTTTTTGATATGGTTGACAATGTCAGCTGTGTAGATTACGAACAGCAAAGGTCCCAATATAGAGCCCTGTGGCACGCCTCTTACTACAGGAAGCAAATGTGAGTATAAGGGCAAACCATCCTCCTTTTAAAGCCTGACACATTGTTGCCGTCCAGTTAGATAACTATTGAACCATTCAATGACAGATCGATCAAGGCCATAAAAAGATAATTTAGACAAAAGCAGGGGTATGTTCATAGTTTCAAAGGCGCGCGAATAATCCAATAGAGTGAGAAGAGAGGCATTACCCTTATCTTGTTCGAATAAGATGCTATCTGTTGCATCCAATATGGCAGTTGTAGTGCTCCGTTCCTTCCTAAACCCAGACTGCTTATCCGGTAAAAGATGATTTTGTTCAAAAAAAGAATTTAACTGACGGCTGACTGCCCTTTCTAAGATTTAAGATATGAATGAAAGAATACTAATGGGTCTTATATCAGCAAAATTTAAAGGAGTATTAGTTTTAGGGATTGGTGTAACGAGTGGAGTTTTCCATGCGTTGGGAAAAGTTGATGTTTTAAGCGACTTATTTATTATGAAAGTAATCACTGGCAAAGTATGAGGCAAGGTTAATAAAATCATGTCTTTAGTGATACCATCATAGCCTAACGAGTTTGATTTGATTGATAAAATTATTTGCGCAACTTCATATTCAGAAAGAGGTTTAAAAACAAAGGATGCTCCAGAGAAACGGTGGAATTCAAAATAAGTGAGTTCTGAGAGAGGTACATTTGATGGTCTAGGTATATTAAGAAAATGTTTGTTAAGCTCATCAGGGTCATTTAAAGGTGCCGGAAAACTGGAAGGTATGGAATCAAAATTTATATTATTTCTCAGATTCTTCCACATTCTTTTGGAGTCCCCCATACTCCTATTAATATTATAATCGAAGTAAGCCTTTTTTTCGCGTGCGATAGCCCGGACAACAATTTTTTTCATATCCATGTAATACATTCTATGACTGTCTTTTTTTGTCTTAAGATATCTCTTAAATGCAGCATTTCGTAATTGTATCATTTGCTTTATTGTTGACGTTATCCAAGGCAAATGCTTTTTCTTGTGTAAAACATTAGTCAAAGGGGCATGTTTGTCAAAAAGTTTTACCACAAATAGGTTAAATTTATCCACAACTTGATTAACACTACCTAATATTGTCTTAAGTTTTCGCGATTCATACTATTAAATAAACGAGCGACTGACCACGGGGTCTGCAAAGACACCGAAACCTCGAGTCAAAATTTAAAATGTAAATATACGCGATAAATCCGGTTAAAAAGTGTTTTATTTAACACTACCTATATTTAGCAATGACTGAGTGTCAAGAGAAAGTAAGTCCTTATTAAAGGCTTCCATATTTATATTACTTAATGATCTGTAATTGATAAATTTACGAGGTACTTTTTCCTTTTTTATACTAGCAATACAACTAATCATAGAGTGCCCCAATGACCCTGTGATATTATTGACCGAAACATTTAACAATTTAATATTGGTGCATATTAAATCGATGAGAGATTCAGAATTGGCAGTGAAATGTGTTGGTTCGGATACCATTTGCTTTAATCCAGTACAGCTTAAAAATTGATCCAATTTTAGTGTATTTGTTCCATTTGTATCATTAATGTTAATATTAAAATCACCTAATAAAACAATATTCGTAAACTTTGAAAAGCAAGCAATAGATTCAGTCAGGGCGTCAATAAAGTCATCTACTACTATCCAATGTGGACGGTAAGCTGTACCGATCAATAGTTTTATACCATTAAAAGAAGAAGAAATCCACATCTGTTCTATCGGTGCGACGGGGTGCCGTAAAATACGTATTTTAATTTCATCGCGTATCCTACTCCCCCACCTCTACCATGGCACATATCTTTAGGGTGAGGTGAGTTTTAAAACCTATAACCTGGGACTAAAGGTGCTCTTCCATATTCACCCTGACGAATCCAGGTTTCATTAATTGCAATAATATTAGGACAAAAAGTTTCTAAGGCCGCTGTAAAATCATCATGACCTGTAGCGAGGGAACCAGCATTGAAAAGGGCTAACTTAACATATTTATTTTTATTCAACATTGTAAGATAAGAGATTAAAGAAAGGTTTATATACAATTCTAAAAGGAAAGTTACAATAATTATTAGTGAAACAAAACAAAGCAGCGTGGAGCATTTCCCTTGAAGCTCGGAACTCAGAAAAAAGAAGCACCATAAATGCAAAATAATGTGCAGAAATCACACACTTAAAGTTAAATAACAATTCAATGCCCATATATAAAAAATAATCACGTACTAATACTTTCGTAAATAGACCAAACATACACAAGTTATAGTTAAATGTAGAACTATATGTAATATAATATAATTTCAACAAAAAGCAAGCCTGCAAAAAGGTATAAAAATATCTAATTAATAAAATGAAAAATTTACTATTGACTATCTCTAACCAAGTTTTTTTCAAAAACACGATTAATGTCCAACTTAGACCGAATGCGATGAGCAGAAAGTGGCGGAGTTTTTCCTTGCAAAAAATGCGCCCCTCTCTTGTCCATACGTACTTCCACTCGCAGCGACGCCCATACTCTCGTACTTGATGGAATATTCCCTACAGTGTTTAGAGAGCCTCTCGTTGACATAAAACTTCTGAGGGGGCCCATTGAGGCCCAGGTCCGCCGTGTTAGCGTGGCGGCGCACGCGCGCAGCGCGCAGCAGTTGGTCGCGAAGCGCGCGGCGCACGAGTCACACGGCCACGGGCCGCGGCCGCGGCCTCCGTACGCCGCCGTCGCCCTCAGCCCCACCACCGTCAGTGAACGCACGAGGCATTCCTACCCGAGTTGCGTGTACTAGATCCCGGTCCTCTATAGTTACACCAAGCTTATCACCAATAAGCATAACTAAGTGGTTGAGGTTTTCATTAGCACTCTCTGGTAGGTTAGATATTTCTATATCATTCGCAAGTAAAATCTGGTCGCGCTCAAATATTTCTTCTTGTAGTTTAACAATATTTTGTTAAAGGATTGCTAAAGCATCAGGCGATTGGTCTCTTATTTGTTTCTGCAAAGTATCAACTCTTGTCTCCACAGAGTCTATCCGATTGTTACATGAAATAATAGATTCTGATATATCCTTTCTAAATTCATTTATCTCCATCCGCATCGTCGTAATTTCGGTTTTCAATAATCTAATTTCCTTAAGAATCTCTAGCTGCGGTCCATCGTAAGTATAATTAATTTCTAATGATTGTTTCTCCGGTGTTTTATTAGATTCAGTAACAAAATCACTGCTAATCGATTTGACTGGTGTTTCAGCATTGTCCTTTGGCTTCGGAGCTTTGAGTTTACATCCAGGACATGACCACTGGTTATTAACCTTGGCATTATCTGGTATCCCGACGCATGACCGATGAAACATGATAGTACACTTATTACATTTGGCGGCTTCGGAAATGGTAATAAATCTTCCGCAAGCTCCACAACTATTCTTTGGTGCCATATTTTGCCACAAAAACAAGCTTTTCTGTTCAAAAAATGTTTAAAAAGTTATAAGGAATAAAAAATAAAAATAAAAAAAGTACTTCTTTAGGTTTCGAACCGGGAACGTCTCTATCAATAGTCAGAGTTCATAACCACTCGACCTTAAGGACGTCACGTGTGTTGCTCAAATTAAGCAGATAACTTTTATGATAATATACAAAATCACTTTGGATATCCAACGGTCTTGCTTGTAAAATATAAAACTACCCACTATACGTGCACTTTTGTAGACACTGAGTATATTTTTGTTTAGATTTTAACAGATGTTTTGATTATTTTAGATTGATCACGAAGGTAATAACGATTATTAGATATCACGATTATCACTTTCACTGTCTTTTACTTCACTTTTATACCGAAATATTGCTGGTTTATATTTAATTACGTAGAACGAAACCGGTAACATACCGATGCGATGACAACAGCTTAGAGACTGGTGTCAAGATGCCACGTAGATGTTCTTTTGGCCCAGAGATCTTCTGACATACGACATACATGGCCTGCCCAATCCCATTTAAGTTTCGCAGCCTTCAGGGCGACATCTGTGATGTTGGTTTTTGTAGTGTATTGTGGTGTTTCTTATCCGCTCGGATAGAATCTATATTTCTATATAATAGAAGATCAAACGAACTTCTTAAGTGAAGTTCGATCGATATTATATGAGTTGCTTCATTCGAAGATATATTCATTTACCAAGTAGTCCCTTTGACTCACACGGTAGCACGCACGAATTTAAGAGTTATGAAATGACTAAAAAGGTCAAAACACGTGTTTTCGATCGTTTTAGTTAAAATTTTTCACACCAGTCTGGATCCATAGGATGCGCCTCTGTCGAGCTCATTATTTTAGAGTTCTTAATTTTATAGTTATGGCAAAACTTTAAAGGCAATAGTTTACTACATTGACAGGGCGGGTGGGACCTTAATGTATATCTTCGAATGAAGCAACTCATATAATATCGATCGAACTTCACTTAAGAAGTTCGTTTGATCTTCTATTATATTTCGTTGCTTCATTCTTCAGATATATTCATTTACCAAGTAGATGTTCAGAGCATAAGGTAAAGTTTTGCTTCATAAAAATTCATTAACTAATATTCAACAGTTATTTAATCAACTCAATGTAAATGTATAACTTTGAAACATTTTGTTTATATGCATACTGAATAAAATTACTTAAAGTAAATTAATAATTAAGGATCAATAAAGGAGTTTACTTCTACATTTGATTGAAAAACTGCCCTTCCAAAATTACTTTTATTGATCGACCATGGGGCGGTTATAAAACTTAGCGAATGTTTGAGACTGAGCGGTCCTGCAGGCCGTGCTGCGAATGGCTAGCAGCGATAGGCCGCCACGCGCTCTGGCCGCGGATGTTGCTGCGCGTGCCGCGTGCTGTGAGCGCTGAACGCCGCGCGCCGCCGCCACGCCCGCGCCGCTAGACCCCATGACATGCTTTATCCGGCGACTGATAGACGGTGAGATCGTTGTTTTGTAAGGTCGCTTTGGTTTGACTATAAGGCAATCTACACGCTCTGGCCTAAGTTAACTCGTTACAAATAACTAATTTTCTAAAGCTAATGCAGGGCATATACAGGAATGGCATGTTCATGGAAATATGGCAAAACTAGAGTTGGTTACTAGCAGTAGCTGAAATTATAATCAAATCCAAATTCCCTATTTTGATTTCATTTGCAAAAATTATAAGAGAAATTGCACACGGTGTGCTAGTGGCCTAAAAGCCAGTAAAAATACCAGTTACTGTGTGTGTACTTTGCTCAAGAGTTAAATAACTATTGGGATACCATTTTGAAATATAACTTAAAACGACTTGAAGATTTTAATCTTAAACCAAGTGTAATTGTGTTATGTTGGTAATGGCCTTAACCTAAGGTAATGGATTAATTAGTTCATGTGATCCTATATTGTTTCCTAATAATAAGGCCAACCTATGACTATTTACTATATGAATTAACTGTTTTTATTAGTTTTACTTTAATTGTTCCTTAAAAAATGATAAAATTCAGTGAAATCGAACGATTAAAGATATCTCCACTGTTATTGTGACAATAATTCTAGTACCGATACGTTGTACCATGCTACGTTGTACTGAGCTTAAGTTTTGTTAGAAAGCGACGAGACCACGACTAGGTACTGTGGTGACCGCCTACACGTCTTCTCTTAATGAAACCGAGCCGGGAAGCCTCGCTGGTTCGTTCTGGAAAGATAAATAATTTCTTTTCAAAATCGTTAGCTCAGTAAAAGAGCACTCGTTCGGCAAGCGAGAGGTCCCAGGTTCGTGTACTGATCGGGTCTTTTTTTTTTTTTTTTAATTTATTTTTCCCGTTACCTATTTAAGAATAATTGAGCATTATTAAATGCAAAAATTTCAAAACGGCTTGAATGTTTTAATTTAAAGCAATTTGGAGAGAGAGTAAACGCGTCTATAACCGTAGCTTCAAGATCTCGTTACCAAGAAACCTATTGTGAGCATTTAACATTGGTGCGAGAAGCAAACAGATTTACTTGAGGTTGACTGAAAACTTTGATACGCATAATTGGGTAGTGCTGTATTTTTTCCCGAGTTGATATACGGAGCAAATAGTCAAATATTCATTTTCTCAAACTATTACCTAATTCTTTTAGCTAATGCATTTAAATGAGGAAATCGAATTCCTCCCATTAAATTAATATAGATAGTACCTACATACAGCGCAAACGTGTTTATCCTTTGCAAAACACTGTAACCCATTAAAAGCTGAAAACATACCCCCCCCATCAGGCTGTGACGCAAATATTCGCTAAATATTTCTATGACAAGATGTCTTTCACATGTTTTTCCACCACTGTAAATCTTCTAAAATCTTACTATGTATTTGTATTTTTGTATCGTTATTATTGCTATTTTTGAGAGCTTTGTATCTATCCTTTCGAAAGTTTGAGTGGTAGTATAATCACTAATATTTAACCGTTGGACAGGCTGAAGTTAATGGTTAGTTAGTTGTGAATTGTGCTAATTCTCTGATGGTGCAACACCTTACTTTTTAAAATTTGTTCCTTACTTTTTAAAACTGAATTTAGGATGGCAACACAGATTTGAGATAGTGAACACTGATTGAAACTGGTTGATTCGATATATGTTTTTATACGTGTTGTTATTTATGACAAATTGTTTATTTCGTATTTCACTTTTTTCTTGCAAAATCACTGGTTATATTTCCACGGAGCAGTATTAATTATCTTTACTTATATTTGCAATTCACTTTGAGTTAATTTTAATATGTTGATATGCGACTTTGTTATAACTTTTCCAAAAATCTTTAAGAGACCTCGTAAACACTGTATTCATTTGACAGATCCGAGTTGAAGTCCTCGAATTCATAAGTTTGTGGTAAAAACTGAAATCGTAATTAATTACGATGTTCCTTTAATATAGGAACTAAAACATAAGATTCTCTGAAATTAATGCAAGCTAAAAAGGACTTTTTTGTCACAATGCTCAGGGAGGTTCTAAAATGCTCTTTTAAAATGTGATTTGTTATTAAGGAATTTATAAAATTTGTATAAGATTTAAAATAAATCTTTTGTCTGCATTTGATTTTGGTGCAAAAAATATATTCGGAACAAACTGATCAGACGGAGAAGAGCAGGAGACTATTGCTCTTATTGATTTATCTATGGAGAGAGCCTATCTCGAAAGCCTGATTTTATTTAGGAGCAAAATTGTTTATAGGAGTTACGATTTGTATAACTTGACAGATTTTTGGTAATGAGACGCCTTTGGAGATCCACTTTAAACCAACAGAGTCATTGGTAATAGCTGTACCAGAATTATAAAAATATGCCATTTTATTGATTTATTTATTTATACTTCATTGCACACTTACAAAATAATAAAAGGAAAAGAATACATTAGAAAAAAAACAATTTTGAAAGGTACAATAGGCGGCCTTATCGCTATAAAGCCATGTACCTGCGTTAACGATGGGCTAGGTAGGGATCATTGTCTCGTTGATATCGTCCACCGAGTTCGGGGGCGTAGCGCTGACAATAATACTGTTGCGTAGTTGCGAGCCGATATTCGGTCCAGTTACCTTGAAACCGCGGGCGTGGGTTCGCTTGAGATGTGGATATTTTAGGCATGTCAACATGTTTTTTTATCCCTTTTTTCATTTTCCAATATGTTAACAAATCTAGACCTTCATGGCAGTTTCGTTCTTGTTTCAGTTTCAAAAAAAAAATGTAAATCAGACAGAACTCTGCAATTCTCCACTAGGAATTTTATTGTGTTTACTTTAATATCCAACCAAAGAATAGTCATAGCTTGGCTTATGGCTTGTTGTTCCGAGCCCAAGTGCTTACCTTCAAATTTTTGGTTTCAGACTAAGGGTTTTCAATAATCTGGTTGATCTTAAACCTCTCTGGGTAGCCCTTTGCGCAATAACGGCAGCCATCTTTGAGCTAAATCTTGGTGAATACATTCGCCACGTTTAGGGCCTTTGTTAACGGGAACTACCAGAACCGTTAAGATTTAAATTGGAAGCGTTTGTATTTCCGCTTGAATTATTGCTGTTTCAGATGGAACTTTTGGTTACAGTTGACGTTCTATCTCCGAAATCTAGTTTAGTTTTTGCTTCCATGCTGGACTGGGAGCGAAAGAAAAACATAGAATGCGCCAGCTGGTTCTCTTCCCGGGCAAGGGACAGAGGTTTTAAAGGCGTTTTTGTGGGCGATAAGCTGACCACCTATCACTACAATAGTCTCTCCATCTTTATAATACCTACAAATTTGTCAAAAGTGACATCAGATGGTCTTGTAACCTCTGGTGTTCTGCCTACCCCATAAGGGATACAGGCGTGACGTTATGCATGCATGCATGCGTATTAGTTTTTATTTGACCTCCGTGTCGATTTATCAAATCAACATCCTGGGTACTACCTCCGTGTCGATTTAAAAAATCAACATCCTGGATATTTTATCCTTCGTGTTAACGCTAGTTAAAGTTCCTGAAGATATTAAACAGTTTCCTTGAATATCGTTGTATTTGAATACCTCCGTGTCGATTTATAAAATCAACATCCGGGTACCACCTCCGTGTCGATTTAAAAAATCAACATCCGGGTGTTTTATTCTTCGCGTTAACGCTAGGTTAAGATCCTGGAGACATTAGATGCTTTTCTTGAATATTGTCTGTATGAAATCACTCGTCTATGATTTTTTCCGCTCCAACCTTCTAAGCTTGCGTTTATAATATTCTTCTTTTCTTCGGCCGTCTTCTTCGGCATTTTTATGACAGGTGTACTTGCTACCGCGCACGAAAAAGGAATGAGCTCGACAGAGGCGCATCCTATGGATCCAGACTGGTGTGAAAAATTTTAACTAAAACGATCGAAAACACGTGTTTTGACCTTTTTAGTCATTTCATAACTCTTAAATTCGTGCGTGCTACCGTGTGAGTCAAAGGGACTACTTGGTAAATGAATATATCTGAAGAATGAAGCAACGAAATATAATCTATATTTAGACGCAGACATGGAATATATTATTTTATTCCGTTTGGGAATCGAACCCGCGACTTCACCATTGGCTCGGTTGCGTCTATACCACAGCACCACGGAATCGGTCGAATATTGTTTGTAATGTTTGTTTTTGACTGCATTTAGTTTTACATTTTTGTATTATTAGGTTCATATTGGAGATGCTAAAATCGTTGTAATATTTAAACTCTGAATTTGTATGAAATAATAAAGAATATATCCTACCATATCCATATTTCTGTCTATATTATAGTAAAATATAAATAAAATTATCCCAAAATGTGCGTCAAATAGTTTTTCCTGCATAAAACATACATACATTTAAAAACATATTGATTCGCAGAAAAAAAACTCTCCCAGCGAGATAACCAGAGGTAAATCATATTAATCAATACAAGTATTCGCATACGATATATTCATAAATACATCTACTATTACAAAACTTCAAAGCACTTTAACTCTTCGAAAAAGTAATCTAAAAAGTAACACAAACAAATGATTATTGAAGCAAACCAACAAATCTTACAGATCCTTTTTTATTAAGTTGTTTACAATGTTATTACTAGGCACGCAGCGATCTTCAGAAGCTTTCCGCCCACATCGAAGCTCAGTCTCCGTCGCGCGACGTACGGATTGCTACGCGTCGCTTATGCGAGCCTAGTACTTACGATATTTTGCAACCCGAAACGCGCGAAAATGGAGGATTTAAAAAAGACCTTTTAATGCTTCTCAGATCTATGGGTAAGTGAATAAAGTTTTTATAAAAATCTAATATAAAAATCCCCCCCCCCCACTTTTCGTAGGGGGGATTTTTAACAGGGGGTTTTCAACGGTTTTATTGAGATTATTAATGCCCGGTCGGTTACATCATTTTAATATCAAGTTTGAATTTAATGTAGCACTTAGCTACTCATATAAAATGTTTCTTAAAGTCCGTGTTTAAAGTTTCTATAGTTTGATTTCATATTGCCATAAATTTTGAAGTAGATTGCTATTGTGATGTTAAACATAAAAACGTGATGAATTCCGTGTAAATATTTGGCTTTTAATCGATGCGATGTCAATCATATTTTTTTATTTATACGGGTTGGGATGCAAGTGGGCAATATTGTTATTAACATTCTAGAAATGTCAGTAGGTTTTATGTCGTATTTTTTGTCTCATTTGACATGGTCGTCGGCGAGAAGTCAAGATGTTTTAATAAGTGACTTCCATTTTCTTAAACCAAGGTAAGCATATTCGTTTTGAAACTTCGAATATAAATTAAAAATTGAAAAACCATCATTATTAAAAAAAAGACAAATATATTTTTTTTGTAAAAAATAAACAAAATGCATATTTAACGTTAGACATTTACAATAGTTCAAATTAAACTAATACTTAGATATTATTTCAATATCTTTAGAAGAAATAAAATAATGCTTTTGGCACTGGAAGCACTGAGGATGCGCTACAAAATATATCAAACACATTGCAACCTGCAACCAGATTTTCTTAATCAGGTTGCTCATATTATTATCTGCTAATAAAATAATACTTTTTCAAAAAAAAATACTACGGTATCAAAAATAACGCGGGAAAAACCGCGTGCGGCTGTTGTTATCAATTTATCAACCGACTTCCAAAAAAGGAGGAGGTTCTCAATTGGTCTGTATGTTTTATTTTTGTGTCTTTGTTACACGATATTTCAGACAATTATGAATCGATTTTGAAAATTTTTGTTTTATATGATACTTCATAATTGGTCCCATATAAATTTTATTGAAATCGGTTGATTACTTCATTGAAAATTTCAAATTTTTGAAACATTATGTATGCTTTCGGAGAATGTTTCCGTGGATGACACTCTAAGTTGGCCAAAGTTTTGACGTGAAGTCGGTTTTTTTAATGCTCTGCATTCGTTGATTATTTTATTACAACGAAGGCCAGAAAGGTAAAGTATAAAAATCTAACTTCAAGTCTATACAGCGTGTTTGGTTCATCGCCTACCCCATTGATATGGCCTGTAGAGTAGGCTATCTGCTATGCCTAAATGGCTTTTTTTTACTTTTTTTGTTTATCACCCCGAAATCAACGTAAAAAAAAGTATTAAGTGTAGACAGTTAATTTTAATCTTGTTTAAATGTGTATTATGTTTGTTTTCCAAATAAAATAAAATAAATAAAATAAATAAAATAAATAAAATAAATAAAATAAATAAAATAAATAAAATAAATAAAATAAATAAAATAAATAAAATAAATAAAATAAATAAATACATAAATAAATAAATAATTGTTTAATGCTTATTTTAAACCTTACTGCTTTACTTATTTTTATTTAATTTCTTACAAAATTTCGGAATAGAAAACAAAAATATTATATTTATAATATAATATATATTAAATATAATATTTTTGTTATTATTATTATATATTATTATTATATCATAGTATACTTATGGCATGTATACATATGTGTATACGTATGTATGTTGTGTGTATGTATATTTATATATGTATTTAGTTCTTTAGGTTTTAAGTTCTAAAATGTATCTTTTAAATTATGTCACTTTAAATTATCCTTTAACACATCCCAGGGTTGTCTGGAAGAGATTGTCTGTAGATGATAAGGCCGCTTATTGTACACTGTACCTATTATATTTTTAATAAAGTTATGTCTTACTCCATGTGTACAATGAAGAATTGATAAATAAAAAATAAATATTAATTCAGTCTGTGGCTAAAGAAATCTAACCTTATTAATATAAGAGCTCCTTCATTTGTTTATAATATAATATGAAAGGGATTTATTAAAAGTAACTAAACCAGCGTTTTACCTAAATCTCACCTGATAGGTTATTACTATAAAACTAAGGACCTTATACTAACGGAGATCCCTTTCCAGGGTTCCAATCCTACAACTTAGATTAATCGCCTTATTTGGTAAGGGCATAAATTGTATAGCCCATGTAGGGCAGAAATTAATTGGTTTCCCATCGGGGATAGACACAGGCTAGTGGTCAGACTACAGTCAGAAGCTTACTACATCTTTACACAGCACAGGGTGCACTCTAACACTTCTGTTTACCATCGACCCCCGAAACTCGTTAAAAACTTTTATGACGTATAGTAAACAATCAAAAAAAATTATCAATTAGCATTTAAAATTTGTTTAGATCCTGTAACTATTTTCAACCGGTTCCCAATTCGTGTTTATGTTTTTTTGAGTGTGTTTTTACGCGATTATTTGATCAGTTATGATTTCATTGTAATGATTGCTTCATATGAAAGAAAATACTTCAGAAGTGGCCCCATATACATTTAATTAAACTCAATAAAGTACTTATTGAAAAACTTGCAATTTTCGAAATAATTTGCATGAAAACGGAAATAAATGCTTAGATGACGCTTCAATTCAGTCGAAGTATTGTCGTGAAGTCGATTTTATAATGCATTTGTTGATAATCGACAAGAGCTTTCTGCCACGGCTGCGTCGTTTTCCACTGTATAAATCTAGGACAAAAACCGCTCTCAGATCATATGTTTGGGAGCTGCCACATACTGACACAAGACAAAATCAAAGTCAAAATGTTTTTTTAGTTACGATATAATCTAAAAATAACTCAAATTATTTAGAAATTAAACAGAAATTAAACAAAATTAA
This sequence comes from Stenoptilia bipunctidactyla, assembly GCA_944452665.1. Lineage (NCBI taxonomy): Eukaryota > Metazoa > Arthropoda > Insecta > Lepidoptera > Pterophoridae > Stenoptilia > Stenoptilia bipunctidactyla. The sequence continues at coordinate 663,094 of OX101737.1, read as the reverse complement.
ACAGAAACGTCGAGTCAAAATTTAAAATGTAAATATACGCGATAAATCCGGTTAAAAAGTGTTTTATTTAAACTGAATCTACCTTACTCTACTCAGGGAAGTCGATCTGTTAAGAAGAAATGTCTAGAAACTCAACAGCAAACTTCTTTTAAAATAACAGTTTACACCTGGAAGTTCTATCCTGCATCTACCGATAAATTTTTTTAGTAACTTTCTTTACACAACCTTAGTTTCATAGAATCTTTGGATTTTTCTAAGGTAAAATCTAGAATATTTTTTGGGACCTTATTATAAAAGCGTTAACCCATGAATGAATTATTGAGTTTTTGAAGTCTACTGTGTAATTCAGTTAGTTTAAATTTATTTCTAGTATTTGTACACATGTCATAAATTAAAACAACGCCTCTTTCGTGCACTATCAAAACCAGGTAACACTATTAAACTTTAAATTGCTTCCGCACCAAATCCCAAGTGAGAGTTTGGAAAACTAACTTTTTGAATTGGCTTAAGTGGCGATACATATTTCGATATAACAAGGATAGAAACCCCTACTTTTGTTGTGTTAAAACCCAAATTACCTTAACTTTGGGGCTTAAAAGATGATGTGTCTATTTGGATAATTAAATACTTGTTAATCAATTGCCATGGAGTCATTAAATTATAACGTAGTTTTTTTCTAAAAATATATGTGTACAAGTATATATCTATTATCCGAAATCAATATTTGATACTGTAACTACAGAAACCTTTACTGAGAATGGTAAATTTCGTTAGAATCTTAAATCTTATCAAAAAATCACTCAACTATTTAGTGGTCAAGAACTGGTACTCGTATATATTTTATAGTCTGGATAATGAAAGTAGAGAAAGAAAAAATCTGGTGAATTTAAAATAATTCCATCATGGTAACCCCGACTATAGTACGACACATATAGATTAAACAAACATGATACTTGATTATTTTTTTATATAAAATTATCGTTAAAAAATAACAATATTGGTACTGTCCTACTTTTTGATGAGAAGTATATAATTAAAAAAACAAAATAAAAATTTTGAAAAACCCACGACGCGACGGTTAAAAAGTAATTGAAAAAGAATAAAATAATTTAAAATTCCCCGACTGAAATGATTTATGTGACGAGAGATAATTAACGTGAAAAGCTTTTTTAAAAGTTCACTTAATCTCACACAAAGTCGGTCATATCATGAACAACATACTATTCGTTTTCATAGCACTTCCCTACGCTTACCTATTCGGTTCTCGAAGATGTAGATGTCGCAATAACACAGGTATTCAACTCCCTATGAACTTTATAAGAAGAGCAAGAAAATCCGTCGAGGACTGCCATCAATATTTTAAATTTCAATATAAAACTACAAAACGAATTCATTCAATGGCAGCCCCAGACGGATTTTCTTGCTCTTCTTATATAGTTCATAGGGAGTTGAATACCTATGTTATTGCGACATCTACATCTTCGAGAACCAAATAGGTAAGCGTAGGGAAGTGCTATGAAAACGAATAGTATGTTGTTCATGATATGACCGACTTTGTGTGAGATTAAGTGAACTTTTAAAAAAGCTTTTCACGTTAATTATCTCTCGTCACATAAATCATTTCAGTCGGGGAATTTTAAATTATTTTATTCTTTTTCAATTACTTTTTAACCGTCGCGTCGTGGGTTTTTCAAAATTTTTATTTTGTTTTTTATTTCAAACTTTTTAAAGAGCATAATATAGGTACCATACATTACATAACACAATACCTCGTTCCTCATCAGCCCTCTAATGTCCCCACCACCGCTGGAAAACCCATGTTGTTTATTTAAATACATAGTGAAGTATTATAATAAGTATTTACAATTCAACTTTGCTGGTGGCTCAACTTTGGTGGGGCTTTGTTGTAATGTAACTCGATATCATATTACGTAGAATGGTTTGTGCAAACCAATGTTACCATTCTTCAAAACCACTGGTCCGATTTTAATGCGGTTTTCAGTGATGGCTTTATGTTTACTGCAGCGCCCCCTGATGAGTTGTTACCCGCATTAAAATCGGACCAGCGGTTTTAAATATTAATGGTAACATGCAGCGCCCCCTGGCGAGTTGTTACAGTAACACCTATCTAAGAACATGCACCAATCAAACCCAAAGCGATCACTGAAAGCCACATTTAAATCGGACCAATGGTTTTGCAGAATTAATGGTTGTTATTACAAACAAATGTTTATTGCAGCGCCCCCTGATGAGTTGTTACCGTTAAACCTATTTAAGAACATTATACCAATCAAATCCAAAGCGATAATTGAAAACGGCATTCAAATCGGACCAATGGTTTGCAAACAAATATTTACTGCAGCGCCCCCTGGTGAGTTGTTACCGTAACACCTATCTCAGAACATGCGCTAATCAAATCCAAAGCGATCACTGAAAACAGCATTTAAATCGGAGCAATGGTTTTGCAGATAAACGGTAACATTGGCTTTTACAAACAAATGTTTACTGCAGCGCCCCCTGGTGAGTTGTTACCGCTACACCTATCTAAGAACATGCACCAATCAAATCCAAAGCGATTACTGAAAACCGCATTTAAATCGGACCAGTGGTTCTGGAGATAAATGGTAACATTGGCTTTTACAAACAAATGTTTACTGCAGCGCCCCCTGGTGAGTTGTTACCGCTACACCTATCTAAGAACATGCACCAATCAAATCCAAAGCGATTACTGAAAACCGCATTAAAATCGGACCAGTGGTTCTGGAGATAAATGGTAACATTGGCTTTTACAAACAAATGTTTACTGCAGCGCCCCCTGGTGAGTTGTTACCGCTACACCTATCTAAAAACATGCACCAAGCAAATCCAAAGCGATTACTGAAAACCGGATTAAAATCGGACCAGTGGTTCTGGAGATAAATGGTAACATAGTTTGCACAAACACCCTCTCACCCCAAACGCATATACCGTCTCCGTTCCGTCGTGGGTAAAAATGATAGGCAACTAGTATTAATCAGGCTTGAAAATAAAACAATACATACATTACTTCACGCCTGTATCCCTTATGGGGTAAGAAGAACACCAGAGGTTACAAAACCGTCTGATGTCACGTTTGACTCATTTGGAGGTATTATAATGATGGAGAGAGACTATTAGAGTGACAGGGGTCAGCCTATCGCCTACAAACACGCCAATAAAATCTCTGTCCCTTAACTGACTTTTACAGTATGCCCGGGAAGAAAAGCAGCTGGCACATTCCATGAAATAAAAAAAATTAAACAATAAAATACAATAATAATTTTTATTAATTGTAATCAAAATCTGAATCCAGCAATTCTATATGGAATGAATCGTCAGAGTCACTGGTATCGCTGTTTCCTACATCGGTTATAAAACTATATTTTTTTTATTCCTTTTCAAATATGAAAATTCCAAAATCTCAATTACCAAAACCACCAACAACCTTCCATTGACAACAGTGACACCAGAATAAGTTGTAATATAAAAGGGTATTTCTCCAGAGACAAAATTATTGATGTCTTTGGGTTTATTTCTGTAACTAAGCAACATAAATGGATGAATTTTTTTTGGGTACAGTTCAGCTTTATCCCTTACAAGTGCAAATTATATTTTTATAATAATTGCAGCCTAGGTATAAAATAAAGATTAAATAAGTTGATTCTCCTGATTCATATAGCGCGCCCGTTTGCCATTTTCCGGAACATTATGGTCTAAGTATCAATTTCCATTCGATGAATTATAATTATATCGAAAGGTAATGAATTGACCTCTTACAAATAAGGTTTGTGTGACTGCAACAACATTAGTGTTTCTTAAAATAAGTAAATAAGAAGTGTCCGGCGTAGAATACTGATTAATATGGCATAAGCTGCATTTGACCGTATTTGGTCAGATCAATAAATTAGGAATATGGATACCTTTGAAAGGAGAAAGAAAATCGTGCAACGAATGCGCTAGAAAGAGGATATGCAGCTAGGTGGCTTAGATCCTGGTGTCACGAAGACAAATACTTGATTCATCTGTGGCACTCTGATTCATATGCCTACTTAATAAAATTTATTTTATAATATTGAAAATTCAATTTGTGTTTCGTGTGATGCTTTTGGGTTAGAGATTGATGTAGAAAAATAACAATAGTGAAGTCTGTATGCATTATCAGTTATGCATGATTAAGTAGGCAAATTTCTGATTCATCTGTACCTGATTCATATAATCAAACCACTATATGGATAAAAAATTAATAAGTTTTACGCTTTTCCATAAAGAGAGGAAAGCTTTTATTGCTTAATTATGCTGGAAAAGAATCATATGTCAAAAAGAAATTGCCTTGAAACATATTTGACGGAGGTTTCAGTTAATTTACCACAAGGACCTACAATGGGATTCTAGATCTTAAAAGACTCACTAAAACTGCCGAAATAAGTTAAAACAGTTAAAAAGAAGATAACACACAAAAATCTATCTGAAAATAAAAAATACAGCTATTTGTCGAAACTTGTGCCACAAAAATCAACATAATTCTGACATAGATTTTTAAACATCGATATCTTGAAAAATACCATAGCAAAACGAGTACCTCTTTAAAATATATGTTGTGTTGCATGTATATTTTAATTTATATATTATATTATGTGCAAAAGAGCTAAACTTAAATAAAATTTTGGCCAGATGCATCAGTCAAAGAATGAAATTTCGGAGAAATACCCAAAAAGTTTGCAAAAACCCCCATTGCATTGTCTACTTTCGTTAGCCAGACTCTAATAGGTACCTATTTGATAGATAAACCAATCCGAAAGCCCGAAATTCCCTCAGATATAAAACCAAACTTTAGTCAAAAAAAACAGCTCATCTTAACTTACTATCAAGTGAGCTGAATGTCGATGTAACCAAAAAAAAAACCTTGTTTCTGTAAAAAATCGAAACTACTCATAAAATGGCAAAATTCTTTGAGAAAGACGTAAGTGTGTGGGGGTGTCCTGTACTTCAAAACTCAGAAAGTTATAAGTTATAGTGCCACTCATGGAAACCGAAGAGGTTGTTAGAATTTTAATATCACTATATGATGTAAGGCTACGTATAATAAATACGTATTAGAACCACGCAGATTATGCATTTATATGTATTCATAAAAAAATGGTAATAATCATAATGAGCAAAGCATGCTATTTTTTTCTACATATAAGAGTAGAGTGTAATTTACATTCTGCTGCAGTTTTAAATTTTGATCCTATACTGATTTAATCTTCTTGTTGCTGCGATTCAATAAACGCAAAACTTTCCAATTTTGAATGTCGGTTACAAATTATGTTACAAGCTTATGAAAATACGATTAGTGGTTAATGAGTTTTTCAGAAATAGACTAAACAGGTTATAGCATTTCAACTCTATAATGTGTAAGTATTAAAAGGTGTATAATTTAGCACATTATGATATTATACAATTCCTTTTTTTTATCAAAACGATTATTTCTGGCATTTAGGCCTTTTATATTTCAGAGAACCATAACTGCTTGAGATCGTTAAGCCAAAATTAATATTATATTATCTCACTAGCTGTGACCCGCGACTTTGTCCGCGTGGATACCGTTTATTAGAGTTGGATAAATACTATTATTATATCCTCCTTGAAGTTAAAACTTACCTTATTCTAAATTTCGTCAAAATCGACTCAGTAGTTTAGCTGTGAAAGCGTTATTGATAGATAAACAGACAGAATTACTTCAAAAACTGTTAGAACAAAGCAGTGATCCACAGTTTCACCTAGGTTTTGTGAAAATATATAGGTAGGTAGGTATATTACATAGATGATGCCCGCGACTTCGTCTGTATTGAATTAGTATTTCGAGTAGGTTATTTTCTTCTCCAAGGTCCTAACTATCTCTAATAACAAAAATAAAAATGAAGAATCTTCGCCCATATAATATGTATAACTCCTTACCACAAACATAGGTAGGTAACTACCTATTAGGTACATTACAAAGGCACATAGCGTTATAAACAAATCGGGTGCCAAAGTGCCTTAAATTTTAATATTTAAGTTTTCGCGATAACTATTATGTATGACTATTAAATAAAACACTCTTTACCCGGATTTATCGCGTATATTTACATTTTAAATTTTAACAGTCGCTCGTGACCACGGGGTCTGCAAAGATACCGAAACGTCGAGTTATAATGTAAAATATAAATTATACGCCATTAATCCGGTTAAAAAGTGTTTTATTTTATTGCCTTCAATTTTACTTCATTCATGCAATATCTTCATTAATTATACTTAGCTTATTGTTATTTTAGGTAAAGCTAAGTAGTTTTTGCGTGAAAGAATAGCAAAAATCCATCCATCCAGCCATTATCAGTGTACATACAATACTACCTATAGTTATGTATGGCTGCTTTTCACTGCCAAACGGCTAAGCAATTTGGTATAGTAGTTAACACATACGTTACTTTTTATTCCGAAGAAATCTACGGTTTCTGACTTCCAAGAGGCAGAAACGATCATGAAATAAACAAAACCTTGATTTCCATTTTATCTCTGTAGGTATGTACAGAAGGCAGTACATCAAGCGTTACAAATCTGTCAAAATTTTTTACTTGAATTTGAACTCTATGCCCTCGATAATAAGTTAAAATTGGTTGGGGAAATTTGACAGGCAATGTAACGCTTGTTCCTTCTGTACCTACCTATATTAAATCGCGCAAAAGCTTGCGCTCGCCTCCCGCCTTTTTATACCCTACCGCCGCGAGCCGCGTCGAGCGCGGCAACCGTTACGCAAAAATAATCCCTATATCATTTGTATATCATTCAGTATTCACGCGCGATGGGTTATTAGCGTATTTCATGTATAGGTTTGGTGTTTCTATACCGATTTCTATGATTCTTTTTTTATTGAATAGGTAATAATGTAATTTTTTTTAAATTAGGGATGAGTGAGAGTATTATAAACGTAAGAGTAAACAAATATAATCAGAAAGCTCCGAACTGCTAAGCTATCGGGATTTACACGTGTTATTGTGAGTCAACCATAAAATATAGATATATACTGTTGTAGAATATTTTTTATATAATTTTATGAAAAATATTTCTGTCATACATGATTTCTATGTAGCTTTAACCATTAAGGCTGCACACGCGACGGAAGCTTAAAAAATGAAGTAACTTCTCCCGTTTTTCCAACATTTCCCTTCACTGCTCTGCTTTTATTAATTGTAGCGTGATAATAAGTATACTATAACCTGCCCAGGAGTATGAAGATTTTTGCTTGGTGGTAGGATCCCTTCTGGGTCCGCCTGGCTAGCGACCACCCTTTATATAAAGTCTGCCGCCAAATGTTACCGCTCCGGCGGTAATGTGTTCCGGCAATATTGTATAAAGAGCCAGTTCCTTCCTAAACCCGTGTGCTTTCATCTTCGACCTCATCGTCACTTACCATCAGGTGAGATTGAGGTCAAACGCGGGTTTAGTCACTTATAAAAAAAAAAAAAAAAAAAAGAATAATTGTACCAAGTTTCGTTAAAATCCGTTGAGTAGTTTTTGTTTCTATAAGGAACATACAGACAGACAGACAGACAAAAATTTTACTGATTGCATTTTTGGCATCAGTATTGATCACTAATCACCCCCTGATAGTTATTTTGAAAAAATATTTCATGTACAGAATTGACCTCTCTACAGATTTATTATAAGTATATAGAATAGATAGATATAGATAGATATAGATAGATATAGATATAGATAACATACCAGTAAACAAGTGTCTAAAAAGATACGAGTAACTCGAGCTAAAATACTCCTAGGCATGTCGTATATTTATTTATTCTTCATTGTACAGGAAGATAAAATTATTTTTAAAATACAATTTTATAGATACAGAGCACAATAGGCCTTATTATCGAAAGATGATCTCTTACAAACAACTTTATAGCTAAAAGAACTATCGCTAGCTATAATTGCTTATCGCTGAATCCCAAAACTGTAGTTGATAAAAGTAAGTGACACGTCATCTACCTATCGTATCATTCGTTTCGAGAGTGTAGTATCCCCTAAAGTATCTTTTAACGAATGAAACAAAAATTATCAAAATCGATTCATAGTTTCCGAATTAATCGCGATAAAAACTATGCACATGTGTACAAGACAAATTGAGAATCTCGTCGTTTTGAAGTCGGAAAAAGTAACTCCAATAAAAAAAAAACCTGCATTTATTTGCAGAACCTTGTTTACGCTTCTGACGGTTGCCAACCGAAAAATGTAAATCGATGCGATGGCGCTAATTGAAGTTTTCATAAACAATTTTAAAACGATCGCAGATGTTTGTTGGAAGATAGATGGCTAAAACAGATCGATGACAGAACTTTGTCTTAGTTACAAACTTCGCATTTCGACAACGTGTAACACGCAGCTAACAAATATTCTAATGTATCGAGAATTTTGAAATTAATTGGCCTGTTCGATTTGCGATGACAGTAAATAAGTATTTTGAAATAAATGTATTTATTGGACATGCGATGCGACTATAAGGAATCTGTTAAATAGCATGGACCTTAAAATGAATTTGAGTAAGTTATCAAATACTAAAGCGCCGTTCGCAAACAGCAAACAGCTCCTTATGTCGATTGAATAAATTAAATTTTTATAAGAAGAAAAACAAAAAATATGATTTGGATAGCTGCTAGGGACGGATTCTTTTTCTGGCCGCGCGCTATAACATCCTTTTTTTTTTTTTTAAATGACCTGCTACGAGATATAAAGTGAGAGAGTATTGAGAGGTCATACTTTTGCCTTCACAAATCAATATATATAAAACTGTTCCGTTACTGACTGAGTGACTGAGGTACTGAGTGACTGAGTGACTGACAGACAACGTACAGCCGTAACTACTGGGCGTAGAGAGCTGAAATTTGGAACATATATTCTTTGGGGTATGTAGAGGTGCACTAAGAAAGGAATTCCCGAAATTCCCACGGGAACGGGAAATAGAGGACTTTTTAGTTTGTATGAAAAATCTTATTCCTTGAGTGCACCGATGTGAAACTTGGTGTAAAGATCTTTCAATGTGTGTCTGGTTGTGTTATGATAGGAATTCCCGAAATTCCCACGGGAACAGGAAATATATGATGTTTTAGTTTGTATGAAAAAATCCCATCCCTTGAGTGCATGGATGTGATACTTGATATATAGGTTCCTCAATAAGTGTCTGTTTGTATTATGGAAGGAATTCGCGAAATTCCCACGGGAAGGGGTTCGATCTTTTAGATTGTATGAAAATTTTTATTCCTTGAGTGTATGGATGTGATACTTGGCATGAAGGTTTTTCAAAGAGTGACTGGTTGGGCTACGAAAAAAATTCCCAAAATTCCCACGGGACGGGAAATATATGATTTTTGGTTTGTATGAAAAAAACTTATTCCTTGAGTGCATGGGTGTGATACTTGGTATAAAGGTTCTTTCAGTGGCTGTCTGGTTGTATGGTTTCTGAAATTTCCACGAGAAGGGTAGTTAAGCGCATACGAAGTTGCGGGATAAAGCTAGTTGTAAATAAAACACTCATAAACAATAAATGAATTAAAGTTTTGTAATTATTATTCTGAACGTGAAAATAATTTCTGAAAGACTTCTTGGCACTGAGAAACAAGATGGATCACCGTTGCATGAAAGTGATTGAATGAAACTGGTTTATAAAGATGGCCGGTAGCCAGGCGGACCCAGAATCTCCTTAATTTAATTAATAAATGGTTAGACAGGAAGACTTTTCATGCCTATTTTTGATGTGTTTTGTAACCTTATTTTTACCGTGTTGGTAGACATAGGATGTAAGGAGGTAAAAAGGTCAAGAGAACTTTCAGATTATCTTTCGACGATTTGTGAAGTAATTGGGTAAGGGTTTGCTTTGAGGCTGAGGGGCTAAAAGACAAAAAGAGTCGTTTATTTTATTGCTAAATAACAGCAAAAGAAAAGATCTTTGAATTAATTTCATAATTTATACAGCAGTTCACGAGGTTTTTATATGAATGATTTTATCGTAAACAACGCGTCATTTAAATAAAAGTTATTGAAAAATAGACTTCTGTATTAAGTCTGATTATAAAAAATATACTTTATTGCGTTATTGCAAAACATTTACAAATACTTTTTTTAAATTTTATGATTCGTTTGTCATTTACTGAGAGCTGAATATCTTGAAGAGGACTGCTTTCATTTCCAATAATCGGGCCATCTGCTTGCGAGCTACGAAGATATAGAGAGACACACAGATATATGTACCCCTTTTTTTTCTTTTCTAAAAAAAAAATAATCTATTTGTTTGTTTTTAAAGTATGAAACTAAATATTTTCGTACCGGTATTATTTTATAGCTCATATAAAGTTAAACCAACTTAAATTATTATACAATGAAGAAGGCACTTTAGTAGGTTATGAATAATTTATAATAATGTTTACAGAAAGACACTTGAGTATCTAAAAATGCTTACTTGAAAAATAAACCGAACCCAGGTTATATAAACGGTGTCACAGAAATTATGTACGTAAGAATAAATATTTAAGTATAATTTAAGTACCTATTTTATATATCACCGGAAAATAATAAAAACCGTAAGTTAAAAAATTTATTAGTCAATTTATAAGCTACCGTAGGATTCTTATCGGAAGAGAAAGTGAATTATTTAACGCCCATATTTTCGCAAATTGATAAAATTACCGAACTCACGCGTAAAATAATAAGTAAGCTATGATTGGTTGAAGAAGTCACGTGTTCAAATTATAAATAGCAAATACGTAGTAGGAGCAGTTAGGTTGCATATAGGCCACTCGTGCGCGAGCCGAGCGAGCAAAACTCCATAAACCCTCAGTGAAGATAAGCCAAATTTTGTAATTGTTTTTCTTCTCGACCAATCAGCAAGCAGTGTATTATTTTCCGTATTTTAAAAAAGCGTAACATTAAAAGCCCTTTTGTGATTTTTCGACCCGTTTATAATCTTACCAGTGGATATCCGTAAGTTTATAAATTTACCACGAGCCGTTGCAAATCGATAAATTTGCAAAAATAAAAAAATCTTAGGAATTCCACAAAACGCTTGATGAAGGCATCACATATGTACTTCGGCTTTAACTAGTTGTTGAATAAAGTATTTCAGTTGACCAAGAGACAAAAAAAGCCGGCGGAAAAAAACTCTTGGCACTCTTTTTCAGTCAGAATCATCAAATTAATACAAATAGGTACAGTACAAATTTACTACTACCTAAATCTGCGCTTTCACTTGAGGGGCTGATAATCAAATAAATACTTAACTACATACATAACTTCACGCCTGTATTCCTTATGGGGTAGGCAGAACACCAGCGGTTATAAAACCATCTGATGTCACGTTTGACGAATTTCGAGGTATTATAATGATGGAGAGAGACTATTACAGTGACAGGGAGTCAGCCTATCGCCCGCAAAAACGTCAATAAAACCTCTGTCCCTAAACTGACTTTTACAGTATGCCTGGGAAGAGAAGCAGCTGGCACATTCTATGTTTTTTTTCGCTCCCAGTCCAGCATGAAAGCATAAATACTTAACTAATTACATTTAAACACAAAGTTTTATTTCTTTTTAAACGAATCCGATTTACTGACTTTTAGACCATGTACTGTGGTGGAGGGAGCTCAATCAAACACGTGTTGTTATGTTCAAAGTTGACAGTATATTGGGCTAATGAATTGATACATAGCGGGGAGGCGTGTCTGTCACACATATTTTTTTGTAGTAATGAGCTATATTCAGATGTATTTTTAATTGTTATACAGGGTTGTGTTTTAGTCATCAGCCAAATTTAAATATATTGAATTTGGCTGGTGACTAAAATTTAAATGTAGTATATTCTTTGATATGATATAAACGTACCTGCATATTTATTTAAGTATCGCTCAATACAAAAAAAAATAATATATGTCACCATAAACTTTTTAACAAATAGTCGCTGTTGATGAACACAGCTACAACGGGGCATTTCTTCTAATACTACGACGTAGTACAACAATATGTTTTGTAGTAGCGCGTAGTCGTCTTTATTTTAATGATATTCATTCATAATTTAGAGTGACCATACTGTGGTGAATATGTTAGCGAATATATTTATTTCCTTGTAAAAAAATATACTTATACCTGCTTTTTGCAAAAATCGATTCCATGAATAATACTTAGATAGTGTGAAAAAAATACATACATATCTTCACGCCTGTATCCCTTATGGGGTAGGCAGAACACCAGAGGCTATAAAAACCATTTTATGTCACGTTTGACACGTTTGGAGGAATTACAATGATAGAGACTAAAAAACGACCCTGTATACATCGGTAAAGCGGTGAAAAATTGATAGACGAGTTTCTAAACAAAGTCATTCATAGTTTATGTGCGCGCGCGCCTCCGCGATGATAGCTACAATACATCCATTACACCAAGATCGCTCTGGTTAACATCGACGTTCATCAGCCATTGTCTAATAAATAATAAACAAATCTTACTAATATCATAAATGTGAAAGTTTGAATGTAAATTTGGATGTTTGTTCCTCAATCACGGCAGCAAGGCTTAAGATATCTTTACGAAATCTTGCAAAGAATAAGTTTATAGCCTGGAATAGGACATGGCACAGGCTACTTTCTATCTCAAGAAATGTAATGTATCTAACGGGACAGATTTCACCCTTTGACACCAAGAGATCGAAGTCGCGGGCAACCGCTAGTATCTAGCATTCATACCACATTCCATCCATCTACAGCCAACAGACGTCCACTGCTGGAGATAGGCCTCCCCGAAGGGTTTCCACGTCGCTCGGTCCCGCGCCGCTCTTATCCAGCGTTTACCAGCGACTTTGACCAGGTCGTCGGTCCATCTTGCGGGGGGCCAGCCTACTCTGCGTCTCATACCACATTATCTAGCCCAAATTAAGATTAATTTTCAAGACTTGTGTTATGGATACTAGATAAAGGATAAATTAACTTAAGAAATCAATGACTCAATGGCTGATGCTGTGTTCATACCACAAATGTGCATCCCCGCTGGGAAGCCAACCCAGGAACTCAGACAGTAATTTATGACAGTAATGTTTGTTACCACTGCATAAGCTGATCGTCATAAATACTGTCCTGCTGCAATAAATGTTATCTAGCACATTTTGTCCTAAGTCAAGTTTATAACTGTATCTTTACAGGTATCTTTACGTTTAACTGTTTAATTTAACCTTCCATATTTATAAGTATGTTGATAAAATAAAAGGATTAAGAAGGTTTATGTTATAAATTGATCGAGTTTTATATATCATTGTTATGACCTGCAAAATGCCAATTACGACACTTTGCTTCCGTGACTACACTGACACTATTTATTAGCATTAGGAACTATGATTGAAAATGCATGTCGATCATACTTAAATAGCACCTCCTAAATTATAGAGTATGTTTACTGTTAATGAGTTTAATGGATCAAAAATAGATATTAATCACTTAATTAGCTAATACATAAATAATGTTATGATCAACATATTTCTTCCATGCTGGACTGGGAGTGAAAGAAAAACATAGAATGTGCCAGCTGCTTCTCTTCCCGGGAATACCGTAAAAGTCAGTTAAGGGACAGAGGTTTTATTGGCAGTTTTGCGGGCGATAGGCTGACCACCTGTCACTGCAATAGTCTCTCTCCGTCATTATAATACCTCTAAATTTGTCAAACAAGACCTCAGATGGTTTCATAGCCTCTGGTGTTCTGCCTACCCCGTAAGGGATACAGGCGTGAAGTTATGTATGATCAATATATCCATGTTATAAAAATTTACTCGTCTGAAAATAAATATACTCTGAAACTACAGATTGCATTTTTATTGCCTGAAATATGACCAGGATAGTTGATATCAAATAAAACATAGGTTCTGTATTGCTGCTTTACAATGCTACCCCTGTCACGCAATCATGTTTGATAGTTTTACATAAATCTAGTTTCGCTCACCATCTGGGAAGATGTGGAAGGGAGTTACTAACTAGATGATGTATATAATGATACCTTTTCTATTTCAAATACGATATTTTTTTACTGATTCATTGAACCAGCAGTAACGCTAGATAAGTAGTAGGTAGGTAAGTAGTATCAAATAAATGTCTTGAACATTTTGTATTTTTACATTGATATACAAGCTTGTGAAAAAGATAATAATATTGTAATTAATAATTAATGTATTATTTCTTTAATAGGAACTTAGGAACAGGTGCTATATTCTAACGAACACAAATTACAATACCTTCTGAAATATTTCTCCTGGGAGTTTACGTAGGAATATATTTTCGGGCGTCTCTCGAAACATGCCTGCGCGGTAAATCGAGTCTAATTGCCAATTTTTTTGACAAAACGACGTGTTTTCTTTAGCATCTTGGTAAATCTTTACGATACATATCTTCCCTTTGTTTCCTTTTGTGGTGGGCAGAGACTAGGGAACGACAAATGCTTCGATCTAGACATACGTCTATCGCTTCCTCCACGTTCATTCATCTTTTTTGATCGTCGGTTACGGGTACTTTTATCTAGAAGCTTGGCAAATCTTTAATGCCACATTGTGTGGGTCCAAAGTAAGCTTATAGCTTGTGACATGTTTGTTATGCAGCATGGAGTTGCATAATACCTAACTCAAACTTCTGTTATCCTAGTACTTTCAAATGAATAACATGTCAGGTTTGAATCGAGTCAAGTTTTAGGGATTGATGTATTTTTTTGTGTGCGCCTTGTAGTTAGTGAATTAATTATTTAATCGTTTCTCTAGACATAACTATCGTAGATATTTGGCCTGGGCAAGGCCTCAAAATAGTTTTAAATTAAATTTGCAGCTTATTATTAGCAGTGTGCTTACCATATCTAACGATTTATTTATTTATTGTGTGCTTGAATGTACATTATAGCATTGTCAAGTCATCTTGCTCAATGTCATTTTGTCATTTCAGTCATTCCACCAATATAACGACTTTAATTTCAGGCGTTTTACTAGTCGGTCGTTTTGCATTTCTAACGTTCGATCCAAAAAGACATTTTCCGAAAAGGGCATTGTTGATTTCTTTTACCTATTATTTTTATTATGTTATATTAATCTTTAACCTATTTTGAGAGACTAATTTGAACAGTTTTATTTTATTAAATTAGTACGTAATGACGTCATCAGTGACATTAACTTTATAAACACGTGTCTGTCAGTAAAAAAACATTAGCTGTGTTTGTGAGCTAAAGTCATGTAATGTCACCAAATGGATTGTAAACAAATCATTTCAAAAATTGATTCAAATCAACACCTTAAGCGATTTGAGGCCATCAAGGTTAAATAAGAAATTTTGTTAAATATCTATAAAACCCCGATGTTATTTAAATGTTTTAAATCGATTAAAGTAATCAGAAACCTTATTCCTCAAAACGGTTTTTTATTTGAAACAAATAAAAAAAATTAACAATGCCCATTGTCGTTTTAATACGGAGCGAAACAAACTGCAGACCTAGTAGAGAGTATCCTAGTATTATACCTGCAGCTAGAGTTGAACTCAAAAAGGTATGGTTCCAAAACTGCGGTATGAGCACAGAACCTTCTCGACTCGTATGTTTACGAATGTTCGTATAGTATGGAGACAATCTGTAAGCAATAATTGAAATCTGACCATTGCCATACAGCCAGCTTAAATAAATGTGTACCTTGTTAATATTGAATGTTTGTAAACATGTTGTACTCTCAAATCAAATGAATTGTTCCCACGACGGCGCTTCCCAGTAAGGCGCTCCGTCCAATATATGTCATTTCACGTCATTTTGTACAGTCACAGCAAGAAATAAATCATTTAAACTACATTCGCTAAGTATCCAAATTAAAAGTCAAAAGAAATTGAATAAATACAAAAAAATGTTCATATTCAGTATATTTATATCACATTTAGAAAAAACAAATATAAAATATAAAATGAAATATTTAATTTTAAACAATAATTTAACTGTGAGCTTATGTATTAAAAGCTTACAATATTTATATACAAATATTTGTTAATCTTTTAATACAAAAGCTAACACTTATTTTATCAAACTGTAAAATAAAAAATAAAATTTTACTAAAAACTTTATTCTCGGACTCGAATCCAGTAGGTACCTACACCAATGCTTTCGCCCAATTTATGAATATCATATCCTATTTACTCAGAACGTCGATTAAATATTTCAAGCAAAATTTTGTATATTGTAGTAGGTACTTATCTATACTAATATCATGACTGGGAAAGTGGATCTGTCTGTTACGCTTTAACGCTTAAAGTACCGATCCTATTTAAATAAAATTTTGGTACAGACATAGACATACTAAAGATGGCTATTTGGTACGTTTTATTTCGAAATAAGGGTTGAGGGGTAGAAATAGGGGATGAAATTTTGTTTTGAAATCCACACCGATCTTAATGAAATTTGGTACAAATATACCTACACCTAATCTTCAAAGATGGTGCACTCTTTTTGTTGCAAAAAAGAGATTGAGGGGGTAGAAATAGGGGATGGACTTAGGATGGACTCTAGAACGATTATACTAATTGAATGTTAGGTACTGAAACGAGTGGGATCTTTATATTTATATAATTTATTGAGATTATAAGAAGACACTTTTACATAATTAACTTTACTTAAATATACATGGGAGGCTGATACGTTTCGCGTTATAAAATCGAAGATTATTTTCTTTAAACAAAACAATGAACTTCCCTTTCTGAAGGAAGGGACAAGAATATTCTAACAAAATTAAAGCGTCTCTGTCAGAAAGATGATATTCAAATTTCAAATAAAACAATGACATACTGCCGCACTCAGAGTCGTTTAATGGTTACTTAAATCGTTCCTTAGTATAGATTTAAAAAAGTTCACTCTCACAGGTGCGCACTCAGAAAGGTTCATTAAATAAGTCCTAATGACTACTTAACTAATTACCATTAAAACTGCTAATTAACGGTTCATCCCAGAAACAATATTTAAGGGTTCATTTGCTAATGACAGATTTAAGTAACCGTAGGGCGGATCAGTGTATCGATTACAAATTCGATAAAACATTGGTGTAGCCACGCTTAAAAAATATCGGTATTTAATAATGAAAAAGTACATTTAATAAATGTGAAATCATTATTTAAAGTAAAATGATTGATAATTAGTTCTTTTAGTGTTAGTTTTTACTGAAATGCATAGCGAAATAGCTATATAAATATAAATAAAATATAGCTGGTTGATATTTTTTTCTATGGGAACACTTACTGCTGTCAGATCAATGTCAATAATCAAGCAAGGTTTGTTTGTAAACGAAAGTCGACTATTGTTGTTGTTCTTACGTTTATAAAAGTGGCGAGAATATTTTGATATATATTAAATAAAACTTATAATCATGGTAAGTAGGCATTTATACTATGTTTTAAAACGTCACTATTCGGTAATTTTGTATAATAAACTTGCATTCACACATACTTATTCCTGACCTGTTTCATCTTAGGAGAATATACAATCAAAAACGCCACGCAAAAGAATGTGCAATTTCACTGCCGATGAAAAGGCTCTATTGGCACAATTAATTAAGAAGTCGCCAATCGTGGAGTCCAAGTTTACGGATGGCAAGTCGGTCGCAAAGAAACAAGCGGCGTGGGATTTAATAACACGGGAGTTTAATAGCAACGCCAATGTACACAAGGTAAGTTAAAGCGGCTACACACGACCCTAAAATCACTGGCAATATCGGGACAGTGGTGGGGAGGACCCTAGATCGTATCATAAATCGTCTCGTTACACACGGTAGGCAAATCCTACCCGATTTTTATCGTCCCTAAATCGTTCCGAACGAGCTCACGATTTAGGGACAATTATCATCTAGGGAGCGTTGTCAGTACGTGTGTAGTGAAATCAGGATTGATTTCTACGCAGTCTGCGCTTGAGTGCCGCGACGATACGACGACGTGCTTGCGGCTATAATTATTTATTTTGCGCGAAAACATGGCGAAGGAGAAAGATCGAGAAGCGTGGATCAAAGCTATCGATCTATTCAACGATTTACCATATTTGTGGGATAAAAAACATAGAAATTGAGGAAGGTCGAACGGCAGAAAATGGAAGAAGTATTAGTACTGGAAGTAAATGAAGTTCGAGAAGGTGATACTGGAGAGTTTATGAAGTTTGAGAAGATGTTATTCGAGGAAGTAATTATTGTCATGGAATTAATGTATTTGAAGAAGTTGTTGATAATGGAGCGGCGTAATAATTCAAGAAGAAAGCACATTACTACAGAAAAGGAAAAAGGAGCTCTTCAAAACACACAAAATCCATTCTTAAAAAGTTTCTAAAATCATCTACTTCTAAATATCTCATCACGTTCATGTGGCTAAGTTCATGACGTTTCATCAACCAGTTTTTAACCCAGGTCTTCCTTTTTCGTCTCTGGTTAGGTGGCACCGTAGTAAGTGCCAAAACAATGCCTATTTTCTGCTGTTTTGTGAGTGTCGGCGGCATCTCGGAACAACGAGCAGTCTGTTGCACGGTCGGTTTCGTACTGACTGGCAGAGACGTGTGTAGAGTAGTAGCCAATTTCATCCCCACTACCGCTGTCCCGATATCGCCAGTGATTTTGGGGTCGTGTGTAGCCGCTTTTAGTTTACCTATCTTTTTGATGAAATAAATAACTTATTACAAAATAACTTACTAATATTGTCATACTATTTCAGCGTGAGACTGTAACTTTGAAGAGGGCATGGGACAACATGAAAGCCTACACGCGTAAGGCTCGTGCAACTGAAAGAGGGAATTTGTTAAGAACTGGAGGCGGGCCACCAGCACCTCCTCCACCACCACAACATGGAGCCATAATATCCATGGTTGAAGAGGTGGGTATCAACAAGTATATTCTCTTAACGGTTCAGTCGGATTGTTTAACTCTATTGTCCCAAGTTTCAAAATCTAACAAGTATGTGGCTAGTGAGTCTGTGAAGGGCCTCAGTATCTTAACAATTTTTTATTTTTCAGGCTGCACCTACCATGATCTGCGAGATCAAAAACTCATTTGATAGTGATGGAAACATTATAGATATAATTGGCAGCGGTCAAGAACAGGATTTGGTAGCAAACAATGACAAACCTACCACTTCTTTATGTTTTGACACCAGAGGTACTTGTGTATTTTGTGAATTAAAAAACTGATAATGTTTTGTTCATCCATAATTTAATATTTTTATCATTTGCAAATAAAACAAAATAAATAAGCAAGTTAATACATAAAACAAATAATAATAGCAAAAAATAGCGGTTGGGGAGGGGAATGCGCATCCAACTCACCGGCGAACTCAAGAGTGCACAGGTTGTATTATGCAAATTGTTAATTTATGTTATTTGTTTTAGATATTATATCGGATACAGAGAAAAAAGATTCTGATATAAACATAAGTTTTGAAGAGGAAAACTATGAAATCAACAACTTTGAAATTGAAGATATACAAAGTACAGGTACTTATTTAAAATACTATTAATCATAAATATGAATTATGTATTAGATATTTTAATAAATAAAAAAATATCTAACTCAATAGTTAAGTATTAAATTCTTTTACAGATGTCAAATCTTATTCAGCAACAGTGACCAAGACCGCAGAACAAGTACGGAAACCCACAGACTACATTCGTCGAGAGGCTGTGATACGAATAAAACATTTAGAAAATAAAAAAAAAATGGAACTGCAAGTATTGAAAACCCAGGTACCTTTCCAAATTTGAATTTCACAAGTTGTTAATGAAAAAAATATGAAATACACAATTAAAATAAATTATTATATTTTTCTTTACAGTTGGAAGTAACACAAATTAAAAAAGCAACAGCTACATTGGAACAAGAGAGACAAAAAATATTATTAGAAAAAGCAAAAATTGAGTTAGAGGAAGTGAAGAAAACTTTTGAAAAATAAGGTTAAAAGTAAATTTATGGTTATTAAAAATAAAAATGTCATATTTGATTAATTCCTGGATTTTTATTATAGAAAAACTAATATTAAGAAAAAAACCTTTCAACCAAAGACTGTCGCAATGTGAAGCCATTGCTGTTGGAGTTTTCACTAGCTGGTGCAATATCAACGATATCATTATAAATGTCAATGTCATCCCAGTTTGATGGCACCAAATCGTTCACCAATAATGCTATATTGTGCAGTGTTGCACATGCACATATAACAGCCACAACTGTATCCACTTTAATACCCATTCCGACCTGGAGACAAGGAAATCTTCTTTTCCAGACACCAAAGCATCTTTCCACGGTGTTTCTGGTCTTGATTTGGCTTCTGTTGTAATTTTCTTGGGGAATTGAATTGGGTGATAAAAAAGGTGTTAGCAGCACATTACTTACTGCATACCCACTGTCCCCTAAAATTATCCCTTTTAATTGCCCAGTAATAAGTTTTTGCTTGATAGCGCTGCTATTATAAATAAAACTGTCATGCGTACTGCCAGGCCAACGGGCAACTAAATCATAAAATTGTAAGTTTGGCCCTGTGACAGCCTGGACATTAACAGAAAAATACCCTTTTCTATTTCTGTAGACCTCAGAAGTCATACCACCAGGGCTTCTTATTTTAATGTGGGTACCGTCTATACATCCAATCACTCCAGGAAAATGGGCTATTTCATAGAACGATTTCCTGTAACAAAAATTATAATTAGCCTAATGAAATTCAGTGGCAGATGGGTAGTAAAGTATTTTTGGTATAAAATTGTCTTACTTCGCGGAGTTCATTTCTTCCACAGTAGCAGGGCATTTTACAAAATCTTTCATTTTGCTAGCTATCAATGCAGAAACTTGAGCAATAATTCGTGACACTGATTGCTGACAAATACTCATAACATCTCCATCTAACTTCTGTAAAAAAAAAACACATCAGAAATACCTAACACTTTCAAACATTGTAATATTGGTAAGTACTTTATTCTTACTTACAAACTTCAATCTTTTCAATACTAACCTGAAAACTGCCTGTAGCAAAGTAGCGCAATGTCAACAGTAACATAATTTCCGGGGCAAATGGTAGTCCTCTTTTCGTTGGTTTCCTTAGGTCAGATTCCAGCATAGGCAATATAACATTTTTTACAGATTCAGGCGTAAATCTATATCGTGCATGGAATTCTTGCACTGAATATTTTGTAAAGGGATCTGAAAAATCGCGTAAATACCGCCTCGGTCCCACTTCTCTAAACCTTCTCGCATATTCCACAAACTCAATAAAGTCACTCAGATCAGACATATTTGCTTATTTAAACACAATGCGACTAATTCTCAATTATTCAATTCAATTCAATTTTTTGGTTATAATGGCAACCAGCCGTCGTTACTAAGCGACGTACTATTACTGCCAGTATCACGTGATGAGAAATACACGGTATTACAAGTAAGGTCCAGTTTGCATGGCAAAAAATGTGAGGCGCGACGAGGGCAGGACGTTGAATTACCTACGACAAAAAAGACAACACAGTTAGTACCACAACCAACAGACAAAATGATTAAACCCATGGATATTAGTAACATACAGATGAAATAGAACATTTAACTAACTACTTATTTACAGGGATATTTTACACTGAAGGATATATTTACAAAGGATCTTAAGGATTAATGGATCGTTATAGGAGAGTAGGGTCTTCATGCAGGTCGGTCTGGGAAGCTGAGGGGGCAGGATATCGTAGAGGGACACAGGGAGGAGGGGACAATTAAAAAATATGTGGTCGACTGAACCAGGCTCCAGGCCACAATTACACAATGGGGAATCACGGATTGCAATCCTGTACAAATGTACTGGAGTGCAACAGTGACCCAACCGAAGTCTGCTGATGATGGAAGTGACTTTTTTAGGCATCTTTTTGAGAATGCAAAACCACGGCTTAGTTGTAATTGTGGGCTGGATGTCCCCGTAATATTTGCCGACAGCACTGCGAGACTTCTCCCATTCTTTACTCCATTCTTCAAACATTCGTGGTTTCGCCAACAGGCAGAGATCTTGGGAAAAGCATCTGTAGTGTTCAAGGGAGCCGGATACAGTGGAGTCCTTAGCAAAGCGGTCAACAGTAGAGTTTCCCTCTATACCCGAATGACCGGGTATCCAAGCCAAAGTAACACTGATGCCCTGAAGGTTACAAAGGCGTAGGAGATGTTTGATTTGTAGGATAGGAGGGAACTTGGAGCCAAGACGGAAGGAATTACTTCTAAGTGCCTGAAGACAGCTAAGGGAGTCAGTTAGTACCAGCGAGTTGTTCAATCTGTGGTCTAGAACATATCTAACTGCCTCCAGGAGAGCTATAGACTCGCCAGTCTCAATTATTCACCGGTAAAACTAACAAAATAACCTCAAAACACAAATGTCAAAATCAATCATTAAATAGTTAAGTAAAGGTCTGGCTCTACTTAAATTTAATGATCATTAAGGGATGCTAATGCTCCGTTAACTGACTGTGAGAGTGAACTTTTTTAAATCTATACTAAGGAACGATTTAAGTAACCATTAAACGACTCTGAGTGCGGCAGACAGTCAGTTAACGGAGCATTAGCATCCCTTAATGATCATTAAATTTAAGTAGAGCCAGACCTTTACTTAACTATTTAATGATTGATTTTGACATTTGTGTTTTGAGGTTATTTTGTTAGTTTTACCGGTGAATAATTGAGACTGGCGAGTCTATAGCTCTCCTGGAGGCAGTTAGATATGTTCTAGACCACAGATTGAACAACTCGCTGGTACTAACTGACTCCCTTAGCTGTCTTCAGGCACTTAGAAGTAATTCCTTCCGTCTTGGCTCCAAGTTCCCTCCTATCCTACAAATCAAACATCTCCTACGCCTTTGTAACCTTCAGGGCATCAGTGTTACTTTGGCTTGGATACCCGGTCATTCGGGTATAGAGGGAAACTCTACTGTTGACCGCTTTGCTAAGGACTCCACTGTATCCGGCTCCCTTGAACACTACAGATGCTTTTCCCAAGATCTCTGCCTGTTGGCGAAACCACGAATGTTTGAAGAATGGAGTAAAGAATGGGAGAAGTCTCGCAGTGCTGTCGGCAAATATTACGGGGACATCCAGCCCACAATTACAACTAAGCCGTGGTTTTGCATTCTCAAAAAGATGCCTAAAAAAGTCACTTCCATCATCAGCAGACTTCGGTTGGGTCACTGTTGCACTCCAGTACATTTGTACAGGATTGCAATCCGTGATTCCCCATTGTGTAATTGTGGCCTGGAGCCTGGTTCAGTCGACCACATATTTTTTAATTGTCCCCTCCTCCCTGTGTCCCTCTACGATATCCTGCCCCCTCAGCTTCCCAGACCGACCTGCATGAAGACCCTACTCTCCTATAACGATCCATTAATCCTTAAGATCCTTTGTAAATATATCCTTCAGTGTAAAATATCCCTGTAAATAAGTAGTTAGTTAAATGTTCTATTTCATCTGTATGTTACTAATATCCATGGGTTTAATCATTTTGTCTGTTGGTTGTGGTACTAACTGTGTTGTCTTTTTTGTCGTAGGTAATTCAACGTCCTGCCCTCGTCGCGCCTCACATTTTTTGCCATGCAAACTGGACCTTACTTGTAATACCGTGTATTTCTCATCACGTGATACTGGCAGTAATAGTACGTCGCTTAGTAACGACGGCTGGTTGCCATTATAACCAAAAAATTGAATTGAATTGAATAATTGAGAATTAGTCGCATTGTGTTTAAATAAGCAAATATGTCTGATCTGAGTGACTTTATTGAGTTTGTGGAATATGCGAGAAGGTTTAGAGAAGTGGGACCGAGGCGGTATTTACGCGATTTTTCAGATCCCTTTACAAAATATTCAGTGCAAGAATTCCATGCACGATATAGATTTACGCCTGAATCTGTAAAAAATGTTATATTGCCTATGCTGGAATCTGACCTAAGGAAACCAACGAAAAGAGGACTACCATTTGCCCCGGAAATTATGTTACTGTTGACATTGCGCTACTTTGCTACAGGCAGTTTTCAGGTTAGTATTGAAAAGATTGAAGTTTGTAAGTAAGAATAAAGTACTTACCAATATTACAATGTTTGAAAGTGTTAGGTATTTCTGATGTGTTTTTTTTTTACAGAAGTTAGATGGAGATGTTATGAGTATTTGTCAGCAATCAGTGTCACGAATTATTGCTCAAGTTTCTGCATTGATAGCTAGCAAAATGAAAGATTTTGTAAAATGCCCTGCTACTGTGGAAGAAATGAACTCCGCGAAGTAAGACAATTTTATACCAAAAATACTTTACTACCCATCTGCCACTGAATTTCATTAGGCTAATTATAATTTTTGTTACAGGAAATCGTTCTATGAAATAGCCCATTTTCCTGGAGTGATTGGATGTATAGACGGTACCCACATTAAAATAAGAAGCCCTGGTGGTATGACTTCTGAGGTCTACAGAAATAGAAAAGGGTATTTTTCTGTTAATGTCCAGGCTGTCACAGGGCCAAACTTACAATTTTATGATTTAGTTGCCCGTTGGCCTGGCAGTACGCATGACAGTTTTATTTATAATAGCAGCGCTATCAAGCAAAAACTTATTACTGGGCAATTAAAAGGGATAATTTTAGGGGACAGTGGGTATGCAGTAAGTAATGTGCTGCTAACACCTTTTTTATCACCCAATTCAATTCCCCAAGAAAATTACAACAGAAGCCAAATCAAGACCAGAAACACCGTGGAAAGATGCTTTGGTGTCTGGAAAAGAAGATTTCCTTGTCTCCAGGTCGGAATGGGTATTAAAGTGGATACAGTTGTGGCTGTTATATGTGCATGTGCAACACTGCACAATATAGCATTATTGGTGAACGATTTGGTGCCATCAAACTGGGATGACATTGACATTTATAATGATATCGTTGATATTGCACCAGCTAGTGAAAACTCCAACAGCAATGGCTTCACATTGCGACAGTCTTTGGTTGAAAGGTTTTTTTCTTAATATTAGTTTTTCTATAATAAAAATCCAGGAATTAATCAAATATGACATTTTTATTTTTAATAACCATAAATTTACTTTTAACCTTATTTTTCAAAAGTTTTCTTCACTTCCTCTAACTCAATTTTTGCTTTTTCTAATAATATTTTTTGTCTCTCTTGTTCCAATGTAGCTGTTGCTTTTTTAATTTGTGTTACTTCCAACTGTAAAGAAAAATATAATAATTTATTTTAATTGTGTATTTCATATTTTTTTCATTAACAACTTGTGAAATTCAAATTTGGAAAGGTACCTGGGTTTTCAATACTTGCAGTTCCATTTTTTTTTTATTTTCTAAATGTTTTATTCGTATCACAGCCTCTCGACGAATGTAGTCTGTGGGTTTCCGTACTTGTTCTGCGGTCTTGGTCACTGTTGCTGAATAAGATTTGACATCTGTAAAAGAATTTAATACTTAACTATTGAGTTAGATATTTTTTTATTTATTAAAATATCTAATACATAATTCATATTTATGATTAATAGTATTTTAAATAAGTACCTGTACTTTGTATATCTTCAATTTCAAAGTTGTTGATTTCATAGTTTTCCTCTTCAAAAGTTATGTTTATATCAGAATCTTTTTTCTCTGTATCCGATATAATATCTAAAACAAATAACATAAATTAACAATTTGCATAATACAACCTGTGCACTCTTGAGTTCGCCGGTGAGTTGGATGCGCATTCCCCTCCCCAACCGCTATTTTTTGCTATTATTATTTGTTTTATGTATTAACTTGCTTATTTATTTTGTTTTATTTGCAAATGATAAAAATATTAAATTATGGATGAACAAAACATTATCAGTTTTTTAATTCACAAAATACACAAGTACCTCTGGTGTCAAAACATAAAGAAGTGGTAGGTTTGTCATTGTTTGCTACCAAATCCTGTTCTTGACCGCTGCCAATTATATCTATAATGTTTCCATCACTATCAAATGAGTTTTTGATCTCGCAGATCATGGTAGGTGCAGCCTGAAAAATAAAAAATTGTTAAGATACTGAGGCCCTTCACAGACTCACTAGCCACATACTTGTTAGATTTTGAAACTTGGGACAATAGAGTTAAACAATCCGACTGAACCGTTAAGAGAATATACTTGTTGATACCCACCTCTTCAACCATGGATATTATGGCTCCATGTTGTGGTGGTGGAGGAGGTGCTGGTGGCCCGCCTCCAGTTCTTAACAAATTCCCTCTTTCAGTTGCACGAGCCTTACGCGTGTAGGCTTTCATGTTGTCCCATGCCCTCTTCAAAGTTACAGTCTCACGCTGAAATAGTATGACAATATTAGTAAGTTATTTTGTAATAAGTTATTTATTTCATCAAAAAGATAGGTAAACTAAAAGCGGCTACACACGACCCCAAAATCACTGGCGATATCGGGACAGCGGTAGTGGGGATGAAATTGGCTACTACTCTACACACGTCTCTGCCAGTCAGTACGAAACCGACCGTGCAACAGACTGCTCGTTGTTCCGAGATGCCGCCGACACTCACAAAACAGCAGAAAATAGGCATTGTTTTGGCACTTACTACGGTGCCACCTAACCAGAGACGAAAAAGGAAGACCTGGGTTAAAAACTGGTTGATGAAACGTCATGAACTTAGCCACATGAACGTGATGAGATATTTAGAAGTAGATGATTTTAGAAACTTTTTAAGAATGGATTTTGTGTGTTTTGAAGAGCTCCTTTTTCCTTTTCTGTAGTAATGTGCTTTCTTCTTGAATTATTACGCCGCTCCATTATCAACAACTTCTTCAAATACATTAATTCCATGACAATAATTACTTCCTCGAATAACATCTTCTCAAACTTCATAAACTCTCCAGTATCACCTTCTCGAACTTCATTTACTTCCAGTACTAATACTTCTTCCATTTTCTGCCGTTCGACCTTCCTCAATTTCTATGTTTTTTATCCCACAAATATGGTAAATCGTTGAATAGATCGATAGCTTTGATCCACGCTTCTCGATCTTTCTCCTTCGCCATGTTTTCGCGCAAAATAAATAATTATAGCCGCAAGCACGTCGTCGTATCGTCGCGGCACTCAAGCGCAGACTGCGTAGAAATCAATCCTGATTTCACTACACACGTACTGACAACGCTCCCTAGATGATAATTGTCCCTAAATCGTGAGCTCGTTCGGAACGATTTAGGGACGATAAAAATCGGGTAGGATTTGCCTACCGTGTGTAACGAGACGATTTATGATACGATCTAGGGTCCTCCCCACCACTGTCCCGATATTGCCAGTGATTTTAGGGTCGTGTGTAGCCGCTTTAACTTACCTTGTGTACATTGGCGTTGCTATTAAACTCCCGTGTTATTAAATCCCACGCCGCTTGTTTCTTTGCGACCGACTTGCCATCCGTAAACTTGGACTCCACGATTGGCGACTTCTTAATTAATTGTGCCAATAGAGCCTTTTCATCGGCAGTGAAATTGCACATTCTTTTGCGTGGCGTTTTTGATTGTATATTCTCCTAAGATGAAACAGGTCAGGAATAAGTATGTGTGAATGCAAGTTTATTATACAAAATTACCGAATAGTGACGTTTTAAAACATAGTATAAATGCCTACTTACCATGATTATAAGTTTTATTTAATATATATCAAAATATTCTCGCCACTTTTATAAACGTAAGAACAACAACAATAGTCGACTTTCGTTTACAAACAAACCTTGCTTGATTATTGACATTGATCTGACAGCAGTAAGTGTTCCCATAGAAAAAAATATCAACCAGCTATATTTTATTTATATTTATATAGCTATTTCGCTATGCATTTCAGTAAAAACTAACACTAAAAGAACTAATTATCAATCATTTTACTTTAAATAATGATTTCACATTTATTAAATGTACTTTTTCATTATTAAATACCGATATTTTTTAAGCGTGGCTACACCAATGTTTTATCGAATTTGTAATCGATACACTGATCCGCCCTACGGTTACTTAAATCTGTCATTAGCAAATGAACCCTTAAATATTGTTTCTGGGATGAACCGTTAATTAGCAGTTTTAATGGTAATTAGTTAAGTAGTCATTAGGACTTATTTAATGAACCTTTCTGAGTGCGCACCATAGCTGACTTTATTTATCAATATAAGGCGCGCTCAAGCAGTATGTTACGGTATCGAGGTTTAGCTTTTTGTATGATTTTTTTTAAACTAATAATAATATCTAGGGTAACGTTGCCACTGTTGAGGATGGCTGGCCTACCTAGTACCTATTGTTTATTTAAGTAGGTATTTGCAGTAAACTGTACCTGTGTTGATATTTTACTATAATCTTAAGTGTTTATTTAAATAAAGTTATAGTAAGCGAGTAGGTATGCGTCTGTATGTTCCTGCGAAGGTAATCCTATGTTAATTAATACAGTCCGCGCGGGGTGTGAAGGCGCGGGCCGAGGGAAGATCGGCAGCGCCCGCACATCTACGAGTCAGTTGCGTTTTGACACTTCGGAACATACGGTCGCGCACCTAATTGCGCTAGCTATTTTGAAAACCCATCAAATTCGTAATTATTTATCTCCCGTCGTCTACAAAGTTTGGCCATTCGAGCCGGATCAATTTGTTCAACCACGTCTGGGAACGAAACCTGTAAGCAGGGTCGGGATGGCGCTATTTCAATCGCCACGTACACGTGGTCAGCGCCACGCCGAACGACAGAACAAGATGGATGCCGTCAAGTCGGAGATAGTTCCAGCAACTCAACCGCCGCTTAATGTCACAGCAACGGCTGTAAGTTTGAAAACTAAACTATCGCAATCTAGTTCATCTGCCGCTAGAAGAAAATTACTCATAGCTAGGGCGGAAGAAGAAAAAATAAAAATTGATCTTGAAATCAAAATGAAGCAGAAAGAATTAGTTGACAAGCAATTAGAAGCTAATCTAGCTGAAATAGAGAGCTGTACGGGCTCATCAAGTAGCCACAACCAAAATAAGGTAGAAGACTGGTTAGAAAAGAGTGCATGCGACAAATTGCCGCATTTTGAAGACCGTCAGCCACAGCAGAGCGATCCCAATATGAACAGGCTCGTGGATACCTTACAGGAAGCCATTACCACTGCGTCGTTAAACGCAAAGGTCCAGCAGCATCACCTACTCACGCGGCTTGCCACGTCAAAAGATTTACCGCAGTACTACGGTGAACCTATGGAGTGGCTGCAATTTAAAAAGGCGTTTTATGAAAGCACTGAACTGTGTAACTACAGTGATACTGAAAACATCTGGAGGCTTAGAAAGTGCCTAAAAGGGGACGCCAAAGAAGCTGTTTATTCACTGCTCATAGGTAACACGTCACCAGATATTATAATGGACACACTTCAGCTGCAATTTGGTCGACCAGAAAAGATTATTATGAAAATTACGAATGCTATCAAGAAAATGCATAATCTACCGCAGCATTATCATAGTGAGATTGTAAATTTTTCCATAAAAATAAGAAATTATGTTGCCGCCATAACTGCCATCGAGCGCAAAGAATACCTGGCTGGACCAGAGTTATTAAATATAATAATCTCGAAATTTCCTACATTGCTTTTATCAAAATGGGTAGATTACGTTGGTGAACATCACAACTGCGCGAAAAGTACATTAGAAAAATGCGACAGTTTTCTACAGATGGAAGCAAAAAAGTCGGCTGCAGCTGGTATATCTCATTTGAGAGAGCCGACGACGACAAGACATCAAGAACAAAGAAAACCTCACTATGTCCTAGCCGCTGTTCAAGACGATCAAACGAAATGTAGTTTTTGTAGAAGAGGCAAACATGACTTATCGTACTGCCCGAAGTTCAGGAAAGCCTTGAGAAGAGACAGATGGAAGTTTATAAAAACCAGAAACTTCTGTTATAAGTGTCTGAACCCACGTCACGTAGGTACTACTTGTACTGCACCTAACTGTGACATAGAGGGTTGTGGGAAACCACATCACAAACTACTACACTGGAACAGCAGCCATCAGCAGACGTCACAGCGACCGGACGAGCACAGTTTGTGGCAGCAGCAGCAGACGTCACAGCGACCGGACGAGCACAGTTTGTGGCAGCAGCAGCAGACGTTACAGCGACCGGACGAGCAAAGCCCGCGGCAGCAGGTTCCGCCGCCGCCGGAGTCAGTCGCCCACGTCGTCAGCGAAGTGGAAACCCAGCGACTATCGAGGACGCTACTTAAAATTGTACCGGTAACACTTTCCGGACGTAAAGGTAACATTCAGACTTATGCTCTGTTAGATGATGGATCTACCATCTCCATGATTTCCTCTAGTCTAGCTGAGAAGGCTAATCTTCACGGCAAATCGATAGTTTTACGTGCTAAATGTGCCTGGGACTCGGGTGAACTTCGTAGTCCATGTCAATTAATTAGTACTAAAGTCAATAATTTTCCATTACGATGTTATAAAATCAGTGAACTTAAGTTACCCCAGCAAATAGTACCTACTGTAAAATCTCATACCGAAAACGGCCAAATTAAATTTAAGATTTTAAATAATAATAAATTAATCCAACCTGAATTGTTAATTGGACAGGATAACTATAGCTTAATTCAACCTAAGATCTGTATTAAAGGTGAGTCATCGTATTTCACAGAAACCCCCTTAGGTTGGTGTATGCATGGGCCTTCAAACAATATTTCTAATAACTACGTCAATAACGTAACAGCTGGTCGCTTGTCACCTTCTCTTAGCCGCTCGAACTTAAATGATAATACTCGTAATTTCGCAGTTTTCGCCGAGACCGCCGCCGTCTCTGCACTTGCTAGTGCTAGGTGTGATTTTGCGTGCTTCAAATCTCAGCTTAGTTATGATGCAGACTTGCATGAGCTTATACGTCGCAATTTTGCTATAGATTCAATTGGTATAAGTAACAATTTACGTACTAACCCCGACGATTCTCGGGCAGTGTCAATTTTAAACAATACTGCCAGCTTTGTTAATGGGGAGTGGTACGTAGGTTTAACGTGGAAACACGACAATTTTAAAATGCCTTGTTCGTATAACATGGCTGTAAATAGATTAAATTCTGTCAAAAGAAAATGTTTACAGAATAGTCAATTTGCATTTCAATACTTGGAAAGAATAAACCATTTATTAGTTAATAAGTACGCATGTGAATTACCTAATCAGACTCCCACGAGATTTAATGAATGGTTTTTACCTCATTTCGCAGTTAGCAATCCTAATAAAAATAAATTAAGGCTTGTTTTCGATGCTGCCGCTAAATGTGATGGCTATTGTTTGAATGATTATTTACTTACAGGACCAGACCTGTTAAGGTCATTGTTTGGAATTATGTTGCGATTTCGAGAGAATTCTATAGGTATAATTGGAGATATCAAAGACATGTTTTTAAGAATTAAAATTAGGGTAGAAGATCAATCGTCATTACAATTTCTTTGGTTCCATAATAAAAATAGCGATATAAAAAAAATATTGTATGACTTCTTTGATTTTTGGAGCTAAGTGTTCACCATTTATTGCACAGTTTATAAATCAGTATAAAAATACCGAAAGATTTATTAAAACATTACCTTACGCTGTTAAGGCCATAGTTACGACATAATCAATACATGGATGATTATATAGATAGTTGTAATGATATTCAGTACGCAAAACAATTAATTCACGATATAAGTTTCATTAACAAACAGGGAAACTTCGAAATGTGCAACTGGATGACTAACTGTATGCCTGTACTCGAAGATATGCCAAATGAGTCCTTAAGTAATACTGCCGTAAGATTTGATATTGATGGTACTGTAGAAAGAACTCTTGGTCTTTTGTGGTATCCCAAGGACGATGCGTTAGGGTTCGATCTTTCATTTAGACGGATTCCTAGTGACATTTTAGAGTTAAAATGTAGGCCTACAAAAAGACAGTTATTGAAAATTGTAATGTCTATTTATGATATTCACGGATTTTTAATGCCATTTACAATTAGAGCTAAAATTTTATTACAAAAGATATGGAAAACTGAATTACAATGGGATGATCAAATAACAATAGATTTCGATATTTCTTTTCGTGAATGGATGAATCAATTAAAAACATTCAATAATTTACGCATTCCTAGGTGGTATTTCAGGAGTGAGCGAGACGAGCCATCAAAAGCTGTAAGAGAGAGCGAAACAGCATTAGAATTGCATGTGTTTTGCGATGCGTCGCCTTCTGCGTACGCTGCGGTTGCCTACTGGCGTAAGCTAAACAAGGATGGAAGTATACAGGTTTCTTTCGTAGCTAGTAAAAGCAGAGTTGCGCCAATCAAATCTGTAAGTATACCTAGATTGGAACTGCAGGGTGCATTGATAGCGAGCCGATTAGCGGATGTCATAAGAAAGGAACATAGATTTCAAATTAACGTTACACATTTTTGGACGGACTCAACTACTGTACTTCATTGGATTAGAAATCAAAGTAAGACTTATAATGTTTTTATTTCGAATCGGTTAAGCGAAATTGATAGTTTAAGTAACATTAACGATTGGCATTATGTACCTACACATTTGAATATAGCAGACGTAGCTACTAAAGATAGATTTTATAACTTAAATAGTAACTGTGAATGGTTCCGTGGGCCACAGTTTCTGTATGAAAAGGTGACCCCACGCTGGACACCTGAGACAAAAGACAACTTAGATTTAGAAATGATAAATTTAGTATGCGTTAATGATTATATTAATTTACCTGTTCCGGATTCAACACGTTTTTCCTCGTGGTTAAAATTGAAACGAACAATGGCCAGAGTTTTGTTTTTTATGAATAAATGTAGAAGGAAAGAAATAGTTTTTAACTGCAATTTAATTAATGAAGCCGAATTATTTATTTTAAAACAAGCACAATACGAATCATTTTACGATGAAATTAATTTGCTTAAAAATGGTGAACCTTTAACTAGAAATAGTCGATTAATAAGTTTGACACCTTACATCGACAGTAAGGGTTTATTACGCGTAGGGGGCCGAATAGGTGCGGCATCTAATGTTAGTAACTCTGTCAAATCGCCTATTATTTTATGTGGAAAACACCCGGTTTCCAAACTTATTGTACGGTATTATCATTTAATGGCAGCTCACGGTCATAATGAATTGGTAGTCAACGAACTTAGACAAAAATATTGGTTAACTAAAATGAGACCTACTGTTAGATCGGTTGCTTCGAAATGTAACTACTGCAGGAATAGACGGGCGAACCCACAACCACCGCGACTTGGTGATCTTCCGGAGCAGCGACTGCGCCATCATGAGCGCCCCTTCACCTGCTGCGGCGTGGATCTGTTTGGTCCCGTAGAGGTCACCGTCAATCGCCGTAGGGAGAAAAGGTACGGTGTGTTGTTTACCTGCCTCACAGTCCGCGCCGTTCATATCGAAATGGTTCCCTCACTCACTACAGACTCCATGATCATGGCACTCAGAAGGATGGCTGCCCGTCGCGGATGGCCTAGCGTTATTTATTCCGATAATGGCACCAATTTGCGTGGAGCTGATGCCGAACTTAAGAGATCATTTGCTGATTTGGATCGCGAGCGTCTACTTGACGCTACCGTCACTAGGGGAGTTGACTGGCAGTTTATCAGCCCACAGAGTCCCCATATGGGGGGAGCGTGGGAGAGGATGATAAGAACGGTAAAGAGGGCGTTGAAGGTCATACTGAAGGAGAGGGCCCCGAGAGAGGAGGTATTAATAACGCTCTTAGCTGAGGTTGAAAATATAGTTAATATCCGTCCACTTACCCACGTCGCAGTCGATCCTCTAAGTGATGAAACTCTAACACCTAATCACTTTCTCTTAGGATCTTCAAGTAACTTACCTACGCCAGGGGTGTTCGATGACAACGACATTGGCCTTAGACGCTTATGGCGATCTGCTCAGCGCCTTACGGACATGTTTTGGCAGCGATGGGTAAAGGAAGTTTTACCCGACTTATTACCGCGCAAAAAATGGAGTGTTGAGGGAACTCAACTGAAGGTAAATGACGTCGTCATAGTTGTAGATCCAAACGCGCCGCGCAACACTTGGTCTAGGGGGATAATTGAATCAGTACACCCCGGAGCTGATGGTAGGGTCAGGGTAGTAGGTGTGCGTACTAGGCTAGGCGTGGTTAAGCGACCAGCTGCTCGTGTTATTCGGTTGCCTTGCAATGATGATGAGTGTTGCTAGTTCAACACTAGGGGGGAGGATGTTGAGGATGGCTGGCCTACCTAGTACCTATTGTTTATTTAAGTAGGTATTTGCAGTAAACTGTACCTGTGTTGATATTTTACTATAATCTTAAGTGTTTATTTAAATAAAGTTATAGTAAGCGAGTAGGTATGCGTCTGTATGTTCCTGCGAAGGTAATCCTATGTTAATTAATACAGTCCGCGCGGGGTGTGAAGGCGCGGGCCGAGGGAAGATCGGCAGCGCCCGCACATCTACGAGTCAGTTGCGTTTGACACTTCGGAACATACGGTCGCGCACCTAATTGCGCTAGCTATTTTGAAACCCATCAAATTCTTAATTATTTATCTCCCGTCGTCTACAGCCACCATTGCTCGATTTTCTTTTTGTAACAATATTTTTATTACTCTTCAAGTATATGCCTTAAAACTTCACTAAAGTGATCGGCTTCTAAAAAGACTTTTATCTTACCTGATGTTAATGACGGTGAGCGAGTGTACGAGAAAACATCTTTCGGTAAACGGATTCGCAAGGAAAAAGTCCACTTAAAGATCATAACTTAGAAGTAAACTTTACCAAAACCAAATTAATATCTTGCCACCCTTTAAAAAACAGAACTAGACATAAATTTGAATTATCACGGTACTAAAATCGAATCAGATAAAGAAGTTACATTGTTACGCATAAGTATAAACACATACATTAACTGAAAGAGCCATGTAAAAGTTATAAGATAGGTATAACGGACTTAAAAACCGGTCTTATGACATATTACGCCTAAGCTCATTCGTGGCTTTCTTACGGCATTATATTATGGGGTAACAGTGTAGATGCATCCAATGTCTTTATCGCTCAAAAAAAGCTTTTGCGAATACTCATGAACATATCGCCGACCGATAATACCTGCAGGAAATACCTTCGAAACCAAAAATCATGCCCTTATATTTTTAAAATAATTAAATTCCTAAAAACCCACCCTAATTATTACACTAAACGTTAAGACATAGCTTCTATAGACATATTCTTAGACCATCTAGAAAAAATTGAATATTTCAACTGTCATCCAATCTTAACATGCATTCATGTCCTCATGCTATATTTAAAAAAAAATATAATCACCTCACTGATAACATAAAAGACATAAAAAACACATTTGTTTCATAAAAAACTAAAAGAGTTATTTTTGAAAAAAAAAAGTTATTAAAAAGATCACATACCGCTTGAGACACCGGGTGTTTATAAAATTGACTGCAGTTGTGGCAGCTCCTACATTGGCCAAACGAAGAGAACTATTTCATGCCGTCTTAAGGAACACATCAAAGCCATAAAAAACTCAGACACAAACAAGTCAGCCATCGCCGAACATCTGTTAGAATCGGGCCCTAATCATTGGATTGAGTTCCATAATACTCGGACCTTATCTACGGAACGACACTACACACCGCGAATCGTTAAAGAAGCGTTAGAAATAAAAAAGTGCGAAAATAACTTTAATCGAGAAGACGGTTTTAAATTGTCTAGTACGTGGAACCCAGTGGTTAGGACTTTTACTAAACCAAAAAACAGCGAAAGTGGTGTGTCCGGTCAAAAACCCAGTGATACTGTGAGCGTGTTTTGCAAAAGTGACATTCATGTGAGTTCCAGTTGTAGCAGATCAAAACGAATAAGAAAGGGGGTAGATCGATATATCTGCCTCTAATTGTCATCGCCACCTACCTACATCTGCCAGTCCGCGATCATGGTGCTTGTAACAGCATCGAAATATCGGACGTGCGAAAATAGAATCGAAAATCGTGGTAAGAATCCCGTAAATACATTAAATCATAAAGTTATTAAACTCTAAGAGAATACATGAATAATAAATTTAACCCTAAGCTTCTTTTATGTATTCTTATATTTTAAAGTCTCTACTAAATGCTCACCTTTTATATTTTATACTTTGCAGTTATTACATATTTACACATATTTTATGTATATGTAACACTATATACGAACGTCCATTGCAAAAAAATAGTTTTAAGACCTTTGGAAGCAATAAATGATTGAGTATTCGATCAAAACTTCCATTCTTAAAAATCAATCATTATTTATCTGCGAGGCCCTGAAAAGCAAAATAGAAAACATAAAAAATAATGCCGTTACTCTTGCTTATTAGAAAAATAGTAACTGATTCAAGTTAACTTTCATAATTATAACTACTTATGCTCTTTCTTATAAACAAGACCCTTCTCGTATTGTTAGAAAATCAAGTTCCTCATCACATTTATTTCTGCGTAAAAACCTCCACAAATACTTGAAAGAAAAAGCCTAGACAAAGGTACGTCGGTACTTCAGACGGCTATAAAATGCATGACAGAACATCGTAAAAAGGTACGGTAGATGGTAGACGGTGAGAATGGATTTTGCGGAGTCGTTCTGGTAAAACTATCTTTTGTTTCATCTATTCCCTTCATACATATAGAACAACCGATTTTTTTGCGAAGACCTTTGATGTCAACTTTTTACTTATTTATTCATGTATTTAGACTGATTTGATGTATGAGTCAATTTGATGTCTGATTTATGTATTTGATTCTTCAATTTATTCTGTACTAATTAAATTAAATTTAAGCTTTAAAACTACTAGTCTTATTTTATTAAAGTTTAAAAATAACACATGTTTTTGAGGATTCTCCAGAGTTTTGCGTGGTAAGCAGGCCACTTCATGTAAATCCTAATATCACCACTGCGGAATTTTTCATGAAGCGCTACCACCAGTATCTTCCTGAACCTGTGTGCACCTTCCCTCAGTTTATTGAGGTCCAATAATAGATAACTAGCTGTTTCACCCACGCAATTTCTAATCCTGCGGGAATATCGGGATAAAATGTACACTATCACTATGTCAAATTTCATGCAAATCCTTTAAGCCGTTCTGCAGTGATTGAGGAACAAACATTTAATATCCGTCCAAACTTTCATATTTATAATATTAGTAAGATAATAAAGGATATTCCTGTAAGATCAAAAGTTAGTTAGATTAACAC
The DNA here is from genome assembly GCA_944452665.1 of Stenoptilia bipunctidactyla. Classification (NCBI taxonomy): domain Eukaryota; kingdom Metazoa; phylum Arthropoda; class Insecta; order Lepidoptera; family Pterophoridae; genus Stenoptilia; species Stenoptilia bipunctidactyla. The sequence continues at coordinate 625,816 of OX101737.1, read as the reverse complement.
TTAAAAGTCCTTACTACAGTATCTTTCATTCGCAAACCATTATAAACATAAGTTCTTTAAACTATATACCTACACTTAACGGAATAACTTTCTAAAAATATTATCAAAGTTTACTCAGGTAAAAAGCATGTTATATGAAACTACATCCCACGCTATTTCCTGCTCATTGCCTTTTTTGTAGACTACGTGGTTTCCATTTTTTATAAATATATCAGCTTTCGAATTGATCAAAGAAGAATTTCGGGATAAAATATAAACTTACAACTTTTCCTAAGAGTTTATATTTTACTAGCTTTATCCCGCAACTTCGTATGCCTTATACCCTTCTCATGGAAAATTCGGGAATTCCTTTCATAACACAACCAGACACACATTGTAAAACCTTTACACCAAGTTTCACATCGGTGCACTCAAGGAATAATATTTTTCATACAAACTAAAAAGTCCTATATTTCCCGTTCCCGTGGGAATTTCGGGAATTCCTTCCTTAGTGCACCCCTACATCCCCTAAAGAATGTATGTTCCAAATTTCAGCTCTCTACGCCCAGTTGTTACGGCTGTACGTTGTCTGTCAGTCACTCAGTCACTCAGTACCTCAGTCACTCAGTCAGTAACGGAACAGTTTTATATATATTGATAGTTATCAAAACTGATTAGCGCGTTCTAACAATCGTACTCTTCGTATTCGTACACTTCAGTTTCATTTTATTAGTATTGTTATACGTGGATAACCTTGGGGGAGGCCTTTGTCCAGCAGTGGACGTCTCTTGGCGGATGAAGATGATGTTGATAAATATATTGAAGTATGAATACTTGGCTTACATTTATATTCCGGCATAATAAGACCGCCTGGAGCAGTGGCCAAATATCTAGCTGGTATGTACTCGGTACATTACGAATTCAATTTCAAAGTTTGCTTACACTTTAATGCCACTAGTAAAAAATACAAAAATTACATGTTTGGTCAATAGATATGACAAGAGACGGTAAACGTTTGCAAAGAAGCAAATACTCCATCTGATCTTCGTCTGTAGTTAGAGCCCTTTCTACCAGCCCCGCTAGCGACACTCATAAAATCTACAGCCAGATATCACAGTTGAGTTTCAGCATACCTAATTTTTTCAATAATCAGTTCTTTTTTAGAACTCATGCAGCTACCATATGTACAAAATAAATAAAAGTTGTGGACAATTTTTTTGTAATAAAAACAAACGTTCTTAATTTGAATTAAAAGAAGTTTTCAGAGTTGGCAGTTAAAATGTAAATATGATAGCAGTGAGGTCCAAAGAAAAACGGTTTATCGTGAACGACTGCTGATAAAAATAGGTTTTATGACGAGAACCTGCAAGTAATTTCTGGTCCAAATTACGTTCGTGATTTTGACCAATTCCGAGGGATTATTTCGGTTAATGCCAAACCAAAGTATGAGTGTTAAGTTTGAGTAATTTTTGTTCACACATCGTCGGTCGTTGGAAAATATTACTCCCAAACTACTTATATTCCATGATATTTATTCAATTTTTTTTATCTTGTAAATAAATAAATAAACAATGCTATCTTGTGATATTAAATCATTCATATCATTTTTTTTTTCCAAAGAACAATACATGTAATACGAGCTGTTGCGCTCGGATTCACCCGCGCAATTTCGAATTTCGAAAAGTTACCTATGTGCTATTCCAGAAAGTATGTGTGTCTCACATGTGTGTATCTTTTTCTTTTTGTAAGCAATACAGTGTTCTTATATTTATTCCACAAATGAAACAGAAACCGGTGAACAATTGTTATTAATATCATAGAGAAGCCTGAAAAACTCATGTCAAATATCTAAGTATTGTAGATACATTGTTCAAAAGGGCTCAAAAAATCTAAATTGTTCAGTACGGGTCAAACATTCTGTATTGTTCTGTAGGGATCAAACAAACAAAATTAACATGCGTGAAATTCCTGTCAATAAAGTCTTCTCTTCACAAACGGCGGCACGTGTCAGCTAGGGCTCACCTGAAACTCTTATAATAAATGTATATGCTGGGTTGAATGTCATAACCTACATAAGAGCAAACAATCACACTACATAATCCAGCTCAAATTAAGTTTCTTTATGACTAGTGCTATGGACATGAATAATGGATGAAGAAACCTATGAAATATTTGATCATACATATTGAATAAATAAACTTAATCAAAATGAAAATCAATTTTTTATTCACTGCACGTATATGACATGCAAGTAATAAACTTCAGAATAAACAAGCTAGGCTTTAAGATATTGGTATACAGGGTCCGCATATAATAGTCAATTATAGATCAATCTTAAATTTTGAGCACTTACAAGAATTTTGAAATTTTAATTGACGAAAAATTATAAAAAATTTTTTTTTTTCGTAATTGTGACCTTTTTTTTTTACTTGAGGAAAACGTGCTATCACGTCCCCGACCGCCCAAGGGGGAGCGACGGGGTATGTGGGGATGATCCGGCAGAAGGCCAGACCTACCCACTAAAAACCTCAAGGTGTACCTCATCTGCCATAGATGGAGCTCACGGTACCGCCATTGGCATTACCCGCGAGCCCCGGCAGATTGCGCTCAGCCTTAGCCGAACGCCCCCCACGTGGGAAATGGTCCAGCACACGAGACCATTTCCCCACATATAGCCCTAATAGCCGCAGCAGGTCCCCTCACCCGCTACGGCTGGCTATCGGGAGGGAGAAGGTGAGCATATATCCTTCTCCGTCCCCCCCTCCGCCTACGACGGATCGGTGCCGAAGAGGCATCATCCTCCCGGCACCGCTCCGCCGCCTCCTTCTGCGACATTACGTCCTCGCAGAAGGAGGTCATGGCCGCCCAAGCCTCTCGACTCCCTAGCATGGCTTTAACCACGCTAGGGAGCGTGAGGTCCTCTCCGACGACAGACGTCAACTCGTGCCGCAGCCGACCCCACGCCGGACACACCACTAAGGTGTGCTCCGCCGTGTCGTCGGCCGCCCCACAATGGTGACACTCTGTCGTCACCTCCCTCCGGGCGACCCTGTGCAGGTAGTGACCGAAACAACCATGTCCGGTCAATACCTGCACAAGGCGGAAGGTCAGAGTCCCGCACCTTCGCTGCACCCACTCAACGAGGACCGGACGAATTGCATCGATCGTCCAGGCCCCGTAAGCGGGCGCGACAAGGGACTCTTCCCACCCCCTAAGGAGTGCCCTCCTGGCACTCCTGCGGACGCGCGCCACCTCCTCGGGACAGGGGCGCTCGCCCGCATCCCTCCTCCCGGCTCGGTACCGGTAAACGGCACCAAGCACTACCGCCTCGAGTTCCCACGGGGGGGGGCGCACAGTGGTGGCCCCTAGCTGAACTACCTTCGCAGCCTTCGAAGAAGAGGACCAACATCTCGTCGTCGTCATCGTCTCCATCACTCTCCACTCACCAGCAGCGAGTACAACACGCCAGCCGCCGCCAGCACACTCGGGCTACCTTGGTGGACCACTACGCTTGTAGCGCTGCAAGCCTGGTCTACCACCTCCAGCCTCCACCTGCAACTCGGCACAGCACCCCGACTCACTGGGGCCATTGCAGCGAAGAGCACTCCTGGACGCACTGAGGCACTCCGACTCACTGGAGCTTGAGCTGGAGCACCGCATGCAGTTCCGACGCACCGCGAACTAATCATGCGGCATTCTCATCCGGTTCCAACCCATTGGGAACCTCACTGGCAACCCTGGCAAGCATCTCAAGACGCAAGACCGTTGATGGACCATGAACCATATCGACCTCTGGTCTCGGAGGAGAGTGATGTAGCGACATCTAGTAACGCGTCATATTAACTACGACGATGACGACACAACGGATCCTACAACGCGCTATCAACTAATTTAATAGCAGCGAGTATATATACAACATCCCGACATCAATCGTCGGGCCGTGGGCCGTGGCCTGCCATCCCTTTTCTGGGGATTGGGAACAAACACCTTGTTCCCAAAATATTATTTTATCCTATCATGTTAGCTAACATGCGCTCCATAATTGATAAAATTACTCGATTCGATACCATGATTAAGCCAACAGAACTAAACATGCCATATCCTAAAGACCTTGAATATAAATACTTAAATAGATAAATACCCAGACACGGAACATCTTTTTTTCTGTTCCGTGCGGGAATCGAACCCGCAACCACTGACGTCTAATTCTGCAAACTGGACGGCAGAGACAGCGACAGCGAGAGAGTGGGGCGGGCAGCGGCGCAGATAGCGATTTCCGCGACACGATAGAAAGTATTGAGTTTGTATTGCACCGCGACAAATCGCTCTCACGCCCACTAGCGTCGAGAACGGCCCAGATTCCTCGCGTCGCTGCCCGCGCTGCTGTCGCACTCGCTGTCGCTGCCGTCCAGTTTGCAGCCTTAGGCAGACAGGTTTACCCCATCGCCAAAATGGTCGTCGTACAAAATACATACCCTAAGTGCCGTATTGTAAGAAAATATTGATATAAAGGGCCGATTTATCGTTGTCGATGATCGAATGCTAGCACCTGGAGGATAATTTACAAAGGTAAGGTAAAGACTTCTTAAAACTCGAAAACTGTTTGTGAAAATCCATGCTCAACTGGGAGAGAAAGAAAATCATAGAATGTACCAGCCGCTTCTCTTCCCGAGCATACTGTAAAAGTCAGTTAAAGGACAGAGGTTTTATTGGCATTTTTGTGGGCGATAGGCTGACCCCCTGTCACTGCAACAGCCTCTCTCCAACATTATAATACCTCATTTGTCAAGTGACATCAGATGGTCTTATAACCTCTAGTGTTCTGCCTACCCCATTAGGGATACAGGCGTGAAGTTATGTATGTATGTAAATAATAATGATAAAATAATTGTTATTTAATAACTAAGTTGTTATTCTTCGTTTAAAGTTCACAGATTGTCTAGCTGTCATACAAGTCAGCCATAATTATAACCAGAGGTTAATGACAAACATTGATTCGATATCAACGCCAAATAACCATGTTTTTTACGTTTAGCTCCATTTCAAGACTTTCGACCGTAAAAACATTCTACTAAGGTTTGATATCGCATACATTTATGGCATGTTTTAATAGTTTGTGTACTCAGGCTGGCATGAGGGTATATTGTTCGATTTGATATTCAAGTGTTCCTTACGTCATGACACACCCAGTTCAACAGCATTGTTGTTAACTCTATCGTTACATATTGAACTAAGTGTCATTGGCATAAGGTTTAAAACCATAAGTTTCGTGATTGTGTACAAATGTATAATTTTAAGTGTTGAGAATTAATTGCTGGTTTATTCTGAAAACAAATCATGTTGACTTTTGCCTTGACTTTCATGATTTTCAAAACAGCTTTTTACACCTCATAGTTTAGAAAGTATTGGACAAAAGCTTTGTTTAAATATGAGGTGGGTATGAACGCTTTAGGGAATTCAAGGGAATTTAAATAGGGTCGAGAGATAAGTAGCGTTCCACGACACACCTGTCGTTAATGTGAAATTTCGAATAAAACGAAAAATGAAAGGCAATTTTTAAATATATTTCCCAGTTTTTTTTTATTTGTAGTCTACTAATAATTTTATCGAAATAAGCTTTAATTTTAATATATGTCTGTATTAAATAAAGTGATTATATTTTTTCGTATTTTTATTCTTGATAGTCAAAGGCCCTGCCCTCGTATGAGTTTGTGGTAGTTTTTAATATATTTCGAGTTGCCTGGAAACAAATGCATAAGGGCGTGGATCTATACGTGGCACGGCGCACTGTTCAGTGCTTCATTTTAGCTCTTAAAATTATCTCCATCATGGTGCATTATAGAAAAGTATGCCGTATAACGGCACGGCGCAGTGCCGTACGGTGCAAATTAATGCTTTTCTTTAATCAAACATGATGGAGATAATTTTAATTTTAGATAATACCGTGAAACTGCTCGGCGCAGCTGCCGTGGCCGTGACCGACCAACATTTTTGCACACCACACGTCAAAAATAAAATATATATAGTAACTCTATTTTGTTCTGTTGCTTATAACTTTTTGGACGATAAATATGTAATAGAACAAAATAGACTACAATAGGTGACCTTATTACTAAACGCGACACCTGCTTAAAATTTGCAGTTATTTCTAAGTTTCTATGACAGTAAATAGTATTTGTTATTAAATTATTATCTGCAATCAGAAATCTGATTGTTTACAAACAAAGATTGGTACTGTTTCGGTATTCTGATGAAATGCCTCCGTGCGTACATGTTATTACGTAGGTGTTTCACACGTGGACTGAATGTTGACAATGTTATTCAGACTTTTAATAGATGTCCGTTTTTAACACAGGTAGGTACACAATATTAACCAAGTTTTTAATTATATAATGAGTTGAGTATTTCCATTGTGGTACGAGTGCTCTTTTTGAGCAAATTGAACCCACTCCTTTTTACCACCGGACTAGAAGACGTAGACAAAACTTCTATCCCTATATAGTGGACTAGCTTTATCCCGCAACTTCGTATGCGCTTAACTACCCTTCTCGTGGAAATTTCAGAAACTATATAACCAGACACCCACTGCAAAGAACCTTTATACCAAGTATCACACCCATGCACTCAAGGAATAAATTTTTTTCACACAAACTTAAAATCATATATTTCCCATGCCCGTGGGAATTTTGGGAATTTTTTTCGTAACAGAACCAGTCACTCTTTGAAGTACCTTCATGCCAAGTATCACATCCGTACACTCAAGGAATAAGATTTTTCATACAAAATAAAAAGTCCCACCCCTTCCCGTGGGAATTTCGGAAATTCCTTTCATAATACAAACAGACACTTATTGAGGAACCTTTATATCAAGTATCACATCCGTACACTCAAGGGATGGGATTTTTTCATACAAACTAAAACATCATATATTTCCCGTTCCCGTGGGAATTTTGGGAATTCCTTTCATAACACAACCAGACACATATTGAAAAACCCTTACACAAGTTTCACATCGGTGCACTCAAGGAATAAGATTTTTCATACAAACTAAAAAGTCCTATATTTCCCGTTCCCGTGGGAATTTCGGGAACTTTTTCGTAACACAACCAGTCACTTTTTGAAGAACCTTCATGCCAAGTATCACATGCGTACACTCAAGGAATAAGATTATTCATACAAACTAAAAAGTCCAACCCCTTCCCGTGGGAATTTCGGGAATTCCTTCCATAGTACAAACAGACACTTATTGAGGAACCTTTATATCAAGTATCACATCCGTGCACTCAAGGGATGGGATTTTTTCATACAAACTAAAACATCAAATATTTCCCGTTCCCGTGGGAATTTCGGGAATTCCTTTAATAACACAACCAGACACATATTGATAAACCTTTACACCAAGTTTCACATCGGTGCACTCAATGAATAAGATTTTTCATACAAATTAAAAAGTCCTGTATTTCCCGTTCCCGTGGGAATTGCGGGAATTCCTTCCTTAGTGCACCCCTACATCCCCTAAAGAATGTATGTTCCAAATTTCAGCTCTCTACGTCTAGTAGTTACGGCTGTACGTTGTCTGTCAGTCACTCAGTCACTCAGTACCTCAGTACCTCAGTCACTCAGTCAGTAACGGAACAGTTTTATATATATTGATTTACCAAGAAGTCGAACAAAACGCTTCGATAGTTCCTTTTTGTTACGGATTGCCAAGGTGTGGAACAATCTGCCTGCGTCTGTTTTTCCTGACCACTACAGTCCTGGAACTTTTCAATATCGAGTGAATAGGTTTCTCGTGGATGGCGGTGTGCCACCATAGTCTTCATGCGCACTTTCCATCAGGTGGCATGGAAGACAAATGTCAATACTATGATGATCTTCTCCTTTAAGACTTTTTTAATTCTTTTTAAGATTTATCATAACGATATGTTAACTTTATTCTTTATTCAGCGATAAATAAAAATTAACAACTTCTTGAAAGCGATGGTAAAATCATACACAATCCTTTTCTATGCTTTATATTGTTGGGCATTTGAGGAGCATGGTGTGGAGTGAAATAAGAAAGAGATGCGGATTAAAAGAAGATGTAGTGACTAAGATTGAAAAGGGTATCCTACGGTGGTTTGGACATTTCGAAAGGATGAGTGAAAGTAGATTTACGAAAGAGGTGTACAGAGCAAGAACGGATGGTGTTGCCGGAAAGGGCCACCGTAAGTGAACGTATGCCGACCAAATTGGCGACATTCTAAAAATGGGCCGTGTGAAAAGTACCTTTAACCGGCGGTCATGTATGAAAAGATTAATGAATGTGGAAGAAGCGAAAGAGGTATGTCTCGTAGCAGTTGGTGTTCCCTTGTCTCTAAATACCCCAAAGGGAGACAGGCGTCAGGTTTGCATGTATGTGTATGTTGGGCATTTATTCACATAGCTCCATCTAGCTTAGTAAGCTCATATTAAACACATCATATTAGTAAGCTTGTATTATACAGGATGTCCCGCCAACCCTATATAATACCTTCACGGAGGTATTCTTATACCCATAAGTATACATATAAAATGTAATTTTGGTAGTCTTTAAAAAACTTCGTCAAATGAATTCTGTAAACATTTGATTTAATGTCTTTTGCAATATTCTTGCCTTTATTAAAACGTCAAATTGTATGTACTAGCAGGCCTGGCTCACTCCGCGCGGTACATCCGTTATTTACCTACAGCGAAGCGCTCCGCCGGCGCAACTCGAATGGGTCGTGTATCACGCGCGCGCCCATCGGGACGTTGTAGATACCTACCTACCTAATAGCACTCACAGTAATTCTATGATCGAGGTCGCAAATAGTATTTAAAAATGGACATAAAAAGAAACAAATATTCAATTAGATTATGTTTGGATTTGATTATGTTCAATTTAGCAAACAAAACATATGTAGTATTACTAATTATTCGTCGTCACTTTTTTTTCATTTTGTACTGTAGGTAAGTTTAAACAATATTTTTTACAAAGGTAGAATAACAGTAATACCTACATCGGTAGATACTTAATTACAAATAAGGAGATTAATTTTTCTTCACTAGGCAGCAACCCTAACAGCGTAAGAAAAGATAAGAGGCATGCGATAGAAAGAGACAAAACTTCTAGGTATATAAATTTGCAGGTACGTAATGCTGTGCGAGCTGAATTCCACCGTATCGCGTCGTAGCAAGACTCGAATTTATTTAGATCTTCTTGCGGAGTAATTCTTCTGTACCAACTATTACTTATTCTGTGGTACTAGTAGGTACACATGAACATATACATGAGCTATTTCAGTGAAGCACATAAATGGTGTTCAAACTTGAAGTTTAATTTAATTGTAAATTAGAAAAACCTTTTCGGCACGCTGTACAAACACGAATGGACTAATTAAAAGGGAATTGTGTTGATCATATCAGATTAATGCCGAAAATCACCTACAAATCATTTAATTTAAATATACATATACAGAAAAACAAGATTTTCCTTTCATAACCACTATAATACGACGATGAAATTACTTTCCAAGAAGCCCCTATTTAATACTCTATCACTGTCTAAAAATAGGTACTTGGACATATTTTCCTGTTCGGAAAATTTACCTAAAACGTAATAAATTATCGACACTGTCATAAATTGACGTCCATAGGTTAAAAGGGACTGAACAAACATGTTGTTATTAACATATTTTTGAGGGCCCGGTCTTTGTGAACTATGTTAAGTTGTAGGGGTCAATCTGATGTCATAGATAAGATCTTCAGATTATGGTAAAACTACGCAGTTCTGAATGATAAGTGTTCTGTTTTTTTATGTTTAGGTGAATAATACTGGCTTTTATGTAAGAGAACTTGAATTTAAATCCAGGTAGAGTTATGATTAATTAATCATGTAAGACTTTTGTATGTAAGACTGTGGAGTGAAATTGAGTGATAGGGTGCGCAACAGTGGAATAAGAAAGAGATGCGGATTGAAAGAGGATGTAGTGACTAAGATTGAAAAGGGTATACTACGGTGGTTTGGGCATTTGGAAAGGATGAGTGAAAGTAGATTTACGAAATAGGTGTACAGAACAAGAATGGATGGTGTTGTTGGAAGGGGCCGGCCTAGAGGAACGAATGCCGATCAGATTAGCGACATTTTGAAAAAGGGTCTAGTCAAAAGTACCCGTAACCGGCGATCATGTATGAAAAGATTGATGAACGTGGAAGAAGCGAAAGAGGTATGTATGGATCGCAGCAATTGATGATCCCTTGTCTCTGCCTACCCCAAGGGGAGACAGGCGTGAGGTTATGTATGTATTTGTGCTAAGCCCGCGTTTGATCTCAATGTCTTCTGATGGTAAGTGATGATGAGGTAGAAGATGAAGGCGCACGTGGCTAGGAAAGAACTGGCTCTTCATGAATTGCTGTTGGAAAACATCACCGTCGTCGGAGCGGTAATAATTGGCGGCAGATTTAATCGAAAGGTGGTCGCTAGACAGTCGGAACCTGACGAGATCCTACCACCAAGCGGGGGTCAGTCGCATTAGTCGCCTTTCAAGAAACGTTTATCCAGGGGCAGTAGGGCTATCCGTAACCGACCCTACACGACAAAATGTTTAAAACAAAACACTTTTTAACCGGATTTACAGTGTGTCTGCACCGTGTCACCGGTGTCGGACCCGTTAAAGCGAAGTAATATGATAAATTTTATCAACAAAACCACACCAAAAAGGCATTTTATTTTTTTCTTTACTGAGTTCGGATGAGTTTATATATTTAGTAATATTTACCGATGTAAAGGTCCTATAAACATAAAAGTAATTTCCATTGACAGCTAAAAAAGTTGGCAATAAAATAACACTAAAAAAAAAACGAAAACTTGCATTGTAACCTTTATATACTTTTGTGACCTTTATAGATTTTATATACATTGCATTAAAAAATATGGTAGTGTTTTTTACTATTTAAATGTTTTGAAACAATTTAGACCATTAACATTTTTGAAGCGCTAGGATATTACCTGAAAACTAATGTCAAGACCTAAGTTTTAAGACAAACAGTTAAGGAGTTGTCATTATTTTACTCATCCGAACTCAGTAAAGAAAAAAATTAAAATGGCCACCGTTTCTACACAGAAGGGGCAAAACGCCTTTTGCTGTGGTTTTGTCGATAAAATTTATCACATTACTTCACCTTAACGGGTCCGCCGTCCGACACCGGTCACAGAAACACTGTATACTACATTTTGAATCGACGTTTCGGTGTCTTTGTAGACTTTTACATTGTCACGAGCGACGGGTTCAGTTTATAAGAAGACCGCAGCTCTATGTAGCGTCAAGTTTTGAATGTTGGATGATTTTCAGATTTCCTCTAATATTATTATGTCTGTAGATTATTGAATGTTAAAATAGTACATTTATTAATTTTAGACATCATGTTTCGTAGTTTATTTTATTTTAAACTAGCTTTATCCCGCAACTTCGTATGCGCTTAACTACCCTTCTCGTGGAAATTTCAGAAACTATACAACCAGACACCCACTGAAAGAACCTTTATACCAAGTATCACACCCATGCACTCAAGGAATAAGTTTTTTTCATACAAACTAAAAATCATATATTTCCCGTGCCCGTGGGAATTTTGGGAATTTTTTTCGTAGCACAACCAGTCACTCTTTGAAGAACCTTCATGCCAAGTATCACATCCGTACACTCGATTTTTCATACAAACTAAAAAGTCCAACCCCTTCCCGTGGGAATTTCCGGAATTCCTTCGATAATACAAACAGAAACTTATTGAGGAACCTTTATATCAAGTATCACATCAGTGCACTCAAGGGATGGGATTTTTTCATACAAACTAAAACATCATATATTTCCCGTTCCCGTGGGAATTTCGGGAATCCCTTTTATAACACAACCAGACACACATTGAAAAACCTTTACGCCAAGTTTCACATCGGTGCACTCAAGGAATAAGAGTTTTCATACAAACTAAAAAGTCCTATATTTCCCGTTCCCGTGGGAATTTTGGGAATTCCTTCCTTAGTGCACCCCTACATCCCTTAAAGAATGTATGTTTCAAATTTCAGCTTTCTACGCCCAGTAGTTACGGCTGTACGTTGTCTGTCAGTCACTCAGTACCTCAGTACCTCAGTCACTCAGTCAGTAACGGAACAGTTTTATATATATTGATTACATACATATACATATTCATAATAACTCTCTTTAAATTTAATTAAGAAAATAATAATAAAATGTTACAAAAATATCATAAGGAGATACTAGAAAACTAAATTAAAACGTTAAACTAAGTACTTAAATAAATTACAACATATCTATCATTTAAATACAAAAGACCTTTCTTAGTGCCTAAATATATACAAAAATAAACCTAAGTATTTTTCTAATTGAAGAGGCCTCCCCGAGTCATATCGGGCGCAAAGGTACCCATCACACTAGCCGCATTGCCTCTCTGTACGGCGATGGACAACCTCTGCGCCAAGTAAGACCCAGAACGGGCATCTAAGCCTCTCTCCCTCAATCGGCAACCAATCTGCTTTATGAAGGCTAATGCCTCCGACCCCCAACACCCTGAGGTCTCAAAATTATTTGGGTTTGATTTATCCGTAAGATTGGTTTCAAGATACAAGTTCTTAATTATTTGTTTGTTATATGGTGTAAATGTATTTATTTACTTTAAATACTGTTTGGTAATAAGGTTCACTTTCGTATGTAGCCCTTTGGACAGAAAAATATGTGTTTGCTTGTAGATAATTTATTTGCGACTGACTTTAAGAAAATTACATTTGATGAATATAGTACCTATAGGGATTCACACACACATTCAAGCAGATACAGACATTTATAACCTAACAAAGACTTTTATGTTTGCTGTCTTCCACAAATTCGTATTATTATCTTTTGGTGACCGTTTTATTAATTACTAGCTGCTGCCCGCGACGTCGTCTGCGTGAACGCTATGCAGCACCAAACGCACCTACGATTATAACACTGCTAGCGTGATAATATGTAGCCTATATGTTGACCCGACTTCTTAACTATCTTCATGCCAAATTTGAAGTAAATCCATGCAGTACTTTTTGAGTTTATCCCGGAAAGACAAACAGACAAACAGACAAAAATTCTAAAAACTATATTTTTTGTTTCTGTTTCGATTGTAGATCATACCCCAAGTATTCTTTTAAAAAAATATTCAATGTACAGTTTTGACTTTCCTACCATTTTATTATATGTATAGATTCTCAAGTTGCTCTTTTGTTTAATTAATTTAACTCGGCTTTTGTTTTATGATAAAATGTGTGTTTATTGTATCATTTAAGCAATTTACCATATTTTAACTCTTATTGATCTTATGCGTTAAATTTTTTCGGAGATTCTTAATTTTTTTGTTGAATTATTATCACCAATAGCACCTTGTCTAAAATATATCTTCTTTCATGACATGATATATATATTATGGGTTGCTAATATTCTTGTTAGGTATTTGTACTACTGTCTATAAAACATCAGGAACTGGAGGATATTGATACAAAAGCTATTCTGGTTTCAATTTCCAATTATAAGTAATTATAAAGACGAGAGAGTCAATTAAGATCCACTTGCTTAATTGATTTTATTAAGATCCAACTGTATATTGAAATACCTGACAATTTTTTTTTTTTTTTTTTTATAAGTGACTAAACCCGCGTTTGACCTCAATCTCACCTGATGGTAAGTGATGATGAGGTCGAAGATGAAAGCACACGGGTTTAGGAAGGAACTGGCTCTTTATACAATATTGCCGGAACACATTACCGCCGGAGCGGTAACATTTGGCGGCAGACTTTATATAAAGGGTGGTCGCTAGCCAGGCGGACCCAGAAGGGATCCTACCAGTTTAAATAAAATACAGGATTGTTTTTTAGTCGCCTGCCAAATTAATTTAATTTTTATTTTCTTTGATACAATATAAACCTAACTGCCTAATCATAAACGCTGTTGATGAACATAGCTACTACAATGCGGCATTTCATTGATAAATACTACGACGTAGTACTACAAGGTGTTTTGTAGTAGCGCGTAGTTGTCTTTATTTTAATGGTATTCATTCATAATGTAGAATGTCATGCTGTCTTTAGTATGTGGGCGAATAATATTAATTTCCTTGTAAAAAAATTCCTCCCTTTTTTGCAAAAATGGGTTCTATAAAATGATACTTATTGTGTTAAAAAAAATGTACGTTGACTGCTAATCAACCCTGTATATAGAACTGCCGCCTATCAGCCACTTATTCAGCCACTACTGCTATGAATGTTTACGTACAGTAGCTGTTGCTGTCAAAAGTGGTCCTTACATATGAAATTGGCGGTTTGTATGGGAGGAATGAAAGTCGTTATAATATATTTATTTAATCAAAGTTTGATCAATTGCTAGGCGCAAGGTGCGATGCCTTAAACATTCCAATTGAAGCTTCTTTAATTTGGTAGAAGTCTGTTCTGCAGTGTGTGGTCTTGCGTTGTCCAGAAGCAGCAGGGGCCATGTGCGATTGCCTAGTCTCGGTTGTTTAGCGGCTAGTTTATCCATCATTATTTAGCGCTGCCTTCAGTAGATATCTGCAGTAATCGTCTGGCCAGATTTAAGGAAGCTGTAGTACACCACACCGGCACTAATCCACAGTTCGTAAATAACGCTAAATTTTAAATTTTCTATTTTGTAAACTCAATGACAACGCAGAGAAAAAAAAAACAAAAGAAGTACGGTTTTCAAGATACAAATTAATGAGTAAATAGCTGTATAAATTTGAATTTGGAATTCTAAACCAAAGAGGAGATATTTGAGATAAAAGTGGCCAGTACGACATAACACCAATTTCATATGTCAGCCTAATATTAATAAATGTGACAACTCACCTCCAACCAATTACTCGAATTGTCGAAAGAAAAAGTTTAATGTCCAATTTCAAGCCCTTAGACTTAATCTCCATTCTAAATTTCATCAAGATTGCAAAAAGTGAGTTTATCTGTACTGCTGCCATTTTTGAGGACAAACCATACATCCAATAATCTAAACATTCGGATTTATAAAATTAATAGAACATAAAGTAGGATAATACCCCAAACATGTTCAAGGACACAAATATTTGCATTGGGCGGGTATTGAACCCGCCTCTTAAGCAGATAGGTTCAACTCAACCACTGTGGAAAACTTCTGACAAGAGTTTATAAGAAATTACGCTCATATTTCCAAGAAAAAGCTGAAATAAAGTCGTGTACGCAGTGCGACCGTAAATCATTGTTTACATTATTATTCATGAGTTTCTGGACTGGGACGTACGGAATAAACGTTTGATATTTATTTGTAAATACGGCTTTTATATTGGATTTCTTAGAGCTTTATTTATTTTAAATCAAATAAGTGAAGTATTAACCGGTCTTCTGTGAATACGGAATTTGAATAAGTGAAATTTATGGTGTTAACTTAACAAGTAAATTAAGTGTTATTAAAATAATTATTATAAAATCATATATTTTTTTAAAGCTACTAAATATAAATTAAAATTGCAAAGATGTTTGTAATTATTTAAAGTATTTAAAATAATCAATATTATTGTACAGTTAATATATTTGTACAGACATACCTACTACCGGACTAAATGATGTGAAAAAGAGCCTTTTTCAATGACCTCTTAATTATATTGTTTTAAAATGGTTTGGTACAAAATAAGTTTTATTGGTTTTATTGCCGTTTTTGTGGGCGACAGGCTGACCCCCTGTCACTGCAATAGTCTCTCTTCGTCATTATAATTCCTCCAAAGGTCGTGTCAAACGTGAGATCAGATGGTTTTATAGCCTCTGGCGTTCTGCCTACCCCATAAGGGATACAGGCGTGAAGTTATGTATGTAAAAAATACGTCAAATGTCAATTATGCTGCACTTTCCTAAAAAAAATTACCTTTTTGTAGGTTTTCGGTCATTATAAATACTGCTGCATCATTGAGGATATTAGAACAGGTAGGTCGAAGAAAAAGTTAAAAAAAAAGACGTATTTTATAATTCAGAAATTATGGCGCCAATAAATATAACTGTTTTTAAGAACCGTATTTCTCACACAAAATCACATTCCCAAGTTAAAGCTTACTTATCCCATATTAATACTTAATTTTCCATTTATTTTAACAGTAACCTATAATTTTATAAAACGTGTCAAATAGAATCCATTGCATGTTAGTAGTTAGTGATAATTTAATGTCAAAACTTGCTACTAAATTATTGTTTACTAACTTGGACATACAGTGTACAGTGGGCCAAAGTATTGGAGTATCAGTTCGTTATTTTCGAAATTTAAATTAAAAAGAGATGCATGACAATGACGTAGAAATACTGATAAGTATACGTTACAATATGTGCATGACACTTTTACTTTTATTAAAAAAGGACAAGATATTAATTTCCACAAAGAGCATTTTATGTTTCTAAACAACAGTAATATACAACAGTATATTATAAACTCTATAGATAACCAAATTCTATTTGATAAAGAAAACTGACAATTGACATAGTATCAGACAATTTATTTTTATTTCTAAGGGCTCAGAAATATCGTTATATTGTGTGAGCTTGATGTCGATGTGTTCAATTGTAAAGCATTATCGATCCATCGGCAGATTGTCAATTGTTTGTTGTAAATGTTTAGTCTTTTTTTTAATTTTGTGCACCTTTTAATTATTTTTTTGTACCAATTTATTCTTGTTCTGAATAATGCATTTTGACTTTATAAGCAGCATGTTATTATGTATGGTTTTTTTCTTTACTTTCTTAACGCGTAGCAGTGTATTCTTTTTTTGTGGCCTAATTTTTCCACACGCAGAAACTTGTAATGGCTTATTGTTTTTTAAACCGTCTTTATATTGTATTGCTTCTATGCTGGACTGGGAGCGAAAGAAAAACATAGAATGTGCCAGCTGCTTCTCATCCCGGGCATACTGTAAAAGTCAGTTAAGGGACCGAGGTGTTATGGGAGGCTTTTTTGTGGGCGTTAGGCTGACCCCCTGACACTGCAATAGTCTCTCTTTACTATTATAATGCCTCCAAATTTGTCAAACGTGACATTAGATGGTTTTATTACCTCTGATGTTCTGCTTACCCTATACGCGATACAGGCGTGAAGTTATGTATGTATGTTTGTATTACATTGTAATTTGTTGCTGTTGGTTTTCTATAAATTAAATAAATAAATATTTTTAAAATATCTGCAAGCGAAACTAATCTTTGTCATCTACAAATATGCAAGGCCTTACCTTACCTTAGGGTGTAAACCACTTTTTTGGCTCTTTGTATAAAAATGGCTGTTATCGATGAAGTAAACTGATTTAGTGTACTTTTGTTTCATGGCTCAATGCCAAAGGTCGTCAGTCTTTCTCTGTCAAAAATATATTTGGAGCCAAATATATTTATGGCGTAGATGTGGTTTTGTGATAAATGGATAAGAGTGATTTTGACTAACGAGCGGTTTAGAAGATGGCTCTCTCAAATCTGTGAATTAGTTTTTGAATTAGGAATAGAGTTTTTTTTTCTAAAATGTGTCGGAGACGTATTGAGACTTAATATTTAGAAATAGAGACTATACGAATCATTGTTAAAATTACCTATTTATTAACATAAAGTGAAGTGGCGTTAACTTAGTAGCAATATTAGAAGTGATTTAATGAACGAAAGCAACAAAAATGTATAACAGATCAAGTAAATTTCACTATTTTATAAAATAACAGTTTATATCCAAACTTTTTCTTTAACATTTTGGTGCCATTTCTGTTATTGAATTTTAAACCTTAATAAACTCTGCGGTATTAGAAGAAGTTGCATTATTTATCTTATTACCTATGTGATAAGTTATTGTTTACAATGCAACCTATGTACTTTGGTGACCTTATTTATCCTGTGGAAATAGGTGAGTCCTTTTATAAAATGTCAACTTATTTTGTAACTTATCCAATTTTCTAGTTCGGCGAAAATATTACGATAATCTAGCCCCTCCCAAATTTTTGGGTTAGGGGTTGGTCATGATGTGGGTTTTGACATTATTTTTAATATCATACAAAGAGTGTTGTTTCGTCATTGAAAAAATAATTTAAATATATTTAAGGGCATCGGTATATACATCTGCTTCTTAAATATATATAAAAATGGATTTAGAGTTACAAAAAAAAAACATCAGATACCCCTACATTCGCCTAAAGTGACCGTACAGTCGCCGAATTGCCGTTTTTATAAAACTCGCCGACGTACATCGCACGGTCCACTCCCAAGAAACGCTCCATAGCGACAAAATTTCTAAGAGCCAGGCTACCGATTGACACAACCCCTGCACCCCTCGAAATAATTGCGTTCACGCAATAACCAAAACAAATGTGAACTTTCTTTTGAGACACCCTGTATCTATTCAATATGTACCTCTAGAAATGTATCTTTAGAAATTTCTAAAGGTTATTTATCCGTTATGAACTTTTATACTACAAGTTCTTGAAGCAAGGAATGAAATGTGATTTCATTTGATAAAATATATGATGCGTAGTCAGACGCGTAGGCTTCGTCAAATACTACGATAAAATATATTATTCGTAGGTAGTATTGTTAGATGTTACTTTTTATTTGAAATGGATTCTTTTGTACCAATTTGACGAACTTCTCTTTGAGACTACTCTATAGGAACTTTTAAATTTATAAGTGTATTTTTTTTTGTGTATTTTCAATTCTAATTCCAAATAGACTTTTTTTAAAGTTGTGATGAATGAACTGTAAGTCAATTAGGTTTTTGAAAATTTTTGCTTGTAAGGAATTTGTTTTTTAGGATTATCATCTAAAAAATATAATTTTGAAAGTGTTACTAAATGGAAAATCATAGAATAAGTGAAATTACACAGTAAGGTAACGCCTTCCATATGGGATAATATTAATAAATGTCATGCAACATAATCTCAAAATAACGTATTGTTTTTTTAGTGCTACAGTCAGTTCATCATAACTTTAAAAAATAAATATCAAGATGCTATTAAAAAACAATCCAATGTGTATCATATTGAAGTGAAAAAAAATAAGCATTTCTATCTTTGAAAGTCATTTAAAAAAACAATAAATACTTGTGTAACACATCATTATGAACCATAATTCACATATCTATTACTAAACATATTAACCTATATCTGTACTTAATTTAAATACATCATTGAGTTTTCAATAAATATTTCTACGATGGGCTATAAGCTATCGCAAAATAATCATGTAGGTAATAAAATCTACCATAATCTTGCAGTTTAAGTGCACTTTCAGATAAATATGTTAGCAAGTATGTTTCATTAATGTAATGCAGTTGTTAATAACACTTTAATGTTTATTGTTTTACACGATATTTCAAACAATTATGAATTGATTTTGAAAATTGTTATTTCATATGATAGAAGATACTTCATGGTTGGTCCCATATAAATTTCATCGAAATCGGTTAGGTACTTCCTTGAAAATTTCAAACTTTTGAAAAAACATGTATGATTTCGGAGAATGTTTACGTTGATGACATTCTCAACGAAGCCAAAGTTTTGACGTGAAGTCGGTTTTTTTAATGCTCTTCATTCGTTGATTATTATAATAGAATGGTTGATTTTTAGTTGAAACAAAATCTTAACTGAGCTTTTCACAGCTCGCGCTAGAGCTGAATCCTTGCGTTTTATCTGAAGGCAAATGGCGAGGAAAGTGAAAACTCACGGGTTTAAAAAGGGACTGCCTCTTTAAGTAAGACAGGACATATCACTTTCGGAGAACCAATATTAGGTAGCAGCCTGATACCTAGAAATGGTACTACCACCAAGAGGGTTCCTTTTACGCCACGCTCCATCTCAATTTAAGACAAGTAAAGATAAATTTAAAAGACACATTGAACAAAAAGTAAATATTTAATGAGCCATTATAGCTTTTGTGTGTAAAGTGCCACTGTGTAAACCGCATTTAATGTCGCCCACCGTCCTCGCTCCTCCATACGGCGCACAAGTGAAGCTATTGTTTTCACACCATCTTAGTCTGAAACATCATCTGAATTTAATAAGGTGGTGGACACCTGGCTCTCATCCTACTTCAGATACCAGTTCTTGACTTGAGAATTAGATCTATATTTGGTATTTTCTTGTGAAATAAAATAAATTAAATTATTATTAATTAGTATATTATTTAATTATTATTAATTAGTATATTTATTCCGTGCTTCGGAGGGCACGTTAAGCAGTCGGTTCCGGGTGCTGTATACTTGTATACAGTAGTCGTTAGGGTTTGTTAGAAGCCATTACGGCGCCCTGAAAATTCTGACATCCACCACCCAGCACTGGGCCAGCTTGGTGGATTATGGTCTAAAACCTTCTCGTCACCCACTCATAGCCCTGCAGTGGGCTCATTACAAAGAGTTGTGGTGATGATGATGATGTGATGATGATATTATTTAAATACTAGGCAGAATCCATTTCGAAGCGTTCCGGTGGTGTAGCGTTAAAGGTTTCCCTTCCCGACAATCTGGGAACAGAATCTCTCATTAATCATTTTTATTTTGTGTCAATAAAATGAAATCATTGTTCAAAAAGGAAAATAAACTTCCTCTTGTGCGAGGGTCACATAACGCTGGATACTCGGGCTTCAGCTCAGAGTATTTACTGGTCTTCATAAAAGTTAAATTGTCTGGAGAATGCACCAAAGATTAATCAATAGATGATAATAAAAGTTTGCAAGACATGCGGCCGATATTTTGTACCTTATTAATTTTCATTGTGAACAAAATTGGTTTTAATAAAAGTAAGTAGAATCATTATTTTCCAATTTATAAAAGAAATGCCCCAGGAAATATCATTATGCTTTTCACGGTATCGCTTTGTGATAGCCGGTTTTCATGTTCAAAGGAAATGTTATTTGAGAATAAGTAAAACAAAGTAAGATCCTACTGGTGAAAGTATGCGCTTGATTTTTCCTCTCGACACTCCACTGCATATTTTCGGAATAGTTAAGAAATTTTTTGTAATAAATTATTCATAGGGTATTATTAGTAACTAATAAGTATATGGGGACATTGATAATATGATTGGCTTTTAAAGAAAGACAGACAACAATGAGGAAGCGAGAAAGTGAGATCATAATTTATTAATGATTTTGAAATTGTATTTTATGACGTTAACAATAAGTGCTATATTTTGTTGCACTGCAACGACTTTTTATCGAAGTGCAATGTTTCCGTCACCAGTGTCACCAGTGCCAAACACGACGTCATAAGTAAGACATGATGAAACATACAATGTCAAATAGAAGAAAGTAGGGATTCAACACCATAAGATACATTTTAATGTGATAATTTTCAAAACTTATGCTATAAATTATTCAGCTATTTTCGGTAATCGGATATACTCTTCTTACTCATTGATTTGCTGTCTTTATTTAAAAGCCAATCATATTATCAATGTCCCCATACTGTACGTTATTTTGCGGGATTTGTTGCATTTTTTAAAATCATGCTTTTGAATTCGATGTTTTTTGTAAATACTTTAGTAAATTATTATATAAATATTGCTAAAATACACATCTAGCTCAAATTAAATTTCTTAAAGAACTTGTGTTATGGATACTAGATAACTGATATACTTAAAAAATATATAAACATACATATTGAATAAATACATATTTTTATTAGAATTAACTTAAATAAACATATAAACATCCATGACTTGACGACTAATATCAGTGTTCATCACACAAACATTCGCCGCCGCCGGGATTCGAACCCAGGACCTCTGGCATAGAAGGCAATATATGTTACCACTACACCAGCCGTTAAAGAAACACATACACATATTCAACCGAATAGAACCTCTTATGGAAACTCAACAAACATACAAACATTCCTTATGTCGCGCGAATCGAACCCATTACCTCTCTGGTAAAAAACGGCTGTTTGCCCACTGCGCCACAGAAGCTGTCGAAATGTATAATCTTACTTATATTATACATGTGAAAGTTTGGATGGATGTATGAATAGATAACAAACATCACTTTCAAAACTTCAAACCTCAATCACGATGAAATTTGGCAGTGATATTTTTTTTCTTCCATGACACCTGATGTTAAGTGAACATGAAGACTAAGGTGGTACACGTCCATCCACGAGAAACCTATTCACTCGACGCTTAAAAGTACCAGGACTATACTGGTCAGGGAAAATAGACGCAGGCAGTTCATTCCAAACCTTGGCGACTCGTATCAAAAAGGAACTGTCAAAGCGCTTAGTTCGGCTTTTCGGAATATCTACCACATACGGATGGAAGTTCTGTCTGTTTCTTGTGGTCCGATGGTTAAAGGGTGAGGGTGCAATTTGTTCAATGTGCAGTCTGGAATAGCATATAGGCAAATTTTTATCCTGATATCTCGAAAGTACGCGGGTAAAACCGCGCGTAACAGCTACTTTTACAAAACTGGATGGTTCTATTTTGACGGTTCAATAAAGGTTTTATGAAACAGCACAATATTAGTAAACAAAACTTGTCTGATAAACTGATATGGAATATTATGAAAAACGCCGCTTACTTTTGATAAGGAGTTTGTTATTGTGTTTATTACCTCCCGCGAATATTCTGTTTTGGAGGGCAGTGATTATTCGATAAGCACTAATTTGTTGTGAACTTTCATTGTCAAGTGGCATTTCAAATTATGTTTATTTTTATGAAATCATCTTGTTTTTCTTTCAATATTGAATCATACTGGATATTATTGGCACAATATATCACAATATATATATGAAAACATTTTGTATATTTATAAGAAAAGTAATAAATTTAGAACTAGGAAAGATAATTGTCGCGGCCGTGCCTAGCGACGGTGCATCGGCGGCGGACGGTTTCTAAAACCTGTTCGAAGACGACTTGTACCCCGCGCCCTCTACGCTTCGTCGACTCTCGGCTCGCAGCCGACCTCTGCTCGCATCTCGATCGCCATATGCGACGCACGCATCACAAGCGTGCGATTATAGTTAAATTTTTATAAATTTGTTTGTATAAGCACAAATTGTGGAAACCGGATTACATCTTGTAACTATCCAGGAGAATTTTATTTACTACAAGACCCCAATCTTGTTCATGGTGACCCCGACGTGATTACGTAAGCCTACGCCCGCTGCGCGAGTCTTCGAGAAGGACAACAGAGGTCACGGATTGCTGCGTCGTCGTCGTGTTGGAATGTTTGGAGTACTAAGCCATATGAAGAATATTCCGACCTCTAAAAGGCTAAGACAGCATTTATAACACCGTGTCGTGGAGGTCCACGACGTCCAGGAGCCGCAGCCGCCCCCGCCTCAAGCCCGCCGGCCGTTGCCAGCCGCCAGCCGCCGCAGCCACGGCTTAGCAGGGAAGTGGTCCATTCCTTTGTTCCTTTCTTTCCATTTGAACCTCTCTTTCCACTCTCTTCGACTATCAAGCACTGCCACTCTTGTTTCATTCTATGCCAAGCTTTAGTCGTACTTTTATTTGCCTATGTTGCGCAGTTCATTTGAGTTATTTAGATTACTTAGCTTTATTTAGGTATTTGAATATTGCATATTAAATTAAGGCTTATTTTTCATCATAGTGTTAAATCAGCGTAAAATAAGAGTAGGTTCCAGTTATTGTGTTTTCAAATTAGAAATTGGAATAAAAATAAGATTCACATCCTTTCTTAATTACTTAAATAAGGCAATTCTACATTTTTTAATCATATTAAAATGCCTATTTGAGTGCTAATCGCAATAATTATTTCAAACTGCTTTCTATATTTCCTATTTGTTTTCATAAAGGGCTTTAATTCTTACAATAAGTATAAGAAATAATTTCGTTAGATTTACTAGATTATTGACAAGCTAGAAATTATAAATTCCTGTTTAAGATATTTTATTTAGTTACGTAACGACATCGCTTTTCTTAGCAGTTTGCGGACCGTGCGGCCCGGCTGGGAGTCCCGTTATCTGACACCAGCTGTAGCTTCGCGGGCCGGGGTGCTCGCTTGCTGCGCCACCGGCGACTCCGTGCCGAGACAAGTGTCCGCGGTGAATGGGACTACAAGCCGGACGAATTTACGTATTTATTTATACTTTTTTTGATTTTGAATTTGATCGTTCCGTCATTTCTTGGGCTTTGTTTTACTAGAACATATTACTTTAAATTATGGCCTCTCACGTGAATACTAGAACGTCCATTAAGGGACGTATAACAAAGTTTAAAAACTACATTAAGAGTTTAGAAAAAGGTGATGATGGTTCTTCTCAAGAAATGGAGGAACTTTCATTGAGGTTGGATCGTTTTCGTGCATTGTTCACGCAGTTCGACGATGTGCAAACGCGTATTGAAATTGACAATCCAACTGCAATGGAATCCGAACTTGATACGAGGGATGAAATGGAAAAAGACTTTATTTCATTAATAGCTTGTGCTCAGAAATTAATTGACAACCATAAGTCTGATTTTACAAGTGTTAAGTCTGAAGCTCCAAGTAAATGTGGTCATGATAACGACTTCAATTTCAGATTGCCGTTAATAAAAATCGCTAATTTCGATGGTTCGTATTTTAAGTGGCTTGAGTTCCGAGACACGTTTGAGTCGCTCATTCACAATAACGAGCGAATCAAATCCATTCACAAGTTTCATTACCTGAACTCGTATTTGGAGGGTGAAGCATCTCAAGTTATAAGTAATTTAGAGGTAACCGAGTCCAACTATGTCGAAGCTTGGCGTCTCCTCTGCGAGCGTTATAATAACAAAAAACAGTTAATCAGCAATCATTTAAATTCGCTTTGTAATCTCCAGCCGATAGGTCGCGAGTCGGCCAAGTCTTTGCGATACCTAGTTGATCACGTGTCTAAAAATCTGCGAGCTTTAAATACCTTAGGGCAACCTACTGATCAATGGGATACTTTGATTATTCATATGGTCTCGGCTAAGCTCGACAATTTTTCTACTTTGAAGTGGGAGGAATTCAAAAATATTTCTTATAATGATGATAGTTTGCCTTCATTGGCCGATTTTAATCGATTCTTAAAGGGACGTGCTGACGTTCTAGAATCAGTACAGCGCCATAAATTAGATAAACCGTTTAATAATAACAATAACAAGCGTGAGCCCTTTATTTCTCACAACAAACCAGACAAATCCGTAAACATGAAAACTTTCTCGATTTCAGCCGCTCCCGGTGCTTCATCTACTCCACCGGCTTCGTGTGTCTTCTGTAACGGCAGTCATCGTATTTACGATTGCTCGTCGTTCCTGTCCTTGAACATCGAGGATCGAATCGCCGGCGCAGCGCGGTTGAGGCTCTGTCTCAATTGCTTGCGTAAGGGCCACACATCACATCGCTGCCGAATAAGTCCCTGTCTCACTTGTAAGAAGCGTCATAATACTTTGTTACATAGGGAGGTTCCTCAGGCTGTAAGTACACAAGTTACGGATTCACTGCCACCGCCGCGAATCGAACCCGGAATCGCGTCCAATCACATGACCGTCTCTCATTCAACTCAAGTATTGCTGTCTACAGCGCTCATAGATGTTTACAATCCGATTAGCAACGACCACGTGACCGCACGGGCGATGCTGGATTCTGGCAGCATGACGTCATTAATAACTGATGGTTTAAAACAGAGATTGCAATTAACGCCGCAACATAATTCGATTAATTTGGTAGGTGTAGGTAATATGCCTTTGTCTAGAACTCCTGAACGTTGCGCTGTACAAATACGGTCTAAGCATGACAACAATATTAATTTCGATATCTCATGTTTAGTTTTGTCGACTATTTCGGGTCATTTGCCGCCTAAATATATTGATGTTTCGCGTCTAAAGTTGCCACGTAAAATCACACTCGCGGATCCCAATTTTAATCAGCCCGGTCCTATTGATGTTTTAATCGGTGCTGACATTTTTTGGAATTTAATCGGATCAGAGCAGATTACGTTAGGCAAGGGCATGCCAGTCATGCGTAAGTCGAAGCTAGGTTGGGTACTTGCCGGGCCCGTGAGCGCCCATTCAAGGTCAAGCGACATTTTATTTAATTCATTTTTGCAATGCAATACGCTGTCCGTACTTGACAGTTTAGACGAGTCGCTGACTAAATTTTGGCAGTTGGAGCAGATTCCCCAGCCTATACAACCATATACAGATATTGAAACTGAATGCGAGCAACATTTTATAAAAAATACATATCGTGACAAAAGTGGTAGATTTCATGTTCGCTTACCATTGATTTCTGAGCCCGATTGCTTAGGCAATTCATATAGGCTCGCTAAAAATCGGTTCTTTGCTTTAGAAAAGCGCTTTAAAAATAATTCTGAGCTAAAGCAACTTTATGAAAATTTTATTCACGAGTACTCGGACCTAGGTCACCTGTCTGTGTCTGAGACGGCCCTTCCAAATCCTTCTTATTTTGTGCCCCATCACGCTGTGCTCAAGCCAACTAGTGAGTCAACTAAAATTCGAGTTGTTTTCAACGGGAGTGCTCCGACCACATCTGGCCATTCAATAAATGATTTACAGATGGTCGGGCCCACGATTCAGGACTCACTGTTTAATATTTTGTTGAGATTTCGCTCATACAGGTACGTTTTGACTGGCGACATTAATAAATTTTACCGCCAAATTATGGTCCAAGAGTGCGACCGCAACCTACAATTAATCCTTTGGCGTAGTCGTGATAATGAACCCTTAAAAACATTGAGGCTCAATACGATTACATACGGCTTTTCGAGTGCTACTTTCTTGAGCACGCGTTGCTTGTGGCAATTAGGTGAGGAATGCACTGATGAAAGAATAAAAAATATTATTCATAATGATTTTCTGGTCGACGATTTGTTGACAGGCTCAGACACTGAGGAGGACCTACTTTATATTAAAAGGTCTGTGGAGAGTGCTCTGTCAGCAGGCTGCTTACCGCTGCGAAAGTACAGGTCTAATTCACCTGCTGCTTTGTGCGATTCTCAGAACCTTAAGCCTAAGGGCAGCTTAATCATTAGCTCGTCGTCGCACACGCTTGGAGTAGGCTGGGATTCTGCTGCAGATGTCATTAATTTCCCAACCGAGTACAAGGCCAGGAACGACAATCCTACTAAAAGGTCTATTTTATCTGATTCGTGCAAGATATTTGACCCCCTTGGCGTCTTGTCTTTGCTGACCATTATACCAAAAATTTTAATTCAAAAATTGTGGTTAGCAAAAATTAAATGGGACGAGGGTGTGCCTTTGGATATCCAGACTTCCTGGAAACATTTTGTAGACGGACTGGCCTATTTAATTTCATTACAAATGCCCCGTTACGTTCTATGCAAATCGCCGACCCACATTGAAATGCACTGTTTTTGTGATAGCAGCTCAACAGCATATGCTGCGTGCATTTATTTAAAATCTATCAATGATGAAGGCGACGTTGTTACTCGGCTACTATGCGCTAAGGCTCGTGTAGCTCCCATCAAGGCCACGAGTTCTGCCGCAAACCCGACTCCGAGCATTCCTCGTTTAGAATTGGCCGGGGCGCTACTGGGCGCTCAGCTCGCGTCAGCTGTTTGCAAAACGCTGCGTTGCCAGATAGCACAGATTTTTTACTGGACCGATTCGTCAATTGTTTTAGCGTGGCTTAAAACCAGTCACAATAAATTAAAAACTTTCGTGTCAAACCGTGTAGCTGCTATCTTAGAACTTACTGAAGGCAGTGAATGGCGTCACGTACCCACAGCAATGAACCCTGCAGACTATGCGTCACGTGGTGTAGAAGCCTGCAGACTGACTGATCTGGAGCTGTGGTGGAACGGGCCGTCATTTTTACGTGGGCCTCGATGCAACTGGCCTCAGTTTGCTGCGAATATAGTCGGCGACTTGCCAGAATTAAAGGCTAATGTTGCGATAACTAAAAACGGGGAAAACGAATCTCCATTTATTTTGTTTGACAGGTATTCGAAGCTTACAAGATTACAGCGCGCGTTCGCTTATTTATTGAGATTTATACATAACTGTCGATATCCAAAAAGTAAACATAGCGGTATTTTACAGCCTGAAGAACTTGAAGCGTCTTTTAAACATTTATGTAGGCTGGCACAACAAGATAGTTTCCCCCAGGAATTGAAAGTTCTTCGCGGCGACCAACCGTTGAATCCTAAAAGTCCAATTTTGTCTTTACATCCCTTTTATGACAAGAATGACGATCTTCTAAGGGTTGGTGGACGCTTGAACTCTTCGTTTTATGCCTTTGAAAAATGTCACCCCATACTTCTACATGCCAAACACCGGCTCACTAAGTTACTGTTTCAGCAGGAGCATGTGCGCCTTCTTCACGCCGCTCCTCAGCTGCTATTGGGTTCTGTCAGGGAGTATGTGTGGGCCGTGGCGGGGCGTGACTTAGCGCGCACGGTGTCACAGCAGTGCGTCAAGTGTCGCCGCGTTGCGGGCAGAACTTCAGCCCCTCTGATGGGTAATCTCCCCTCTCAGCGCGTCACACCTGACTTCCCATTCATTAGTGTTTGCGTCGACTTAGCCGGGCCCTTCTTAATTACTGATAGGCATGGAAGGGGCTGTAAAATAACAAAATGTTATTTAGTTGTCTTTGTGTGCACTCGTTACAAGTGCATACACCTGGAGGCCGTGAGCTCTCAATCCACGGATTCTTTCATTCTCGCGTTGCGCCGTTTCATCTCCCGGAGAGGTAAACCTCGGGAAATATTATGCGATAACGGCAGAAATTTTGTCGGAGCGGCCAGAGAACTTAGCGATTTAATAGAGTCTAGTTCTATTTCTGAATTTGCTTCGGGTGAGGGGATTAAATTTAAATTTCAACCGGCTTGTTCTCCTCACTTCGGTGGACTTGTCGAGTCTGGAGTGCGGTGCGCCAAGTATCATTTAAAAAGAATTTTAGGAAATGCCCACCTAACATTTGAAGAGTTGGCATCCTTATTTAGTCAAGTAGAGGCCATCTTGAACAGCCGTCCTTTGTGTCCTCTATCCTCTTCGCCCAATGATTTCCAACCTTTGACTCCAGGTCACTTTCTCATCGGCCGTGCGCTGAGGTCAGTGCCATCGCCCTGCCTGGCGGATGTAACCCCCAACCGATTAGACCGGTTTCAGAGACTCGAGGCACTGAGACAGCATTTCTGGCGCCGCTGGCACCTCGAGTACTTCGCGGAGCTGCAGCAGCGGATGAAGTGGCGTGTTCCTGGCAGAAGTCTGCAGCTGGGCGACCTGGTGCTGATGAAGGAGGATAATGTGCCTCCTCTAAACTGGAGACTTGGAAGAGTAGCCAAGCTGTTCCCTGGAGCTGACGGGGTTTCCCGTGTGGCTGAAGTTGCCACCACTACAGGCACTTATAGGCGGGGTGTGAAGTACCTTTGCCCTTTATTGGATGAGTCGAATTATGATTTGAAGACTGATGTATCCAACGGCCCCCAAGATGTCGCGGCCGTGCCTAGCGACGGTGCATCGGCGGCGGACGGTTTCTAAAACCTGTTCGAAGACGACTTGTACCCCGCGCCCTCTACGCTTCGTCGACTCTCGGCTCGCAGCCGACCTCTGCTCGCATCTCGATCGCCATATGCGACGCACGCATCACAAGCGTGCGATTATAGTTAAATTTTTATAAATTTGTTTGTATAAGCACAAATTGTGGAAACCGGATTACATCTTGTAACTATCCAGGAGAATTTTATTTACTACAAGACCCCAATCTTGTTCAATAATCATGATAAAAATTACTCTGTAAGGACTAGGAACGACTATAAATTAGCGTTTTCAACTTAAGGCTGGCTAAAAGCAGCAAATCATTTATTGAAATATCAATACGTATATATAACAAAATTCCAAAGTCAATTCAATCCCTGCCAATCAATAAATTTAAATCAGTCACTAAAGGCACTCGAAAAGCTTATTATAAAACTTAAGATTATTTAGCCGATAAAGAGGCTAACAACAGGTTAAGCACACAACAGGATATTTCTAAAAGTTTCTAATCACTTATTAATTTTGTTTACGGCTTGACTGTGCAATATGCCATGTGGCATACTTTAGACTGTTCCCCTTACTTAATTTCTTGTCAAGACAACAGCAAGAACGTCATGCTCCCTCAGGCGGCATGGCTAGTGGTAGCGTCGGGTGTCAGGTCATCCTTTTCCCTAAAATATGGATGAGGAGGGCGATGGCTGCTGCTTGCGTTATACTCGTGAACGGGTGCTGCTAGCGGTGCCAGGTCGTTTTGCTGATGTCACTATGAATTTTCATTCCATTCTTGTTGAAATACTCCGGAGCCAGTTTGTCATGTCCGTGTTGTGCATTCATAGCTCAGTGCACATACTATATAAGCAATTTGGTTGTGGCATGACATTGGCTCTCACAAGTAGCTGTTTTGTTTTGTTTTTTTTTTCATGGTCAATTTGTACTGTACCTTATATTATTTTGTATAATTCTGACTGAAAAAGAGTGCCAAGAGTTTTTTTCCGCCGGCTTTTTTGTCTCTTGGTCTACTATAATTTCTTGCTCAATAACTATCAACACCTTGTTAAAGCTGAAGTACAAAATAGTGACGTTATTAAGTGGCCATTCGATGGCTTTATGATGAATAAAATATTTTCATTTTCACATATTGACTATATTATAAGATATTTATATAAAAACATTAGTCAAAGTTGCGGACAATAACTAATATTTAATAATAAAAAATATTTAAACATAACTAAGTAAATATTTATTTATTTTTTTATCCGACTTCCAAAAGGAGGAAGTTCTCAATTCATGTTTAGGTTTCTTTTTGTATCTTCGTGACGCAGAGAATACTTTAGAATTGGTTACATATTAATTTTATCGAAATCGATTGAGTACTTTTTAAAAATGTATAAATCTTCGAAAAAAAATTATATGAAAACGAAGAATATAAAGCGTCGATAAATAAATAGAAATAAATAATAAATAAATATTTGTGACACTCACACAACATTATCTAGCCCAAATTAAGTTTCTTAAAGAACTTGTGTTATGGATACTAGATAACTGATATACTCAAGAAATATTGAATAAATACATATTTTTTATTAGAATAAACTTAAATAAACATATAAACATTCATGACTTGACGACCAATATCTGTGTCCATCACACAAATATCCGTCGCCGCCGGGATTCGAACCCAGGACCTCTGGCATAGAAGGCAATGTATGTTACCGCTACACCAGCCGGTCGTCAGGTCGTCGATGACCTTATACTTTAGGCAAAGTTCAGACAAGGCTTTAAAAATGTTAGTGAAGTCGATTTTTAATGCCCGGCATTCGTTGATTATTCATAAATCAATTTAATACCTTTGTGAACGACATTAATTTTTGCAAGCAACGTCCTGTCTTGATTACGCTGCTGAGTACTTGACATAATGCAGTCTATTTTTTTCTTCATTTCAATCGTTTCAGGTAATCTCTAAATTCTGAGATCGGTGGGGTTTTTTAATTATCTTTGCATCTAAAAGTTGAGTAATGTTTTTTTTTTTTTTTATATTGTAAGATAGGACGTTTGTCTTCCATGCCACCTGATGGAAAGTGCGCATGAAGACTATGGTGTTACATGTCCATCCACGAGAAACCTATTCACTCGACACTTAAAAGTTCCAGGACTGTAGTGGTCAGGAAAAACAGACGCAGGCAGATTGTTCCATTCCTTGGCAATCCGTACCAAAAAGGAACTATCGAAGCGTTTTGTTCGACTTCTTGGTAAATCCACTTTATAGGGATGGAAGTTCTGTCTGCGTCTGGTAGTCCGGTGGTAAAAAGGGGTGGATTCAATTTGGTCAAAAAGAGCACTCGCACACTCACTCGATCAATAAAAAATATATCTTTGGTCAACTCATCCCGCGGGATAGCTGCGAGCGGCCTCGGTTGACCAATTAGCCTATTATTTTCTGACAGCGCCATTTAACCCTGAACTAAGTTCGTGATATTGGAACCAGATGATGGAAAGAATATTCTCTCTTCTTAGCGTGTCGATGAACAGAAAGAAAAACAAGACATAATAGTTAGAAATATACTTATATAGAATTAGTTAAATATTTTTGTAATAATAGTCATAATTTTTTTCCGAGATTGACCTTATCAACCAGCTATTTCACTACTCCAGCGCAGAAGTATTCAAAATACACATTTTTACTAAACAAACTTATGAAGCCTGGCTTTATCAATTTTAAAAATGACATTGTTATTTTGTCAATTAAGATATTACAGATAAATTCCGCTTTCCGTAATAAATTTACATTATAATTAAATAATAATTAATTTCTTGATTAGGAACGGGATACTAATTGGTATCTATGACAACCAGCTGTGAAGTTTATTTATTAACCGACTTCAAAAAATGGAGGTTATCAATTCGACCCGTATGTATGTTATATTTCCAGAACTGCCCAGTTTTCGAATATTTTAGTCTATATTAACGTCTGAACAAATGTGGCAAATTTCAAAAGTGTTCGTATGTATGTAAGTATGTTTTTCATATTTCTACCAAGCCTTAACCTACAATTTAAAATAATAAGTTTAGAAAAATAAAACACAACCAAAAATGCAACTGCAGAGAAAAAGAAAAATATATATCTACCAACAATACCAATATCAGATACCTTTATGGACACTCACCTAGTTTATTCTACAACAGAGGTTAAAATATAAGAAATAAAATACAAAAAAAATAAAACCGACTTCAAAATTAAACTAGAAAGTAAAAAATGAAAACGATAACTTCTGTCTTAAATAAACTCACTTTATTATACCAACTAAGTATTCTTTGAAGTCGGTGCCAGCCTGAATATCATGAAAAATATAATTAGGAAAGTAAGAGTAATGAAATTAAAGCATACGAATCAATCGTGTTTAGTTAGTTTTTATATTAAAGTGATTTTATTTAAGACAGAAGTTATCGTTTTTATTTTATTACTTTTTTTAACTTTTATCGCTAACCCCAGCGCCAAAGTGGTCGTCTATAAATGTACAAATGTGGTTGTACGGTACATGACATCTTCTCACTTTCTAAAGTTAATTTGAATATTAATTGACCATGATAGTTTAAAACTTGTAATGCCAACTTTAGTCTTCCCTACAGCAGCGTTCGGTGCTCTGACGGTTTCATAACAATAAAAAACACTTTACAAAGTAATATAATGTGTCCTCCATAAAATAATCGATGAAATTTTATTCGACATCCGTTTTATTTAATAATCCAAAGAAAGTTAACTTTAACGGCGCGTTAAATATAACATGTCTTTATCGCACGTTTCTATGGTTACTGCGAGCTAAAACTTGATAGCTGAGGAAATGGTTGTGTTAATGGATTTGGCTTAGAATCCTCATCACAACTCCATGTGGCTATGAAACATTTACAGAACAATTGTTCTGTAAATGTTTTATATTGAGTCAGTTACTTAAACCTAGAGTTGCCAACTTTTTTTTCTAGGTATAAAGTATATTTGAGCCTGAAAAGAATATCATACAGTACTTTGGAAAAATAACACATACTTATTTTTTGAGATTCTCGCACAAATTATTAATTTAAGTCTAGCATATAAAGTGTTTAGAATTTTATGCTGCAAACAGTATTTTGTATATCATTTGTATACAAAGTTTATTTTTGATTAACAGTACAATGTATAATATTAAATTATAACAGTAAGGATGTATGCACATAGCATAAGCGCATACGAAGTTTTAACTAGTCTAGATAAATAGGGCTAAATTAGATCTATCCATCCAAATGATGACCGCTTTGGCGATGGGGTAAACCTGTCTGCCTCGGACGCTAGTGGTTGCGGGTCTGATTGCCGCACGGAACCAGAAAAAAACAATTCCGTGTTACTATTTATGTATTTATATTCTAGGTTCCCCGTAGTTCGCTATATGGTATCCCATAACACAAACTATGCTTACTTTGGGGTCATGTAGTCGGTGATTGTCTGGGTATTTTATTTTTATCTAAATGTGTTAATACATTCGATACATATCTCTCTTTCTGTTAATTAATAAAATGTCCTTAAAGAAGCCTTCGCAACAGCAGATTATTTTTTACTTTTCGTTCATACAGGTAGTTGGAACTTTGTATTAGTCTAGTTTATGATAAAATAAATACATACATACATAACGTCATGCCTGTATCCCTAATGGCAGAACACGGCTATACAAACCATCTGATGACACGTTTGACAAATTTGGAGGTATTATTATGATGGAGAGAGACTTGCAGTGATAGAAGGTCAGCCTATCGTCCACAAAAACGTCAATAAAACCTTCGTCCCTTAACTGAATTTTACAGAATGCCCGGAAAGAGAAGCAGCTGGCACATTCTATGTTTTTCTTTCGTTCCCAGTCCAGCATGGATAAAATCTTACATCTTAATCATTTGAAAAAATCATTAATGGGTATAAAAATGTTACTATTCTTTTATGCAGAGCTGAAATTTCAGTCGCAGAAAAGGATGTGAATATGTGATAGCATGTAGCAAACTAGGGGGGAACCTATAGTATAAATATACATATAGATAGTTAAACTGGGTGTTTTTTTTACTTGTTACTTACTTATTGTTTGTTTACTTAAATTCAAGTGTCATTAGTCAACGTTAGAAAAACAAAACCACAATAAAAAAATCCTTTTTTCATGTTGCCTCAATGAAGTAGGTACTGAGTTTAATTGTTGCATAGCCATAACATGGTGAAAACTTTGTGAAAATTGCTATGAAATCAAAATTTAAATTATTAAATTATTCAAATACGTTCAGTAAAGAGAATTTGGAAGAAAAGATACTGAGAATATTCGGTTGAACTTTCTACGTACTTCTGTTTTTCATTAGAACTTACTAAATTCATTACCCGAAATATCAAGTAAACCAATTATTACCATTAACAAATTAAGTAACCATTACATCAAAAAAATAATTTTAAATAAAAATTACCTTGGTTTTGATAAAGACTTGCTTTTGCTAAGAAAAAGGTTTAATTTTTTTCCAACAGGTGACATGGAAGAAAAACGTTCCATAATTTTTGTATAAAATGACTGTTTTTAAAATTAAACATAAATAAATATAATACAACGACGATAAGCAACTTTATAATACAAACATATTCTTTAACAATATTTCGAAACTTGAGTGCGAGCACAGAAATTTATCGATTCTTGTTTTCACGAAAGTTCGTGTAGTATGGAGTAGGTTTGTAAGCAACAATTGAAAACTAGCCACTGCCCCAGGACAAGTTTAAATAAATATGTGCCCTGCTAATATAAAATCTTTTTGAACATGTTGTTAAATGTAAAATAAATAAATTAAAATTTGCAAC
The DNA here is from genome assembly GCA_944452665.1 of Stenoptilia bipunctidactyla. NCBI lineage: Eukaryota > Metazoa > Arthropoda > Insecta > Lepidoptera > Pterophoridae > Stenoptilia > Stenoptilia bipunctidactyla. The sequence continues at coordinate 590,487 of OX101737.1, read as the reverse complement.
CGACTCCATACTATACGAACTTTCGTAAACATTCGAGTCGATAAGTTCTGTGCTTGCGCTGCTGTTTTCATTCCGTACCTATAGGTTCGACAAAAGACCGTACACCGTCCGCTCCTGCGCAACTACCATCGACAACGATGAATCGGCCCCTTATATCGATATTTTTTTAGAATATGGCACTTAGGCTAACTGTTACATGACCCGCCATACGAACAGAGCGTGTAGATGGGATCATTTGCAAGTATTTCAAGCCTACTTTATATGGGTTAAGTCTTATAGTTTTGGAGACAGGTACTCAAAAGTTTGCCTTTATACTTGCACAACTTCTTTTTTAATCCTTATTTTTTGTATACATCATCATTATTGTTTAACTTACACGTGCCGGTGTTTAAGTAACATTGGTTTTACCGGAAATAAATTCTTAAAATAAAGATATTGCCCTTAAAAAACAGCAAAATGGTAAAAAATATCTAGAACAATAAAATTTCAGCTCATTAAAAGAAAATCGGCATGGTTTTGTAAATTTATTTTGCTTTAAAAAACTTCTTTAGTCTATAATCTTTCCAGAAATACCATATTTAAAACAAAAACCTATTTCATTTCGATGCAAAATTCTCTTAAGTGAATAACGAGACTCGTTTTCCATATGTTTTATTGCCCATTTCAAGGTTATGTTTTGTCTTTTTAATGGTAAGGACAACCCTATGCCACTCTTCTAGGATTATTCATTTTCGCATATTAGGACTTATAGTGTAGTGTTTACTTTAATGACATCTTTTTAAAGCAAAATAAATTTACAAAACCATGCCGATTTTTTTCAATGAGTTGAAAATTTTGTATCTGAGATTTTTCTTTCTTTTTTTTATCGTTAGTCGCACGCTAGCCCCGCTGATGTCGTTAAAGGCAAATAATCCAAGTGATCTCCGATGGGTGACAGGTTGGTTGGTTCACTTCTGTCGCGCTCATCCGTTCTGGTCTTTGAATCTAACTAGTAGTTTCAGAGCACGTTCAAACTAACTGTTCAGCCTTATTATTTTCCAATCTGGGTGGCCTTATCCCAGAAAGACTAAGGGTTTTTCTAGACTATTAAAAAACAGCTTTTCGGAGTTTCCTCATATTAAATTTCAGGGTTTTAATAAGCATGAACTTCGCCTATTTAGTCATGCAATTGCTTGCTTTTTTGAGTCATTTTAATCCTTAAAATATTTTTTGTTTCAGGTCTAGATAAAATCAAAGATGGGGCCCAGGTCCCCACGACGCGGACCGTGCGACCTTCACAAGCCCATCATGTGACCCACTGCGTGGTCGGGGGGGCCCATGCCTTCATTCTTAGGGTAAGTAGGCAACTTATTATGAGTAGGCATCTGATTTTTTTATACAAACATAATTTCACGTTTGTATCCCTTATAAAGTAGACAGAACACCATAGGCTATAAAACAATCTGATGGCTCGTTTGACTTTGGAACGATGACTATTGCAGTGACCTATCGCCCACAAAAACGCCAATAAAACCTCTGTTCCTTAATTGACTTTTAAAGTATACCCGGGAAGAGAGAAGCAGCTGGTACATTCTATGTTTTTCTTTCGCTCCCAGTCCAAAATCTTACATCTTAATCATTTGAAAAAATCATTAATCGAACATAAGATTAATCAAAGAATAAGGTTAATTCTACAAACTGAAATTATAAAATACTAGCCACCGCGCGCGGTTTTACCCGCGTAACTTTTGATCCCGTTAGAATTTCGAGATAAATTATAGCCTATAACCTTCCTCAAGAGTTGGGCTATCAAATGCAAAAAGAATTTTTTAAATCTCACTTGTAGTTTCTGAGATTAGCGCGTTCAAACAAACAAACAAACAAACTCTTCAGCTTTATATACATATATTAGTACAGATTTATCTGCCTTAGGGAGTCACCACACAAATCGCTGGACGTAGATCGACGGTCGACCGACGGCGACTGTTTGCCTTGTAAAAGCTATCGATCGACGACGACTGATCGATTCGTCGATTGATCGACTGCTGCGCTAACACTCTTATGCGTCTTAAATCGAAAGGGTTCGTGTGAAACCTGAAGTTGTGTTCTAGGCGTTTTTTCTCTCGAATTGCCATTCAAGACATTTATTAATCACTAAATAATAGAACTTGCAAACATAGATCATAAGTGCGATAGTTTTGGTTAGCTACGACTCTTTTTTAAATATTTATTTTCTTGTGCTCCAACTTTTAAGGTAGTAAATCCATTGGCGGCCAGTTTGTGTAATGCGAACTCACCTTCTATTGATTAAAACTATAGTTTTTGGGAAAATAAATAAAAAAACCCCAGACAATCACACCAACTACATGGCCCCAAACTAAGCAGAGCTTGTGATATGGGATACCATGTAGCGCACCAAGAATATAAATACATATACAGGGTTGATTTATAGTCACTGGCCAATTTTTTTTTTACAAAATAAGTATCATTTATAGAAATAAATATATCCGCTAACATATTAAGCAAACCATGGTCACTCTAAATTACCATTAAAATAAAGGCAACTACGCCCTGCTACAAAACATCTTGTAGTACTACGTCGTAGTATTATCAATGAAATGCCGCTTCGTAGAAGGTATGTTCATGAACAGCGACTATTTTTGTAAAAGTTTGTGGTTTCATATTTCTAATTTTTTGTACTGAGCGACGCTAAAATAAATATGCAGGTACGTTTACATCGTATCAAATAAACTAACATTTAAATTTGGCTGGTGACTACAAACCCACCCTGTTTAGATAAACGCCCAGACCGGAACATTTTCTTTTCTTGTTCCTTGCGGAAATCGAACCCGCAACCACTGGCGTCTGAGGCAGACCCCATCACCAAAGTGACAAAGTGGTCGTCAAAAGAAGAAGATTAAAGTTATACCACGTAAAACATTTAAAGTCATCATCGAGCAGATATTTGATCACGCAGGTTGAAACACCTAGGAAATTTTTTATTAAATTCTAACAGCAGAAAAGCAATACATACTTTTCTGTTAAAAAATAAAGTCGAGATAGGTACTGAGAAAGATTGCGTAGTCTGAACGATTTCAATACATTTCTTAGTACTTACAAATTAATAACCCAATATACAATAATACATTTAAACGTAAGTACTTAGGTTTTATTTTTAATAATTTTGCGTCTAGGCCGTAGATATATTAATTCTGTTTATTAAGAAAAAATAAAATACAATAGTGAATATACATTATTTAATTACGTTTTATAATGGTTTTCTATGCAGATACAAAACAGAAATCGGCATTATAGTTTTCAAGGCAATGCTTATACACGTTGTGTTGTACACAATTTGTTGAGTATGAGAATTGGTAGCTCCGGCGGAAAGTATTTTTTTTTGTATGATACTTTATTTATTTATTTATTTATTATTTAAAATTCAATGTTAACTTACAGACTATATCCAACACGTTAACATGACACATAAAAAATTATAAGACTAAAAACTAAAACATATTAAATTAAATGAAAATTGGGTCAAAGTATAAAAATATAAAAAACAAACAATAAAATACTAGGTCATAGATACTAATAAAATATACAATTATAATTCAAAGATAATGTTCTTGCTAATCAGGTTTCTTTGTAAGAAGGATGATTCCAAACAAAATTTAATACATTCTGTTACTAAGGTACACTCAGGATGTACAAATGTCGAATTTTATAAGTATACATACTACAAAATGGTCCCGATCACCAACATATAAAATTTTGTAAGATATCAAAATTAACTTTGTGTTTTGTGTTACTTAGACAAATGTGTCGATATCAGTGCGTCTAGAATCGCATTGCATTTGCATCAAAAATAAATAAATAAATAATAATATTTCTGACACTCACACAACATTATCTAGCCCAAATTAAGTTTCTTAAAGAACTTGTGTTATGGGTACTAGATATATTATTATGATATACTTAAGAAATATATAAACATACATATTGAATAAATATATATTTTTTGTTAGAATAAACTTAAATAAACATATAAACATCCATGACTTGATGACTAATATCTGTGTTCATCACACAAATATCCGCCGCCGCCGGGACTCGAACCCAGGACATCTGGCATGTATGTTACCGCTACACCAGCCGGTCGTCAAAATATTTTCAGAGTTCACACGACATTATACAGCGTTAATTTTAATTAGCGTATCACCGCTTGCAGGTAACGTCTCCACGTCAATCCCGAGAACATTTGTTCTACGACTTTTTAAAATTTTAGTTTTCCCATACAATAATATTTATAGCCTCGGTTTAGAGGAGCAACTCTGTTTACTCTGAGCGTAGTAAAATATCGCTTCATAATAGTAATAGGCACTTTTTGCAAAATGTAGTTGGGAGCATATTTTTTTTTTTGTGTTTCTAAAAAGTTGTAGAACGAATGTTGTTGGGATTGATGTGGAGAGGCTGCCTGCAAGACGTGATGCGCTTATTAAAATTAACCCTGTAAACCGCTGTACTTGTTTTGTTCTATGTGTTCTTATATTGTAAACTTATGTGTACATAAATTGTTAAATAAATACCTAAATAAATAAATAAATGATCTAGCCCAAATTAAATTCTTATTCATTCTTAAAGAACTTGTGTATAGCGGATAATATTTTAAGAAATATTATAAACATACATGTTGAATATACACATATTTTATTTTCCTTTGTTGGCAATAAAGTGTTAATAAATAAATATTTATATACATACATCCATAAGTGTGTTTTTTATTCATCAAATATTCACCGCCCCAGAAATACGAAATCAGGACATGTGAAATAGTAGGCAATGTATTACTACTACTCCAACCGGTCCTTCGATTTCGTCCGTCCATCCGTCCCTCATTAATCATGACAAAATGAACTTAGGCAATAGACATTTTAAAAGAAGAACTGATTCCTAAAACCAACCTTCATACTACCATTAGGAAATATACAACCTACTTTGTAGTTTCAATAAAAAGAAAAAAAACTTATAATTAAAAATAAACAAAAACCTTCCTCGAAGGTTTAATTAAAGAGGTTTTATACAAAACTGCAGTCTCCTTTAAAAGGCGGGCGCCACAGCGGCACCGTTGTGTCATCTTTAATTAAGATTGTGTCGTACAAGATTGCTTGTATGGTAGTTGCTAAGTTTAAACTAAGCTACGACATGTTATTTGATATTATTGGCTAAGATAACACCCGTAATTTTATGCATAGCTTCGATGTTTGCTTGTAATAGTAGATTAGTAGCCAAGGTCTGTAAGGCATCAATTGCAGCCCGAGATATAGTTCCTATAGTTCGCCTATAGTTCGAGAGTGCAATTGATGCTTACACCCGAGCTAACTGTTCTGCTTTATATCTTAATTGTGAGGTAAGTAGAAAAAACCGGCGGTAGTGAAATGAGAACAATTTTAAAATTTGATGGACAGGTGTTTTCTGTTCCCGCCTTTTTTCATTAAAAAGAATTTAGTAAAGAACTTTTTAATTATTTTTTTTCAAGATCGAAATTGAGCTTCGCCGTTCGATATTTAAAATTGATGACTATTATACTAACACGAAGACAAGGCTGAATAGCAAAGCGACGTCTTTGGTCATTGGGCTGAATGCATGATGTCTATTGCCAGTATGATGGTTAGATGTAGGTACGCGAAGTTTTTGAAAGAAAGAACTGTTTTTTTTAATAACTTACTGCCCTAGGGCTTTTCTAGGTAGATTATTGCCCTAGAGCGCTAATTAGTCACCTACAAGCTCCATTTGGAGGTAATAAGAACCTACTTACCGAACATGAGAGATGTGTATATTTAAAGATAACGAATCTATTCTTGTATAATAAAGCTGTTTGTTAGAACGTACTTGGTACCTCTTTTCAATCTCTTCGTCTATATTATAGTCCAATTGTTGGTGAAATTAGTAAGCTTTATTTACCAAAAAAAAATTGTCGTCCCCATAGTTACGCGTTAGTCTAAAAATAAAAAAATAAAATAAAAATTTCAATAAGAATTTAAAATTTCAGAGCGTTTTAAAATCTGTCACAAAAACATAATCAAAAACAAAATTATTTCAATTCATTGAGTGAGGTTTACTATAAGATATCCCCATTTTATTGCATCCGGAAGATATCCGGATGCAAAAAGATGGGATTCCCAGGCTGTAAATTGTTAATGTGTATTTTTTTCTCTTATTTTTAAAGTTTCTTGCCACTTCTTCTCAACAGATCGACTTTCCGAAGTGGTGGTAGATTCAGTTCAATTTGTAAATTGTTTGACTTATTTCAAATGTATTTTAATACTTACGAAATAAAGAATACTTGAGTTTGAGTGTTCTTTTCAAAAAAATGTAACGGCATTCTTCTATTATCATTTTGATTTATATTCTCCAGTTAAGAGGCTTCCATGGCGAGCAATAAAAAAATGAATCAGGGTCTGATTAGCCCCCCTTAGGTAGGACCCCAGCTAGGGCTCAACTGGTTGGCAACCACCCTTTATCCCTTTATGTAAAATCTGCGGCCAAATATTACCGCTTCGACGGCGATGTGTCCAGTAATATTATAGAGTCTGTTAATTAAGAGCCAGTTCTCTCCTGAGCTATTTCGACCTTGTATTACCTTAGGTGAGAAGGCGCTCAAACGAGGGCTTAGTCATTAATAAAAAAATATACGTCACCCTGTATGTGGGTGGGTCACTTTTGAAATTTGAGGACGTGAAATTTGGGATCATACATGAAGAGAAAAAATATAATAAAAAATAAATATTAATTATTCACCGAGTAAACTTAACCGAAAGTTAATGAATTGATTACGCAACGCATGGTTACACTAGCATTGGCAACGATCCACGTGCCAAGTCACGTGCCACGATTGACCCAGGCGTGAATCAAGTAAATAGTAACACAACTTATTATTTATAGGGAATTCTAGTAAAAAATTAAGTGCCTACTTTTATCACTTCATTATGATCAGAATCGAGTACAGAGTGCTCTCCTTCAGTATCTAAAATGTGTCACCAGTCACCCTGTATATCACAAGCTTAGCTGAGTCAAGGAAGTGTGATTATTTGGCGATTTTTTTATTAGTTCCAGACATTTTAGTTCTGTTGTGGACTAAGTAACAACGTTTTTGTTTCCAGGTGTCAAGATTCTTCGGGTTGGCGCCGCTGAAGTTCGAGTCTCGGAGTACAGGGTTCTCGGTCACGTTGTCCAGCCCCATGTGTATATATAGTTATATTCTAGTCACTGCTTTAGGTAAGTTACTAAACAATATTCTTTAAATATTGTCCATAGCTGACCTCAGAAAACAGGCCCCCTTTTTCCCTCTTTTCTAAGGAACACCTTTTTTACTAGTAAAATAAAATTAATTAATCACATTGACCTTTCTAATATTCACACCACATTATCTATCCCCAATTAAGTTTATCATTCAAGAATTAAGGGCTCAATAAAAAGGACTGTAATTATAGCGATGAAACTTAAATAAACATAATCACGCATAGCTGGAGTGCTAATATCTGTGTTCATCACACAAATATCCGCCCCACCGAGATTCGAACCCAAGAACTCTGGCATAGAAGGCCACGTTTGTTCGTCGGTCGTCAAAATTTATTCAATTACGGCCGGTCCCAATAACTTAACAAAAAGTTAAAATTAAAGAAAAGGTAGAAAATCCCGTGCTATATTGTGTTAAAGAATAATGTTCATAGCTGACCTGTCAGATTTTTGACATTCAACATATAAGCAAATAATAGCTTATTTTCTGTTAATCCAAATCATTTACTTATATTAGAAACCGCAGCAAGGATTTTAATATTTCACCCTCTCAAGTTACTCAATAGACTACACATATTATCCACTTTAAATGAAAATCTCGATATAGTTTCTAAGAAATTAAATCAAGTCTACACCAATAGTTTAGATATAAACAGACAGCGTTTCAATGACAATATCATCTTTATACATTCACATACCTAACAAAAAGTAGTTTGAGAGGTCAGAGACTGTATGGACCGTCACTTGAGCTCATGACAGTATAGGAATTTCTATCTTTACTTTTTCTTTAATTTTTGGTAAGTTGTAAGACTGCCCCTCTAAAATGAGACAAATTCGAGTGATCCCTTAGTGTTATTGGTGGTAGACCCTCATCATGGTTTCAACTACCACCCTTCAGATTGGACAATATTATAAAAGCACCATTCCAGAAGGTGACTCGTTCCGCATTATATGACATAGTTCCCTCCTTAGCCCTTGCGCTTTCATTTTCGAAATCATCGTTACTTTCGTTGAGACTGATGTGTGTTCATCTGAAAATCACTTATAAATAAATAAATAATAAATAAATATTTCTGACACTCACACAATATTATCTAGCCCAAATTAAGTTTCTTAAAGAACTTGTGTTATAGATACTACATAACTGATATACTTAAGAAATATATAAACATACATATTGAATAAATACATATTTTTTAATAGAATAAACTTAAATAAATATATGAACATCCATGACTTGACGACTAATATCTGTGTGCATCACACAAATATCCGCCGCCGCCGGGATTCGAACCCAGGACCTCTGGCATAGAAGGCAATTTATGTTACCGCTACACCAGCCGGTCGTCATACTTATAAAAAGCCAGTTTATTTTGCTGTCTTAGAAATTGTACTTCAAGGTAGAAGATTTTCGATATTGCTGCCATATGTAGAGCCATATAACATTGCATTAGGTATGTTTATTACTGAGCCTGTGCTAGTTGGTGAATGTCACAATTATTATGACAAACTTTCAGGATTAACGGCGACAAAAGTTGTGATAAGAAAATAAAATAAAAATAAAATCCCCAGACTATCACACCAACTACATGGCCCCAAAGTAAGCATAGCTTGTGTTATGGGATACCATATAGCGAACTAGGGCGGAACCTAGAATATAAATACATAAATAGACAAACACCCAGACACGGAACATTTTTTTTTCTTGTTCCGTGCGGGAATCGAACCCGCAACCACTGGCGTCTGAGGCAGACAGGTTTACCCCATCGCTAAAGTGGTCGTCCATAAATGTTTATCATTAATTACCGGCAAATTTGTTATAAAAAAACAATATTAAAGTTAAACAAGTTTATCCAATATTTATTTACGAATCATTGATGAATTTTGAAACTGGAAGTAAATTGTAACGCCCTCGTTTCTTGTTTGTGAACGTGCTTACGTTTCGATACTTTGGTTCAGGAAATTATATTTTGAATAGCATCCTTTAAAAGGTCCTATTAAAAGTATATCTTTGAAATTTAAATAATCTCTTTGCTTAATTTCACTCAAGCGGAAGTTTACAAATAAACGCGAGTTTTGTCCTCAAATGAGCCAGTTTATTGCGTTGTGTACCTAATATTTATTAAGGAGCTTTTTAGTAAGCTTTATATTGGGAAGTTTATATAAAATAAACGTTTTTGGATTAAAAACATTTAGTTCTCTTTGTATATAAATTGTTCCAGAAATTTGCTTCTAGGGAATTAATGACATTAGGGGTTTGGTGGCTTATACAGGATTATTTTTAATTAGCGCATCAACTCTTGCAAGCAGCCTCTCCACATCAATCTCAACAAAATTTGTTCTGCGACTTTTTAAAATTAATAAGATTTTAAAAATTTAAGTTTTCCCGTACAAAAAATATTTATAGCCTCTGTTTAGAGGCGTAAGTCTATTTACTCTGAGCGTAGGTATGCCACGCACCTTGCGCAGTAAAATATCGCTTCATAATTAACAATCGGTACGTCTTACAAAACGTAGAGTAATGTTGTGAGGTCTTTGGTGCCTGGTTTAAAAAAAAACTTTTTACTGCCGAAACACTCTGTTTATTTAAGAAAACACTTTAACATATTTCTACACGAAGGTGTCTCAAAATCAACCAACTTAAAAGTAGGGGTTGTCGCGAGCTCCAGAGTCTAACTGGCTGGATTAAAAGATTTTATTAAAAAGGAAATCTAAATATGCAACTTGACAAAAAGTATCATGGCAAGTTTATAGTGAGCTAAAAATGCTTACTCAAGCTTAGGCCATACTAGGCTAGGTTATAACAGTAAGGAGCAATATGATTCGTTCATAAGTTGTTACTACCTTGTTAATCGAACTATAAACATTATTAAGAACTATTTGTACACATTTTTTTGCAAATAAATGAATTTGAATTTGAATTGAAAATTAATTAAATTTTTACTTTTTACATTTTTTGTCTGTTTGTTCTAGCTTTTCGCATTACAACCAGAATTAAATTTTAAAATGTAGGGTTGTCCCCTTCCTAATTAATAACAAATATTTAATGAAAGGCACTATGAAGTAGATTGCTGGTATTAACTTTCCATACTTACATACCTTTAAGTAATTGAATGGCCCCACCATTCTGACGGATATGAAATGGCTCCTCTTCAAACATTACCGAAAAATAATTCAACGCTAATAACAACGGTGATATTTAGCAGAGGGTAGTTGCTACCCTGACGAAAATACCTTAATCCTAGCACCGAGCGTTTAGTGGTGGTGGTGTCCACGTGAAAGGACCCGCCTGGTGCGGTACTACAGTCCTTCCTATTTTTCCCGCCATAGTAACTGCGTAAAAGCGTATACCCTGGCAAATAATTCAATGCAGTAAAATGACAGTTCCAGTGTGCCCACTTTAGGGCAGAAAAAAATTGTGATGGGGTTTAAGTGAATGAATGTAATTATTTTTTTGAATAACAATATTGTAATGTATGGAAATAAAATATTTTGGCTCACAAGATATTTCTTTTTTCATGATGCTGTGAGCAAAGGGCAACTATACTTGAAATTTCATTTTTAACGATAAAACGAGTTTGAAAATAAGAAGTCGATTTTACTTCAACTGTAACCGTTTTAAAGCACTGGTATGTTTGGTAATTCATTATTTTCATTAAAGTTACTTTAGAGATTACGTACACGCCTCAAATTTCATTATTTATAAATTTCTTTAAAATTTTATGCAAAACGAATGACAAAGACTCATTCGTTTTCAATCATTCTCATTCAGTTATTAATTCTCATTCAATTATTTTTCTATTTGACATTTCGAACGGTCAGTTTACTGCATTGAATTATTTGCCAGAGTATAAATGCGTTCTGGTTACCTAAAGGGAAGGAACAGCCAGTAAGATTTCAGGAACAAAAGGCTTTACCATCTGAAGCCTTTGGTCGGGAACGCATAATCAATGTTACCAGCTTTAATTTACGATGTCCATGGGCCTGGATATTGCTTACCATCAAGTGGATCCAGCGCCCGTTTGCCAGCTTTTATAAAGCCTAAAAAAGCGAGTGACATATCCATGAAAGTTGAAAAAGTGATTTGATAGACCATTACGTTCCTACATATTTGTATTATTTTTCAAGCGCTGTGTGAGACCTCGTGAATAGATGTGTTACACTTTTGTCTACTTTCCTTTAGATAAAACGAAATATGTAGATGGGTATATTATGTAATTACCTGTGTAGGTTATAATTCGCTTTTCTGCCTCGGAAAGGAGGGCCAGATAAGTAGTGTAATTATATGCTTTAGACAATCTAACGTCGTAGGTTTGGAAACACATCATGTCTATGAGCAGTGGGTGTGATGAGAATGACTTATGCCCGTCTGCACTAAACTCTACTAAGATAAGCTTAGTTATGACATGCCTAAACTTTTTGATCCTAAGTTGATATGTATTATGACGTGCAACGAGAATTGATTGACTTTTATTGTCATTTGGCCTGTCTGACGGTTCATTTCACATGATCGAAAAGTAATGAGAACACTATAAATAATATATTGTGGGAATTTGTGTAGCTCAGGTTTCGTCATTATGTTTCACGGCTTAATTCTTTGCGATTTAATGTTAACATGTTGTAGTAGTACTTCCAAGCGTCAGCCTTGCACGGTTTTCAGAGACACGTTTTTTTTTTTTTATTTGGCAACCCTGATCCCCGCTCTTGAACTCCTCTCCACTTACTTCCTCTCATCATCCCTCCTCAATAATCATTCTGTATTTCCGTGCTCAAGCCTTCGCACGTGCGTCTATAATTTATTACTTAAATTAAACGTTAGATAGATAGTCTTATAGTTTAAAAATTTAAATCTCAACTTATTATTTGTCGTTCGTAAAAATGGGAAAAAGGAAATATGAAGACATCGAGACCATACGCAAGAAGATCAGAAAACTGGAAAAAAGCTTCAAAAGAAGCAAATGCCAAGTGAAATTTGTACCTTATCACTATCCATGGCTCTTTACATCGCATAATTGCGTTACGAATCCTTGATGGTAAATGTCATTGTTTAGTGATCATTATCGCTAAAATGACTTTTCGAATCCTTATTCGAAAACAAAGTTCAATGATCTTTATCACTGAATTTGAATGAGCCGAGTTTAAAACTCACAAATTTACCTAGTAAGAATCTTTATTCGAGACGATGGTAAATGTCATTGTTTAGTGATCATTATCGCTAAAATGACTTTTCGAATCCTTATTCGAAAACAAAGTTCAATGATCTTTATCACTGAATTTCAATGAGCCGAGTTTAAAACTCAAAAATTTACTTAATTCGAATCTTTATTCGAGACTATGGAAAATTTCTTTGTTTAGTGATCATTATCGCTAAAATGACTATCCTACTTTTGGCATTTTATGCTCGTAGGTGCTAAAAACACTTCTTTCGAATTATTATTCGAGACGCTTACTACTTTCGTCTTTTCAGTGCCATCTACCTCAAAACATCCACCAGTAGATGATGTTGAGGATATAGAATTGGATAGCGATATCTTAGAGATGTTGGGAGATGCTCCTAAGATTGCTGAAGAACTAGGAAAACCTTTACATAAGGAAATTTCAACCCGGTGCGGTGGTCTGAAATCCTTTTAAAGGGACTACCCAAAGAGACAAGAGATAAAATCCTAGAGGATTATCTTATTCCTAGTAATTGTCAACTACTCCTTGCCCCTGCTCTGAATCCGGAAGCAAAAGTGGCAGTTATCGAAGCGGTCTCTAAACGGAATTCCTCCCTCATGTTTAGGCAAAGACAAACTGGTGTGGCTATAGCAGCTCTGGGAAGAGCTACCGAAACACTCGTAGGATCATCTTCATTAATACCACAGAAGCAACAAATAATTAAGCCGCTTAGTGACGCTTGTCGCATTCTATGCGACTTGCATTTTAATGAAACCCGTACACGTAGGAATTTCGTTCTTACTTCTATAAACGCTTCACAAGTTGTTGTTTGGAGACAATGTAACCGAAAAACTAAGGGCTACTAAGTCCATTCAGCGGTCAGGAGAAGAGCTGAAAAATACTCGAAAACCTCCTTTTAAGAATAATATGTTTCCGAAGCCCAGTTACCATGCCAATAATAATAAGAACCATTTAAACTGGAAAAGTCAACACCGCAAGACTCCCAACAAGCCGGAGAACTTGCAGCGTCGGCCTCCACCCTCGACTGCTCGTCAGCAGTTTCGCAACAAACAGCCTTATCAACGATCATCGGAAGAGCCCCCTCAGGGGAGAACGCAGAGGAGATAAATATCGAGGTATGCTATGCCGGTCGGCTTAAATATTTTGTTAATAAGAGGTCACAAATTACTAAAGACCCCACTTTACTGTCATGGCTGTCAGGTTATCATACCATTTACATCAATTCCATCGAATTCCGATTGTCACTGTCAGTTTGTTTTTTTTCCAAAATCCACACAAGAGAGCTTAGATTTCGACCAATCATTACACAACCTAATAAGCAATGGTGCCATCTCGAAATGTACTTATATTGAAGGACAATTTTTATCCAGTATATTTCTTGTACCTAAGCCTAATGGTGATAAAAGGTTTATATTGAATTTAAAAAAGTTAAATAAATTTGTACTTGCTAGTCATTTTAAAATGGAAGATTACAGAACAGCGTCAAAATTATTAACTGAAAACTGCTGTAGACAATAGACTTAAAACATGCATACTTCTTTGTTGCGACAAATGAAGCTCACAAAAAATATCTTCGATTCAAATACAACAATATATTATATGAATTCAATTGTTTACCGTTCGGCCTTTGTACCGTGTTTACTAAATTAATGAACCCAGTTATAGAATACCTGCGTAGTCGGGGTATGATTTCAGTTATTTATTTAGATAACTTTTTTTATCGGAAAGACTTACTCAGAGTGTGTCACTAATGTATCTACAACTATAGATCTATTACAGAGCTTCGGTTTTTTGATTAACTTTTCAAAAAGTTGTTTAATACCTAAACGTGAATGTAAGTTCTTGGGCTTCACTTTCGACTCAAAGCAGATGATTTTAAAACTACCCGAGGAAAAGAAAATAAAATTGAAAGATTTTATAAATAGATTTCTTTGTATAAAACTATGCAAGTTACGCGAATTCGCTAAACTCATTGGTTATTTAATTTCCTCATGTCCAACAATAACTTATTCGTGGTTATATACAAAAAAGCTTGAACAATATAAATATAATTGTTTATTAAAAAAAAAAAATCCAAGCTACGATCAGACAATTGATATCTTAATTACCCTACATGAAGAATTATATTGGTGGTTAGGAAACATAGATATAGGCCATTCATCACTCAAACCGAACAACTTTGTTTTAGATTTTTTTTTTCTGATGCCTCCTCTACGGGATGGGGAGCGTATTGTGATACAGTTAGATGTTGTGGATATAGGAAAGACAACGAAACTTCTTGTCATATAAACGAGTTGGAACTTAAAGCAGCCTTTCTAGCTTTGAAATGTTTCACCAAAGAATTATCTAATTGTGACATCTTATTAACAGAATGGGCAGTATTCAATATGATCACCTAGATTATATATCTAGAAGTATGTGGAAATGGTGCGAAAAACGTAGAATAATCTTATTCGCTTCTTACATCAATACTAAAGATAATTGTGAGGCAGATTCATTATCTCGAAAACAGTTCGAGGATACAGAGTGGGAATTAAATCAAATTGCATTTAATGAAATAGTTCGCAACTTTGGTATGCCAGTATTGATTTATTTATTTATTTATTTATTTATTTATTTTCACAGAACCAACAGCACTTTAACAAAATATACAATAATAATAAGAATATACATACAGCCAATAACAGGTTCACTATTTGCAAATTAAACAGGTAGGTACAGGCAGATCGGTTATACAAATTTAAATAATAAAAATAAAAAATAAAACTAAACAATGTAAAACTACGCAAAACTATAGTTGATTTTCTGAATTTGTAACTATAGGTAAGTAGTACGCAATCTTATGTGTGATTACATGTTTATGTGTTTGTGTGTGAATTTGTGTGAGTGTGTGTGAGATTAAGATTAATTATGATTGTGTTGAGCAAGTATTACATTGCATGCAAAACCATTCTTTTATATTGATTAATTAACATGTGACAGTGTACTTGTGATTTGCTTTTTTAATGACTGCTTTGTTGATTGGAATAAATCGAGAGACTGGAACTGTTTATTGTAACAATACAGTATACGGCAGATAACTGAGTTTTTGGCATAGTTTCGGTGAGTAAATGGGACCTCAAACAAAGAACAGTGTCGCGTACGCCTAGTTGGTGTTCTTAGTTGCAAGACTAGTGATGTCAATTCAGGACTATCAATACGATTACTACAGATGTCGTGTAGGAATAACATCTGCATCAATGTTCGTCTATCTTTAAGGGATAGTAAATTGTGAATGCGACACAGTTCGTCATAATTCCCTTTTTTCAGCTGGTTGCGGTAGTTTAGAACTCTGAGGAATTTGGATTGAATTTTTTCTATTTCTTGGATATATATTAAGTATTGTGGGTTCCAAATCACACAGCAATACTCCAGCACACTGCGAACATATGCGTAGTATAATAATTTTATGCAATTCGAGTCTGAGAAAGGCCTAGTAGCACGCATAATAAACCCGAGGTTTTTGTAGGCCTTTGCAACGATGGCGTTAATGTGTTCTGACATTGTTAATTTGGAGTCTAGGAGCACTCCCAGGTCCCTAACAGTATTAGCTGAGGTCAAGTTTTTCCCGCCTAAGGTGTACTGAGTCAGAAGCTTTTTCTTCTTTTGAGTGAAAGATACTTGAAGACATTTCGAGACGTTCATATTAATACGATTAGCTGTATAATACTGACACAAGTTGTTGAGGTCTGTTTGTAATTTAATGGAGTCTTCTACGGACTTAATATTAGCATAAATTTTTGTGTCGTCGTCGTGATTTGTTTGCAAACAGATGCAATACTAAGTGTAAACAATATGTTTCGTGGAGAAATGATCCCGAAGCATGTGCTGTTGATGCCTTTACACTGCCATGGACCAATATGTTATTTTACGCCTTTCAAAAAATTAAAATTCTTTTAAAATTAATGCAGAAAATCATTTGTCATAAGGCAGAGGGTATTGTTGTGGTGCCATATTGGCCAAGTCAACCTTGGTTTCCTATGTTTAAAAAGTTGTCTGTTTCAATTTTTTTGTATTTTGGACCAGATATTGACCTTCTAACATCTCCTTTCAGTAGATTGTAGATTGTGTACACAAGAATCTACGCCTTGTTGCCGCGAAATTATCAGGCAAGCATTACTAAGGAAATATTTATCGAATAGGTCAGTAGATATTATGCTAGCTTCGCTTGCAAATAATACTTACAAACAGTACGATGTTTGCATAAAATCTTGGATAATTTACTGTAGATTACATAATTATGATTATTTTAATGCTTCTATTCCAATTGTAATACATTTTTTAACCGATATTTTTGATAAAGGCGCTAAATACGGGACCATCAATTCTTTCCGCTCTGCCTTATCTCTTTTGTTAGGTAATAGCTTAAATGATGATCGAGTCAAACGTTTCATGAAGGGTGTTTACAAGTTGAGGCCCACCAATCCAAAATATAATACTTCTTGGGACCCAAACATAGTGTTAAATTATTTGGCCACTCAATGGCCAAATGAAAGCCTTAGTTTAGAAGATTTCTCTAAGAAACGCTGACTCTGCTAGGTTTGGTGACAGCGCAAAGAGTACAAACATTTTCTCTCATTAAAATAAATAATTTAACTCAAAACAGAACAGAAATCTTAGATAAAATACCTGACTTAGTAAAAACTTCAAAACCAAACTCCTTTCAACCCCTTCTAAGGCTACCATTTTTTCATACAAATCCTGCAATATGCCCTGCCAGATGCATTATAGATTATATAAATAAAACGAGTGGTTTACGTAGTTGTGACACTTTATTTATTAGCCACAAAAGACCTCACTTAAAAGTTTGTCTCAAACTTTGAGTCACTGTATCAAATATACTTTACAACGCAGTGGCGTGGACACATCAGTGTTTATGGCATGGCACAGCACGCGCCATGCGGCCACTTCCACTGCTAGCAGAGTCGGTGTCAATATTGATGTCATACGGAAAACCGCAGGATGGAGTAATACATCCTCAGTATTTGCCAAATTCTACAACAAAGAAATTGTATCGGATGCCAATCAATTTGCAACTAGTATTTTATGTAACTCCTTAGAATAAATAGATGTATATTTGTGATTTATTACTGTTGGTTATACTCTAACAATACAGTTTTACTTATACCTATACTGCAAAAATAATTCACATTAAAATACTCTGAACATCCTACAACATGTTAACATTAAATCGCAAAGAATTAAGCCGTGAAACATAATTAAGGATCAAACGAACTTACCAAGTGAAGTTCGATCACAATTATGTGAACGGCTTAATTCGAAGCGATTGATATAAACCCGCCCAAACAGTATTCCTTTAAAGTAATATCACCCACCCATAATTAATGTGAATTATTTTTATGGGTACTACCTAGGAACTTTAGCTCTAAACAAAATGATTATTGAGGAGGGATGATGAGAGGAAGGAAGTGGAGAGGAGTTCAAGAGCGGGGATCAGGGTTGCCAAATAAAAAAAAAAAAAAAAAAAAAACGTGTCTCTGAAAACCGTGCAAGGCTGACGCTTGGAAGTACTACTACAACATGTTAACATTAAATCGCTTCGAATTAAGCCGTTCACATAATTGTGATCGAACTTCACTTGGTAAGTTCGTTTGATCCTTAATTATACCATCTAGTGAAGGCGAAAAGGAATTTTTGTTTCTGAGAAGATGTTTTTTTTTTAAATAGACTTGGTAAAATATTAATAAAATAAACATCATTTTTTTAAACTAGCGTATTGGGATAACTATTCGAACGCCGTCTTAAGTGTCTTGCCTAAAGTTATGACACCGATTTCCCATGTCATAACTTTAAGCAAGAAATTAAGCGTATCATTTCAAATCTACCTTCAGACACGACAAAATACATTAAAAATCAGAGTACAGTGCGTTCACAGTTGGCTTAACTACAGCTGTTTCATTGGCTGCCATGAATTTTGGGTTGCCGTATTAAATTTCAATAACAAAATACCGTTTGTATTACTAATAATGAAAGCACCTATATTTTTGAACGTCTAGTCTACTATAATTATTTCATATTTGAGCGTAATATTTCGTTCTTTTTTACAATATTTGGAAAATTTACAGCCATTTAGTTTACCTTGTTGTAATAGAATAAAGAAGGCTATTTAAAAATTTTATGCAAACTTTCAGGGAAACTGGATGGTAGGGCCATATATAGAAAACATACGTCAGAGGCAAACCAACTGCAAACGGACTGTATAGACTTAAGCATCGACTTAGGATCGGGATTAGGAGGAAGTTTAGTGCAGACGGGCATCAGTATCTAGTACTTCACATGCTTTTTTGCCTTCATACTTATATAAAAATTCCTTAGCTACTGTTACACATGCTGGAAAAAAGCATGCTTAAAAGCTTGCTATTTAGTATGCTCAATACGAGAATGCTTAGTGCAGTTTATATTTGCTAGCAATAAGCATGCTAGTTTTAAGTATACTTATATATTTAAGTATGAACAACTGATCGATACTAGCATGCTTAATAAGCAAACCTGTTTAGACGCGCTTAAAGCACACCCCCTTCCACCCGCACCGCTGGTGGCATGCTCGAAAATCGCAAGCCTGTCGATTCACGAGCATGCTCGTTCTAAGCATGCTAATTTTAAGCAGCATTCCGACAGACATGCTCAATTCAAGCATGCTTTTGTGCTTGAAATGAGCACGTGTAATAGTAGCAATAAGTATGGGGTAGGCAGAACACCAGAGGCTTTTGTGCTAGGTAGAAACCATCTGATACGTTTGGAGAGATTATAAAGATGGAGAGAGACTATTGTAGTGATAGGGGGTCAGTCTACCTTCTACAAAAACGCCAAAAAAACCTCTGTCTGTTAACTGACTTCTACAGCGTTACTATAAAACTTTAACCTATTTTAACACAAGCGCTACCTGATAGCGGTTCAACAGTCATAAAGTATTCTTTTATAACGATAGTTGTTCTTAATCGAATGTCGAAACACTAAAAGCAGAGATAAAAACTTTATCTGTATAGCCGGTCTTAGAATGTACTCACAAACATTAATGTCCTAAAGAAAACTTGTAACAAGACCATATTACAGGGTTGATTTTTGGTCACAATAAGCATCATTAATAGTAGCGATTTTTGCAAAAAAGGGATATATATATATTTTACAAAGAAATTAATTTATTCGCTAACATATTATACAAAGCATGGTCACTCTGAATAATGAACGAATACCATTAACATAAAGACGACTACGTGCTACTACAAAAAATCTTGTAGTATTATCAGTGAAATGCCGCGTCATATTAACTACGTTCAGCAACAGCTACTATTTGTAAAAAAGTTTTTGGTGCCATATCTTTATTTTTTTGTACTGAGCGATACTAAAATTAATATGCGGGTATGTTTATATGGTATCAAAGAAAATAAATTTTAAATTTAGCTGGTGACTAATCGGGAAAAAAAACGTATTTTCGTCGAAACAGTGACAGTGTAAGCTCGTTATCAGGGCTATCTTGGTCGACTCCATAAAGTTATGTTGTTCTATTAAATCTAGATTTTTCTTTTTGTTGTTGTTGATTTTCGACACTTGATAATTGAGTTGTAAGGTCAATCGACTTTCCGTCGTGTCGACAAAATTTTAATTTATAGACACATGACACGCAACCTTGTTTTAGTTTTCATATTTCAAATGATAAATAATAATAATAAATAAATAAATATTTCTGACACTCACACAACATTATCTAGCCCAAATTAAGTTTCTTAAAGAACTTGTGTTATGGATACTAGATAACTGATATACTTAAGAAATATATAAACATACATATTGAATAAATACATATTTTTTATTAGAATAAACTTATCTCGTATTAAATGATGATATCTCTCTACGCTGCGTCTCCACGTAGTTACCACTACAGAACTTTATTCTATGTTGATGGCCCCAACGGCCATACGTTCTGTGAACTATGCTCTGCCCATTGCCACTTCAGCATTGCAATCCTTCTAGCTGTGTTGGATCCTTTGGTCCCTGCGAATCTCCTCATTTCTCACACGAACAGTTACACTACACAAACTACACAAAAAACACTGTCATCTCCCGCATCACACACACATACAACAAACACTTCAGTCACATAGATCTATGTGCTTGCAGTAAATCTAAATTTAAACATGACCTTATCAACACCTTTATAGAATAGTCGCAAATCGAAATTGTAATTGTTTTAATCTTAATCTTATTTAAGAACTTTTTGTTAAAGAATTGAGATTGAGAAAAATGGAACAAGCCATAAACCTTTATGTTTTTCAATTTTAGGAATACATAGTTTATACGTTAACACATATTATTTATGTATCTACATATTAATATTTTAAATATAAATCAATATCTATTTAAACAATACCTCCCCATTGGAAAGCATCCATATGCTTTATAAATTTTATATTAATATCTTTATTTTATATTATATTTATATCCTTATACATTCAAAGCTTTGAATTTCTTAATTTAGATTAATGTTTCTTTTTTTTCTAACAGAACTATTTCATTTTCTTTTCTGTACACTTTTTAGAATTCTTTTGATGTTTTTTGTTTTTTTTTTTGTATTTATTGTACTACTTTTGATTGAGTACTATCTGTAAAGTTTAGGGAAACCTGTTATTGGCATTATTATATTGTTTAAACGTTTTGTAAAATATTGATTTAATATATGCTGTTGGTTTTCTTAATAAAAAAAAAAAAAAACTGATTCTATCCCGCGGTTTTACCCGCAGGTCGGAGTCCCCAAATCATCAAGCATCATTGCCCGTTCAGTGACTTTAATCCTGTTTATAAGGCGCATTGTTAGCGACCACGTCTCAGCGCCTCCTTTCATCACCATGCAAAACACATTGGTCAAAAAACTTTGTCTTCAAACACAATTTCCAAATATAGTCAGTTAAATGTATCTTTAGACAAAAGAACACAAAAAATCTACCCATTTTTCTACGTTTTAGGTTTTGAAATCAACCAATCAGATTTATTATAGGACACACTAAAACTATTTTAATTTGAAAGCAAAATAATGAAAAGTGATATGAATGTGAATGTGATATTTAAATAGCTGAAAAAAATACATATTTTATTTTGCATATTTTTTCAGTTATTTTAAAATAATTGAGCATTATTAAATGCAAAAACTAAACTATATTATTAAACATTGCATTGCTTCTCTGAGATTTACGATTTCTGAAAAGAAATTGGTCTGTGGTGGTTTAGCTGTAAAGCTACCATTAGATTCTAAGTAATTTCGAAGGCGTGTCCCCAGGACCCGGTAGCTCAATTGGAAGAGCACCTGTCCGGCAAGTGGGAGGTCCCAGTTTCGAGTCCTGGTCGGGTGATTTTATTTAGCATATTTTTTCAGTTGTTAAAGCATTATTCAATGCAAAAACTTAAAAATACTATTATTTAAGTGCTCAAAACGGTTGAAAAGATGATAGCCTCATCTTGTTTATTTTTATCTTTTGATCATTTCATACCAGAGGTTGGGAAATCAAATCCTAGTATTTGTGCCTTCACAACGGTTTTCTCGAAGATGTTTGTGTAATAGTTACATTATTCAGGGCTATTTTTTAAGTCAGCGGCCAAATTTTTTTACACAATAAGTGAAATAAAAAAGAAAAGTATGTTTTTTATGTACAAGAAAATTAATATAATTATTCTGAATTACTAAATTATGAATGAATACCAAGAAGAATAAAGACGACTACGCGCTACTACAAACATCTTGTAGTACTACGTCGTAGTATTATCAAACGTAATCAATGAAATGCCGCGTCGTAGTGTCGTACCGTGCGTAGGTATAGTGTTCGTCAACAGCGACTATTTGTAAAAATGTTTGTAGTGCCATATTATATTTATTTTTTTCTACTGAGCTATACAAAAATAATATGTAGGTACATTTATATTTTATCAAAAAACATAGTGTTTAAATTTGGCCGGCGTCCAATAGTAGCCCTATATAAAATGACCACGATGGGGTAAACCTGTCTGCCTCAGACGGTAGTGGTTGCGGGTTGGATTAAAAAATTATCTGTGTCTGGGTGTTTATCTATTTATGTATTTATATTCTATGGTTCCCCCTAGTTCGCTACATGGTATCCCATAACACAAGCTATGCTTACTTACTTACATTTTATTTTTACTTTGTAAGTGGAGTGATTTTTATTTATTTATTTATTCTTTATTGTACACCCCAGAAAAAAAAATACAAAGTAAAACAAAAGCAGAAACATGGTACAAAAGGTGATCTTATCACTAATAAGCAATTTCTTCCAGAGAACCTTTGGGTGAGAATTTGGAGACTAATTTATAGGGTGCCTAGGCGTACATCTACTAAAATTTAACTAATATACAAATACTATAGTTATATTCATAAACTTACATACGAATAATACATAAATATAAAATATATCCACTAACTATAATGCTTAATATATATACTAAATAAATTAAATACATTGTACTATAATGTCGAGTCTTTAGAAAAGAAGTACTGCTTGACCAGTCTTTTAAATGTGTCAATTGATTTGGCAGACTTAATCTCCAGTGGCAAATTGTTCCACAGTGACACAGCATGGAATGTGAATGATTTCCCGTAAAAGTCAGTTTTATGCGGGGGTGTTGCGAGCATTAAGTTATCAGCAGAACGTAGCTGTCGTAGGTGCTGTGAGTGTCTGTAAATAAATCTATTCCTAAATACTCTGGTGAGGCCGAACTGAACAGTAAGCGATACAGCAGACATAGAATTTGAGTATTCCGGCGAAAGCAAATCGGAAGCCACTTGAGCTTAGTGCGATATTCCGAAACATGATCATATTTACGTAATTCAAATATGAATCTTATACATAAGTTTTGAAGGCGCTCAAGTGATTGTGTGGGGATTTTATTTTTATTAAAAAAAAAAGATTTTACTGTTTAAGTTTATGTATCCGAAGTCTTGATAATATCAATCAATTTTAGAAATGTTCATCAAAATATATTTACCTATCTTTCTACTTTTTTGTTTCAGTAATCTGCACAATCTTCGGCTTAGTGTCAGAGATAAACGTGGGCGTGGAGCTGTCAGTGCGCATGTCATCGCGGATGTCACAGGTGGTGTCGACGTGTGACGTGCTGGTTGTCGTGGCAACGGCCGGCGCAGGAGTGTACGGCGCGCCGCGGCGGATGAGGAATATGCTGAAGTTCATGCATAATGTTGCTTCGGTATGTTACAGATAAATTACTTATTTCTATCATGAGATTTAAGTTAAAAGTTGTTAAAAGGCGTGTCAATTGATGAGAATATACGGTCACTTAGTTGGTGCAAGGGTAAAAATTTATGACAGAGGTTCAGTTATGACAGAGGTATCCTGGGTTCGAATGCCGATTTGGGATGGATAATTTTGTGTTTATATTTTCATTATTGATGTTTATTAATTTTTCAATAGCTGCCCGCTATGGGTCAGCTCTCTTTTGTCAACAATGCTTATTTTAGGTACATTTTGGCAGAAATGTAATATGCTAAAACTTGAAAAAAAAACCAGAAGATAGCTTTTTCATGCTTGCTTTTGTCATGTCACAGAAAAGCTGTGACTAAAATTTTATATTTGGAAATAACCTGTCGAGATATCAATCCCACGAGCTTTTATCATCTAAATTATCTTTGAGTTTATAGTAGCTTTTTTGATAAGGTTCATTTTTTTTATTTTCCCTACATATTTATATTGATATCCCCATTAATGATTTGCTGATTTTAATAACCCTCAATTTGGGAAACGTATGGGGGGTGCCGTGGTAGGTGAGTTAGTATCGTGCACTTACAGTTATAATGTAAAATCCGGTAACTTTTACACCAACAATTTATTTATGTTCCACAATTAAAGTAAGCACTTATTTTCTATTTACAACTAATAACACATACACGACACAGTCCAAATCGATAAGCAAATCAGAGTCCAGTAAAAGCATAAGCCGAGGTACAATTTGCGAGAGCGTAAGAGCGAAGAAACACAAAGGAAAGCGCACAGAGATCGAGCGTACGTTCCGCGTCAAGAGAAGATTCTGACTAGCGAGCGAGCCGCAATGCAATGCGCTCGCGCCTGTCCCCCGGCCGGCGGGCGCGGCGCCCGAGCCCGAGTACCGTTAGGTTGGACGTTTCCATGCGCGCTAAATGATTTGGTGTGTGATGCGATAATCTAAACGTGAATATGAAATATAAATAATTATGATATTAATATGTACGTTACGTTAGTGAGGCTATTGATTAAATTCTATGAATGATATTAATTGTGAAATATAGTGAGTGTATGATATAAAATAAATATGAATATAAGTTTGTGTGAATAATATAAATATGTATATAGGTACAAGTAGGTATATGTGTATATATGTATATATGTGTATGTGGAATGAATAAGCCCACAAACGCTAAATTATTGCTAGTCCTTTGTATTATGATTATTTTCAAAGTGTTTTGCATAAATATATTCTGATACAAGATACCAAATTCTTGAAACTTCTCTCTTAGAGATTATCTATTTCCAAGTTTATAAATTCCGGGAATAGCCCTTTTATTTTAAAGGTTCTCGAAGTTTTACCCCTGTAAGTTTCGATCGCGTAGGGATTTATTGATTTTATATTGCCTACACGCTTCCTGTTGGTCTATCAAATTAGCTAAATGTGTTGTCAAACATATAAACTCTTCCGTTTATTATCTTAGAACATTCTCACTGTTTCTTTTCAACGTTTATTTCGATAAATATATGTAAATGACTCCCTAACTTTTATTCATGATGCTATTTTCTGCTTCTTTGTAGATGTTTGTTTGGAAAAAGTTTCAGGATTTGAGATCATAAGGAAATACTTACTGGGTTAATAAACTTGCAGCAGATAGTATGTTAATTATCAGTTTATGTGGGAGTGGTTTCTTATCATTTTATTTTTTCATTGCTTAGGAGCTTTTGCCCGCAACTTCGTACGCGTATGAACTGCGATTTCTGTGGGTATGTCAGTACTTCCCTCCATATTGCAACCGTACACCCATTGAAGAACCATTATGCCAAGTTTCACGTCGGTGCAGTTGAGCAATAAGATTGTATATACAAACTAAAAATATTTCCCGCCCCCGAAAGAATTTTGGGAATTCCTTCCTTCGCGCACCCTACACCCTAAGGAAAGTATTTTCCAAATTTCAGCTCTCTACGCTTAGCAGTTAAAGTACGTTGTCAGGCAGTCACTCAATCACTCAGTCAGTAACGGAACAGTTTTATATATGATAATAGAATACCTATATGTACAGTTTTATAACTAGTTTAATTATTAAACACTGGTCTAGTTTTTTCATTCCTCCTTCTCCAGAGCAACCTTCAAAGAAAGACGGATGTAGTGTTGGGAGAACTTTAATCGAATTGGATAAACTATAAAGTTTTTCTCCGTATAAAATATATTTAATCACTTTCAAATTCTTACTATAAGTCTTACATCGTCTGTTTTACCACGTTTGGTGTATGTTTCTGTCATGTCCTAGTTAAGTTGTACTAGACAACTTGTGTAATGAGCAGAACGGAGAAAAAACTTTTTTTTCTGGCGCTTTTTAAGAGTTAGCTTAGCCTACTGCTCTGGATAAGCGTGATATAAAAGGCGACAAATCCGAATGACACCCGCTTGCTGGTAGGTCACCTTCAGCTAGCCACCACCGTTCAAAAATATAAAATCAGCTGCCAAAGATCAACGCTCCGGTGGTGATGTGTTCTGACAATATTTTATGCAGAGCCAGTCTTTTTTTTTTTTTTTATAAGTGACTAAACCCGCGTTTGACCTCAATCTCACCTGATGGTAAGTGACGATTAAGTCTATTAAGTCTATTCCCCAACCCGAGTGCTGACATCTTCGAACTCATCTTCATCATCAGGTGATGTTGAGGTCAAAAGCGGGTTTGATAACCGATGAAAGCCCATCATCAGCTTTAAGATATTCGTTTAAGTATTCAATGGGTTATGCCAAAAGTGACAAAAAGTAAGAACATGCTCTCATAACTCGACGACCGGCTGGTGTAGTGGTAACATACATTGCATTGTATGCCAGCGGTCCTGGGTTCGAATCCCGGTGGCGGGGGATATCGGTGGGATGAACAAAGATATTAGCCGTCAAGTCATGGATGTTTATGTTTATTTAAGTTTATTCTAATAAAAATATGTATTTATTCAATATTAATAGTATCCATAACACAAGTTCTTTAAGAAACTTAATTTGGGCTAGATAATGTTTGTGAGTGTCAGAAATATTTATATTTATTTATTATTATAATTAATAGAGGAGAGGAGAGGCCTACGTCCAGCAGTGGACTAGCGTGGGCTGAGATGATGATGATGATTATGATTATTATAATTTATTTTGTATTTGCAGGTGGACACAAGTATAGGAGCTCAATACTCAGTGACAACAGAGCGCAGGCTGTGCGCAGTGCTACTGTCTATTCTCATATTCTTCTCAGTTCTTCTTGTGGACGACTTCTGCTTCTACGCCATGCAAGCAAAGAAGATAGGCAGGCATTGTAAGTCCCTTTTGTCATAAATTTATTTTTACAAAAAGCAATTAACTTTGTTTTTAGAAACTTACAAGCAGCTTCTAATATAACTTTTAAATCAAAGTTGCAAAAAAAAATTACCAACATGTTTTTTTTGCATTTTGCGAGACGATTCCGGCAGATTATATATGTGAGGTGGTCACTACTCAGGCAAAACCTGGGGTCCATTTAACCACCTGGGATCCATTTACCCCGCTGGGGTCACTTGCATTGGTCTCTTTTTTACAACACACTTATTCATGGGTGGTAGGTTTATCCTACCTAAGCGATAAGCGTATCGTAAAAGCGACTAATCCGAGTGAGCCTCGCTTGGTGGTAGGATCCCACCAGGGTCCGACTGCCTAGTGACTACCCTACATACAGGGTCCGCCTATAATAGTCAATTATATTGTAATAGCAGATTAAGAATGACGAATGGGTGTGAATTTTGAAAAAATTTTTTTTGTCTATTGAATTGAAGTTTAATCTTCATTTTATGACTACATACAATAAGATGGAAACGTTTTTATTACTTGCTGTGTAGTCATAAACTACAGATTAAACTTAAATTTTGATCACTTAGAAGAATAAAACACTTTTTAACCGGATTTATCGCTTATATTTACATTTTAAATTTTGACTCGACATTTCGGTGTTTTTGCAGACCCCGTGGTCACGAGTGATTGAGGTGTCAAGCTACGCTCGGAGGCTGCGAAACAGATGGAGATGATTATACTTTTTCAATCTATCAATCCGACGCTTGACACCTCAGTCGCTCGTGACCACGGGGTCTGCAAAGACACCGAAAAATCGAGTCAAAATTTAAAATGTAAATATTCGTAATAAATCCGGTTAAAAGTGTTTTATTTAATAGTAAGAATCGAAGTGAAAACTTAAGACAATATCACTTAGAAGAATTTTTAAATTATGATTTATGAAAAATGGTCAAAAATATTTTTTTTTTCGAAACTTAGAGTCACTCATCATTCTTAATCTGCTTTTAAAACTTTATTGACTATTATGTGGCAATCCTATATAAAGTCTGGCGCGAAATATTACCGCATCAGCGGTGATGTTTCTCTGTAAGTATTATTTATGTAAAACGCCAGTACTTTCCTATGTGCTTTCGACTCCGGATTCACTTACCGTCAGGAGGGATTGAGGATAAACGCGGGCTTAATCTACAGGGTGACTGCTGACAAATTTTAGACAGTGAAGGAGAGCACTCTGTACTCGATCCTGGTCATAATTATGCAATAAAAGTAGGCACTTAATTTTTCACTAGAATTGCCTACAAATAAATAAAAAAAATTTTTACGTGGCGTCCACGTACTGGGAGACGCAGCGTAGGCAGGCTCCCCGCAAGATGGACCGACGACCTGCTGAATGATGATGATGATTAAATAAAGTTTTGTTACTGTTTTACTACTTTACTTACGCCTGAGTCAATAGCGGCACGTGACCTGGCACGCGGATTGCAGCCAACGCTAGTGTCACGTAATAAATTCTTTTAATTTTGGTTAACTTTACTCAGTAAATCATCGTCATCGTCATCACAGCTCTTTGTAATGAGCCCATTCTGCAAGGCATGAGTATCTCCCTACGGTAACAAGGAAGTATAGGCCATAATCCACCAAAATGGCCCAATGCTGGGTGATGGAAATCAGAATTTTCAGGGCGCCGAAATGACTTCTGACAAACCCTAACGACTACTGTATACAAGTACACAGCACCCGGGACCGACTGCTTAACATGATCAGCGTAGCACTCAGTAAATAATTAATATTATTATATATTATATTTTTCTCTTCATGTATGATCTCAAAGTATCACGTCCTCAAATAAAAGTAACCCACCAGTAACCCTGATAATAAAAAACTTGGTTTCAAGTCTGTTTATACGCTTTTTTATATGAATCCGGAAGGTGGTACGCTGCAATATAGTGATATAAAATTCAAGCATTCCCATAAATCTAATTCCAGGGGAAGTGGTAACAAACTACCTGGGGTTCTACCTGCTGTGGTACGTGGTGATGATCCTGGAGCTTCAATTCGCGTTCACCGCTCTGTCGGTGCGCACGCGCTTCCAAGCTGTGAATGAAGCCTTAGCGCTGACGGCCAGCCAGATCTCAGTTCCATGTGAGTTGTTAAGTACAAGCTATACAATCTTTTCATAAGGAAAAACAAAATTGTCATGTAGTAACCCGTTTTAAGAGCTGCATGGAAGATATCTCTGTCAGCGACAAGCAGGTTCTGGACCAGCCTCGACCAAGCTGGCATAGTTTTGTTTGGTGTCTATGGAATATATAAGTTCTTAGGGTGTTACCATACAAAGATTTTTTGTGATCGAATCTTATTGGATGCTGGACTGGGAGCAAAGGAAAAACATAGAATGTGCCAGCTGCTTCTCTTCCCGGGCATACTGTAAAAGTCAGTTAAGGGACAGTGGTTTTATTGGCGTTTTTGTAGCTGATAGGCTGACTCTCTGTCCTGCAATAGTCTCTCTTCACCATTATAATGCCTCCAAATTTGTCAAACGTGACATCAGATGTTTTTATAACCACTGGTGTGCTGCCTACCCCATAAGGGATACAGGCTTGAAGTTATGTATAAATGTATGTATCTGATTGGATTCTAGTGAATTCTACCATCGATCGACGATTGATCGATTGGTGTACTAATCGTAAAATTATCTATAAAATCCTTATAGATACTGACTGAACCTGTCAAGCCAGTAACTAGCATTTCTCTATTTCTATTCTATCTCTATTTTCTTTGAATGGTAAGATTTAAAATAAAAATCAAAGATAACTAAAATCATATGATTTGTATCTTCAATCTTACCATTTCAAGAAATGAGTGTGTCACAAAATTTCGTCAGAATCCGTCATTTTCGGACCGATAATATTTGGTACCTAGATTTATATGAAGGCTATTCCATAGCTATATGAATTCTTTGAGGGTTTCTAAAAACAATCAGAGGCTTTTAGACTTGTCAACTCTTAAAACATGCTGCCCAGCACGGACTTCCTGTTCCAATAGATACTTTTACGAGTACATACACCAAGAAACCACACTTATTGCATTTTAGCCTAAATCTCCTCGTCGCCCACGATAAAGTCATGCCCCATTGCACGGCAAACTCGTGGCCCTGTATAGTGCTCATTATAAAGGGTCTTGAAAAGAAGAATGATAGAAATGTTAATCTTGGATTACTATATATATAATTTCAGTGGAGAAGAGCAAAGAGCCAGCCGCTATGAACATCTACGCGATCCGCGTGGCGTCCCCCGAGGCCCGCGCCGCTAACATCAGCCTGCTGGTGGAAACAACGCCCTCTCGTGACCAGCCTGTTATTATCAGGAACTCAGGTACAACTAACTCTAATACTGTCTTAAGCTTTAACGATTTATTATCTTAATATCAACGAATGCAGAGCATTAAAAAAACCGACTTCACGTCAAAAATTTTGGTCGTCAAGGTTAACGATCTCCAAATTATACATATCTCAAATACTTCATGAAGAACTCAATCGATTTCAATGAAATTTATAAGTATCATCTATCATATGAAAACAGGAATTATCAAAATCGGTTAACCCAGTCAAAGTTATGAGGTAACAAACATAAAAAAAAACGTACTGGCTATTTCAGTACCTCCTTCTTTTTTGAAGTCGGTTAAAAACACTTTTAACTAGATTTATCGTGGCTCGGAAACAAAAACACCGAAACGTCGAGTAAGAGTGTAAAATATACATTACTTATTACTTTATTATTTCGACGACCACTTTGGCGTTGGGGTAAACCTATCTGCCTCAGACGCCAGGGATTGCGGGTTCGATCCCCGCACGGAACAAGAAAAAAAAAATGTTCCGTGTCTGGGTGTTTATCTATTTATGTATTTATATTCTAGGTTCCCCTCTAGTTCGCTATATGGTATCCCAAAACACAAGCTATGCTTACTTTGGGGCCATGTAGTTGGTGTGATTGTCTGGGGATTTTATTATTTATATACGCGATAGATCTGGTTAAAATATGTTGTAACATATTAAGTCAAAATTATTATCTGTCTTAGGTGCGTTGCGAAAGGTTTCTCACTGCATTCCAAATAAAGTTCGCTACGTTATTTATAACTCATTAGTAAAATCACATATCGAATATCTTATCGAAATTTGGGGATCAGCCGCTAAAACAACCTTGAACCTCCTTCAGAGGGTTCAAAATAAAATCATAAAAGTATTGTTCCACTACGATTATTTTACTCCATGTGTTCAAATATATCAGAATACAAAACTCTTAAATTTAAAATTACTTAAATAATACAATAAAGAAATTTTGACTAATTCAATTTCATTCTAGTATAAGTTTTAATAAAATGCTAAATAAATACTCTCTAAGAAACAGAAACAAGATTCATTTACCTAAAATTCGCACAAATTACGGAAAAACTACAGTTTTATTTGAGGGAGCACAACTTTATAATAAATTACCAAATAACTTTAAAGAAATTAACTCTTTCGATTCCTTAAAATTTGGATTAAAAAACCATTTCCAAAATTTCAATAACAATTAGCATGTACCTTTGCCCAATATAAAAACAATGATGTAAGATTTTATTTCTTAATTTTTATATGAAAACTAGCTGACCCGGCAAACGTTGTTTTGCCATATAGATAAATAATAAAAAAAATAGATGTTGGCTGATTCTCATAGATACCGGATAAGCACAAAAAAAATCATCAAAATCGGTCAAGCCGTTTCGGAGGAGTATGGCAACGAAAACTGTGACATGAGAATTTTATATATTAGACTAGCTGACACGGCAAACGTTGTTTTGCCATATAAAAAAAATAGATGTTGGCCGATTTTCATAGATAACGGATAAGCACAAAAAATTTCATCAAAATCGGTCAAGCCGTTTCGGAGGAGTATAGCAACGAAAATGTGACACGAGAATTTTATATATTAGATAATTATTTAAATACCTACATGTACAAACAAATATAAATCTTTCATCATATTTAATTATAAGTTAAAAATTAATTGCATCTCATTTTAAGTGAACTGTAAATTGCGTACTGTCTGAAATTATCAGTGGGATTTAAAATATTGAGTTTGAAAACCCCACAATTCAGGAAGGTACGGGCTAGACCTAAATTATCAAGTAACCTTGGGTCTTTATGTCGGTCTTTATTTGGAAAGTTGTTACTTAACTTTATTTTTTATTTTTTATAAGTGATTAAACCCGCGTTTGACCTCAATCTCACCTGATGGTAAGTGACGATGAGGTCGAAGGTGAAAGCACACGGGTTTAGGAAGGAACTGGCTCTTTATACAATATTGCCGGAACACATTACCGCCGGAGCGGTAACATTTGGCGGCAGACTTTATATAAAGGGTGGTCGCTAGCCAGGCGGACCCAGAAGGGATCCTACCACCAAGCAAGTAACCAATAACTGAAATATTTTAACACAAAAAGTAATTAAAATTAACTGTCAGTCTTATTTTACTGGCTGTAGGGTAAAACCAACTATTGAATGAATGCGAGGAAAGGAAATAAAAGGAAGAAAATAATGTTTAAGATACTTTTCTCAAACCGACCTTTTAAAAAGCCTGCCTGCGCCATCCTGCGATACATGTCAATCACACAATATGGTGCAGTTGTGACAACTTCCTTATTAATACAATAACATATTTCTCTTTTGTTTTCTACCAACAAAGTTTTTTTAGATGAAACAATTTTCCATAAAATATTTGGCCACAATGAAGATACTAATATTGAGTACATATTTTCCAGTAAGTGGCGAGCCACGTCTCATAGTCCCCCCCTGCGAGGCAATACGCCGCCTGGCCTGCTTACACGGCACGCTGTGTGACGTGGTGGACCGCATCGACGACAGCTACGGCCTGCCGCTGGTCGTCGTACTCATTTCAACGTTACTGCATCTGATCGTGACGCCGTACTTCTTGATTATGGAAATAAGTAAGTACATTCTGTGTACTAAGTATCGGGAATTTGTCAATAAAACAAAAAATACAAATTATTCATCTAAATTTATTTTATCGCCTTCAAAGTAAGCCCCATCGCTTGCAATACAACATCTCCACCGCTTCACCCAGTCTTCCCTACATTTTTCATAGGCTATTTGCGGTATGGCCTTTAGCTCATTCTGCGAATTTTCTTTTAGGGCTTCTATCGACTCAAAACGTTTTCCTCGAATTGGTAATTTTAACTTGGGAAATAAAAAAAAGTCAGACGGAGCCATATCAGGTGAATACGGTGCTTGGTCGAGAATTTTTGTTGAATTTTTCCCTAAAAACTCTTTCACTATAATGGCTGTGTGTGATGGTGCATTATCATGGTGCAGCATCCATGAGTTGTGTTGCCACAAATCTGGACGTTTTCGGCGGACACTCTCACGCAAACGCTTCATAACGCCTAAATAATATTCTTTATTCACTGTTTCTCCCTCTGGAAGGAATTCGGAGTGAACCACACCACGGTAGTCAAAAAAAAACTGTCAGCATCAGCTTAATTTTGGAGCGACTTTGCCGCGGTTTTTTGGGTTTCGGCTCGTTTTCGAGACGCCATTCTGAAGACTGTTGGCTTGTTTGCATGTCATACTCATAAACCCATGTCTCGTCGCCAGTTATTATACGTTTCATAAAGGTCGGATCCGTAGAAGCTCGGGAGACCATGTCTTCAGCGACATGCTTTCGCTGCGCTTTTTGAACAAAATTGAGCTCTTTTGGAACTAGTCGAGCGGCGACGCGTTTCATGCCTAAAATGTCAATGAGAATGTTGTGGACGGACTTAAAAGATATGTTCACCTCACAAGCCAACTCTCTCAGACTCATACGTCGATTTTCGAGCACTAGCTTCTTGATTCTGTAGATGTTTTCTTTGGTCGTAGCGGTTGAAGGTCTACCAGAACTAGGCAAGTCTACTACTACTTCTCGGCCTTCTTTAAAAGCCTTATACCATTCATAAGCCCTTGTTTTCGATATACACGATTCGCCGTAGGTATTTCGCAACATTTTTAGTGATTCACAATATGAAATATCATTCGAAACACAAAATTTAAGGCACACTCTTTGTTCAACAATATTTTCCATTGTGAAAATCGCCGAGGACTCAAAACTATGACCAACAAGAAGTGTAGTTTAAAACAAATTAAATGACAGATCCCGCTCAAATTTTGCGCGCTAAATCAGTACAGTGCTACCAACATGCAGTAAAAAAATTAGAACGACCTTTTTTACGCGGGTCTTTTTATTGACATATTCCCGATACTTTTTACACAGAGTAGTATATTATATTATACTAGCTTTTGCCCGCATTTTCGTACGCGCATAAACATTGTTTATATTTACCACAACCAGTCACTTATTGAAGAACCTTTATGCTAAGTATCACATCCATGCACTGGAGTAATAAGATTTTTCATACAAACTAAACATTCCCATATTTTGTGTTCCCGTGGGAATGTCGGGAACTTCTTTCACAACACAGTCACTCACTGAAGAACCTTTATAATAAGTATCACATCTGTGCACTCAAGGAATATTTTTTTTGTTACAAACTAAAAATCATATATTTCCCGTTCCCGTTGGAATTTCGGAAATTCCTTTCATAACACAACCAGTCACCCTTTAAAAAATTTTCATGCCAAGTATCACATCCGTGCACTCAAGGAATAAGATTTTTTCATACAAACTAAAACATCATATATTTCCCGTTTCCGTGAGAATTTCAGGAATTCCTTTCATAACACAACCAGTCACAGTAACTTTTTTGCCAAGTTTGATATCGGTGCACTTAAAGAATAAGATTTTTCATACAAACTAAAAAGTCCTATATTTCCCGTTCCCGTGGGAATTTCGGAAATTCCTTCCATAGTGCACCCCTACATCTCCTAAAGAATGTGTGTTCCAAATTTCAGCTCTCTACGCCCAGTAGTTACAGCTGTACGTTGTCTGTCAGTCACTCAGTCAGTAACGGAACAATTTTATTTATGTATTTTCCCCAGACAATCACACCAACTACATGGCCTTAAAGTAAGCAAAAATTGTGTTATGAGAAACCATGTAGTAAACTAGGGGGGAACCTAGAATATATAAAATACATACAGAGTTGATTTGTGGTCACCGGCCAAATTTTTTTTACACCATAAGTATCATTTACTATAGAAACGATTTAAAAAAAAAAAAGGATTTTTTTTTAAAATATATCCGCTAAAATATTAAGCACTCATATCACTCTAAATTACCATTAAAATAAAGTCGACTACGCGCTACTTCAAAACATCTCGTAGTACTAAGTCGTAGTATTATCAATGATATGCCGCGTCGTAGTAGCTACGTTCATCAACAGCGACTATTTTTTTTAAGTTTATCGTTTCATATTTCTTCTTTTTTGTACTGAGCGACGCTAAAATAAATATGCAGGTACGTTTGTATTGTATCAAAGAAACTAAAATTTCAATTTGGCTGGTGACCAAAAAACAACCCTGTGTATAGATAAACGCCTAGACTCGGAAACATTTTTATTCTTGTTCCGCGCAGGAATTGAACCTGCAGCCTCTGGCGTCTGAGGCAGATAGGTTTACCCCATCTCCAAAGTTATCTTGATGATTCAGCGACTCCAACACTAATGATGCAGGATTTTCAAGCGATGACAACAGCGCACCCTCCGTCATAGAAGCAAGCGGTGCAACGAAAATTACAAACCCACACTTGCCAAATTACAATTCGAACAAAACACTGACAAGAGTTTCGCTCTAAACAGTAACGACCACATAGAAACTTCCTAATATAATTTTTGTTCTTCGTTCAGTCAGTATTAGCAAGCAAGCTCGTTTATACTATCCAGTTCCATTTTAAATTAATTCACAATTACTGTGATTAATTTAAAATGGAACTGTATACTTGTATATTTCCGTGTTTGACTGTAAGCTATAAAACATCAATAAACATTTGTAATTGTCATTCATTTCAGTAATCTGTTCGCACCGAATCCATTTCTTGGTGCTACAGTTCCTGTGGTGTGCGACACATATACTGCGAATGTTCGTGGTTGTCGAACCCTGCCATTATACCATCATCGAGGTGAGATCAAACATATCTTAAACATATTTATTTTGATCACTAAAACCAGGTTTTGCCTCAATTGAGGCAAACGAGATTGCTAACACATCAATGCGCTACAAAAGTCGACTTGCCTTGCTTCAAGTCCCGCACAGCCCAAATTAGGAAAATGACTTTTCTAAATTTTCTAGATGTATACTAGAATTCCCTTAGTACTGTAAACTTGGATATAGGCTTACTTTGGTGTGTCGGTTTGGTTTAATAAATTCTATAAAACAAATTAATTTAAGCCGAAGTTGGACTGTTCAATGAAAATTCAACGAATTATGATGCTCTTTTTTATATGTGTTTGAGCACGATAATGCTCAGTGTGAAATGTGCCTTCTATTTTCAATTTCACATTGAAAGATAAAAGGCACATTGCTGTGCCACGGCTCATATCTGTGTTACCGTCTATATTTTAATGGTGAAAACCTTTCAGCGTAAGCTTTAGTAATATTAAGAATCTGGTAAATTGAGAATCTGGTAAACTGCTCATAAAGGATATTAAATAGATATCGAAGGTAGAGGAAAAAAGTGAAGGAGAGAGCTGCTTTATCAGTACGTTTATTAGGATTGCTAATGAACGTGCAGAAATAATAATAAAAACGTTACATTGCTATTATTTACTGGAAAATCAAATTTATCTAACCTCATATTGTCTTAAATTTTTACGATTAATAATCGTCAATAATAAATACACTTTTTAATGGATTTATCTCGTACAATTATACTTTAACCCCCGAAAGACTCCGTGATCAGTTGCTCATGACTCATGTAATACTCATGTAAATACACAGAAATATCGAGTGAAAATGTAAAAATAATATATATTTGCGTTCAAATGAATGTGGGGATCGAACCCATATCCATACATAACTTCACGTCTGTATCCCTTATGGGGTAGGCAGAACACCAGATGTTATAAGACCATCTGATGACACATTTGACAAATGAGGTATTACAATGCTGGAGAGAGGCTATTCTAGTGACGAGAGGTCAGCCTATCGCCCACAAAAATGCCAATAAAACCTCTGTCCCTTTAATAGTCTGTTTTATAGTCTTTATTAATAATACACTTTGCGGATTTATTTCTCTTTGGTCTAATGAAGACCGTTCTGGCGATGGAAGAACCGTTTCTGCCTTAGAACCCCGGTGGAAACGGGTTCAAGGCTCGATCACCGTACAATCCTATAAAATTTGTTCTTCCGTAATAAATGTAAATTAAATTCTGCATGATTGTTCCTCAGGGCAAGCGCACGGAGAACATTGTGTGCCGCATCATGACGTCGGTGCCGTCCACGGGCGCGCTGCCGTCCCGCCTGGAGCTGTTCTCTCGCCAGCTGATGCTGCACTCCGTCACGTATGCACCGCTCGGCATCTGCACCCTGGATCGACCTCTTGTTGCTTCGGTTAGTTCCTGATGTTTTACTTACCAAAATTTGTTTTTTTTTCGTCATATTTATCAGTGATATCTGGAATTCGGTCAGCCTTTTTATATATATTGATGTCACGTATGCACAACGTGGGACCTGCACTTTGGATCGCCCTCTGGTGGCTTCGGTTAGTTTCTAATGTCTTTGCTAACCAAAATTTGTTACTCAGTCAATGTAATCATCATCATCACAACTCTTTGTAATGAGCCCACTGCAGGGCATGAGTCTCTCTCTTGGGTGACGAGGAGGTATAGGCCATAATCCACCAAGCTGGCCAGTGCAGAATTTTCAGGGCGCCAAAATGGCTTCTGACAAACCCTAACGACTACTGTATACAAGTATACAGCACCCGGGACCGACTGCTAACGTGCTCACCGAAGCACGGAAGTCGTCGTGAGAAACGAATGGTCGGCGGTTACCCATCCAAGTACCGACCACGCGAAACGTTGCTTAACCTGCGATATCGTATGATACACACAGTAACCACGGCGCCACTTCATATATATGCAGTGATTATACATATCTCGAACGGGATCTGCCGTTTTTATAGTAAAGCTGCGATAGACCTCAACCTCACCTGATGGTAAGTGAAGATGAGGTCGAAGATGACAGCACACGAGCCCGGGAATAAACTGGCAGAACTCGCTCTTCATAAAATATAGTCGGAACACATCACACTCGTAGGGAACTCCACCGCCGAAGCAGTAATATTTGGCGGCATATTTCGCTAGCCAGTCGGACCCTGACGAGATCTTACCATCAAACAAAATAGGAAACTTGAACTTTTTGCAAGTTACAACACCATAGATAAAACTTTTATGTAAAAAAACAACGTTTAGCCATTGCCGTGTCAGAAATAGTTTTTCACTTATTCATTATTTACTTTTTTTTGCAGATTCTCGGAGCGGTAACAACGTATTTGGTTATCCTCATACAGTTTCAGCGATACGATAACTAGAACTTTTGTTTATCTGTACATAAGAATAAAACATAATACATTTGTATAAATATATGTGCTCAGGCATAGACCTATATACAGTAAATATAAATAGATCAGATTCGACCAATTTTCATATTGTATTATAAAAACACCCTAACTGTATGTTGTATAGGAACAACATAGTATTGTTAAGTAGGAATATATCTTATATTTTTGTACGCCTAAGAATTGGGACCTAGTCAATTAGAATTAAATGATTGGTTTGTAATTAAATATATTTTCTACTCAAGTTTTTATCATTTTAAATTAAAATATTAGATAGGACTGATGGTTAAAAGGTGCCCCAGAAATAGCGTGACAAACTTAGAGGGACGGATCAAACTCAAGGGGACGGATGGGCAGGTGACGCTTTCAATAATTTTTAAATAGAACTTCTTCTTTTCCCACTTTTAAGCAGTTGAATTAAATGTCACTTTTCACCGATCACTGACAAGGCCAACGATAAGGCAACATAACACCGCTCAGTCTTATTTCAAGTTTGGCAAGTCATATCTGTTACACCCTGTACCTTAGTACGTACAGACCTTACCAGTTCACCATATAAACTGGGCTTGCACAGTCAGTCATTGATCTTGACTGACTGTGCCATCCCAAATACTGACGGCGAAGGTCTCTTCTTCACAGCAGGACAACTTCTACATAGATATTGTTAAAGAAACTAGACAATGGATGATAATTAAATACAAAAAAGGAGCAGACTAATGCAAACAAAGACGTTAATGCACACGTAGGTATATTTGGATGATGTGGGGATCAAACCCCTGTAGTCCTAAAAGGAGACTAACCCAAGCTACCCCTCCTTGATGGTACAGAAGGCAGCAGATCAAGAGTACCAAATCTGTAAAAAATGTAATTGAATCTGAACTCTATAACCTCAACATTAAGTTTAAAATAGGTTAGGGACATTTGACATGTTTGTAACGCTTGATGTGTTGCCTTCTGTACAACCCCTTTAGGATTCGCCAAATATCATCGGTGAGGTGTTCCGGCAATTGATCATGAAGAGCCAGTTCTTCCTAAATAATGTCATCTTTGACCTCATCTGCACTTAACATCAGGTGAGCCGGAGGTCAAACACAGATTTAGTTACCGATCAAAACGGTTACTATCAGGTTATATTAGGTTTTTACCTATGAAATTGCCGTTTTTCACGAAATAAATGAAGCGTAATTTTTGTATAAACATTTTATTTCTTTTAATCAAAGTAATCACCCATGCAATCAATGCATCTTTGCCAACGCATTGGTAGCTTATTGATGCCTTTCTTGAAGAAATCAGCTGGACGGGAGGCAACAAATTCTTCAAAGGCATTTTGTACTGCCTCTCGGGTATTGAATTTTTTTCCCGCCAAGAAGTTATTCAAATTCTGGAAAAAGTAGAAGTCTGTAGGCGCAAGGTCTGGTGAGTACGGCGGATGACGGAGAACTTCCAACCCCAACTCTTGTAGCTTGGAGACCGTCTGCTGTGCAGTATGAGGTCGCGCGTTGTAGTGCAGGAGCAGTGGAGCTGAACGATTGACCAAAGGTGGTTGGAGACGTGCGAGCTTCTCCATCATTGTGTTCAGTTCTTCACAGTACACATCTGCAGTAATGCTTGTCCCGTTTGGCAAGAAGCTGTGATGAATTACACCCGCGTTAGACCACCAAACAGTGACCATCACTTTTCTAGGGGTAAGTTTTCGTTTAGGGCATTGTTTGGGTGCTGAACCAGGGTCCAACCAACTTGCTGAGCGCTTACGATTGTCAAACAGGATCCATTTCTCGTCACAAGTAACAATGAGGTTCAGAATTCCTTCATTTGTATGCCTGCTGGGCAGTGCAAGGCACCTCTCCACGCGTACTTCGCGCTGGCGATCATTGAGTTTGTGGGGTACCCATTTGTCATGCTTTTTTTACCTTGCCAATTTGACGCAAATCGACCAATATTGTTTTGAAGCTTACGTCGAAAGCTGCTGCTAACTCAGCCGTGGATTGAGTTTCATCAGCTTCCACAATTGCCTTTAATTCGTCATTGTCGACCAAAGTTTTCGGACGACCACGGGGTTCATTTTTCAGATCAAATTTCCAGAACGGAAACGGGTAAACCAATAACGGGTGGTGCGTTCGTTTGTAGTGTTTGCTCCGTAAACGTCGTTGATGTTGCGTGCCGCTTGTGCCGCTTTGCTGCCACGACGGTACTCATACTCCATAATTACTCGAATTTTTAACTTATCCATGATGACGAAAAATGTTCGAATGCGTTGAAAACAAAACACTAACTATTAAACAAATGACGATTTTAGAAAAAGAATTCCATGTGTGTCAAATAAAATTAATTTGAAATTAGAATTATCAGTAATAAAAAAAAATTCATTTGAAATGGCCAGTACGGCAAAACGGCAGTTTCATAGGTATACCTATTATTAAAAAGGATAGGGTTAAGTGTAGTACAGTTTTCTGAAGTTTCTATTTAGCCTGGATACGCGGTTCTCCTTTGAACAATATGTTTGTACATGCAAAAGATGGAAACAGATTAATTCATTATTGGACTGACTAACTGTCCACTAAGAAAGACTGTCAAACGCATTTATACCAAAATACATTAAATAAGGTTTTTGACTGTAATCAACGAAGTAACCCTACAGTATGTGACAATCATGAAACAAATCATATAAGGAAATGCAGTTATAAAAACAATTGTGCGAGTCAATGTACACACTACGCCATCTACTGAATGGTTTAGGAAACTATTGCAACATGTAATTAAAGTTCTTGTTCGCCAGGCTGTACTTTCGACTGTGCAGTCAATTCTAGACCGCTAGGTACCCTTTAAGTAAGGTATACAGCGTGTTCCCGCATTTAGTAATAGGACTTTAGGAGCAGTACCTATGCATAATTTCATCGACGGAAATACCCCATATGGTTGATCGATTGCAAAGCCCTTCCATTCTGTAGCAACTTATATTTTTGCTTTCGCAGAATTCACCTTAATTTGTAAAACAGTGACTATTTAAGTTTCAGGTCTGGCAAGGGCTCAATATTGATGTTATTTTATAGACAAAAGTGTGAAGTAACTAATAACAAACTACACCGTTAACATATCTTTTTTTTCTTATCTTAATAAAGAATTTGAGTTCCTTAATAAAGTGATACAAGAATCACTGCTTTCGGTCTTATAGTTCAAAAGTTATTGTTGACAAATATACCCCTTTGATCGCAGTGGCAAAATTCACAATAATTTGTAAAATGACGTTTCACTTCTTTTCACGGTTTCACGAGGGGCTCAATATGTGTCATTATAAAGTACTGAAAATATCGGTATCTTAAATAATAAAATAATAATTTTTTGATACAGTGGTACTGATACGCGAGCCAAAAATAGGTTTGGTATACCTAGCAATGAAATAATAAATTACAAAA
Organism: Stenoptilia bipunctidactyla; assembly: GCA_944452665.1. Taxonomy (NCBI): domain Eukaryota; kingdom Metazoa; phylum Arthropoda; class Insecta; order Lepidoptera; family Pterophoridae; genus Stenoptilia; species Stenoptilia bipunctidactyla. The sequence goes on along the minus strand of OX101737.1, from coordinate 548,465 downwards.
TTCAAGCATGTTTGCTTAAAAACAAAATTAAAACTACTTAAATAACTAATAAAAATGTCAAAAATGCCTTTTTTACCTTACTGCCATCTACTGGACTTTACCTCGCAACGTTTCTGTAGTGGTCGCTGGTAGGTGTTGTTAAAGAAATAAAAGCAGGTCTAGTTGAGTCTAACTAATTTAATATGAGTATTAACTAAGAGAGGGCGCTTACACCATTTACCTATTTGCTGAGTTCCCATTGCGGGTTCACATCATAATTTTGTACGTTTCTATGCGTTAGCCTTTATTAAAAGCTCTCAAACAATTGGAAATTTAACCATTAATTTGTAAAATTCGGAACTCAACCGTTACATTCATTTAAAGGGGTTGTAGCTGCAGTACAAACATCCATTCAGATCGCATCAAATTAACGCAAAACTTGCGCCGCGCGGGCACAACTCGTGACTGCACCAGAGCAGCGCGGCCGTCGTTTATTTTATAGTGTGCGAGTGAGAGAGCACGACGATTGTGGGAAGAGCTTGACGGATAAAGTGAGAGAGTAGTAGTTTGGTGAAAGAGATAGGTATAGTGCAAAATTATATATAAAGAGCCAATATTTTTTGAATAAATTAATTCCTTCTGATCACTCAATTGGTGTTTTTCTTCCAACTCAACCTTCCCTAAAGTGGTAACCCCGACGAAGAAACAAGAAATCATATCAAGATGGCAGAAGAAACAAACTCCTCAACCTCAAGCCCTGCCGAAGTTTCCAGCATCGCACTTTCAATGCGCGTACCTCCTTTCTGGCGCGACAAACCAAGACTATGGTTCATCACATTTGAAGCAGCCACGCACGACTTGAAGAAAGGACAAAACCAGCTTGCACAGTTAGTCATCGCACAATTAGAAAAGCAAGATATAGAGCAAGTCAGCGATCTTCTATACAACCCACCTACCGAGAAGTACTACGACACACTAAAGAACAGGCTGATCTCCGTGTATGAAGAATCTGAGGGAAGGCAGTTTCAAAAACTACTTTCGGAAATGGAACTCGGCGACCAAAAACCATCCCAACTACTGCGACGTATGCGAGACCTTGCTCGCGAAAAAGTTCCCGAATCTACACTCCGTCTCATGTGGATGAACCACCTACCGGCCCACGTGAGATCTGTACTCGTCGTCAGCGACAATCTCAGCAAAACCGCCGCTTTGGATGAACTAGCACTCCTTGCCGACAAAATGCTTGAACAAACACAAGAAATCAGCGCGATGTCATCACAATCTTACCACGCATCGCCTACATCAAGCCAAGCTCAAGCCACTCAAGATCCACAGCATTTACTTATTGAAGAAATCCGCAGATTATCACTTGAAGTCGCAGCACTCCGTTCACGACCACCTTATCGCAACAGACGTCCTTCATACGGCCGGCGACCGCAGCGCTCTCACTCTAACGCGCGTTCGTCGTCCCGCTCACGCACTTATCACGCTCAAGCAACTAGTGCGTACTGCTACTACCACAACCGTTTTGGAAGAAACGCACGCAACTGCCATCCGCCTTGTACATTCAACGAGAACCAAAATAAGAACATGAACACAGAAAATACCTCATCTTTAAACTAAATAGAACGTTAGATGAGGCGGGATCCGACGTTCCAGGAAAATCTTACCGTCTTTTCGTATCAGACAAGAAGTCAAGACTGAAGTTCCTTATCGACACTGGCGCAAATGTATCAGTCATCCCGCGGAAGAAAAACTCGTCTTTGAAGCCACTAACATATACCTTGTACGCTGCAAATAACACCACTATAAGTACCTACGGCGAACAAACACTTGAACTGGATCTGAACCTACGAAGACCATACAAGTGGAAGTTTATCATAGCCGACGTTAGCAAGCCCATCATCGGAGCCGATTTCCTGTGCCACCACGAACTCCTAGTCGACATGAAGAATCGAAGATTAGTTGATAACATCACTAAGTTATCAGTCCACACTCCCAGCTGTTACATCAACTTACCTACAATAAGAAGCATCGACTTAGCACAATCATACCACGACATACTCAGCGAGTTTCCCGGCATTACACGCCTCACTTCAATGAAGCTTTCACACAAACATCGAGTCGAACATCATATTGAAACCACCGGCCCACCTCTGTACAGCCGTGCACGACCTATACCACCTCACCGCTACGAAGCCGTAAAGCGAGAATTCGAATCAATGATGCAACAGGGTCTATGCCGACCTAGCAAAAGCCCCTGGTCAAGCCCACTTCACGTAGTTCCCAAGAAGAATGGTGATCTGAGAATATGTGGAGACTACCGTCGACTCAATGCCATTACAAAACCAGACAGATATCCAATACCAAGAATCAAAGACTTCACGTACCAGCTCGCAGGCAAGACCATCTTCTCCACCATCGATTTGAACCGCGCATACCAGCAGTTACCGAACCACGAAGCTGACATAGAGAAGACAGCTATCATCACTCCGTTCGGGCTATTCGAGTTTCCTCGAATGTGCCCAGGTCTTAAGAACGCCGGACAAACCTTTCAACGATTTATTCACGAGGTACTCCGGGGACTCGACTTCGTTTTCCCATTCATCGATGATCTGCTACTAGCTTCAGAGTCTGAAAATCAACATCGAGAACACCTACGCATCGTTTTACAACGCCTAGAAGACGCGGGAATCACTATCAACCCGTCAAAATGTGTTTTTGGTATGAAAACAGTCAAGTTCCTCGGCTACGAAGTATCATCAGCTGGCATCACTCCACCTAAAGAAAAAGTCCAAATCATCACCGACTACCCAAGACCGAAAACAGTTCAAGAATTACGTACCTATCTCGGTATGATTAACTATTACCGAGAACACATACCTAACGCCGCATCACTACAAGCTCCGCTCAATCAATACCTACACAACTCGAAAAAACGTGACAAGACAGAAATTCAATGGTCAAGTGAAGCAAATCAAGCATTCGAAAATTCCAAGAAATGTTTGCAAAACGCTGCACTACTCGCACATCCGCATAGCTCCGTCCCACTCGCACTATTCTGCGACGCCTCGAACACATCTGCGGGCGCCGTACTCCAACAATACCTAAACAACGCATGGCAACCACTTGGCTACTTTTCGAAGAAATTCTCCGCTACGCAAGAAAAGTACAGTACCTACGACAGAGAACTACTTTCCATATACATGTCTATGAAACATTTTCGTAAAATGTTCGAAGGAAGAGAATTAATAGTATTCACCGATCACAAGCCATTAACCTACGCGTTTCAAAAGTCAACATCAAATAGTGAAACGCCACGCAGAGAGAGACAGCTGTTGTTTATCGCAGAATTCACTACAGACATTCGTCATATCAGCGGTAAAAACAACGTTATCGCCGACGCACTCTCACGCATTGAAACTATTTCCTGCCCAACATCAATTAACTACGAGCAACTAGCCATAGCACAAAATCAAGACGTAGAATTACCTACTTTACTACATCAAGCAAACCTGCAGTTGAAGAAAATTAGAATACCTAATACTAACTGCGATGTTTACTGCGAGACTTCAACTGCGAACATACGTCCGTACCTACCTACTGACTTTAGACGCATCGCTTTCGATTCGGTGCATAAAGTTAGTCATCCCGGTGCGCGAGCAACACGAAAACTTATTCAACAACGATACTTTTGGCCATCAATGAACTCTGACGTCGGAAACTGGGCGAAGACGTGTGTAGCTTGTCAACGCGCGAAGATACAGCGACACACACACTCAAGCATATCATCATTCGCTACCTGTGACAGATTTCACCACCTACACGTCGATATTGTCGGTCCGCTCTCGACATGTGAACAAGGACAGCGATACCTACTTACGATGATTGATCGCACTACCCGTTGGCCCGAAGCGATACCTATCAAAGAAATAACGAGTGAAGTCGTCGCCGCCAATGTCTATAACTGTTGGATTTCAAGATTTGGTTGTCCTAAAACAATAACAACCGACCAAGGCCGTCAATTTGAAAGTCAACTTTTTCGAGCGCTAACAAACCTACTTGGCGCGGAAAAATCAAGAACGACCGCTTACCATCCGCAAGCAAATGGCATCGTTGAGCGCTGGCACCGATCTTTGAAGACCTCACTAATGTCACGCCTAGCACATAACAGTAAATGGATCGAAGAACTACCTACTGTACTCATCGGACTTCGCGCAGCCATCCGCACCGACACTAACGTCAGTGCAGCTCAGTTGACATACGGTCAAGCTCTTCGTCTACCAGGAGACTTCATCTCGCCATCACCATCATCAACCGTCAACATGAATCAAGATTTCGTTCATCAACTTCATAAGTCAATAACGGCACTCACACCAACATACCTACCGCACAGCAACAAGCGAGATATGTTCGTGCACACTGACTTATTTACGTGCGATTCCGTATTTCTACGAGTTGATGCTGTTCGTAAGCCCCTGCAACCACCTTACGAAGGCCCATACCCAGTACTGAAGCGAAATAACAAGTTTTTCGAGATACAACTGCCAGGAAGAATAACTACAGTATCAATCGACAGATTAAAGCCGGCGTACGTCATGAACACTGCACCCCAAGACAGCGCAGCCGCCCCGGTTTCACTCGCGCCCACCTCACCGAGTACACCAGCTGAGAAACTGGATACAGAACGAAGAACTCGATTCGGCAGAAGAGTGAATCTACCTATACGCTTCGCTTGAGGGGGAGTCCTGTAGCTGCAGTACAAACATCCATTCAGATCGCATCAAATTAACGCAAAACTTGCGCCGCGCGGGCACAACTCGTGACTGCACCAGAGCAGCGCGGCCGTCGTTTATTTTATAGTGTGCGAGTGAGAGAGCACGACGATTGTGGGAAGAGCTTGACGGATAAAGTGAGAGAGTAGTAGTTTGGTGAAAGAGATAGGTATAGTGCAAAATTATATATAAAGAGCCAATATTTTTTGAATAAATTAATTCCTTCTGATCACTCAATTGGTGTTTTTCTTCCAACTCAACCTTCCCTAAAGGGTAATCGTAACTTTCTGATAGCAGGTAGCAGGTAGCCAGCGAATTCTTATTCAGTGAACTGAAAGGAGTGGTAGTTAGTAAACGAGTTTTACAAATCCTTTACGAGGACTAGCCATTTACAACAGTTGTAAATTATACGTTCATCATTTAATATGGATATCTGCCAGTCACGGTTGAGGGTCCACCTTTAACCGAATGTAAGTTTTGAGTTCCGATTTTTACAAATTAGTGGTTGAATTAACAATTGATTAGTTTTAATTTGTAAAAAATGTATCGAAGTCAAACCCACCAAGAGGTGCGGCCAAGTGCGCAACGGCAACCGTGATTTTTTTGAATCTTCATATAAATTGCTGTGATGTAGACGTTATTTTATTTAAAAAACAAGTGAACGAAATTTTTTCCCAAAAATCAATTAAAAATAATTTAATTAAAAATACTGGCGGCCAAATTTTGATAGGCAACCTGATAAATATATATTCTCCCAATTATAAAAATACATAAAAATTCGGTTTTCTGCAAAAAACAGATGAACGCACTAACCCTGCAGCCGGATCTTAGACTATCAGACCTTAACATATTATCGATCTGACTAGGTACAGTCTGCAACAGAATTATGTATACCACTCAGTCTCCCGCACAGATACAATATTGTCATAGGGTGGTATAAATTATTCTGTTTCAGACTGTACTTAAAAAAGACAAAAATGAGTAAAAAACAACTACCATTTAAATATAACATTGTTTTGCAAAATCTACAAACTATTTAAGTTTCTAATTCCGTCTCGTCCCACTTACAAAATAATTAACGTAAAATTTTCATCTTCAACCTGAACCAAGTAATATTTCGTCAATACTTTCTCTTCTATAATATTCCCCAAAATACGACTGGCCATTTCAACACAAATTACTAGCTTCAAGGTACACCTGCTTCTACTAATCAAGACAAAATTAAACCACAGTACAGATTTATTTCGTTCATTGCGACGGGACTTAGGATACCATTACTTAGCAATGCAACTGAAACCTGCCCAACATACATGCAAACATAGAAACAGAAACTTCTGTATGAAATATGAAACAGTAGAAGAAATGATCAGTAACTTATGTTTCACAACTTTTGTACAGAAGTAGCTGCTTTTCGTCAGTCGCGGTTGGTTGAGCACTACTGACCTTCTTGTTTGGATCCTAGGTATGTACAGCAATTTTTCCATAAAGACCTACAAACTTATTTGAACCGGTGGGGAAAATTGGAACTAAGATTTATCCTTACTAGAAATAGAGTTGTGGACCAAACAACAAAGACGCTAGCGCCACAGTTTCTGGGTGAGCTAATTTTGTTATGCTATTACTTGCCTCCTGTACCTGCAGTGTCCTTATGACTACAGATGACAAGAACTCATTGATTGAATTAACAAGACGAATAAAATTCTAAATCAGTGGTCGGAGGACAAATCCTTAATCGAAGCCATGAGAGGCCAGTCAGAATTTACGGTCGGCTCAGAATAGTAGACTACACCGCCTCGGCGAACCAATATTATTCTATGAAGAGCCATTTCCTTCCTCAATCTACGTGCTTTCTTTAATCAAATCTTCAAATAAATTCAGGTGATACTGATGTCAAACGTGGCTTTAGACATACATAACGTCACGCCTGTATCCCTTATGGGGTAGGCAAAATACCAAAAGCTATAAGGCCATGTGATGCCACGTTTGACAAATTTGGAGGTATTATAATGATGGAGAGAGACTAAAGTAACGAGGGTCAGCCTATTGACCACAAAACCGCCAACAAAACCTCTGTTACTTAACTGACTTTTACAGTATGCTCGGGAAGAGAAGCAGCTGGCACATTCTATATGGACGATAAAAGTCCTTGGTTGTAAATTGTTTTTCAAATATTCTCAATCTCCAACTCCATCTCCAACACCATCTCCATTTCCTTCTCATCCAACGCCATCTCCATCTCCTTCTTATCCATACAACAGCAAGAACGTCATGCTCCCTCAGGCGGCATGGCTAGCGGTAGCGTCGGGTGTCGGGTCACCCTCTTCCCTAAAATATGGTTGAGGAGAGTGATGGCTGGTGCTTGCGTTATACTCGTGAACGGGTGCTGCTAGCGGTGCCAGGTCGTTTTGCTGAAGACTTTATGACTATGTTACTTTTTTGAATTTGACTCTGACTTCCCCATCTCCATCCCATTCCCCCATGTTCACGTCCGTGTTAGTGTCCAGTCTCTGTCCACGACTATCCTCATCTCCATCCACATTATCTGTAATATCTCTCACCTCTATCGCTACATCTATCTACTTCTATCTTTACCTCTATATCTATGTCTACGTTTCTGTCTAGTACTTGATTGCCTAATGTATAAATATAATAGTAGACTCCAGAAGATCACCAACTCGTTCATGGGTCAATGTGTACGCTTTTATAATAAAACTCCAAAATATTTAAGATTAACCCTTCGATAGATTTAAGGATAAGCATAAAGTTTTATTATAAGATATCCGGATGCAAGAAGATTGTAAATTGTTGTTGTTGTTATTGTGTATTTTTAAAAGATGATTGCTGTTGAGTTTCTTGCCACTTCTTCTCAACAGATCGACTTTCCGAAGTGGTGGTAGATTCAGTTCAATTTGTAAATTGTGACTTATTTCAAATGTATTTAAATACTTACGAAATAAAGATTCTTTTGACTTTGACTTATGTTTTTCTTTCACTCTCAGAACAGCAAGGAAGTAACGACTTTAGAAATCAATAAAAAATCGAAGATCTTAAAGGCCATGGATGTTATCAGGTTTTGTGATACCACGTATCTTTTGCAGGATTAAAATTAATTAAGCACTCTCACCGCTTTTTCTGATGTTCTCTAAAAACATTTATGTACACTAATTCATGGTTGTCTGGTAGAGATCGCTTTCCAGCGATAAGACCGCCAATTGTATCTCAAAATTGTTATTATGTATTTCTTTTTTTTGTACTTATTAATGGCATACAATGAAGCGTTAATAAATAAATAATTAACAAAACGAACGAAGCGGCTATTACGTCTTACTTTACTGATATGACGTTGAAGTCCATCTGAGGTAGTTATAATACTTAAAAGTTCTCGCGCGTCAGCCAGCTGTTTAATGATTTTGCAAATAACGCTATCATTGACTTGAGTCTTTCAACTTGTTCGTCTATTTTACTGTTTTGGTAGACAGAGCCAACTTGGTAGTCAATCTTACTGTTTGGTTACTTATACTCCGCGCGGTCCAACTTTGATATTAGATATTCGTTAGCCTTCACTGCGAAAGCTAGCTTGATATTATATTGTAATTATATAATTCTGTGTACAAGTCATAATTCCTAAATAATATTGTTTTCAACTTTTATAAAACCCTATAAAACACAACGTAGACTAAGGTTTAACAGTGGTAGAGATGAGTCGTACTTTAGATTATAGAAGTCAGACATACTTACGAGTTTATTATAGTTGTAAGGCTGCAAACTGGACGGCAGCGACAGCAGGACGATTTGTCGCGGTTTCATACAAACTCAATACTTTCTATCGTGTCACAGAAATCGCTGCCCGCACCGCTGTCGCTCCCGCTGAAACCTGCTGAAAAGCTGAAAGCTGCTGCCGTCCAGTTTGCAGCCTTAGGTTTGACATAACCCATTCATCATCATCATCACAACTCTTTGTAATGAGCCCACTGCAGGGCATGAGTCTCTCCCCTGGGTGAAGATAGGCCATAATCCACCAAGCTGGCCCAGTGCTGGGTGGTGGATGCCAGAATTTTCAGGGCGTCAAAATGGCTTAACGGCTACTGTATACAAGTATACAGCACCCGGGACCGACTGCTTAACGTGCTCACCGAAGCACGGAAGTCGTCGTGAGAAATGAATGGTCGGCGGTCACCCATCCAAGTACCGGCCGCGCCGAACGTTGCTTAACCTGTGATATCGTATCATTCACACAGTAACCACGGCGCCACGACCACTATACTAGAGCGCCCTAAAAATTCTGACAACTACTGTCACTCTGCTTTATTCAAAGACTTTTGTACTGGAACTTATCGCGTCTAATATCTCATATTCTAACCCGACACCTGTCAAGATCACCAGTGACTTTCTTGCTTATATAAAAGCCGGTTAATCGGAAGAATGGGGAAACGCATATAGGTTATGAGTTAATTTTCTGAAATATGACGTTGATTATAAAAGATCACGGGCAAAACTTCCAATTTATTACACGGCGCAGCCATGAAGGTTTACTAGACATACATATACATACATAACATTTACTAGAATCTTATAAAATTAGCATAACAGAACTAACTAAACTAACTAATCAATTATGCAATTAGAAACTTAATTTATATACAAGTGACAACTCAATGTGAAACTCCCGGATATAAACTTAACCTATTGCAATGTTGCAACTTGGATAGGACTTAGTTAGCTACGAGATTTATAAATTAGCGGCTGCATTCAACCAAAGTTGGATTCGTAGCATGTAAGTTACACTGGAAATGTGCCCTGTGTAAGATTAACTAACTTAGGTTAGGATATTTCTGTGTTAAGTTTCATCTTAAGTTTCTAGATGGTTGGTTGAAGAACTGGTCAAAAGAACTTTTGCCCGCCAATAGATATTTTTCGACTGAAGTAATTGCCTACGTAGATGATAAAAAACAATATTTTATTTTAATTCTGTTATCATTACCACTGCGCTGGAGTGGCTCTTAAGAGATGTTTTCAACATCTATCTTAATAATATTATAAATCTGAAAGTTTGAATGGATGTTTGTTCCTCACGGCAGAACGGCTCAACAGATTTGGATCAAATTTGGCGTAGTGACAGTGTACAGTTTGGAATAGTCTGGAAAATTTTATGGGTAAAACCGCAAAAAATAGCAAGTACCTACTTAATATACAAAAGCTGAAGTGATCTGTTTGAAAGTGCTTACCTTTGAAAACAGATTAGCTTTATAGCTTACTTCTTATGACGGCTTTATTTTCATCAAGAAATGCATCAAACAATCATCCTTTGGTCTACCAATAAGCCAAGGATATTTATATTCCATATTTTAATTTTAATATTAAAATACTAATATTAAATAGTTGGTTTTTAGTCATTAGCCAAATTTAAATGTTGTTTTCTTTGATACGACATAAATGTACCTGCATATTTATTTTTGTATCGCCCAGTACAAAAAATTAAGATATGGCGTCAAAAACTTAAAAAAAAAATAGTCTCTGTTGATGAACATATCTACTACGACGCAGAATTTCACTGATAAAGCTACGACGTAGTACTACAAGGTTATTTGTAGTAGCGCGTAGTCGTCTTTATTTAAATGATATTCATTCGTAATTTAAAGGGACCGTGCTTTGCTTAATGTGTTAGCGAATAAATTAATCTCATAAAAAAATACATAACTTGTTTTTGCAAAAATGGTTTCTATAAATGATACTTATTTCGTAAAAAAAATTTGGCTGGTGACTACAAATCAACCCTGTATGATACTACAGTTTACTCACACAACCGTCACTTTCAGCCCTGTATTTCCTTACATATGTTTTTTTTAACTTCCGATACACGTGACAGTAACTTTTGGAATTTGACTGTCGACGAACATATACGAGTATGATATGCAGCGAATAAAATATAACAACTTGTTTTATCGCCTCTGGGCTATTTGTGTGGCTTATCCTCGACGACGACTGCGGATGTTTTGTTGTAAAATCTTTATTGTAAAGTTAGTGATGTTACAATATAACTATCGACGATTTTTAGAAAAAAAATAATGTAGCACACTAAAAAAAAAATATGTGCTTGATTTATATTATAAAAAATATATATGTAGATTTAATTCCATGGAGTAATTAGAAAGACAAAAGTAATCAATATATATAAAACTGTTCCGTTACTGACTGAGTGACTGAGGTACTGAGGTACTGAGTGACTGAGTGAATGAGTGACTGAGTGACTGACAGACAACGTACAGCCGTAACTACTGGGCGTAGAGAGCTGAAATTTGGAACATAAATTCTTTAGGGGATGTAGGGGTGCACTAAGGAAGTAATTCCCGAAATTCCCACGGGAGCGGGAAATATAGGACTTTTTAGTTTGTATGAAAAATCTTCTTCCTTGAGTGCACCGATGTGAAACTTGGTGTAAAAGTTTTTCAATATGTGTCTGGTTGTGTTCTGAAAGGAATTCCCGAAATTCCCACGGGAACGGGAAATATATGATGTTTTAGTTTGTATGAAAAATTCCCATCCCTTGAGTGCACGGATGTGATACTTGATATAAAGGTTCCTCATTAAGTGTCTGTTTGTATTATGGAAGGAATTCCCGAAATTCCCACGGGAAGGGGTTGGAATTTTTAGTTTGTATGAAAAATCTTATTCCTTGAGTGTACGGATGTGATACTTGGCATGAAGGTTCTTCAAAGAGTGACTGGTTGTGCTACGAAAAAAATTCCCAAAATTCCCACGGGCACGGGAAATATATGATTTTTAGTTTTTATGAAAAAAAAAACTTATTCCTTGAGTGCATGGGTGTGATACTTAGTATAAAGGTTCTTCCAGTTGGTGTCTGGTTGTACTGTTTCTGAAATTTCCAAGAGAAGGGTAGTTAAACGCATACGAAGTTGCGGGATAAAGCTAGTTTTTTTATATAAATAATTTTATATAAAATTATAATAAATAATTTTCAAATAATTTTTGTTATATAAAATACTGCGGAAACCAAGGCACACAACTCAGCATGTGCTTTGTTGTGTATGGCAAAAAAGTGCTGATTTTCAGTTGTGTCCTAATATGTATTTGGTGACTGTCCTCAGATAAATTAAATAATAAGTATAAAAATTAATAGAGTAATTAATATAATATAATATAGAGATAAATCATATCATATAAGTAACATTGTACGTAAAACTATAATAAGTTGGGGACTGAAAACTGCTCGCGTCTGCAAGGCTTAGCCGATGCCTTGTACGTGGTCCCTAGGTGGCGCTAAACGGGCGGAAACATCTGGTGGTGCTGAGCGGTATCACTATACAAAACCATGTGCCAAGTGACTTAGTCGCGTTCCGGCATGAGTAATCGTGTTGCATCAGAGAAATGTTTTCAACTCGTAGGATAGTGACTCACCGGGTGACCCGTTTTAGAGGGTAGCGGGATCCAAGTAGCATGCCAGCCACATGCGAAAGGCCACCTCGCGAAAAATCCCGGGAAGCTCCATCGTGCCGGTTGGAGAGGACCCGATGGCGACCTCGGGGGGGTCGGGCGTCCCCGCAGTCTCCAGGCGAGTTCCCCGATGGTGCGTTGTTCCTTACAAATTGCTTGGTTCCATTTGCAGCGCTTCCTCAACTTCTATTCTCCTCCCTATTCACTCCACTACCAATTCACAATTGTTAACGCGGTAGTTAGTAAAGTTTTAAATATTTGGCTCTGGAAATTTACTATACCAGTGGATTTTTCGTGCTTGATATTTCAATTAAACTATCGTAGTTATCAAAACAGAAACACAATTATTTTCTGTTCCCACCGAATTTGAATGTGAATGCTAAAAAAATTAATAAGATGTGACAATCAGAAAGATAAAGAAGAAAGATGCCTTTTTTACTTTGTTACTAAAACCTTTATAAACAGATAATGTTTCGTAGTTTTTTATTTAACTTGAACTTCTCGTTCTTACTTTTTACTTTTGCTGCTTTTTGGAAGCAACAACTTAACAAAAATCATCCGATTGCTAAATATTAATTTCTTTTATCGTTTTATATAGGTATCGATAAATGAGAAGCACACCACTAGAGACGTAAACTCTTTACGTGGTCGTTTTATGCAACAGCTCTGACTTACGACGCGTTATATTAAAGACGGTACATACCATAACACATTATGGATTCTGGACAATTAGAGATTGAAAAATAATCTTCGTTATGTATTAAAAAACATAATTGTTTATGGCTGTAATATAATATGGTTTGAAAATGTACATTCGGAAATCCGACACGATCAATACAACCACGTAAGTTATCTTGCTAATTCCGCAAGTCCAAAACACTATAGTTCAATTTAATTCAATTTTTGGGTTGAGTGGCAACCAGCACACTATAGTTGAATTTGTTTTCAAATGATATTCGTGACAGTTGGTGATCGACAAGCTTAATGACGTTGCCGTAATGAAATTGTTCGATCTTTCATTCGATTGCTTTGACATATCGAATTGGTTGGTAAAAAAATGTATTCTGACTTACGATTATAAGATGGCCGCTAATATCCATCGTTTCAATGTCGATTTAGTAGTGTCAATTCCTATCAACTAAACGTCCCATTTCCTTGAATCTATCCATTTAAGACGAATATTTACTTAATTTCTTCAATAGCAATTAATTACATTTGATTAATAGATTAATTTATAATTTTAGAAATAAACAATTTTATTTATATACCTTGTTTTTATTTATTTACCAATTTTTATGTTATTTTTTGTAAGTAGTTTGCGTGTAAAGGAAAATGAGAACTGACATGGATATCATTTGAAAACAATGCAATATAATACTCGTATTTGCAAATATTTTTGATACTAGGAGGCTATGATGCACCAATCTCTCTTTCGCATAGAAGCAGGCACATTAACCAACACACATTGGAAACATTACAACTCGTAACAGATGCCGCATATTTAAATATAATTAAAAAGACAGGCAGTGATAGTAATAAACGTGACATCAAACGTGACATCAGATGGCTTTACAGCCTCTGGTGTTCTGCCTACCCCATAAGGGGTAAGGCGTGAAGTTATGTATGTATGATAGTAATAATGACTTCAGTAAACATGTATACCCCGGTTTTCAGTAATTTATGTGGTTATGCGTACATCCCATTCCAGGAATCCCGATCTCATCGATCCACCTAAATGAAACGTGTAATAATTTAGCAATAAGCAAAATTTCAGAATAATGTTTTTAAGGTTTTTGCATTTAAAATGCTAAATTATTCTTAAATAAATGAAAAATGTGATAAATAAAAATTACCCGACCAGGATTCGAACCTGGGACCTCTCGTTTGCCGGACGAGTGCTCTTCCAACTGAGCTATCGGGGCCTGGCGCTACGCCTCGAAATTACTTACCACATTTTTGTTTTTACATTATATTGCTAACGTAGCTCCATCTAATGGTATAAGCTTTGCAGCTAAGACCACCCGAGATCAATTTCTTTACAGAAATTGTGAATCCCAGTTAAAGTGAAGCCATGCAATGTTTTAATAATGTTTTTAAGTTTTTTGCATTTAAAATGCTAAATTATTCTTAAATAAATGAAAAATGTGATAAATAAAAATTACCCGACCAGGATTCGAACCTGGGACCTCTCGTTTGCCGGACGAGTGCTCTTCCAACTGAGCTATCGGGGCCTGGCGCTACGCCTCGAAATTACTTACCACATTTTTGTTTTTACATTATATTGCTAACGTAGCTCCATCTAATGGTATAAGCTTTGCAGCTAAGACCACCCGAGATCAATTTCTTTACAGAAATTGTGAATCCCAGTTAAAGTGAAGCATTGCAATGTTTTAATAATGTTTTTAAGTTTTTTGCATTTAAAATGCTAAATTATTCTTAAATAAATGAAAAATGTGATAAATAAAAATTTTTATTTATCACATTTTTATTTATCATATTTTTCATTTATTAGCTCAGGCCCCGATAGCTCAGTTGGAAGAGCACTCGTCCGGCAAACGAGAGGTCCCAGGTTCGAATCCTGGTCGGGTAATTTTTATTTATCACATTTTTCATTTATTTAAGAATAATTTAGCATTTTAAATGCAAAAAACTTAAAAACATTATTAAAACATTGCAATGCTTCACTTTAACTGGGATTCACAATTTCTGTAAAGAAATTGATCTCGGGTGGTCTTAGCTGCAAAGCTTATACCATTAGATGGAGCTACGTTAGCAATATAACGTAAAAACAAAAATGTGGTAAGTACTTTCGAGGCGTAGCGCCAGGCCCCGATAGCTCAGTTGGAAATTCAAAAATTCAAAATTCAAAATTCGTTTATTGCATCAAATATGGTACATTGGGTTGTTATAAAAGTTTGTATTGAGCGCATATCTCACTGTCATACAGCATGCAATTATCACTAAATCAAGTTAGTTAGGTACTTATTACATATTATAGAATTGTTAATTAATTTATGTCCTATTGATATTCTAATGTCAAAATTATACAATTTGATTATTATTACATGTCTTATAAACATTTTTACACATTAAAATAATATTACAATTAATAAAAGAAAGATAATTAAATATTTAGATTTATATCTATTTATAGTACATTTCAGATTTATAATTTCAACCTCATAAATTCGTCAACGGAATAGAAACATTTTTCTATCAGCCAGTTGCGTAATACAGATTTAAATTTGTTTACAGGCAGACATTTTATTTCCTTTGGTAATTTGTTATATAATTTAATGGACATTGTTGGACAGTTTCTACTACATATATCTGTTTTTACGTTTGGTAGACATAGCTTATCGGGAAACCTTGTGTTCTTTAATATGTCTTTTTTTGTTATATAAAACTGTGGATTTAATTTAACAAACAGGCAAATTTCAAATATATAAAGACTTGGAACCGTCAATAACCTCATATTTATAAATAAGGGCTTGCAAGTAGTCCACGATGACACATCTGCAATGGCTCTGATGCATTGTTTTTGTGATATAAAAACTTTATTTACTTTTGTTGAGTTACCCCATAGAAGGATACCATATCTCAGTATCGAGGCTACATATCCGTGATATGCTTTCAGAGCAGTTTCTTTGTTTGACATTTTAGCCAGTCGCCAAAGTGCGTAAATAAATTTATTTATTTTTGTGCAAATTTTGTCAATATGTGCGTGCCACGTGCAACATTCATCAAATACAATACCTAAGAAGGTGTAGATGTCAGTTTCAGTAACGGATAAGTTATTGTATGTCAGATTCAAATTATGTTTTTTACCTCCTTTATTAATAAATTGTATATATTTAGTTTTATCCAGATTAATATTTAAATTATTTTTATTTAGCCAATTAATGATGTCCAGTATAGTATTATTTATTATTATATTAAAGTTGTTAGTACAATTAGTGAAGTCAGGAATTAAAATTGTAATGTCGTCAGCATATAATGTCATATGAAAATTTGTAATAAGGGGCAAGTCATTTATGTATAAAAGGAAGAGAAGGGGTCCTAATAAACTACCTTGTGGCACTCCTACATTATTCTTACATGTTGAGGATGTGTACACTTTTTCATAGCCGGACGAGTCCGTTGATTTCATTTCTACATATTGTTGTCTACCATGCAAGTAGCTTCTAAACCAATTTAGTGAAATTCCTCGTATACCATAGCCTTCACATTTTTCCAGAAGTATATTATGTGAAACAAAGTCAAACGCTTTGCTCATGTCAAAAAATATTGTAACTGTTTTAACCCTATTATTGGTATGTTTAACAATTTCACTAACCAAATTAAAAGCAGCTAAAGATGTAGATTTTCCTTTTTGAAAACCAAACTGATTTGAGTGTAGTATATTAAATTTGTTCGTGAAGTTTGTAAGACGAATACACATACACTTTTCGAAAATTTTAGAAAATATGGTTATATGGGCTATTGGCCTATAATTCGAGGGATCGTCTTTTTCGCCTTTTTTGAAAATAGGTTTAATAACAGTCAATTTCAATTTATCCGGATAGATTCCCTGTTTTAATGATAAATTAATTATAAATGCTAGAACGGGTGAAATAAGCTTTCTACACTGTTTGATTATTTTTGTAGGTACACCGTCATGTCCCACAGAGGTTGTGTCATTTAGTGAAAATATTATGCTGGATACTTCGTTAGCATCTGTAGGGAATAAATACATACTAGCCTTATTTTTTGTAACTATAATATTGGAGTCAATTTTTTTATTAGTGTTAGTATTATTAATATTAAAAAAGTCATTAAATACATTACATATGTCTTCTGTTTTATAGTATGTCGAGTTATTGGTTTTCAGTTTTTTTACTTCATGATTGATAGATTGTGGCGTAATGTTGTTTTTTATTAATTTCCAAGAAGCTCGTGCTAAATTAGGTGCATTCTTCATATAGGCGATATTAAAGTTTTTGTTTGCTGTAATTATGCATTTCCTGAAAAGTTTATTGTAATGATTATATTTAGCTTTATCAGTATGATTTTTTGATTTATAGTATTTAAACCTGAGCTTTCTTTTGGTTTCAGATGATATTCTTAGGCCTTTTGTAATCCAACATATTTTATTGCGCTTTGACGTTTTTTTTAAAGTATATTCCGGAAAACATTGGTGGAATAAAAACATAAATGTATCATAAAAAGTATTAAAAGCTAAGTTCGTGTCCGTTTTGTTATAAACATCAAGCCAAGATAAAGAGGCTAAGTAATCGTAAAATTTTAATACATTTTCGTCACTGAAGTCACGCTTTTTTATATAAATAGTTTGGTTAGGCAGTTTTTTATCACTTATCGGTATATTAAGATATTGAGCTGTGTCGTGATCGGATAGTTGTAAGGGAAGAGTCCCACCAACCGCTTCCGGGCAATTGCTTATTATTTGATCAAGACAGGCATTGAGCCTAGTGGGCTGTTTTATATGAATAGTATAATTAAAGCTCTGAATAATTCTATTATATTCTTGTGTGATATCTGTATTCTTTAGAATATCTATATTAAAATCTCCTGTTATGATTATGTGACGTTTTCTTTTTTTACGTAAGATTTCAAAAAGTTTTTCTAATTTTCTAATAAACAGGACTGGATTACTCTTAGGAATACGATATATACAAATAATTATTATTTTATAATCTGGGATATCTATTCCACAAGCTTCAAAAACGTAGTCACATGTCAATTCGTTTAAAAAAGTCAGCTTATTATATTCTATGTCATCCTTACAATATATACATGTACCACCACGACTTATTTTTTGTCTGGAGTACCAGTTTGCTAATGTGAAACCGTTTATCTGCACAGTCGATTCATTTCCTAAGCGAATAAATGTTTCTGAGAAACACAAAATGTCGAAGTGAAAATTAGTTTCGCATAGCTTGGAAAGTTCGATTTCTATAGTTTCTTTTTTATGAAGTAAACCAGCTATATTTTGGTGGAAGACTGTAACTTTATCCATACTTTTATTAACGAAAAAATGTATCTATTACTTGAGGGCTAGAAGTTTTCGAAGTATTTTGTTGGTTTAATGATTTATTCAAAATAGCATTTTTCCGACGTATGGCCTCAAATAGGTAAGGTATGGTAACCTGTTTTGGAGTATTATTTTTTATTTTTTTTAAATTTACAACTTGCAAGTCCTTTACTTTTTTCATGAATGTTTGAATATAATTTTTTTCATAAAATAGGGTATCTATGGTGTAGTTAATTTTTTTACACAGATTAAATAAGTCAGTTGATCGTTTTCTGTCAAAATGATTATATACATAGGGACATTCAATAAAATATGAGTTTTTAAATTGTTTACAAACACGGTTAATTTCTTTGTTAAGCATAGATTCGTTAAGGTAGACGTTATTTAAAATATTTATAACTAAGACTGTATTATTTTTCAGGGAGTTTAAACTAAAGTAGAGTTCCGAAATTAATGTTAAGGGATTTTTGTCATTTTCACCGACGCAAATAATAATTACGTCGGACGGCTGTACATTCGCGTTAATATTCTTCAGTATTTCAGCCGTAGGTGCATCTGGTTTTGTTATCGACGAAATCTGGTAATCCTCGTATTTGGAGCGTAGCCTGGACCGTAGCAGACTTACAGCTAGGCCTGCGCATTGTTGTGATCCATAAATTTTTATATTTTTTCCATTATTTCGGGTTATTGAGCTTTCAGTCTGTTTGATTTTGTTTTCATATGTACTACAATTAGTTTTATTAACAACTTTAGGTGATGAGGTTATTTCCTTGAAAGAATCGTTATTTATTTTATTATGCATTCTATTTGCTCTTGTCTATTTGCTCTTGCTTTGGAAGAGCACTCGTCCGGCAAACGAGAGGTCCCAGGTTCGAATCCTGGTCGGGTAATTTTTATTTATCACATTTTTCATTTATTTAAGAATAATTTAGCATTTTAAATGCAAAAAACTTAAAAACATTATTAAAACATTGCAATGCTTCACTTTAACTGGGATTCACAATTTCTGTAAAGAAATTGATCTCGGGTGGCCTTAGCTGCAAAGCTTATACCATTAGATGGAGCTACGTTAGCAATATAACGTAAAAACAAAAATGTGGTAAGTAATTTCGAGGCGTAGCGCCAGGCCCCGATAGCTCAGTTGGAAGAGCACTCGTCCGGCAAACGAGAGGTCCCAGGTTCGAATCCTGGTCGGGTAATTTTTATTTATCACATTTTTCATTTATTTAAAAATTTCAGAAGTTTATTTATCCCTATACGTGTCTAAACTAACCATGAAACGTTTGTTATAAGTATTGCACAATGGATGTACATACCATGGGTAAACTTAAACTATATTTTGTATACTTGAAATATGTCAAAATATTAACAAATTGAACTGAATCTACCACCACGTTGGAAAGTCGATCTATTAAGAAGAAGTGGCAAGAAACAGAGAATCCCATCTTCTTGCATTCGGATCTTATATCTAGTACCAATACATCGTACCAATACATCGTACCAATACATCTACATGACATTGGTTTTATTTTAAAATATTCCATGGAAGTGAGGCATATTAACTTGATTTTCATTTTTTGTATTAAATATAATGATTGAATAATATGGATGATGTTTACTGTAACAAAACAGAATTCGTTTAAGCTGATTGTTGCATCACAAATATATGTAATATCATAAGAAATTAATTAAAGACTGTGAACCATTATTTCTTTATTAGTAGCTAGCTATTTATGTCTAGTTAAAACGTAGTTTATCTTCAGGAAAGGTTATAAAACAGCAGTAATATAGTTAATAATTTGACCAAGAAATGGATGGGTATACGTATACAGTTGGATTTTCAGCACCGGAGAGGACAGTTGGTCTTCAGCGCCAGGAAGGAAATTTTGTTTTGAGCTTTGTATAGGCTACATAATTTTATCTCGTCGTCATTTATTTAATTAGATTTCAATATTGTTTGGGTTTAGACGTTTTAACAGCAAGAGGGTTCCGAGCTACAGAATTGGTGAGTAAGTAACGTCATATATTTTAATATGTTTTCTAATATTTATTTGTTTGTTTCAGATGGATTAGTAAAGGTTTAGCATTCAGTTCAAATTGAACATGCGAACCACAGTAAATGTAAATGTCGTAACAGAATGAGTTTAGCATTTTGTTGTTGCTTTGAATTAGGGATTGGCATAGTCCGGGGCCTTAGGAATGGAAACTAACTGTGACAACGAAGTTCCTATTAAAACTCATCCGTTTGAGTTCCCCAAGATGTGGCTCTTTAGGGGCATGGGTACTCTGATTAGTGACCCTCGGGTTATTGTGAGTAGCTACTCGTGAGATCTACCACACGCAGTGGAGTAATATACATTTGCGGGGTCTAGATAGTGATTCTCTCCAATGTAATTTGCTTCCCGTGGTCCCTTTTTATCTATATATGTATTTATTCACACAACATAAGTAGGGAATCCTGTGGCCCCTCTTATCTCCCAACCCTCTCGGTTGCTGTGGGGGCCTAACGCCAAATCAACGGCACAACACCGGGTGATAGTGTTAGGTTTCTTTTAGAGGTAACCCGAACCTCGCATCGTATAGTTTAAATTCAGCTTAGTACTAGGAACTTAACATTGTACTAAGTTAAGTTACATCACACATAACACGTTTAATAGTAAATGTGAGACAAGATCTTTAGTTTTGCAAACATTGAGCTTATACTTAGGGATTTAGGGAAATATGTGTAGGGTAGGGTGTAGGTTCGTCATTGTCTACTTAAATACGACATTTAAATAATCTATAGAACTAATAAAGGTAGTTTACCTCATGTTAAATCTCATCTAGTGAAAAGGATTCTAGCTGAGTGTTCATAATATTAAACTATAATCAAAGTTTTGATTTATTATTATTTAGTTCGTACGTAAAATGAGTACAAGAATTATCAAGTATATCTTGATAATTCTTGTAGCAATTGAATGGGTCATACTGGGACGAATGCTCCTTCTCAACCCCTGTCTTGGTCGCTCGAAATCAGACATGTTGATCGACAGAGTCACTGACTGTTCATTTTGTTATCCTATATTGATAACCTGAGTCATAATTTATCAAAACTTATTGGAAAATATATCCATAAAGAATGACAAGTTTCTAATTGATTAAGCTAGAAAACTTGAAGCTACGGATATTAATGAATATATCTGTTGATCTAATTTGACCTTAAACTATCATTATTGGCTAATAATTTCTTCCATGCTGGACTGGGAGCGAAAGAAAAACGTAGAATGTACTAGCTGCTTCTCATCCCGGGCATACTGTAAAAGTCAGTTAAGGGACAGAGGTTTTATTGGCGGTTTTGTGGGCGATAGGCTGACCCCCTGTCACTGCAATAGCCTCTCTCCATCATTATAATACCTCTTTTGTCAAACGTGACATCAGATGGTCTTATAACCTCTAGTGTTCAGCCTACTCCATAAGGAATACAGGCGTGAAGTTATGTATGTAATTATTTAGTTCAATGCTATGAAAATAAATCAAAGTAATTTACTTTGTAGGATTTGTTTCTATACAATTTGAATAGAGAAATAATCTTTCTATAATTTATACCTACTTGATAAGTAGAGTTTAATCTAACAGAAGTCTATTAAGACTGATTATTTATATGAGTACAAAATGGTTCAAGTTTAATGAAATTAGCTGGTCAGACCCCATCCAAGCAAGGATTGATTTGGAGATGCTTTTATAAAGTCGTAAGACAAGAAAGCCTTAAAACTCTTAGCAATCTATTTACAAATTATGATATCATTATCCAAATGAATCAGTGTTGTATCAGACCTCCCGGTAGGGGATTAGGTAGGAAAACTGTTAACTAGATAGGAAAACTATTACTTATTTTATAAAATTAGGTATATATTTTAAATCAATAAGCGGATTAACTCAGAAATTTAATAAATCTCAGTGAAATTAGGTAGATTCTTAAGAATAAAGTAGTATTCATATTTTAGTGGAATATATAACTTGTTAATAGGAAATACTTATACCATTTCAATTCACGTTAAAAGTTCTAGAGTTATTTTCGGTTCATTACAGAGGATCCTTGAAGCTACTAGACGATTACGATCACGATCACAAATCAATGGCCAATATTATTAAGATTAAGTTTTAAAGTTTAATTAGTTAGTTTAATAAAGACCATGATCCGTTTGTGGAGATATATGCAATTTTAGGGAAGTTGTAGAAATAGAGAGAGAAGTTATAAGAGACTGCAATAGCTATAATAAGATATAAGAAGGGAAATTGTTACATTACCAGATTCTATGGCGAGTGTTTTTAATGTTTTTATTCTAACTCGAGGTTTCGATATAACAGACCATACTTTACTTACAAAACTTAAATACGTGTTTAAATGTGAAAAAGTATTTCATACTGGTAAAACAAAATCAGTGTATTTACTTTATAAGTTGACTTTTTTTTTATAAAACACATAAGTTTAAAACATCTGGTCTTAAATTTTAAAATGGTGTTTTTTCATTCTTAATTACTTGATGAAACAGTATTAATGTATCATTTATTGTACAGTCATAAAAATCTTGACACAAAAGCAATATAAAAATATAGAAATAGACGGCCTTATAACTAGAAAGCGATCTCTACTAGGCAACCGTAAAAGTAGGTGTTTATACAGGGTGTCCCAGAAACGACACGTTTCCGTAACACTAGAGGTAGATGGACTTAAGGTCTATCAGATAACTATAGAACTTATACTAAACCCGTTTTGATGTTATCTAATAGGTATGACCATCTACCTCCAGTGTCACGGAAACGTATATTTTCGTATATTTTTACCCAACTAAGGCAAAGCAAAAAGGAGGGTTATGATTTTGACCTGTATGTTTGTTTGTATGGATGTTCATCTGTTCCCTCAAAACTCGTAACTAGTAATCATAATTGGACAAATAAGGTGTCGTTGGAAGCCTCTTCATTTTCCACTAGTTATGGGCTACATAAGATTACGTTAAATTGACTACAGCGCCCTCTTAGAACTAAAATAAAGTCGCTTAAAATAAAGAACTAAAATTTTTTTTTTCTTTACGGTTTCATGTGGGGTATCCAATAAAAGAACTTCGTTAGCACATTTCAATATGTAAACACTATTATTACTCCAAAATATGTAAAAAAAAAGTTTAGAAACTAAAACCCGACTACTAGAAACACGCTCTAAAAATTGATTGAATCAGGCGTTACTTTGCAGAAATCCATGACAACTACTATAAAAAAGTTACCTTGCTAATTCCGCGACTTGTACTTGCACTAGTGATGCAGGATTTTCGTGCGTTGGTTCACCGCCCTTCCTCAAGCCAGAAGCAGGAAATGCAATGAACACACACTTGGAATACTGTAACCCACACCACTAGCTATCGCCGACACGTGTTTCGCTTCAACCAGAAGCATCTTCAGGGTGCAACGACCACCACCGAAGCTAGTGGTGTGGGTTACAGTATTCCAGGTGTGTGTTCATTGCATGTCTTGCTTCTTGCTTGAGTGAGGGAGGGCGGTGAACCTACGCATGAAAATCCTGCATCACTAGTGCAAGTACAAGTCGCGGAATTAGCAAGGTAACTTTTTTATAGTAGACGCTCTAAAAAGTCTATAGACTATTTTCTTGTTTCGTACTTTTTAGATCATGTTTTTAGTAGCCGGGTTTTACTTTTTAAACTTAATTTTTTTACTTTAAGTTCAATACACCAAAGTGAACGACGCATTTTAGTTTGTTTTGTAGCCAGATCATTAAATACATATTATTTAAAACCCATTTCTATACTTCGAATGCAGGCTCTAAGCAGACATAAAATTTTCGCTAATCGGAAAACCTGTTTTGAATTTTAAATCCTATCCAGGCCGGTAGTAAAGTGAGTCTGTGAAGTTGTTTAAGTAATAATGTACCTATCAAGTTTGTGAGCTAAAGTTTGATGTGCGATGTAACGATGTATATCAAGCTGTAAGGCTAGGCGGCCGATGCAGTGCATGTGTGTTTTATTTAGTTTGTTCAACTTATAAGCTCTTTTGAACGGCGTAAAGTTTTTCTACAAATCCATCTCTGAAACAGTAATTCGTAACAATGTTGTTTGTACTATCTCACCAACCGAATCATGATAATAGATACGAAGCAGATTATAAACGATTTTAACCAAGCGGTTAAGTATGCAATTTTCTTTATTAACGGTTAATTAACCGCATTATATGCTTGTTACGGTTAAATACCGCCTTTAGATGTCGCTTACGATTAGTGAAAAAAAGTCGGTTGAAATTCTCTATCTCAAAAACTACTAAACCGATTTTGATAAAACTTAGCAGTATACCCAAATTTAAACAATACCTTATACAAGAAAAAAGAATTACCTTAATCGGACTAATAGTTCCGGAGATATGAGAACCCAAACATAAAAACATACATACACTTTTGAAATTTGGCACATTTGTTCAGACGTTGACATAGACTAACATATACGACTGGACAATTCTGGAAATATTACATACATACAGGTGGAATTGATAACCTCCTTTTTTTGAAGTCGGTTAATAAGAAAAGAAAGAAAAACTTTATCCTTTTTCGTTACCGCAGTCGGATATTAAACAGTTAATAACTGCATTTTATCGGTAGCTTACCATAAATTTGGTTAATTAACGGTAGCTAACGGGTTTTTTAAAACTATAATCATGACCCATTTTGCTTATAATTCGTTTGAAACTGTCAAACTCGTAAGGTCTATCGCTTTTAATGCACTTATGACTTTTGAGATCCTGTACGAATTATGTACTCATTAAATGTCAGTGTCGAATGTAATGATAACAAGTTCGTCACCAAGTAAACCTATCTTCAAGCGAATTTCGACCTACTAGCGTTTAGACGATTTGCCAAAATGAGCTTGTTGTGGGTCGTGATTCAGTTCGTTCGATGATACATCATCATCACAATTCCTCGTTATCTCCCTGTAATATACAAAAAGGTTTAGGCGAGACAAACGTGCTATCTATTAGCATTATTTAGATTAAATAACTGTAAATAAATATTTCTGACACTCACACAACATTATCTAGCCCAAATTAATGGTGTTATGGATACTAGTTAACTGATATACTTAAGAAATATATTAACATACATATGGAATAAATACATATTTTTTTATTAGAAAATAAACTTAATAAACAATAAACGTAAAAAACGTCCATGACTTGACGACTAATATCTGTGTCACCGCCGGGATTCGAACCCAGGACCTCTGGCATAGAAGGCAATGTACGTTACCCCTACACCAGCCGGTCGTCAAATGTTTTTGTATATAACTGACTAATAAATTAAAAGAAAAATAAACTGCGAAACAAACAGCCTCCTTACCTTACCTTAACTACATCCGGTGTTGTCCATCCTTTTCTCCCATGGGGCTTAGTTTCCACCTGTTTAGAAACAAGGTCTAAGCTGTGGTCACCGTGCAGGCATCAACAATATTGTTAGAGCGCGTTCAGACCTCCCACGTGCCTCATCACTCGCTCTGTAATTTGTTGCACATAATTTGAGTCCTATTTTACACACCACTATATCTCAAATTGCAATGTTCGAAGATTACTCGTCCTTTTTCCGCCCTGCCTGCCCTATCGATGTATATTAAATATAAATTGTAAATATAATATGTATTATCGAATCATGGCTGAACATCATTTATTATTTGTACCATCTGTTTTGTGACCAGTGATTATGAATGAATAAAAGATGGGTAAGGTGCGTGTCTTGCGCTAAGCGGGCACGTGTAGTTGGAACGCAGCCTTAGTCGTTGTGTAACTACGGCCAAATATTAATAAATAGATAACTTGTTTAGCAAACCAGCAGCTTTGGTCAGTGTTACCGTCGTAACTCTTGAATCCCTGCAGAATTAATTGATAAATTATGGACCGTGACCGTCCTCAAGATTTGAGAAATATATGAACATATAAATTGCAAATAAACGTAATACGTTTTATTATAAAATAACCAGGGTGACTGAAGACAAATTTTAGATATTGATGGAGAGCACTCCGTACTCGATGCTGGTCATTATAATTTAATAAAAGTAGGTACTTAATTTTTCACAAGAATTTCCTATAAAAAAAAGTTTTGTTACTATTTCCTGTACATGCGCCTGAGTCAGTCGCGGCTCGCGGCACGTGACCGGCACGCGGATCTTTGCCAACGCTTGTATAACCATGCGTTGCGTAATCAATTCTTTAACTGTCGGTCAAGTTTACTAAGTAAACAGATTTTTTCAGACAGTAACTTCTTGTAAACTAACTTCTAATAAATATTTGCACGCTGATTAACAGTAAAAAATGAAAAACTATAAGCATTACTAAGAACTACTTGTATATTACATATTTTTTCGCAAATAAATTTATTTGAATTTGAATTTTAATAGTTAATAATTTTTTTATTAAATTTTTATAACATCCATACGACCATCCATCCAAACTTTTACTTTTGCAATATAACTAAGATTTCGAGACCAAGTATTTTCAGCATTTAGGGCATATAATTCAAGAAAAACAAAGCCTATCTTATTGTGTTTTTACGTACAGGATAGAAATACAGGATATTTATCCTGCAGAAATGCTGTTGAGGCCATTTTAGAATTAAACTTTCAATTTTATCACTGTAATAGGATATTAATATGAAAAAGCCTATTTTTAGAATTTAAAAACATATACCAAGTTAAAACGAAACGAAATGGGCCGGAATAACAGACTACTTTTATTAAAATAAAAGTTGCTATTGCGTACAACAATACGGTGCGTTCTAACCACAGGCGCCCGCCCAGCGCCTGATCCGTATTAAACACGCGTCTAACATAAAAAAAAAACCAGACAATCACACCAACTACATGGCGTGAAAGTAAGCAAAGCTTGTGTAATGAGATACCATGTAGCAAACTAGGGGGGAACCTAGAATTAAAATACATATATAGATAAACGCCCAGACCCGGAACATTTATTTTTCTTCCGAGAACCGAAACCGCAACCTCTGGCGTCTGAGGTTTACCCATCGCCAAAGTGGTCGTCAAATGCAACTAGACATGCGTCTAATATACCTATGAAATGTGTTGTATAATGAGACCCTTAACCTAATAAACTTAGGTGAACTGTCAGGTCTAAATAAAATTTTGATAAATCTGAACTGCTTTCAAAGTAAAATATAATTTAAGTCTTATTCATAACACATCAATAGAATGCAAATTATTAGTGCTGAATGAGCGCGGGTCGGGCGCGTGGTGGACGCGTGGCAGGCGAGCGGCGGGCGCTTGTGGTTGCGTGTATACCGAACGCGCTCTTAACAAATAAAGAACTTATTAATCATGAGATCGAATTACGATTTAGTGAAACATTTAAAAAAAACATAAATCATAAATAATACAATGCCTACGTACCTCCCACGGACGTGGATTACATAAAATGATAGGTACTACTTATGTAACAATATTCATTATACGAGTATAACAATACAAAGTGGTGCTGTTTTTTGATAACTTAACTCATCTTATTGTAAGTGATAATATGGTCAAAGATGAATTACTCGGGATTGGGGATTATGTGTTAACATAAAAAATATTGTTAACACATAACATATATTCGCCAGAGCGATTAATTCTTTTGTTATCTTTTTTTACTGTCCTTTCAAATGTCTTTTTAAAGCTGTGTTTATTTAATAATAAGTAAAATTCAACTTTCAACTTTTAAACAATAACCTTAATTTAATTCAGAACTTAATTCTACCAACATACATTCAATTTAAACAAAACGAAAACGTCTTAAATCAAATTTAACCGAGTCCAAAGTACGCAGACGTATTCAAAAGGAATGTTAATGAGTAATTATCGAAGGTTTTCGGTATAACCTTCAGGCAGTTTCAGCAAGCAACAAACTTTTCAAGGAAAAGTACAGGTCTATCGCAAAGTTAACCGAATAATAAAAAGAATATGTTATCTGTTCCCACAGTTCTACTAAGAACATCAAGACTCTATATTAAATCAGTTTATGCCAATTTAAACTCTACATGACGGCACTCAGAGTCTATAATATGAGTCATCAAACTAATAAAACACGTCGCCACAGACTATTATAGGTCGAATTACGGAAATTAGAAGAATAAATTATTTATATCTCTGCTCGGTTGAATATGCTTTAAGCTACGCTCTATGTAACTTACAACAGGGTGCAGTGCATATAGCCTTTGGATTTCAGTTGGGGCATAGCTAGCTCCGGCTTCAGTCTTTAGTCGTTCGCTACGCTTTGTTCAGAGCAGACGTGCCGACGGCTCTGCCGAAATCTCCGATCTCTCAAATATCGTGTTTTTTCCGCGCGGCTCAACGAACTGACGGTAAGCTCATTTATTTTAAAATTCATACGCATTCATTGAATATTCAAATGCTACGTATTTTTTCGTTTTTATGAAGGAAGTTTTTGAGTTAATCCGGCGAAATGTTGGGGTGAGGGGGTTATTAAAAAAGTTTTAGTTTTAGCGGTCATTTGGATGGGGTCTTGGGGGCATTTTAAACTATCCAGGGAGGCTTTGGGGGCTGGATTTGCATTCGTTTCGACAAGTTGGTGACTCAGCTGTTGTTTGAGATGCGGTTTTGTTTACTTAACTTTAATAAAGATCTTTAAAACTCTTTTGATTAGCAATACTTAGTTGGCTCTATAGTTTATCTCTGGTTTTCTTTCAAGTTTAATACTGTTGGTGATTTTGTTTGGTCTTGAACTTAAGAATGTAATTAATAAAATATGAGTTTCGTTTAACAATCGTATTCGATTTAGTAATAACTTGAAGTTATAGGTATTTTAAAATTGAATCAGTAAAATTTTCAATTAAATCTAATTTTGGTCCAGCGCTTAGTATAGGGTCTTTCAATAAGGACGGGTCGATTTCAAAATGGAATAAAACAGGCTGTTTAGTGGAAATTAAAGATTTTTTTTCTGTTATTTAAAAGATCCATTCATGCAACTTTGTTTTAAATATGACATCATTCAACTGTCCGCCGCGTCTTCGAATGGTGGAACAAATCTGGGAGGTTCAATTTACAACAGAGAGACAACAATTGACAGGCAGATCCATTTTAATCCATTTTTAAGCCTAAATTGAACCATATAGATATGATATTTTCTTGTGGGGGTTTTGAAGTCTCCAATGACCAATTGAAATTACCAATAAGCTGCAGTAAACTGCTACCCTGAAAGTCACTATAACCTAGGCCATCACTCAGTTTCAGTAGAATTAATGCAGCGGCGTCATTGAAAATTGTACTTCCCGGATCCGTGCAAAACTACGGCGGACATTTGAATTATGTTATATTAAAAATAAAATGGCATGAATGGGCCTTTCAAATAAAAGAATGATTTCGTTAATATCTCGCATATAGCCTGTTTTATTCCATCGACCGTCCTTATTGAAAGACCCTTTAGTTAAAATTATATAAAAAACCTGCGATTTCTTCCTAAAAGACGTGCCGAATACCAATTTGGAGATTACGGGAATCCTTATTACCTTATTCGCAAATGGATATTCTAAAATTTCATCTTAAAGCGTGGGCTTGCGACCTGAACATTTTTTAACGAATGGTTCCTTTTTTCTATTGAATAAAACTTATGATAGCAAGAAAGTTTAGAATCAATTTATATTATTTGTTACAATTATTCGCAAAAATTAATTATGTTTGGGCTGGCTTTGTATGAAGACTTCTAAATGGATGTGACTTACGACTTTATCTAAATATACTTATCTGATCTATTCTTGATTAAAAATAGAATCAAATTAGTAAAATTCAATTTTTCATTGTAATTAATTAAACAATTAACCTGAATAGTTAAGCTAATAAGCTTAGTTCGCTACCATCGTTTATTAAAATGTTAGAATAAATTTCAAAAGAATGAGATCGTCTTAAACGATTTGTTTATACTATCAATTAGTAACAGAAAGTAAGTACCAGAACTCAAAGTCGGTTCTCCATTGATTACAAATTATATTTTTTCAGACCTACTCATAAAAGTCATATTGTTTGTTTTAATTTAATATTTTCACAAAGAAAAACTCTTATCATGAGTAATGAAATCCGAACTCACCCGATGAAATAGTCGAGGTGAAGAGCCAGTTCTTATCTGAACCCGTGTCCTCTTATCATCGACTTTATCTTCACCTGCCTACCATCAGGTTCAATCAGGTAAAATAAGTCTCAAGAGAGGATGCAGCTACACTTTTTAGAACGATTCGAAACCCCGTAATGTACATGTTGTGTCTATTCACAACAATTGAACATATAACCAACCACTGTGTAAAGATAGAAACATGATTTATGAAAAGTGGCTCGATAAAAAGAGTCACTTACTTACTATTTCAAACGGATATTGCCACGAAATGCCATTATGGATTCATGGAAAAGTTACATAACTACATAAAGCGCACTTCTTTTCACCGATTGTTAAAGAAAAAACTTTTAAATAGTTTTAGTTTTACCTAAACGTATTTGCGACTGCTCACGTCAGCGAAGTTTGCTAATGTTAGGATAAAGTTCAAAAGCATGACATCGTCTCAAACGATTTGTTTATACTATCAATTAGTAACAGAAAGTAAGTACCAGAACTCAAAGTCGGGTTTCTCCATTGATTACAAATTATATTTTTTCAGACCTACTCATAAAAGTCATATTGTTGGTTTTAATTTAATATTTTCACAAAGAAAAACTCTTATCATGAGTAATGAAATTCGAACTCACCCGATGAAATGGTCGAGGTGAAGAGCCAGAGAGTATGATGCGTTTGAATACCTTCACAGCGCGCCACAAAAGAGCCATAACCTTTTGAAGAGATTTCTCAACAGAACAAGAATGTATTCTAGAATAGATTAATTAATTCAAAAATATTTAATTTTTACCATCGGCATACATTGCCTTCTATGCCAGAGGTCCTGGTTTCGTATCCCGGCGGCGGCGGATATTTGTGTGATAAATACAGATAGCAGTCGTCAAGTCATGGATGCTTATATGTTTATTTATGTTTATTATACTAAAAAATATGTATTTATTCAATATGTATGTTTATATATTTCTTAAGTATATCAGTTATCTAGTATCCATAACAAAATTTCTATAAGGAACTTAATTTGGGCTCGATAATGTTGTGTGAGTGTCAGAAAAAATTATTATTATTTAAATTAAAAATCCTCAACCTAGATAACCTCACAAAAATTATTTTATTATTTACACAAAGTAAATAATTTCAATTAAAAAGAAAAAAATCTATTTAGATCAATGAACTACTTCGTCAAACCGTTTCTTTAGACCCACCAAACACTCCTAACAATACAAAATTCCGTGGGTCAAAAATGCAGTGACAATGGGTCGAAGACTCATCTTACTAAGCATTATAAATGATAAGATGACTGAGTACCAATTTAACAACATCCTCATTTTGAACACTCGGGTAATAACATTCATATCTAGATAATTCGCAAGTACAAAGAGCAGAAATAGTTGCTGCGAATGATCATTTCAAAATTTAATGAGGGAAATAATATTTTGTAAAAATATTAATAAATGTATAAATAATAAAAATACTTATTATAGTTGAATTCTTTTCAAGTGGTTTTTGTGACAGTCCAAAATTGACAATCTTTGTGACGTTGCCGTAATGAAATGGTTCGATCTTCCATTCGATGGCTTTGACGTATCGAATCAGTTGGTGAAAAAAATGTATACAAACTTCCGATTACAAGATCGCCGCTCATATTCATCGATTCAATGTCGATTCAGTAGTGGCAATCACTATCAACTGAACGTTCCGTTTCATTGAATCTGTCTATTTAAGATGAATATTTTTATGACATTTACTTAATTTATTTACAGTTAATAATAACAATTACACTTTATTCATAGTTCAATTTATAATTTTAAAATAAACAATTTTATTGACATACTTTTTATTTTCTTAACGTGCCAATTTATATTTTGAACTGAAAATGAGAGAACTGTCACGAAAATCATTCGAAAACAATTCAACTATAATTATTGATATGTAACATTTAATAAGTTTTTCCTGTTCGTTGTTAAATAAAACACTTTTTACCGGTATTTATCCCGTATATTACACTAGCTGTTGCGCGCGGTTTTACCCGCGCAATTTCGGATCCCGCGGGAATATCAGGATAAAAAGTAGCCTATGTGCTATTCCAGACTGTAAACTATCACCAACCCAAATTCCATTCAAATCTGTGGAGCCGTATAACTTTTACATTTCAGAAGCTCTAGACCTTGCTTCCATGCTGGACTGGGAGCGAAAGAAAAACATAGAATGTGCCAGCTGCTTCTCTTGCCGGGCATGCTGTAAAAGTCAGTTAAGGGACAAAGGTTTTAAAGGCGTTTTTGTGGGCGATAGGCTGACCCCTTGTCACTACAATAGTCTCTCTCCATCTTTATAATACCTCCAAATTTGTCAAACGTGACATCAGATGGTCTTGTAACCTCTGGTGTTCTGCCTACCCCATAAGGGATACAGGCGTGAAGTTATGTATGTGTGTAAGCTCAAGACCTTTTTCATAGAGTTCTACACATTTTTACTATTTCATGACCTAAACATTAATATAGAACTCCAATGTCTTTAACTAGTACTTAATGTTTTTACTAGTAATGTAGTAAATTCGCACTTAGCTTTTACGTAAACTATTCCAGTAAGTATGTGTTTTATACAGGGTGACTGGTGGGTCACTTTTGAAATTCGAGAACGTTATAATTTTAGATACATCTTCATGAAAAAATATTATAAAAAATTAATTTTATTTATTTACTGAGTAAACTCAATCGAAAGTTGGTTACACAAGCGTTGGCAGCGATCCGCGTGCCAGGTTACGTGCCGCGATTGAAAAGGCGTATTTAAAGTAAATAGTAACAATACTTTTATCATTCACAGGGAATTCTGCTGAAAAATTCAGTACCTACTTTTATAACTTAATTATGACCAGAATCGATTATAGAGTGCTCTTCTTCAATATCTAAAATTTGTCACCAGTCATCCCGTTTAAAAGTTGTTACAATATTAAACAATACAATATACAATATTGATGAAATTTGGTATAGTGATGGTGAACATCCTGGAATAGTACATAGGCTTTTATCCCGATATTAGTGGTAAAACCACGCGAAACAGCTAGTATTACAGTATTTCCGAAGAAATCACTGCTCTAAGAGGGACTACAGAAAGGGACTACCGAAGAAAGAACTACATCCGATTGTTGTCCAATCCGAATCTGAGAAAATAGGAATCTAGAAATTTCGTATGGAGTGACGGATGCCGGATGGAGTACGTAACAGCCCGTTCACACATGGTACGTTATACTGGATACATTTTACTGGATACCTTTTTTGTATACTGAATACTGTGCCATATGTGAAGTCGCTCATACAACTCCATGCGCCATCGATTAAAAAAAGCGTATCCGGTAAAACGTATCCAGTAAAACGGACCATGTGTGAACGGGGGGTAAGCTACCATAGCAATCTCCGGACCGTCATTTCTCGGATTCGGATCGGATAAGAATCGGTTGTAGTGCGTAAACCGCTCTAATGAAACATTAAAGTAGTTTCGGCGTCTAGGATTATTTATTTACAATATTTTGCATACCAAATAAATAAATAAATATTTCTGACACTCACACAACATTATCTAGCCCAAATTAAGTTTCTTAAAGAACTTGTGTTATGGATACTAGTTAACTGATATACTTACTTAAGAAATATATAAACATACATATTGATTAAATACATATTTTTTATTAGAATAAACTTAAATAAACATATAAACATCCATGACTTGACGACTAATATCTGTGTTTATCACACAAATATCCGCCGCCGCCGGGATTCGAACCCAGGACCTCTGGCATAGAAGGCAATGTATGTTACCGCTACACCAGTCGGTCGTCGAAATTATATGAAAGTTGTTCAAACTTGAAACATTTTTATTAAGCATCATTCGTGTAAATTAAGTTTTTGTGTAGGTAATTAATAAAATTCACATTATTTACTTTTAAGAAATACAAAAAAAAAGGAAAACCAAATCTTTCTCGATCTCAATTCAAAAAGCCGAATATAGCCTTTAAAATCGGAGCACGTCAATGTGAAGACTCCACTCATAGAACAAAAGGTAACAAGAAAGTCAATAGCGTTTTTAAGAACGCCTTAGTCAACAACAGAAATTCGCGCCTCAATTATATCTTGACTATTGATCGCTAAAGGTCTAATATTTTTTTCCGAAAAAGACGTAATTGAAAGATGTAATTTTGTGTTAGTCATTATAGAATAGATATGTGAAATTATGGCGTAGAGGCACATTAAAATTACTGAGTAGCAAGTATTTATACAGGGTCCGCTTATAATAGTCAATTATATTTTAATAGCAGATTAGGAATGATGAGTGGGTCTGAATTAAGAAAAAAAAAAATTTTTTTTATATCTTTCATAAATTAAAATTTCGAAATTCTTCTCAGTCAGTAAAATTTAAGATTAATCTACATTTTATGACTACAAACAATTAGATGGAAACGTTTTTATTACTTGCTGTGTAGTCATAATTTACCGATCAAACTTAAATTTTGATCACTTATGGCGGGTTTCAATATTCAACTGACTGCTATGCGTAACCGGTACAGGTACAAAACTGGTAGGAAAAAAGTAGCGTTTCACAATATCTATTAGCTACGGGCTGTAAATTCTCAAATTTGGCATGGACCCTCCTTGCGTGACGTTCTTCCAAGAAAATAGGTGATATGTGATTTATAGAATATCACGCATTCGCAAATTATTTGTATGATATTTGAACTAAAGAAATATATAAACTTATTCAATTTATGTTTGCTATGTTTTAGTATTCGATAAATATATTATAGAATGTTTTTAGAGCTTTTTATTAATAATTGCGTTTAACTGCTTACGTAAAACGAAACGCCAATCCTTCGACTAATTTTGCCATTGGTTGAATCACATTTTTATGACTTCAAAGTAAATATTTAAAATAAAAATTATGTCATTCAATAATATTCGTCCTTTTTTTCAAAAACAGTTATAGATAAGTAAGAAAGAGAAAACTGGATTATTGATATGTTGACAGATATTTGATAGGATATTTCGTTAAATGAATAAATTTTTACGTCGTTGGCTAGATAAAATGATCTATTCTTTAATTGGTCATACGTAATGAAAATATAACTCTTATTGGCTGCAGCAGACTGCCATGCTACCTTTACCTCATTGGTTTAAATTAATAACTTGTTACGTCGTCGTTGGCTAGATATAATGACTTATTTTGTAAATGGTCAAATGTAACCTAGCAACCCATTACAGTCCAACAGTTCGTAAGCAGTGGTTTAGATGTCAAGATTTTGAATATAGAAAGGCATTTTGGTAGTGATTTCTATTGTTCGTAGGCAAAACGAACAGTTTTCATAATATTGAAACCCGCCATTAGAAGAATTTTAATTTATGAAAAATATTTATTAGGTATAATAAATATATTTAATTATTTAATTTCCTAATTATGACCCACTCATCAGTCTTAATCTGCTATTAAAATATTATTGACTATTATATGGCGACCCTATATAATGCACAAGTTATTGGGTTAGACTATATTAGGCCTAAGTGGATATTGTGCGGAATTCGACACTCTCTAATTTAAAGTCTCTTTTATGTCAAATTAAAGGAAACTCAAAATTTCAACAATGTTTTATGTGTAGGTACGGCGAGGTACATGGGCACGACATTGTAGGCCATAAACTAAAGATCTGTAATATTATATAGGATATATTTTTTATAACTGTTTATGATTAAACTGTAAGCTGTTGTAAAAAATTAAGCTGTAAAATAAATTATCATCATTTTTTGACATAGCCTCTCCTAGAAATAATCTTGTAATTCCATTCGTTTTTGCGTTCCGGGGTGCTTCTTATTCGTTTGCTGTCTTGAGTTTTACAGTTTTTGATTCAGTTATTGAGTGAGCGTAAGAGCAAACAAACAATCAACAGAAGGAAATAAATAACCTACAAAAAAACAAACTGTCAATTTGACAAATAAAGTAACATTTCTTTTAATGGTAGGCATTGTCTTGGCATGGATAACAGACTTTGTGTCCAAAGCCACGAGTAAGATTTTTTTCCTCAGTTTAAAGTTCAGCTAAGAACTAAACTGTTAAAACAGTTTTCTTTAGGGGAATCAAGGGTATCATAAACCGCTGAGTGTACCTCGGTACCTCAAATGGGCCAACGGAGATCCTTTAGAAACTTTCAAATCACAATTTTTTTAGCCAGTTGTTAAAAACATTGAGTTAAAATCAACCCCAACTGTAGCTGTATTTGACGTGACAGATGAGAAAAAGTGTCGTATTTGACCCAGTTTTTTGTTATAAATAAAGCTATCAAACCGATCTAAAGAACATACAAAACAAAGCTTCAATTTCGGATCAAGCCGTATGTCATTAACTGCACCAGTTTCAATCTACCAGGGCAACATAGCTCAACAAAAGACACACGCAAGCGAGTGGAACAACATTTCGCTAGGCCTCGTCGTGTTTGTTCATTATCGGCGTTAGGACGGTCGAGACATATTTTGACAACCTCCTTTGTACAGTTTTGGGTTAGTTAATCAAAGCCAGTTTGTTAAGCCAACAAGCTTCAAAAAATGTATTCACTTTTAATATTGTAAAATTTTGCCTATGGAATTTTATCTTGATTTAATCCAACTTAGGTGAAGGTAAATGCCGGTTAAATATTTAAGAACATACGTAACGTAAGTACCTTTCGTATGTTCCGGCAAAACTTCTGACGTTAGGAGTTGGATGGAAATAGGACTAAAATTAAATAGCATTTATTGTTATCACATATTAAATGGTAAAGTAATACGATCGTTACCGACAATGTTCGGAGAGCGACGGTTCGCTGAATGTTGAATATTGAATATCGATTTACAATTACAAATTAGGATATGGACAAATAATAAGGTAATTGTTGTGTCGCCAGAAGGCACACACTTTCCCTGCTTTAAAAACATACAAGGTATCGAAATTCTGTTTAAGAAATAAAAATATAAAAATAAGATGGCGAACTCGGGGGGGTTCGGGCGTCCCCGCAGTCTCAAAGCGAGTTTCCCAAAGGTGCGTTACCCCTATCGAGTTGCTTGGTTCCATTTGCAGCACTTCACTCAACTTCTGTTCTCCTCCCTATTCACTCCACTCCAAAATTAATGAAAGGTCCAAAGAAGAGTAAGGTAACACAGCGGTTGCACTTCCTCTCGTTTAAAGTGCACTTCTGTAACATCCGAGGAGTGCACTCCAATCTCAATGATGTCCACCACCAGCTCGAGACCGAGAGACCCCACCTACTCTTCCTAACGGAAACGCAGATCTGTGATCCGTCAGACTCGGCATACCTCTGTTACCCAGGTTACATCCTGGAGTCCAAATTCCACCCGCACGCCGGAGTGTGCATGTATGCCAGTGACAAGATCTGTTGTCAGCGTCTCCGTTACTTAGAAGTGCCGGACCTTTCAGTTATGTGGGTTCACATAGATACCGGCCTAGACCAAATGGTATACGCTGGTATTTATCGGTCACACAGCGGAGATCGGGAGACAACAAGGCTTATGGACTATCTCAGCAGTACAGCGGACAAGGTTCAGCAACGTTTCCCACAGCGCAGTTGGTGTTCCTGGGGGATTTTAACGCACACCACGGACAGTGGTTATACCCGTTTCAGGACACTGACCATGCTGGTAGAGAGGCTTTTAAGTTTTCGCTCCTCATGGCTTCTCTCAGCTTGTTGACGAGCCTACGCGCATCCCAGACGTTGCTGGCCACACTGCTTACTGCCTGGACCTTCTGCTGACAACCGATCCCGACAGATATTCGGTATCCGTCACTGCACCTTTAGAGACATCCGATCACTGTCTGGTGAAATCTGTATCGCAGTACTCGCCACCTGACACCCGACCAAGTGGTTCTAGGCGAGTATGGCGTTACAAGTCGGCAGATTGGGATGAAATGCGACATTTCTTCGCATCTTATCCGTGGCGGCAAGCTTGTTTTACATCAACCGATCCATCGTGCTGCGCTGATGCAGTCTCAAGTGTGATAGGTCAAGCAATGGAGTTCTTCATTCCCTACGCTGATCTATCCCTTGAAACCAAAGCTCGCCCATGGTTTAGTGCTGAATGCTCTTCCGCTGAAAAGCGTAAGCGAGAAGCGTACAAAGTCTGGGCAACCGCTCGCAGAAGCAAAGCCGATGACTCGCATGAACACAAGAAGAGGTACAATGCTGCCGCCAAGTCCTGCAAGAAGGTGATCAAAAGAGCTCGTTTCGCCCACATAGGCTGTATTGGAGACAGAATAGCGTCATACCCCTCGGGAAGCAAAGCTTTCTGGTCCCTCGCCAAGTCGGTCGAAACGAACTTTTGTCGCCCATCGCTGCCGCCACTGCGGAAACCTGACGGTTCTCTGGCCCACACCGCTAAGGAAAAGGCGGATTTATTTTCCAGTATCTTTGCGGAAAATTCTCGTCTAGATAGCCAAGGAAAAATCCCACCCCAATTACCTCAGTTCGGTCCTACAATGGGTACCGTTCATATTCGCCAAAAGGAGGTTCTTAAATGCTTGCTGCACCTAGACGAGAATAAGGCTAGCGGTCCAGATGGTATTCCTGCAGTGGTGTTGAAACGCTGCGCAACTGAGTTGTCTCCCGTTTTGACGCGTCTCTATAGACTTTCTTTGGAATCTGGTAAAGTCCCAAAATCCTGGAAACTGGCTAACGTACAACCAGTACCGAAGAAGGGAAGCCGTGCTGATCCTGTCAACTATCGACCAATCTCAATCACTTCCATACTTTGCAAAGTCATGGAACGTGTATTGAACAATCGACTCCTGGCATACCTCGAGACCAACGAGCTCCTAAGCGATAGCCAATATGGTTTCTGCAGTGGACGCTCGACCGGCGATCTTCTCGTGTATGCCACACACTTATGGAGTGAGGCCTTGGAGGGTCATGGTGAAGCTGTTTCCTTAGACATATCCAAGGCCTTTGACAGGGTCTGGCATGATGGTCTCTTAAGCAAGCTTCCAGCATATGGCATACCGACCGGGCTCTGCGACTGGATATCTGATTTTCTGAGGGAACGGTCGATTCGAGTAGTCTTAGACGGCTACTCCTCTGACCTAATGGCGATTAATGCCGGGGTACCTCAGGGATCTGTTCTCTCTGCAACTTTATTCTTGCTGCACATTAATGACCTCCTAACACCAGGCATTATTGGATATGCTGATGACAGCACTGTTGTTGAGAGATATATATCCAATGCGCGAACGAGCGCCCATGAAATCCAGGTTTTGAGAAAGTCTATGATTGAGCGCGTTGATTCGACCTTGCGGAATGTGTCCGATTGGGGCGAATCTAACCTGGTCAAATTCAACGCCTCCAAAACACAAGCGTGTCTATTCTCCGCAAAAAAGAGCACCTTTACTTTTACGCCCACTTTCCAGAATGTATCTGTTCCCATCACCGACCAACTAGGGCTTTTGAGCGTCACTATAACGTCCAAATTAAACTTCGGACAACAAATTCAGTCTATGGCAAAAACGGCTTCAAAAAAATTGGGTATCACCTCGAAGGTCCGGCGGTACTTCAGCCCTGAACGGCTGCTCAACTTATACACAGCCCAAGTGAGGTCGTGCATGGAGTACTGAAGTCACCTTTGGGATGGTTCTGCCAAATACCAGCTCGAAGCGCTAGACTCTGTTGACCAAAGAGCCCGTAAAATCATAAACAACAACAAACTTACAAATAAAAAATTGCAGACGCTGGAGCATCGTCGTACGGTTGCTTGTTTGACAGTATTTTATCGGCTACATTTTGGTGAGTG
Source organism: Stenoptilia bipunctidactyla (assembly GCA_944452665.1). Classification (NCBI taxonomy): domain Eukaryota; kingdom Metazoa; phylum Arthropoda; class Insecta; order Lepidoptera; family Pterophoridae; genus Stenoptilia; species Stenoptilia bipunctidactyla. Next base: position 508,281 of record OX101737.1, on the reverse strand, counting down.
TGCGAGTGCTCTTTTTGACCAAATTGAACCCACCCCTTTTTACCACCGGACTACCAGACGCAGACAGAACTTCCATCCCTATATAGTGGATTTACCAAGAAGTCGAACAAAACACTTCGATGGTTCCTTTTTGTTACGGATTGCCAAGGAGTGGAACAATCTGCCTGCGTCTGTTTTTCCTGACCACTACAGTCCTGGAACTTTTAAGTGTCGAGTGAATAGGTTTCTCGTGGATGGACGTGTAACACCATAGTCTTCATGCGCACTTTCCATCAGGTGGCATGGAAGACAAACGTCCTATCCTTACAATATATAAAAAAAAAAAAAAAAGTCTATTGGTGGTGGAACCACTTCAGAGTCCAGTGTGAAATGTTCCAAAACCTGTGACTGGTGGGTCACTTTTGAAATTCGAGGACTAGTTTGAGATCATACACGATGAGAAAAAATAAAATAAAAAATATATACAAAATAAAAATAATACAATCGATACATAGCGGGTGGTGGGGTTCGTGTGGCGGGAAGAATGCCGTGTGCGTGTTGACTGAGGCGACGCGTCGGGAAATGTGTAGTAATGTCTCTTTTCAACACACTTGCTCGTAAAGTGAGCGTTATTCTATTGAGTTTAGAACTATAAACTGGGCTATAAGTCACGCGTGCATTAATATATTATACCCTAGTGCATAATATAATGAATCCTACAAAGTTGAATTGTAACTTTGTGCAAATAACATGCTAGAAAACAGAGCATATGTTATTGGTCCGGGTTATACACTAAATATTTTCAGAAACAACAAAGAGGTTTTATACCACTTCAAATCCATATACATTTTTAAATGTTTGCGCCTTATATTAGTAAAATAAATCTGTATATTAAACAAATTATTCACAATTTACAATCATTTGTCATAAAATATTAAAATATTTGCATTTACCACTCCAAATTAAACATTTTCACTTAAAATAGGCTGTATATGCTATACAGACATTGACACATTTGACGGAAAAAAAAACCTACGCGCATGCGCGAGGTTCGGCGCCATTTTTCAATCACAATTCACAGCTTTGTTATCAAGTGTGTTTGTTATTTTATGATCACGTATGTCTGTCTTTTACTAACAAGTGTGTTGAAAAACGTCGTATGTAACTCGTGAGCGTTGCTAATTACAGTCGAGGCTGTGATTTGAGCCCGAGCCGCAGGCGAGAACTTCGCTCACTTGTTACATAATATACTATTATTTATTTATAAGGGATTCTGGTGAAAAATAAAGAACGTACTTTTATCACATTATTTTGATCAGAATCGAGTACAGAGTGCTCTTTGTGAATATCGAAAATTTGTCACCAGTCACCCTGTATAAGTGACGAGTTATAAATACATCTCAAAAATATAAAACCTGCAACTTCTAGGTTTAAATAAAACACTTTTTAACACAGTCTCTCGTGACCACGGGGTCTGCAAAGACACCAAAACGTCGAGTTAAAATTTAAAATGTAGGTAATAATTGTACGCGGTAAATCCGGTTAAAAAGGTGTTTTATTGAATAGTATGAAGCGCAAAAACTTAAGACAATATTTTGGGTGTAATCCTCAAATTAGCGTCATAAAAAATTGTCAAATGCGACTGTTGCGTGCCTAGTAATAGCCGGGTAAAACTGTTCTAGCTACGCTTGAGCATTGAACCGTAACATACATCTTGAAAATGCCATTTTGAACAGGAAATAATTGAATTGACTTGTTGTATATGAATATGTATCTGTATTGGCTTCATATTGCTTGCAAAAGATTTGGTTATAATTTTTAAAGGCTGTATACAAAAGAAACATAAAATGTGTTAATATAATTATTGTGCAAAATAAAGCGTCATCATTGCGTAGCGGTTTCCTAGGTATATCCCTTTATATACAGGGTGACTGGTGGGTCACTTTTGAAATTCAAGGATGTGATGGTTTGAGATCATACATGAAGAGAAAAAATATGATAAAAAATAAATATTAATTATTTACTGAGTAATCGAAAGTTAAAGAATTGATTACGCAACGCCACGTGCCGCGATTAACTCAGTACAAAGTAAGTAGTAAAATAGTACTATTTATTTATAGGGAATTTTAGTGAAACATTAAGTACCTACTTTTATTACATAATTATGATCAGAATCGAGTACAGAGTGCTCTCCTTCAGTATCTAAAATTTGTCACCAGTCACCCTGTAGTAGGACAAATAACGTTTGGCTCGGGCGGTCGTTACATGGATGGGTGACCGCTATATTATGTAAGGAAAACTTCTATGGTCTGCGGGTTTATAAACCGTCGATCTCAGGTTTACTTATATACATCGGCTTATATGCATTAGCTAAAAAATCTATAATTCACACCAAATTATTAGTCCAAATTGAGTTTCTTAAATAACTTGTGCACTTAGAGCTTAAAGCAGCGTGTGCTGTGGAGACCACACAAATATGCTAACTGGAGGTAACTTAGAAAAGTTATTTTACCAAATTAACCAAACGTTCCAATTTTAAGTATTGGAACATAGTCTTTATTATAAAATCTTTACTATTCAATGTTTGATTTACTGATTGATTGATGACCTAAATTCAAAATTGTAATAAAAATTAAATATACGTATATGGATGTAATGTACGAATACTAACTGGTGTTCAATGATGCGATCGATTCGGAGTAATGTAACTTAGGTAAGTGTATAATTTACTATTGGTTTTAATGTTGTCTTGCGAGTTTATTTTATGATTTATTAAAATGTTAATGGTTATTAGTATAACAACTTAATGGTAATACCCTCACAGTCCTATATCACTTAAGAAGGACTAGCATCTAAGATACAGGCTATGCCTAGTTTAGTTGTTAGCACACTTAGTTTGCAATGTATACCTACCTACCTATTTTTTAACTGATTATAACCTATTGTAAAGTGTTCTATGTATGTGTATATGTGTTATTGAAATAAATAAATTATTATTATATTATATTATTAAACTAGAAATCAAACCCAGTAAATACTCGACTAATGCTGAGTGCCCACAAGCTACGTTAGATCTGGTATAGCCTTTTACATTTGACTAATTGAAATAGGCTGTATTTCAATCAGTGCTTGTTGTAAAGAGCTGAACAAAAGTTTTTGAAAGCATTTATTTCTCTAGACCTGAACCCAAAATCCTTTCAAGTTCCATTTAATATTTATCTCTTAAAAGCCCTTTTTAATCAATTAATATCCATCGGTTAAATTGAAATTACAAGGAATATAAATATTTCTGTTTGTATTGAAGAAACTAAAATATAAAAATCTTTATTCATTAAATAGATACATAATTCAGGATTAACAAGTACTTATTTCATCAAATGACTCAGCTGAAACTGCAGTTTTCTGCCCATTTTTTTACCTTAACAAAGCTTGAATTATTATACCTCATTCATTTGTATTTAGAGAAGTTTGATGTTAAAGGCAATGCTTGGTTTTTAACCGACTTAAAAAGAAAGAGCTTCTCAATTGGACTGTATATTTCTTGAATATTTATTTACGTCAGCAAAGTCCAAGATAGTAGAACAATAAATTTTAAAAATATCCTTGATAGTCCCTTTAAAATTTCAAAAACAGCACATGCCATATCTTTATCAAAACTTACTTATAAGCTTACCTAAAGATTTTCCGAGTGTGATATTAAGTACCTCTATAAAATTTTATTGTCTCGTTGGATTCCGCTGCCAGCTCCTTGATGTTTTTCCTTACTTTTCACTTTGTTGGGGGAGACAGCATGGGGGCAGACAATTTTATTATAAGTTTTATTTTCAGGATCTCTGGAGCGGTAAAAGCGACTTCTCATCAATGTGGTAATACTTGTGGGCTTCTATATGTATATTTATTATATCGTTGTTATACCTATGTTGATTTATTATATTGAGACTGAACGTGCTCACTATCGATGTCATAGTTTATTTAATTAAGAATGAATCATACGTTTTGAAACTATGGTTAGCGTATTAAATTTATTTTAGTTGCTTCGGTGTTTCGGTACTTTGGTAGCCGGTATGATCACGATGATACTGATTATAATGTTAATTTTCCAAAAATACAACGATAAATAAAACTCTCCAAACAATCACAGCAACTACACGGCCTCAAAGTAAGCGAAGCCTGTGTAATCAGATACCATGCAGCGAACTAGGGGGAACCTAAAATAAATAAATAAATAGATAAACGCCCAGACCCGGAATATTTTTTTTTGTTCCATGCGGGAATCTAACCCGCGATTTCACGATATGCGAAGTAGCATCGTTATTAATGAAGGTTATTGATTAAGGTTTAGTCTAAATTTCCTCTAATTTAAAGCTGATTGATAAAATAAAAATATACCGCCATATTCTTCATTCCTTGTAGGTACTTTCATCTTCGATCAATTGCCAATTAACATCAAATGAGGGATCAGTTACATTAAGAAATAAACCATAATATTATTTTTGAAACAACAAAAACGCAAGATATTTTGAATTCATATCATCGGTATATTTCAATTTTGGACCAACCGCAAACCATATTATCTGGTTATTTTGTAATTGCCGTAGTAAAATTATATTTTACCGCATAGTAAATTAGTACTATTATTGAAATGACATTTGCATTTACATTTATGTATGCGATTGTGTATGCTATTGTTCGTAAAATTAACATACAATGAGGTTGTCTGGTAGAGATCGCTCTAAAGCGATAAGGCCGCTTTTGTACCTTTAGTCCCATGTTGTTTGTTTCCCATTTTTGTTATTAAATACATTACATCTGAAATATACACAATACCAACTGATACTAAGATCCTTTATGTCTAGCAACTTAAGCTCATAGCTAGGTATATGTATTGCATGAATACATTTTTGTATTTGTGATGGAATCATTACCGTAATGAATAATGTAAAAAATAGAAGAAAATAAAATGTATGATGTAGATAAAAATCACGACCACTTTTGGCGATGGGGTAACACTGTCTGCCTCAAACGCCAGTGGTCGCGGGTTTGATGCCCGCACGGAACAAAAAAAATGTTCCGGGTGTGGGCGTTTATCTATATAAGTATTTATATTCTAGGCTCCCCTCTAGTTCGCTACATGGTATCCCATCTCACAAGTTCTGCTTAGTTTGCGGCCATGTAGTTGGTGTGATTGTCTGGGGAATTTTTACATATGTTAAATAAAATAAGTTTTTTTTATGAACAATGCTGACATTGTTGGCGATTGAAAAATCCATCGTGTACTTTGTAGCACGTGATTGAGCTCTGGATCCATCTGATAGTTAAGCTGCAAACTGGACGGCAGAGACAGAGACAACGAAAGCGGCAGCGGCGATTTCTGCGACACGATAGAAAATAATGAGTTTGTATGAAACCGCGACGAATTGCTCGAGCGCCCGCCATCATCCAGCTTGCAGCCTTAGAGGCATTATTTATTAAGTTAATTTGATACAGCAAATTTTGAAATAAACCCTGGAAATACTCCATTACTCACATCAGAGTGAAGCGAAATATTAGAGTCTAATAAACGATGTATGTAACTAACTGTGTTAGTTATGTAACTGGGCACTGTCCGTGTAACTAACAATAAATAAATAAATTCCTTTTAATTTGTGTATTGCTTGCATAAAATTAGTAGTACCGTCATTGTACCTACATCATACATACTGGACTTTGTTGACCAAAGCAAATCGTAAACTCATAAACAACATAGAGCTTACAACCAAAAAATTGCCGACCCCAAAGCAATGTCGGAAAGTTGCTTGTTTAACGGTGTACTACAGATTCATTTTGGAGAGTGCGCGAGTGCTCTGTTTGACCAAATTAAACCCACACCCTTTTACCATCAGATGCAGACAGAACTTCCATCCGTATGTGGTGGATATTCCAAAAAGTCAAACTAAGCGCTTTGACAGTTCCTTTTAGACATGGGTATGGTGTGGAATGAACTGCCTACGTCTATTTTCCCTGACTAGTGTAGTCCTGATACTTTAAAGCGTCGAGTGAATAGGTTTCTCGTGGATGGACGTGTACCTCCTAAGTCTACATGTTCACTCCTTACTTCATGCTTACTATAGTCAGACGTAAGACTAAGTCAAATGTCTCATCTTCAATTTATAGAAAAAAAATCATAGCCCTGAGAGCTCATCTGCTAATGAAAAGCTTGAAAATGTCAAACAAATCAGAAGTAAGGTCAGAAACAAGTTTTATTATAGAGCCTCAGGCCGAGTTCCCACTTTGTGATGACGACATATAGTCGTGTAGTTTTAATTGTCGTGGTTTAAATTCGAAATTCCAGGCCGTGATATTTTGAGATTTTATTTACCTTACATTAAGAGAAAAAATGTAATAAAAAATTAATATTAATTATTTACTGAGTAAACTTAACCGAAAATTATAAAGTTCATTACGCAACGCATGGTTAAATAAGCCTAATGCATAGATACTGTGCGGTTGATGGTGTGCGTGTGGCGGGAACACTGCTGTGTGCGTTATGTATGAGGCATCGCGTCGATAAAAGTGTAGTAAGGTCTCTTTATTTATTCATAGAGATTTCTGGTGAAAAATTATAAACCTACTTTTATTACATAACTATGATCAGAATCGAGTTCAGAGTGCTCTCCTTCAGTATCTAAAATTTGTCACTGGTCACCCTTTATATTTAAATGGAGCTGTTCACATATAGAACGACATGATTGATTTTGTACGACTATTGTGTACGACTAAACATTTTTGCAGTAAAGACAGATTGCCACAATGGTAAAATGATAAAAAATCTTCATGACTAAATAGTGACAGCAAATTATGTCAATAGAAAATTCGACAACAAGCAGTCGATATTATGGAAAAATATAGATTAACCTACGATAAATTAACCATTACGACATAGTGTGAACGAGCCCTTAGGAGTATAAGCTTTGTAGCTTTTAATACCACGCCGTGATATAAAACAGACGGAAAAACAGCCCAAAATTTTAGCATCGGGTATTCGTAATGTCGGCAAAACCTCCTATAAAAGGATTTGGAATTGAGTTCATCTATGGTGGCAGCCGTCAGGATGCCGCTCGCTGCGCAGCCTTTACCGATTGGCTGTCGCTCCGATCATGATCAAGGGCCCACACCAAGGCCGATCAATAAAGGGGGATGTTTAGTGCGTATACTCAGGCGTTCTGAGGAGTCTCGTGGCCGCTCTTGCGGTCCCCGCACTGTCTGTGTGCTCTATACCTGTTAGCCACTGGGGTTAGCAGATTATAGAATTCCCTTTCGTCCGTAACAGGATTCATCCTCCTCCTACTAGAGCTGGCTTTAGAGGGTGCCAAGCTTTTCCTTGGCATAAAAACAAAAAAAAAGTTTGAAGCCTCTGTTACAGTGAACTCAAATGAAAGGTATTTCTAATTTGATTTCATTGTGTTTACATTTCACCTCTTCACTTGACTTTTTGGTATCTTCACAGACACCGTGATCACTACGGTGACAGGTTTCATGTTTATTTATTTATTTATTCATTTATTTATTTATTGTTAGTTATACGGACAGTGCCCAGTTACATAACTAACACAGTTAGTTTTACACAACAGAAAAATAAGAAAACAAGAATAAAGAAAAATTAGTACAAAGGTGTCACACGTAAAACATTTAAAGCGGGCCCGCTTTCACAAAAATACAGACATTTAGACTGAATAGTCCCCAAATTATCTGCGAATACGTCGCAGTCAGGCTGTTGACACAATAGTGCATTGAGACCTGCGTGCATCTGACAGATAGGCGAGTGATCATACGCGACAGTTTGACCAGTGGGGGTTGCAAATAGGCGGCGCGGACGACAGGCACGGCGACGAACATAGTGGTCCGGTACGTGCAGTCGTAGTAATTGCTCCTGCAGCTCTTGGCATTTGTTAACAGATACTAAATGTTAACAGATACTAAAGTTTTCTACGTCACCTCTATCTGTTTCTCAGTCTATAGTGTTTTTCAAAAAAGAGGAGTCGTGTGATGTTTCAAGTTTGACAGTTTTAGAGCCTATTATGTTCTTTCCCTCCTTTAATCTGTTCCGTTTCATCCATTGCATAATTTAAAAAATTAAATTATTTTTTATCGGATTCAGATAAAATGTAATCAGTAGACACAGATTTTGTTAAATATTTCAATAAGTAGTCTTTTTTTTAATTACATCGCGACAAATAAAAAATGACATTTTAAAACTCCTTTACAAAAATGTTATGCGTAAATCGGAAAATTTCAATGTGTCACCTGACTCCTCGCATTTGAAAAACACTGTAGGAGAGTTGCGTTCAGGATTAGAACAAGTGACGACGGTGACTTAAGTGTTAGGTCTCGCACTCACAGTTTGTTACATATTGAGGAAGGCTTTCAACTTCCATATTTCTTTTCTTTATGGCCACGTCGAGTAAACCTTTCTTTCAAGTAAATAAAGGGAACGGCTAAGCAGTGAGGTGGGACTGTACGCGCCACTGTAATAACGGTAATCCTTATACTTATAACAAAACAAAAGTAGTTCATGTTAAGTTATTTACATCTTAAATTTCACATGTTAGATATGTTTAACTTTATACATATATATCACAGGAATATTTAGAAACCTATATAACGTAGATAATGTTAGTTTACAATGTAACTGGGCGCATCATTATAATGTCACTATTCACTTTATAATACCATGGCTTTTGTAATATCCCTGCGATATATTAATTAACAAAGTGGCCACTTTGCCACGACAAAGTAAATACATTATTAGTTCTTTTCCAATACATAAAATCAGCACCATAATAGAAAGAATATCAAAGATAAAACAAAATACTCGTATAAGATAGTTATTCACAATCTACTGAAAAAACAATCATCTAGCAATTTCTAAACAAGTACTGTACTCAGAAAATCCACCAAAACCGCCAGAAGGCAGATTCTTAGTACTAGGAGAGTATAAATGAGGAGAAAATTCGATAATATTCCGACACGTAGGTATGTATTCTGGCCGCTTATTGTCTCGGTGCGACGTTCCCCAACGCCTCCTTCTATTTACTTACTATTTTCACAGGGTTTTCATATCGCTTTTATTTTGCGGCGGTCTTTGTTCGAATATAGAACATGATATTGTTATGACGTTTGTGATATTTTGCTCTGATTGGCTCTGCAATTACTTTTTGTAAGTTTTCTATAGGGCTTGCCATATTGTATTGATAAAATATCTTTCTGATATTATTGTGTTCAGGTTTCATGAAACATTATTTATACAGACTTTGTTGAAGGGTCTTAATCAATTGGATCTTAATGGATTAGCAATATAAATCAATAGAATCTGCCTTGACCAGTGTTAAAAAAAGCAGGACAAAATCCGGTATTTTTTTAAATTGTGTTGTTTTTTTCCATGTTCTATTCAAAAGTTTCAAAGAATAAAAAAACTGTTTCGTCAAAAATAATTGTTTGCTTTGTTAAACTATGTTAACATATTATGTTCCAAACGTTACAACTTGTCAATAAACGAGCAAAATTCGAAAAAAAAAAACATTTTTTTCTACATTTTTTTCCATCTGAATATTCCTTGTTTCTTTTAATGTCAAATCGGAAAAAAAAAACAAAATGAGACATCTTTTTATGTTCCGTGAAAAAAAAAATTGCTCTTTCGGAATTTTCAACGCTAGCCTTCACACCAAGAAATGTTCTCACATAAAATTCTCTAGGAAATCTAGATGTTTTAATTCTCAATACAAAATACATGACACTTTTTTGGAAGAAGTCATCTGTATTAACGACTTGTGCGTTTTAATAGATACTAAATAAACATTTGTGTCACATTGGTCATATTGTTGTCTCCATAATTGCCAGAGCCTCAAAAGCTCTCGGACTTATTATAAGAAACGCCAAGGTATTGAAAAATCCCTCTAGCAAGATAATAATCTATAACAGAGGTTTTCCTGACCTTCCAGACCTCCTGTCACTGCAATAGTCTGTCTCCATCATTATAATGCCTCCAAATTCGTCAAACGTTACATCAACTGATTTTATAGTCTGGTGTTCTACCCACCCCATGGGGATACAGGCGTGAAGTTATGTATATTTTAATGGAACAAAAAATAGTATTTTAAGTTTGACATGTATGTTCTTTTATGACATTTAACAGCCCTTTCACACATGATACGTTTTACTGGACACCTTTTTTGTATCGTAAATATGTATACTGAATACTGTGCCATATGTGAAGTCGCTTATACAACTCCATGCACCATCGATGAAAAAAATACATATCCGGTAAAACGTATCCAGTAAAACGGATCATGTGTGAACGGGCTGTTAGTCTCAATAAACCGATTTCAGTGTGGCCATTTTAAATCAAAAGTATTGTCTGTTAAGATGTCTCTTAAGTTAATTTGGCGTTGATTGGACAGTTTGAGATATTCAGTGATATACTGGCTAACATTCAAATCTTAACAAGATCAAAATCTGAAAATACAATACCTAAACTCCGATCTCTAAAAGCCTTTATAAGTACATCTTGAATAGGTAACGATTATGAATACCCTCCTTCCTCTGAGGAGGACTTTTCTCCCCCTCTCTATACTTCAAAGTACCAGGACCTCACACATCGTAGGAGCACTTACCGCGCATACGGAAACAGGAGTAGATACCCCTGATATTTATGCGATCCGTATGCTTTTCCACACATAGAACAGGACAATAATGCATAAAAAGATAAAAGACGGCACTGAAAGGGTTATGGAGCTTTTAGAGTATCACGTGCAGGGGAGAAACAGTTTTTTTTAATAATGGATTTGGAGTTTATTAATGTATTTTATATTATTTTATTTTGAAAAGTAATGTTCTTCTTAAATAAAATATTGACCGCGTATTGACTCGACGTTCGAGCTAAAAAATATAAGTACGAGTTTAATGAATCGTGAAAAATAAAGACAATTATCAAACAAATATTAGAATATATAATTAATTGAAATATATGATTTTCATATTGACTTTTCTTATGTATCTTTGAAGTATAATAATAATAAGTTAAGTGACCGGAGCTGCTCTCGCCGTTGCTATTAGTTGTTGGCCCTGTTAATTCCTAAAAATAGAATAAAGAAAAGGTAAACTTGTTGAAATGAGTTGAAAAAAAGTTCCATCTTGACATATATTCTTAAACTAAACGTTACGCCTTTAAAATAATGTATAACAACTCGTTTTATTAACAATCTAGTCATCTCAGGCCTCATAAGTCATTCAACTCCTTAATTATCATCATGCGAAAGTATTAGGGCACATAGCTCGCAGAACAGATGGCCGGTGGGGCAGAAAAGTTCTCGAGTGGCGGCCACGTACTGGGAGACGCAGCGTAGGCAGGCCCCCCGCACGATGGACCGACGACCTGGTCAAAGTCGCCGGTAAACGCTGGATGAGGGCGGCGCGGGACCGAGCATAGTTGAAGACCTTGGGGGAGGCCTATGTCCAGCAGTGGACGTCTACAGGCTGTGGATGATGGATGATGACGATGAAAGTATTTTCCAATCGAGCTTTAAAATTACTAAGGAACTCATCAAAACACATCACTTATTTAAACATACAGAACCCACTCAGATATCGCATCTCCGTGTTTCGGTCACGGCACAGCAACGTTACAGAAGCATTTTTCGAGCTCGGATTAAATCTGGCCTGAATGACGATTCATATTTTGGTATAAAGCGCAACGAGTATCTGCTACGAAGTTGAAAACTGGTACATTGCAATTTGAAAAGTTTTTAAAAAGTTGCTCAATATTCATGCGAATACTCAACTTGTGCTATAATTACGATGTTTCCATTTAAATAGTGAAGTGAGGTTTTATTCATACTCAAAAAAGTGTGCGAAAGTGGAATATTTTGTCATTTAAAAGGAGTTTTGCATTTTATAATGGTCGTTGACGCTTACTGTTTTATTTCGCAGACTCAGAGGTTCCCAAACTCAAGGACTTTATGATGATAGATTAACTAACACATCAATATTATCCCAGTAACCTCTGAATAGAATCCATAATAACCACAGCTAAATCATAGCGATGGATAAAAATACAATTTTGCCGTCTCTAAAACGCCGAAAAACCTTTGGACATAATTCCAGACCTACTGCCTAAAGTACTTAATGAATTATCCTACGGCTCATTAAAAAAAATGTTAAAATATTATGTACTTGAAGAAAAAAATAAGAAACAGTCTTAAATAAAAATCTCAAACTGTACTTACAACTGGCTACCTACACAAACACTACGCAGGTTTAAAAATTAACTAAACTCTTTTGACCACAATGAATCGAAAACAACGTTCTATTTTTAAAAGTCGTGATATAAAACTGTTTTTCTTCTCTTACCTATTTTGAACTTCGAACTGTTTGCATCAGGTTTCTGTGAACGTGTTAATTGTGAACTGATAAGGATTTCGGATCCACTGAATATTCAGTTGAGCGATCGATACTGCGGTTTTTCAACGCACGAAGCATTCCATTTTGTTATTTAACTGGAATCGGCATTGGCACGATTGTGGATAGAATTTATAATTGCCAATCCGACGAATATGTACCTACAGTAATTTTTATATTGATTTCCAGGTATGGATTTTTCGTTAGTAGGTACCTGCTTTTTGCCTCGACCTCATCTGAACTTAACATGTGGATTGCGAAATTTGATACGTTTTTTTATTACATTACAACCGTTAAGGTTTGTCAGAAATCATTTTCGGCGAAGATTTGGACATGCACTGGGCCAGCTTGGTGGATAATTATGACCTAGACCTCCTCTTCACCCAGGGCAGAGACTCACAGCCCTGCAGTGGGCTCATAACACGGAGTTGTGATGATAATGATGATGAACGTCTATATAGGGTCGCCATATAATAGTCAATAATATTTTAATAGCAGATTAAGACTGATGAGTGGGTCATAATTGCGAAAAATATATATATATTTTTAATATTTTTCATAAATTAAAGACTCCAAAATTCTTCTAAATGATCAAAATTTAAGTTTGATATGTAGTTTATGACTACACAACAAGTAATGAAAACGTGTCCATCTAATTGTGTATAGTAATAAAATCTAGATTAATCTTAAATTTTACTCACAGACAACAATTCTGAAATTTTAATTTATGAATAATATTGAAAAAAAAAATCTTTTTTTACTAAAGTCAGACTCACTCATCAAACCTAATCTGCTATTAAAATATAATTGACTATTATATGCGGACCCTGTATATGAAGAGCTAGAATCTCACTCAACCCATATGTATGCCTTCATCTTCATCCTCATCGTCACCGACCATCACTTGACATCGGAGTCAAACGTTACATCACCTATAAAAAGCAATCTCAGATCTATAGCGGCTCTTCGGAACGTAAAATTAAAACAGAGTAAAATTTCCATAGCCTATATACTCCTGAAAACGCAACTTAAAGTAACAATTACTCGAAGCAAGTCTTAAATCCCTTTGTACCTTTCATAAGCATTCAAATAACTTAAGGCACATGCAAAGAAAAATACATTCCATCTTCATTGGTTTTAAGCTTACTTTACTTCCCCTCGATTACTTTATGCAAAGTCCATTTTACTTGCCAAGGGAGAGCATTATTTAAAAAGATATATATTTGGGATTACTTTTACTAGACAATTTTAGTATATTCTTTGAAGAGAATTCATATGAAAATGCTCAAAAGTAACGGAGGTAAAATTTCAAGATAAAATTTGTGTTTCATTAAAATAACTTATATGTGGGTATGCAGAATATCTGTTAAATAAAACACTTTTTAACCTGAAATTTCTGTCAGCTACCAACCACACTGGATCTGCTCGGTGGTATAGGAACTAAACTCATAGCCCTGCAGTGGGCTTGTTATAGAGAGTTGTGATAATGGTTCTATTTTTGCTTTTCCTATGATAATAACAATGATAATAAATCTCTATAGATTTGGGAAGGAACAGAAACCTAATACACAGCTGCAGCTACCTTTGGCTTCAGACCTTTTATTTCTAAACTTGTCTTTTTTATTGAAAATGCAATAAAAGATTTGGTCCTACAAGCCTAAATTAAAATGTCTTGAGGAACATTTCCATTAGCAATATTCAATTCCAGTTCAACAGATCTCAATAATACTTAATCTAGGATCCCAAGCGCCGCCGACAGATGTGGTGCAAAAATAGACCAAGTTTTAATTTTAACAAATTGAGTCTAAATCTCAATGGATCTGCGAGATATTCGCAGTTCAAGTAAATGAAAACATTCCGGGATTAATTAAAGGTTTTTTTAAAGAATGAGTAAGATAACTTTACTTTTCATTAAAAGGTTTTTTATGCGGAATACTAAGTAGGTATTGAGTTAAGAATTGGAATATTCGATGAGAGTCTGCCGCAATTTCTTATTAAAGGTATGAGTTATGGTAATATATCTACTAATATTCAAACTAAAATTAAAGGTTCTTAAATATTTGAAGATGATTGTCACTTTTCCATGCCATGACTACATAACGGATTTAGACAAAACTAAATATATTTCTAAGAATTGGCCCGAATTTTTAATAATTGGCCTGAAATAGAATGGCTTCTGTTTATATTAATCGATATAGCAATGTTCTATATCAACTAGTTACAGCATTAGGTGACTGAGGATCATTTATTTTTAAAGAAGACTTGCAAAATGTACGTTAAGTAGTCGGTCCCGGGTGCTGTATATTTGTAAACAGTTGTCGATAAAATGTAAATGTCAGAAGCCATTTCAGCGTGGCGTCTTGACATCCTTTACACCCACATAAGGCCAGCATGGTGGTTTATCGCTTAAAACAAGCGGCTTCACTGAACTATTTAATGACGGTTGTGATGATAAATGTGAGATAAATGGACGGAATAATTTATTTAAAATAATCAACGAATGCAGAGCATTAAGAAAATCGACTTCTTACAATTTTAAGACTTATATGGTTTTCTCATGGATAACACAACTAGACTAAATTAAAATGGGACCACATGGGAAGCAACAGCTTTCTAATAAAAAGAGAATCATCAAAATCAGATCACCCAGTCAAAAGTAATGAGATAACAAAAAATTAAAAAAATATGTACCGTCGAATTGAAAACCCCTCCTTTTTTGAAGTCGGTTAGAAATGCTAGATCAATAAAGTTTGGTTAATTGTCGCAAAACAAAATGCGAGGTTAAATAAATTTAAACACCTTATGAGGAAGTCCGAATCTCCCAACTGCTCTTCATGTGGCATTATAGAAGATGTGTATCACTGTTTGGTGGAATGTGCTCGCAACGAATCAATTCGATCTAATATGCTAAGACAATTTAACTTAAATAGTTTTGATGTTGGGGTATTCCAGTGTATTCTCGCTGAACCATATTCGGACGCAGCCAAAGACATGTGTCTGCTACTTCACCATTCTTTAGAGTATCCAAATTAGTATTATGTATTCGAGCAGAAACTGTTATTATAATTCAAGTTTATATTGTATTGTATAGTATAGTGCCATGTAAATTATACAACAGGGTATAATGGGGCTGACATAGTCGATTACGACTCTAAGCTCCTTAAACAACGAATACAGATTAAAAAAAAAAAACAAAATGCGAGTTCAAGGCGCCATGATTATCAAAAACTAGCTGTTGCCCGCGACTTCGTACGCGTGAATATAGGTTATTGGAGTTGGGAAAATAATATTATAATATCTTCCTTTAAGTTCAAATTTACCCTATTCTAAATTTCTTCAAAATTGATTCAGTAGTTTAGCTGTGTTACTGATGTGAGACAGAGTTCCTTCGAAAACTGTTCAACAAAACTCTGATCCACAGTTTCACATAGGTTTTATGAAAAAAATCAAATGAGGGAAAACCTATGAAAGGTACAATGGGTTTAAAGCAATAGGAGTATTTAATCTTGAATAACAAATATAAAAATTAAGAATCTTCATATATGCATAACTCCTAATCACAAACTATCTTTTACGTTACAAAGGCATTTAGAACGTAATAGATATACTGTAAAGTCCGGGTATACTGTAAAAGTCAGTTAAGAGACAGAGGTTTTATCGACGTTTTTGCGGGCGACAGGCTGACCCCTTCTCACTGCAATAGTCTCTCTCCATTATTATAATACCTCCAAATTTGTCAAACGCGACATCAGTTGGTTTTATAGCCTCTGGGGTTCTACCTATTCCATAAGGGATACAGGCATGAAGTTCGTTTGTTCTAAAATTACATTTTGAAAAGCTTTCTGCTTATAATTTGAAATATTATCTACGATATCTGCATGAATCGTGAGTCAACAATTTATAAATAAACTTATAAAAATGTGTATCAAATAATATACCTACAGGTTGTTTTTAGTCACCAGCCAAATTTGTTACTTTCTTTAATACGATACAAAAGTAATAAAGTTAGCAATTAAATTAGTTTTGCATTTGGTAGCTAACTGCGCTAAACTGTCGATGAATTTAGAAATTTTCTTTTGGGCGCAAGATCCACGCGGGCAGAACCGTACAAAACTGCTATTATTAAAAAAGATCTACGGCTAACGCCGGGTTTCAATATTCGACGGACTGTTATGAGTAAAAGCTACGACCAACGAAAGGTAGATAAAAAAGGGTGTTTCTATCAATACCAGCTACGAAAATCCGTACACTAACAGTGTTTACTGATGGATATTATAACGCCAAGGAGGACATTTTCATTTCATATTTACCAATCATTTTAAGTAACCCTCGTATTCTTTAGTGCCTATTCGTTTAAATAATGAGACGTTGAATCGCCTTGTAGCTAATTTTACTATTCTGAGGCTAAACGAACATCTTTTTGTGTATTGAAGCTCGGCATAAGGCATCGTCCTAAAAGAAAGCTTATTCGTGATCATAGCGCGAAAACGCGATGCCACAATCATATCGCGTGAATGTATAGAAGCGCGAACACATAGAGCGAATGCCCATAAGGACATCCACTTCATATCAAAATATTTCACCACGGATTCGTACGACAGGAATTAGCGCGTATTCGCATTCTGTCAAGACTATGCCTCGCAGTAATTTAAACAGCACTCATCCTGCGTGTTTTTTATCCTACAAATTCTTTCTAAATTATCCAACTCTAAGAGTATATAACAATAAATATCTCAACTATGTGCGATGATAAAAGAATTAACGAGCGCAAAACATTAAAATACTGAAATCATTTACTTGAATTTTTTTTACTAGCGACCTAATGGATATGACTGACCTAATGGATATTCACATATCTTCAGACTCGTAAATCATATACATTAAAAAATTTCACTTCCTACTTTTAGAATCGATAAAGTTCTGTGATCGCACTGCCGGCTAGCGAGAATCCGCCGTAAAATATCACCAGTCTAGCGGTCATTTATACAGGGTGACTGGTGGGTCACTTTCGAAATTCGAGAACGTGATAGTTTGAGATCATACATGAAGAGAAAAAGTAAAATAAAAAATAAATATTAATTATTTACTGAGTAAACTTAACCGAAAGTTAAAGAATTGATTACGCAACGCATTGCTACATTAGCGTTGGCAGCGATCCGCGTGCCAGGTCACGTGCCGCGAGTGAGTAAGGCGTGAGTAAATTGAGTAGTAAGAAAACTTTATTTATTTATAAGGAATTCTAGTGAAAAATTAAGTACCTACTTTTGCATTAATTGAAATCTATCCATTGTCTCACTGGCAGCTTAAATAAATGTATGCCTTATTAATTTTGAATATTTCTAAAAATTACAATGTTACTACAAACTTGCAACCGACTCAATACTATACGAACATTCGTAAACATACGAGTCGATAAAGTTCTGTGCTCGCACCGCAGAATCGAATACAGAGTGCTCTCCTTGAGTATCTAAAATTTGTCACTAGTCACCCTGTATATTTTATGAAGATCAAGTTCTATTAAACCCGTGTGCACAGAAGATTTACCTACCTCATCTTCTCTTACGAACAGGTGGGATTGAGTGGGTTTATCACTTTTAAAAAAACAACCATTCTTGACTCATGAAAATAACCATTACATTCGGTTAACTAGTACAATATAATGGCAAAAATAAAAATGTTGGTGATAACCCGCCATTTGTGCACTTTTGCTGTGATTTTATGTCTAGTATAATCTGTAAAATTGTGATATAAATAGATGTATAAACGAAAATAAGCTTCTATTTTAGCAGACATTTAAAAACTGCACAATGCTCTTTAAAACACACCCAAGCCCCTTCTTGTACTGGGTTTACGGTCAACCTTCTCAAATAATACATGGTATTGGCAGACCTCCAATTGTTTAAGATCAACTAGAGTGCTTTACTCTCTAGTGTAATGAATGTTGGTCATTGACTGCTCGACGATGTTTAGTTTTTATTCATTCTTTTGTTTTGTGTCATTTCAAAATGGGCTGCTGTAGCTTGAAGGGCTGCATTAATGAGACGGAAACTGCAGTTAGTCTAAATGTAGATTTAATAACATTTATACGAGTATTCTAGTTAATTTTATAAGTTAATTTGGGCGCTATTTTTTAAGTGAAATCACTCAAGAACGTTTAATTATTAATAATCAGTGAATAGTAGTAGCTCGAAGTCTTCGTGGCGCCGTGGTTACTGTGTGTATCATACGATATCGCAGGTTGAGCAACGTTCGGCGCGGCCGGTACTTGAATGGGTGACCGCCGACCATTAATTCTCACGACGACTTCCGTGCTTCGGAGGGCACGTTAAGCTGTCGGTCCCGGGTGCTGTATACTTGTATACAGTAGTCGTTAGGGTTTGTCAGAAGCCATTTTGGTGCCCTAAAAATTCTGACATCCACCACCCAGCACTGGGTCAGCTTGGTGGATTATGGTCTATACCTCCTCTTCACCCAGGGGAGAGACTCATGCCCTACAGTGGGCTCATTACAAAGAGTTGTGATGATGATGATGATGAATAGTAGTTTGTAAAGGCCCTTTTTACATCGTCGTTTCATTTCAAGGAATGACACGTGAAAACTTAGGAGCATTGTAGGCAAGTACTCAATGAAAACTCTGAAATGTTTTTTAATCAGGTATGTACAGAAGCCACCAGATCAAGCGTTACATTAACTGTCAAATTTCCCTGTCCAATTTTAACTTAAAGTCGAGGGCATAGAGTTCAGATTCAAGTTAATTTTAACGACAGATTTGTAACGCTTAATGTGCTGCCTTCTGTACATCATGTTAAATAATGTTGTGTGAATATTATGAATATTAGATATTTATGCAGTTAAGTTGATTCATTTATCTATGGTTAATGTGTGTTTTATTGGTAACCATCTGTTATTGCAATAACATCTGGTACAGGCACGGATTCTATTTCTTATTACAAAAATGGCAATCTGAAGCCTGATTTTATCTTTTCTAATATTTATCTTTACAAGTAAGAAATTTAAATAATTTTAGACCAAAATCG
Source organism: Stenoptilia bipunctidactyla (assembly GCA_944452665.1). Taxonomy (NCBI): domain Eukaryota; kingdom Metazoa; phylum Arthropoda; class Insecta; order Lepidoptera; family Pterophoridae; genus Stenoptilia; species Stenoptilia bipunctidactyla. The sequence goes on along the minus strand of OX101737.1, from coordinate 488,833 downwards.
AGTGTTTTTCTCAAATGCTATTTCTTAATAATATAAGTATTAACTAGTATAATAATATAAGTATTACTACAGTGTTCATAAATTCCTTTATTTTGAAAACGTTCTTATTTTGAAACACAACTAGAAGCTAATCCGTCGCTTTGCTCTAAGCTTATTTCCCGGAAACGGATATAGGTTTCCGCCAAGTTTCCCACGTCTGTGTTCTTGAACCGTGCTGGGGACACGTCACGTCCTGAACAATGCTGTTTGCCTGGTACTTTACTGGAAAATCGGTTTATAAATAGCTGTTAATATTTTCTCTACTAATATAATATAAGCTGTAGTTTGTTTGAAAACTTGAATTTGAAAATATATCCGAGCATGGACATTTTTGTTTTCTTTAACAAAAAACATAACATAAGTGTTATTCCGCACTACATATTTAATCTGAAAATAGGGGGCTATCGATACTGTTGTTCTTTTTAACTATCAATCGATAGCTAACCGATAGAAAATCGATAATTTGCTATACCCAAGCTATGTGCTTACTTTATTGCTTGATGGCGTTTTGTATCTTTATTTTATAAAACTAGTTTTGTAACTAATTAGTATCTTATAATAAAATACTCTTTCCATGTTTTAAAAATTAGCTTGACGGACTCAAAATTCCGTTCCGATATCATTGTCTTTTCACATACGGCTGTCGATTCATTTGCTTTCATGAAAACTCACTCAGTTACGCTTTTATACTTATCCAGTCAATTGTGACAATAAAGATTTCGTCCATAAATGCACTCCAACACAGATAATTTATTTATTTTCATTTAATAAGTAAATAGTCATAGTTGTGCAGTGGTTATTATCTCCTGGTGGAAAACCATTCGACTTTGAAGTTGACACCCAATTTTATTACATACAAAATATGATTTCCACTTAAAAACAGGTTTAAAAAACTAAAGTGGGGGGGGGGTGTTAGGTTAGTGTGTCGGTCGGCAATTGCAGATGTCTATGGGCGGTACTTCCAAATGTAATACAAAAAAAATACAAAACCATTATTGGAACTGTTTTACCTACGTGGGTAACATACCTGCCTGAGTATATACACTAGCACATGCCGCTCGTTTTGTTAACTTTATATCCATTACAAAAAGTAGAAACTGTTATCATAACAAGAGCATATAAGTATCCCTAAGAAGGCCATGTACCTTTTCGCTACATTACAAAAGGTTTTGGCTAGAATATAGTTGGTAAGTATATCTTAGAATTTTCAGGGATTTTCAAGTACATAACGTTATACGAACCAGCTGCTTAACGTGACCTAGGAGGCGCGGAAGTTTTAGCGATAAATTCGGCGGTCGCCCATAATTCCATCCGGATAAAACTTTGCCTATCGAACGATATACACTGTTACCGTTACATGTTATATAAAATTATTTAATAATAGTAATACACAGAACAGTAAGGTTCAACGGACAAAATTATAACTTTTAATTTATTTTTTATTATGATAAAAATGTTCTGATATTCTGTCACACTGTAGCTTTCAGTGTTTTTAGCATTCAGAGGCCTTTTTTCTTAAACTAGTTTTACCTAGTTACGATAATATGTTTGATACAAAAGAGTTTATTTTTCCTAAAATAAAGCTATAGATGGGATTCAAATTCAAATTCAAATTCTTTATTTAAACTTTAAATTGTTACATTTAGACTTAACGACTAAAAAGATGAGAATAAAACTTTGTTTCATAAATTATAACATAATTGTTAATAGCAGACTTAACCAATTTATACAAAGTCTGCCGCCAAATGTTACCGCTCCGGCGGTAATGTGTTCCGGCAATATTGTATAAAGAGCCAGTTCCTTCCTAAACCCGTGTGATTTCATCTTCGACCTCATCGTCACTTACCATCAGGTGAGATTGAGGTCAAACGCGGGTATAGTCAACTATAAAAAAAAAAAAAAACATAACTAATTTATTGTAACAATACAGAATGCATGAACTGTGGATCCCACACTAGGAAGAACCTGTATCGTGGGCATCTATATTTATGGACAGAATAAAGCTAGGAGAACAGTTTATAATAATAATAATAATATTCATTTATTTCAGAAAACAGGTTCCATAGATTAGAGAATTAGATAATTTCACACACAAAAAAAATTCAAAAAAAATTCAAAAAGTTTTATTCATCTTAGGAATTTCACAAAACACTTGATGAATAACATACTTCGGCTTTAACTAGTTGTTGATAGTTGTTAAATAAGATATTACAGTAGACCAAGAGACAAAAAAAGCCGGCGGAAAAAAACTCTTGGCACTCTTTTTCAGTCAGAATTATCAAATTAATACAAATAGGTACAGTACAAATTGACCGTGACATGAAAAAAAACAAACACAAGACAGCTAATTGTGAGAGCCAATGTCATGCCACAACCAAATTGCTTACATAGCAGATGCAATGAGCTATGGATGCACAATACGAACATGACATACTGGGACCAGAGTATTTGAACAAGAATGGAATAAAATAGTCATAGTATCTTAGCAAAGGCATAGAACTAAAATTAAAATATCATAACTTAAATAACTGTAAACAATAAAAAAAAAAAAATTATAATAATTAATGTCAAAAGAAATATTACTAATAGAACAAATTAAACTCTAAAAATAAAATAAGAAATAATGCAATAATTAAATTAAAAAATAAATCATATTAAATCAAATCAAATTACATTAAATCAAGCCAAATTAAATTAAATAAAATCAAATTAAATTAAATGAAGTTAAATCAAATCAAATTAAACTAAATAAAATTACACTAAAACAAATTAAATTAAATTACATAAAATTAAACCAAGCAAATTTAAATTAAAATAGGACTCACCCAACCAGTATAGCCATCCAATGGCGGCTGATAGGACACTCGCACTTCCCAGCCACTGCCCTCAGGATGCTATTGTTGCTGCCGCATACTCTATTCATTATAGAAACTACTTTTTTGCGCATGATGGCATAAAAGTCATTAGTTCGCGCTTCAGCAAACATGCCAGACGCACTGCAGCGCCACGGCAGTCCCAAAAGCATCCTGAAAGCATTATTGTACTGGACCCTTAGAGCATTGTAGGCCTTCTGTGTATATTTCACCCATAGGCTGCCAGAGTAAAAAGATTGGCAAAAAGCTTTAAATAGGGTTATCTTTACTTGCGCTGAAGATCTAGCAAACCTACGGGCTATCATATTGCTTCTGACTGCCAACGCCCTACGCTCACGCTCAATGTCTTGGTCATCTTTCAGGTGGTCATCTTTTAAACGTTAACATTAAATTTCAAAATTAAAATCATCATTAATTTCTATGATAGCATTCTAAGTAGTTAAGTTTTTTTATACATATATTTATATATTAGCATTTATACACTATTATTATTTATAGACTAGATATAGGGTCGTCATGTACGTCTGTGTGTACATGCGTGTGTGTATGTGTGCGTGCGTGTGTTGTTTGTGTGTGAGTGGGTAAGTATTTTTTTGTATTAAGTATGGTACTATGTGTGAATGGCTAGGATAAATGCTTTACAAGGTCTTCTGTTTGAAGGTAGGTCATAGATATCAGTCGACTTTAAATTATGTGTTTTGCCTGTTTTACTGTGGCTTTCTTGATTTCTTGATGTCGGGATATAGACATATTATTCTCATAAGATTTTTCACAATTTACTTAAATGAGCAGTACAATAAAAGAAACAAAATAGATGACGAATGAATCTAATTATCCACTACTGCCTTTCTTCATTTTACTCATAGACATACATGTGATTTTATTGCGTTTAATTTTTATCTATAAAAATATTGAGTTAGTAGCAGGTATCTTTCTGATAAAGGAATGGGGTTCCTGTTTGCGATTTAGCGTCATTGATCAATAATAGCAATCTTAATATTAATTATACTATATCAATACAATTGTCTACGAAATCAATAGTAATATGACGTGAAGGATTATCATCATCATCATCATCACAACTCATTGTAATGAGCCCACTGCAAGGCATGAGTCTCTCCCCTGGGTGACGAGGAGGTATAGGCCATAATCCACCAAGCTGGCCCAGAGCTGGGTGGTGGATGTCAGAATTTTCAGGGCGCCAAAGTGGCTTCTGACAAACCCTAACGACTACTACAAACCCTAGCGAGTTTGTGATGCTGCACGGTCACATGTTTATAACTCTTTCACGTCAAAATGACTTGAGATATAAATTCTAACACGGTTAGTACAAACGTAGGAAAGAAACTATTCCCTAAATATTTCAATTTTACTACTATACAAAGTTTTCCTTTTGATTTCATATAACTCAAGGATATTAACTGGTTCATGAAATAGAATCAAATAACATGTGAATAATTTTTCAATTTCTTTTTTGTTTAAGTATATTTTTTACACAAAATAATCCAATTAAGTCAAAACTTCTTATGTAAAAAACTCTATGCGAAGTATGACAACGTGGCATTTCCTATCCCTTTTTTTATCGCTATGCACATGTACAGTTTGCACCGTTTTGCGTTGTATAGAAGGCAGCAGATCAAGCGTTCCAAAACTGACAAAAAATTGTAATTGAATCTGAGCTATATGCCTTTGACGTTAAATTAAAAATTGATTGGGGAAATTTGACGGGCTTGACAGTCTGTACATTGTATGCAACGTTTCTTAAATTTTACAATGTTTTTGTTGTTTATTGTATAGCTTCAGTGACACGCGTTTATTGAATGAATGTTAAAGAGATTTTACAAGCGTGATAATTTATGAACTCATTATATTAAGATTGATGATATCTTGGAAAGCGACTGATCATCTCTGAACGTGGTCGCTCGTGACCACGGGGTCTGCAAAGATGCTGAAACGTCGAGTTTAAATGTAGAGCATAAATTAAACGCGATAAATCCGGCTAAAAAGTGTTTTGTTTAAAAGAATATGTGGTTCAAAAGTGCATACTTTCCAAGATATCATTAATCTTAATATAATGAGTTCATAAATTATCACCCTTTTAAAAGTGTTTTATTTAATAGTATGAATCGCGAAAACTTAAGACAATATCACATATTCTTTGCCAAAAAGTATTATTTTTTAGTAAGGAACAAAACCTCAATGTTATGGGATATCAAAACGAACACTTTTTATAAATTTAAGGGCCTAGTTAAATGTACCCGTAACCGGCGATCATGTATGAAAAGATTAATTTGTATGATAAGCACGTGGAGGAAGTGAATGAGGTATGTTTGGTTTGTAGAAATTGGTTCTCCTATCTCTGCCAACCCCCATAGAAGACAAGCTAAAGTTATTTATAAATAATAAATAAATAAATATTTCTGACACTCACACAACATTATCTAGCCCAAATTAAGAACTTGTGTTATGGATACTAGATAACTGATATACTTAAGAAATATATAAACATACATATTGAATAAATACATATTTTTTATTAGAATAAACTTAAATAAACATATAAACATCCATGACTTGACGACTAATATCTGTGTTCATCACACAAATATCCGCCGCCGCCGGGATTCGAACCCAGGACCTCTGGCATAGAAGGCAATGTGCATTACCGCTACACCAGCCGGTCGTCAATTTATGTATGTATAATTTAAATACGTAAAAAACACAGCGATGTGATATGAAGTGGTAATTGAATCCAAAACTGTCATTGATACTTATTTCGATATCTTTAACGTAATTCTCAAGATCGACCCCACGTACGATTATTTCTTTGTTTCTTCGATATCGTCCTTTGTCTCAGGGGTATCAATATTTTTATTCAAAACCCGTATTGCTTGCTATTGCTTCCTGTAAGTAGAATTTATTTAAAACTATTCTGCAGACAAATAGAAAAGGAATATTGTCAAAATGTTGTTTGTGTCTGGAATTTAAGTGCAGTGTTTAAGTCTTTCAGCATCAAATATATTCAAGAAAATTTGTTTCTAACTGGATTTTTTACCATTCAAACCTACTTTTATTTTATTACAACTGCTTAGAAAATACAGGTTTGTTTTGTACTAACCAGCCAAATTTAAATTAGATTTTCTTCGATAAGGTATAAATGTATCTGCATATTTACTATAGTAACGCTCAGTAGAAAAAAAACAAAGATATGGCACCACAACCTGTTTTACAAATAGTCTCTGTTGATGAACACAGCTACTACGACGCGGCATTTTATTGTTAGTACTACGACGTAGTACTACAAGTTGTTCTGTAGTAGCGCGTAGTCTTCTTTATTTAAATGGTATCTTCATAATTTCGAGTGAACATACTTTGCTTTACATTTTAGCGAATATATTAATGTCCTTTTAAAAAATACATATCTTTTTTGCTAAAATCGTCTCTATAAATGATACTTTTTGCGTTAAAAAAAAATTGGCTGGTGACAAAAAACAATTCAATTCAATTCATTTTTTGCACGAATATAGGTTTATACATTAGATATTACAATTAAATAAATAGGTTGTTCTAGCCATATTCTAAAACCCTGAATATATTTAAATCTACAATTGCGTACCACACAGGACGATTGGTAATATCCTAGGAACACATTAACTCTAATAAGCCTAAATTGACGTAGCTAGGAATCGAATCCGAAACCTCTCATTATAAATCAAAAATTAATCAATTCTGAAAACTTACGATCAACCTTCAATCAAGAACATCAAATATTTATCAATCCTTTACAAGTCTCACAACGCATAAAAGACCTTAAATCATCCGCCAACAATTCAAATTGCCCTGTCCAGTCCAAACTGCATTTCTATCAATCATTTTAAATCAAGCGAAGCATATCTTGTAATTCAGTGGCAATAGGGCGACTAATTCGGGTCTGTGGCTCATTATGCGGCGATAGCATGCGGTAAGCGCACAATCTAGCTGAGTGTAGCGAGCTTAGCGGATTACAGCTCGAGCCGCGGACTGCCCGCTGCTATACGGTTTAATTGTGAAGGTTTGAGTTACAGGCGATAGCGTTTTTAAGAGATGGACTTCTAAAATGTACATAGTTTTACTGCCGTTGTGGATCCACGTTTTCAATAGATGGGGCTATACAGGCCGCCTGTTTTTACTTTCAAAACTACTTTTGTTTGTATGTATTTTTCCTTCTATAAAAAAAAAGAAGTAAATAAAGATACATAGAGATTAAATAGTACTTCCATGCTGGATTGGGAGCAGAAGAAAAACATAGAATGTACCACTTCTTTTTTCCGGGCATAATGTAAAAGTCAGTTTAGAGACAGAGGTTTTATGAGCGTTTTAGAGGGCGATAGGCTGACCCTCTGTCACTGCAAAAGTCTCTCTGCACCGTTATATTACTTACCTCCAAAGTTCAAACGTGACATCATATGGTTTATTTCTATATTCCATTATTTAATGTTGTTTGGTAGTATAGAATTTTTTAAGATCATTTAATTTCTCTTTTCCTAGTATTACTTACACGTTTTCCATTTTTTTCAAAACTCCTGCGTAGCTACTGTAATAGCAATCCCATCAAATAGATAAGTGTGAAATGAGGTCCAAGTTCAATATCTAGAATATTTCTTTTGTCGACTTATAAGCGTGACCGTGTGCTATGGAAGATGAAAACACGTAAATGAGATCTCCACCATCAGATGGGAATGATAGATGCTGCGGAAAGAGGGCTTAGAGTAATCATGTTTTTTTTCTCTTCATTTATTTCAAGTTCATCGCTGTCATCTATTACTTACACCCTTGTTCGCAACTTAATTCTCCACGCAGTGGTTACAGACTTACAGACAAGAACACAACCACCTCCTAAAGCAGAAGCTAAAATATTAAGTCGTGCTATATCATAGTCTTGGTTGAAATAATTAGAGATTCATAATCTAACTCTTACTTATATTATAAATGTGAAAGTTTGGAAAGATGGAAGTATGGATGTATGAATGTTTGTTTCTTTATCGTGGCTCAATGGATTTGGATGTTTTTTGGCATAGTGATAGTGTACAGTCTGGAAAAGCATATAGGCTTCCTTTCATCCCGATATTCCCACGGGATTCAAAACCGCGCGAAACAGTTATTGTTAAATAATATACATATTTGACGGGGGTTCACCTAAATGTTTCTATGTCTTAACCTTGGTGGCGAGTGACTTGTGTGCCGTCGAAGTTAGATTTTAAATGCGACAAAATGCCGTTGTAAAGAGAAAATGTTAAATATAACTATTTGTGTATAGGTTTATGTATGTACTAATAATCAAATTTAGTACTTATGACAGCCTCGATGAAACAATGATCGAGTGTTATAAGAACCCCACAGGGATGAGTCTGAGACAACACTTTTGTAAACTGGTTTATATAACCCTAGGCCAAAACTTACTTTGCTGGCGTGACAGTTACGAAGTTTATGCAAAAGTTGCTTATTTTTATTGTATTATTTCTTACATTAAAAAAAGACGAAGTACTAGTAAAAAAATCTTTAAATAAAATAAAATAAAATAAAATCGATTTATTTCAGACGTTAGTCCATATGCTATTAATTAAATTAGAATCAGAAAAACCTTAAGACAAAATTCTTAGCATATAAATTTAAGGAAATACAATTATGAAAAATAGAATAATGGAAATCTGTAACATAATTTTCACTAATTATAATAAAATAAAAGTAAAAGAAAACAGGAAAAGTTATGCAATCTATAAATGAAATTAATAACAATACATTCATTAAAATTAAAAATTGAAATCCATAAAATCATTTAATTTAGTTGATATAATCATACTTAGTAAATTAACATCAATAACTAATAAATTAAAATTAATAAAATAATAAATTAAAATCAATGAGTACTTAATAAAATATCAACAGCAATAATTAAATTAATTTAAGTATCTACCTGGACTGCGGTGCACACCAGCCATATTGACATGTGCGTGCACCCAGTGGCGCATTATCGGACATGCAGGCTTTTCACTGATAGTTTTGAGAATGATGTTGTTGTAATAAGTAATAAGTTCATTCAGGAGAGGTAGTTCTATTATAGCCAACCCCACGCGGCTTAGAATAGCCCTAAGCAGTTAAGTGATTTTTAATTATTATAAAAACCACTTTCATTCATTGTTATATTTTGCATCCTGCATTTTTCCTTATGTCTTAATCTTATTTGGTCTGCACTCTGCGAATGTACGAGTACCACCGTCTAACTTATCTGCTTGGTTTAAGCTTTAGTGTGTCCAGATAGAAAATCATTACAGGCAATTTTAAGCAGTACAGTAATTATTACTAGCACTAGGTCTTATCATCTAGCATGAAACATTAGATTACCAGCCAGGAAAATTACAGGAACACCTATAGCTTTAATCTTGGGTCAGCAACGAATAGCACCAACAAGAAGTTGAACTCAATTCTTATGTGACGAAAAGCACTCTCGTATATGACATCACATCTATCACATTCAATTGTTTACTATGTTCAGATATAAACTAACAAACTTTTCAAAAGACTTCGAATTAAACTCACACTAATCGAAATTCCCCAACAAACTTGTCATTTGAGTTTCCCGAACAAGAAACTAACTGTATCCTTGGAATCAGAACTTGCATACAAATGTGGCAATTCATTGGTTCGCTGGTTCCCATTGCATTCATTGCATATGGCTCTGGAAATCACGTCTTCTCATTTAGACTACGTGACAGTAAATTGGAGAGCCAATTTTGAATTCTATTTCGTTAAGTAAGGAGCCATTTTAAAATGGAGATATTGAGCGTGGTTGTTATAAGTGGTTTCTAAAGATCAGCTGTTAAGATTAAAGTTAAAATAGAATATAGAATCTTAAGTTGAAGTTATAGACGCAACTGGTGTTACTCCCGACATGTGTTTTTGGTTCACAGCCCTCGGTTTAATATGCTGTCGTTCAGTACATATGTTTTTCTTTAAGTAGCTTGACATATAAACTTTTTATATTTAAATAAGAGAACTGGAGCAACTATGCCATATAACAAAGACAGGTGCCATCCGACGACTTCAATACAAGAACGCTGTTCTCTCTTTATATTTTCACGGTCTTGCGATTTGAGTTGCTGGCCAGTGTGTCACCGAGGTCCTTGTAAGACACAAGTCACTTACACCGAAAGCTGATGCTACTAAGTTCAAATATCGAACAATCTATTTTTCAAAATTATTCCATATTTGAATTTAGTAGCATCGGCGAAATGGATTCCGTTGATCCCTTAAGACAAGTATTATATGCAAAACCTATGAGTGCGACGGTTTGACGGTTCCTCTAGGTTTATTGACTTTTCCTTGAACGATGCCTGATTTGATTCTATGTAAGATATACCTGCACTGGAGCCGCTACGCCACGACGACTTCCTATATACAGGGTGACTGGTGACACATTTTAGATACTGAAGGAGAGCACTCTGTACTCGATTCTGATCATAATTATGTAATAAAAGTAGGTACTTATGTATCGACATCTAGCGACGTGCCATAGAACGATGACGACACGACAAAGTTCCTACATCGCGCTATCAAAGTTTATATAGCAGCTAACATATATACGACATCCCGACATCAACCGTCGGGCCGTGGGCCGCGGCCTGCCATCCCTTTTCTGGGGATTGGGAACGAACACCTTGTTCCCAAACTTAATCTTACACCAGAATTACCTATAAATAAATAAAGAGACCTTACTACACTTTTCCCGACGCGCTGCCTCAGTCAACACGCACACAGTAGTGTTCCCACCACACACCACCATCCGCTATATATCTATTGTATTACGCTTATGTAACCATGCGCTGCGTAATTAATTTTTTGACTTTCTGTAAAGTTTACTCAGTAAATAATTAATATTCTTTTTATTTTTTCTCTTCATATATGATCTCAAACTATCACGTCCTCGAATTTCGAAAGTGACCCACCAGTCACCCTGTATATCCGGAAAAAAGGTGGACAAATTAATTTCAAGTTTATATAACACTTGGCTTATTGCACAAAACTCATATTAAGACACTCATATTAAGACTAGAGTACTGACTAGAAGTTTGAGGTTTTCTTTGAAAAAGCTTTCTGAACTTCCAGAATAAGTTATCCCTAAACAATTATCCACGAAATATTTTTGAACGAAAAAAACTGAAAACATTTCTAAAAGTCGATACTTTAAGGGTAGAAGTTTTACTTAAGTTACAACCTTGAATATTAAGTGTAAAGACAACTGTTGGAAAGTCCTGCTTAAGTTAGAGCTTGCTTCTGCCGGATCAAATGGAGCCACATTATACTTGGCGAAGCAAAGGCAGTATTGAATTTGATAAAGTTGGGTGCCGATGAGCAGCAATACGCTTAAAATACTGATAGAAGTGAGCTGCTTAAAAAAAGTATTGTAAATCGTATCGTGTAAACCCAGCTCCGAAAAATGATTCTCTTAAAAGGCCACACAGTGCGCATAAGACATGAAAATTTAAATTTCTAATGATGGGCACAAACGCCACTTTCCTTATAGAGGACTTGAAGGTCTGAGAGAGTCAAATAATCTGTGAGTGTTTCGAGGAAGGTACTTTGCTTCTTGGTATAAGCAAATGTGAAGTTCTTCTCATATTATAAAAATAAAACGTAATATCCAATCAAGTTAAAATTGTACTTTGTTTATTGACTCGTCCCTAAGACAATCATTCGGAATGATAAGTTCCTGCAAAGATTACAAAGTCAAAAAAAGCTTCAACACCAAAACCAAAAACATTTCTCATGAAAACAATAGCAATACAACTTTTTTGTTTTCGAAACTTATCAATAAATAATGCACAGTCTTAAAGAGTAATGTTCATAGCTGACCTGTCAGATTTTTGACAACTCATGAAATGTATTAAAACACCATTATAGTGCAAATAATAGATCATGTTCAGTTAATTACAAATATTTTACTTATATTAGAAACCGCAGCAAGGATTTTAATATTTCACCCTCTCAAGTTACTCAATAGACTACACGTATCATCCACTTTAAATGAAAATCCAGATATTGTTTCTAAGAAATTAAATCAAGTCTGCACCAATAGTTTAGATATAAACAGGCAGCATTTCAATGACAATATCATCTTTATACATTCACATGCCTAACAAAAAGTAGTTTGACAGATCAGAGACTGTATGGACCCTGAACATTACTCTTTATCACTTTAAAATAAAACAATTTTACCTGGATTTATCGCGTATAATTAGTATTTAACATTTAACTTGACATTTCAATGTTTTTGCAGACCCCTTGGCTTGTCTCTCCTGACTATTTTTTATTTTAGACTAACTGTTTCACGCTGATTCACCCGCGCAATATCAAATTCCACTTGAATATTGGAATAAAAAGTAGCCTATGTGCTATTCCAGACTGTACACTATCACTATGCCAAATTTCATCCAAATCTGTTGGGCCATTCTCCCGTGATTGAGTAACAAACACCCATACATCCAAACTTTCACATTAATAATACAAGTTAGAGTAAGATTATTTATATTGAAAAAGAACAATATTTTGTCACTTTTAAAATAAAGACGTCGAGGGAACAATTATAATTGTAATAAAGTACGAAATTTCATACAAAATTGAAACTGCTATCAGTCTGTCGGAGCTTTAGTTCAACAAGTCACGGTAACGTTCAGTTCGGCAAGTTTACGCAAATGACCAATGGAACCTATTTCAACTAAATGTAATTGCTCCTATCAAGCGCAATATTCGTTGTAAACTCCGATTTATTTTAATTTTTATGTTCGCATATAAGCGGAAATGCTGTTTAATAAATGTTCCTAGTTTTTGTCTGAAAGAATGTGTGAAATTAAGTAATTGCGAGTTAAACGGTGAAATATTTGTCATTAGTTAGTTTTTAGTAAGAGTAATAAGGTTCTTTCTCTCAGTTCTAGCTACAAATTCAAAATAAAACAGTGCATCTCCCAACCTATAGTACATTAACACTACAATGAACGTTGCCATTACAACCGACATCCAGATTATTATTCAGTATTTCTATCTTGGATTGAAAATATAGATTCAAGTATTAGCGAGTAACATAGAAAATGATTTTCTCGAATTGAATTCTTAGCTTAAATTACTGTAAAGATCCTGAGGTCGCGTTCAGATCACATGCGTCCAGCCAGCAGCGCGACTAGAGATCTATTGATGTGTTGAATAAAACTCAAATTGGGACACAACCAAAAACGCAGGTTCTTAAAGTCCTTGGCCACGCCGTTTTCGACGTTTCAACGACGCAGCCATATTCAAACCCTTATAACTACTTTATTTATGTTTTGACAAAATCCCAGGATTGACATTTCAGTTTTGACAAATTTTATCTAAATCAGCAATATTATCGCAATATATTTGGGTATTTCTCCGAAATTTCATTCTTTGACTGATTCATCTGGCCAAAATCATATTTCAATATTATCTTTGTTCCACATGTTTATATGAAAATATATATACCACATAACATATATTTTAATTAGGAGTCGTTCTAATATGGTAGTTTTTGAAATATCGATGTTTAAAAATTGTAAGTCCAGATTAACCAGAATTTGTTGACAAATAGCTGTATTTTTTTATTTTCAGGTAGATTTTTGTGTGGTCTTTTATGAACGTTTGATTTGTTATTATCTTTTTTTAACTTGTTCCGGCAGTTTCAGTGACTCTTTTTGGATCTTGAATCCAATTGCAGATCTTTTTGGTAAACTTACTAAAATCTGCGTAAAATATGTTCCAAGGCAATTTATTTTTAAAAAATGTTTTTCTTCCAGCATAATAAAGCATTATAAAGCGCTCTTTTCTTGATGGAAAGGTAAAAAAAATATATATTTTTTTTATCAATATGGTGGTTTGATCATATGAATCAGACACAATCATGCATAACTCATCATATACACAGACTTTACTGTTGCTCTTTTTCTACATGAATCTATACCCCAAAAACATTACACGAAATCAAAATTTAACTTGAATTAATAAAATAAACAAAATTTTATGAAATAGGCATATTAATCCGACTACCAACTAAACCAAATACAGATGAACCTGGTATTTGCCTTCATGACACCAGGATCTATGCCACCTAGCTGCACCTCTTTTTAGCTCGTTCGTTGCAAGGTTTACTGGACCCTGCACAGCCAGCCATATTCCTAATTTATTTTTCTGACCAAGTTGAGTCAAGCGCAGCTTATGCCATATTAATCAGTATTGTACGCCGGCCACTTCTAAGTTACTTATTTAAAAAAAACACCAATGTAGTTGTAATCACACAAATTTCATTTTGTTAGAGCTCAATTCATTACCGTACGATAAATTATAATTTATATTCATTCATCGAATAGAAATTGATACAAAGACCATTATGTTGCGAAAATGACAAACGGACGCGCTATATGAATCAGAAGAACCTAATTATTTATTTTTTATTTTGTACCTAGGTTGCAATTATTATAAAAATACAAATTGCACTAGAAAGGATAAAGCTAAATTAAACCCAAAAAAAAATTCATGCATGTTCACTAGTTATAGAAATATACCCAAAGACATCAAAAATTTTGTCTTTGGAGAAATACCCAATTATTATTAATTTTCAACTTTTTGTGTCACCTATCAATCCTAAAACAATGTTCGGTCTTAACCTTAACACCCTGTATATAGTTGGAAATATTTGATGATGGTTTATATTTTTTCGATATTTTTTCTTCCACCAGGCAGCACTTCTTTGGCGTGAGGTCCAAGCAGCTGTCAGACAGCACAGGGTCGTAGGAATTGATCATAAATTATCAAAATTTTACTCAGTGGGGTGTCAAAGGTTCTTTGAAGGAAAAGAAAAAAAAAATTGAAATCTTTGGCAATGTTATCGACTTTATAATGGATTACGGCCATCGTTGGAGTAAAATAATCTCTGGAAATGGTTGAAAGGCACTTTTCAATCGGGTTTTCTCTCATAGGAACTTTTGCCCTCCTGTTTTATTTGCATACGTAGGCATTTTTTAAACAATATTCCTAAAGTAATGTTTTTAGAATAAACAACAATGAACAAACTATAAAACATGTAGAACAACGTATGTATTTCGACAGTTCATTGGACCTTACGCTGCCATCTCACTTAGACCGTTTCTGAAAACCCTTATTTACTGAAACTTCTCATAACAAATTGCTGAACTCAACAAAATATTGTAGTTTTCTTATGCATGCAAGGTTTCCCTGCAAGCTGGACCAACGTTCTGACAAAAAAAAATCGTTATTCTTTTAAGATACCTAATTGTTCTTAATCTTTTTGCTTGGTGGTAGGATCCCTTCTGGGTCCGCCTGGCTAGCGACCACCCTTTATATAAAGTCTGCCGCCAAATGTTACCGCTCCGGCGGTAATGTGTTCCGGCAATATTGTATAAAGAGCCAGTTCCTTCCTAAACCCGTGTGCTTTCATTTTCGACCTCATCGTCACTTACCACCAGGTGAGATTGAGGTCAAACGCGGGTTTAGTCACTTATAAAAAAAAAAAATCTTTATCTTAGGCTCGTTCCATATTCAATTAAACAAAAAACCTTCCAATTTTCAAAAACCGTCAATTCAAATTAAGAACTCAAATTTTGTGTTACCAACTATGAATTATTATTACAGCAGCCTCAACAAAATTCCAACCTTATTATCAGCCATTTAGGTCAACTTTGCATCGGCGGCTGTCTATTAAGGCGCAGTCAGTGTGAAGAGTAGCGATTTATCTATTAGTGAATCTGAGATAGGAACGTTGGCTTCGAGCCAGAGACTTATGCATTCATGGGGTGACTAAACGGGAACGTCTGCGGAACCAATTTACTGTAAAGTTGATAAAGTTTTCATGTGTCTTGGGAAATTGGGAAGTTCTGCTGCTGTTGAGACATCAATTGTTATTTTTTTTTAAGCTGGGTAAGTTAAGGAAAGTTTACATAGTATTTGATTAAGTTTACTTACACGATTCGGTTACAATATACAGGCTGACTGGTGACAAATTTCAGATACTGAAGGAGAGCACTCTGTACTCGATTCTAGTCATAATTATGTAATAAAATTAGGTACTTAATTTTTCACTAGAAGTTCCTATAAATAAAAAGTTTTGTAACTATTTAATTTACTTACGCCTGAGTCAATCGCGTCAGGTGACCTTGCACGCGTATCGCTGCCAATGCTAGTGTAACTAACTATACGTTGTGTAATCAATTCTTTAAATTTCGGTTACATTTACTCAGTTAGTAATTAATATTTTTTCTCTTCATGTATGATCCCAAACTATCACGTCCTCGAATTTCGAAGGTGACCCACCAGTCACCCTGTATATTTGAAAGTCGTCGTAACGCAGTAGCTTCTGCGCATATCAATCGATTACGCAGGTTTAGCATTGCGCGGCGCTATCGGCGCGGTCGGTACAAGGATGGATGACCGCCGACCATTCCTTTCTCACGGTGACTTCTGCGCTTCGGAGGGCACGTTAAGCAGTCGGTCCTGCTTGCTGCATACTTGTATATAGTAATCAATAGGGTTTGTTAGAAGCCATTTCGGCGCCCTGAAAATTCGGCAGTCCACCAACCAGTAGTGGAGGCAGCTTGGCGGTTGACGGCCTAAGCTTCTTCTTTATCCAGGGTAGAGACTCACGGCCCAGCAGTGGATTCATTAGAACGAATTGTGATGATGAATGCCTATTTCTCAATTTTATTTATTCGTTATCCACCTACCATTACATAAGTCCTTCGTTGAACAGAGTACGACTAGTAGTTTTCGCGTATCTTTAAATTTGTAAAATGTTATTTTCTGATTGAGAATAAAGTATTAGTATGATTTATTTTATTATGTATTTATTGTAATATACTGAACAGCGAAAAAACAATTAATTTTATAGTTAGAAAACGCTCTTCAGCATCAAAGTCACCTACATAGCGTCACTGATTACTTTTTATTTTCTTTTACTTTATCTGGAACCTTCTTTGTCCATTATTGTAATAGTTTCTCTAAAATATATTTTCTCCATTTTGTCTCAAGAGATTGGCAAAGGATTACAATAACCTTTTATTAACGTGGCTTTGTATAGAAACTCGAAAGTTTTTTCTCTGTGATAGTGAATTGTCAAAATATCAGTATAAAGGTGCCTTAGTTTAGGTCCGTCAGCATCTGTGGTCTCCAAGGATAGAGACCCTTGTCAAGGATTTATTAAATAGATTGCCTTCACACCTCGAACTTGTTTATATTTAAAAAGTTGTTGTTTTTTTTTTCATTTATGTTTATATAGCTATACTTTTTTGATTTAAACCAGGTATGTAACGGTATCGCTTTAAAATATTAAACTTTTTCAATTGTTGTTAAACTTTTGCTTACGTAATTATTTAAACTGATTCAATCGTCTAGCGTGGCTTGAGGACTTAATAACAAACGTTAACCTCTGAGTTAATAGATAACATTTTCACGAATCATATTATACAAAGACACGACATTACAGTTACTTAACTACATAGCATAGGAAGCAAATAGAGCTTAATCCAAAAGGTATTGAACTAAACTTACTTAAAGCTTAACCTCTGTGGAAAACTTTGCTTTAGACCAGCTTAAATCTATAGGAGAAGCCTTTGTCTGAGTTCAAGTTAGCTTAGTTGTAGAATAGCTTAACCGCAGAATAGAAGATAT
Organism: Stenoptilia bipunctidactyla; assembly: GCA_944452665.1. NCBI lineage: Eukaryota > Metazoa > Arthropoda > Insecta > Lepidoptera > Pterophoridae > Stenoptilia > Stenoptilia bipunctidactyla. The sequence goes on along the minus strand of OX101737.1, from coordinate 471,200 downwards.
GATTTGCAGTCATTTAAATCTGCGGTTGTAGGTCTTACTACATGATATCAGCTGTATTTCACTACGAAGTACAGCCGATATCTTTGATTTGATTTTTTTTCAACTGAGTAGTCAAACGGTCTCATTGCCTCCAATGAAATCGTATTTTGCCTTAATATGATATAAGCATTTTTCTAGGAAATACCCATCTTTACTGCTCAACCTTTTTAAATTTATAATAGATATGGCACATAAATTATTCCGTTTGTTGTCGTATACACAATATTACCATTCTTAAAAAGTATTAGGTACTTAAAAAATATTGCTCCTTAAATACGCCTTATAATTTTGTCTCCGAACTACTATTGAAGAATATTCTTTAGTATAGAACCCCGGTAATGGAAAAGGAAGGTCCTCATACAAAAAAATACTTATATGTTGCGGTAGATGAGATTTGATTTTTTATTTTATTTTTAGGAAATACCCAAATTCCTACCTTTAAATCGTCATACCTTTTTATTACTGGTGGTAATTCCACACTTATCCTCGTATTCTGTAATTTAGAAGTTGTCTCTTGTCATAACGTTTACACAGATTGTCGAGTTTGAAAGCTCTGAAGTTTTTTTGAAATGAATTGTATCAAGAATACATTTAATAAATGTATTCTTGATACAATTCATAGATATAATAATGATATAGATAATATATCATTAGATAATAATATCAACAAACACGAGTCCATCTCGCACACAAAACACTCATCTCCCACAAACACCTCAATTATTATATTTAAAAAAAAAGGGGGAAATAGATACCTTTTTTCCTGTGGGTTACAGGACGAGGTATTTATTAAACCGACGTAAGTCGAGAAAGGGAATCAAAAAGATAATAGATATAATAAATTTTGAAAAATTAAGATTTTTACCATGAAAATTTACGTCATAGGAACAAAATAACTAATATTTATTATTTTGTGCATGAGAGGTATTTTTTAAAGTGAAATTTCTCATTTTATTTGTTTTATTTTTATTTTATTTTATATTATTTGGGTGGCCAACAGCTTTTACTTAAAAACTAGGTTTAACATATAATGTCGAGTAAGCCATTAACAAGCCTCCGCAAATACAATGAATACATTAATAAAGAATTATACCTATAAATTATATAAGTATTATATTAATTAATAAGAATTATACCTATGAATACATTAATAAAGAAGTATAAAGAATTATATCTTCCTTCCCTCGATTATGGGGTTCTGTATTACTTATTGCCAAATTTTAGGCAAACTTCAACAAAGATTGAGGATTAGTTCGGAGACACAGGTATTTAAGGAGTACTGATTGTAATAATCAATCTAAGATACTTTTTAGAATGGTTATCGGAAGAAAATAAACGTAATAAATAAAAGAAAATCCCCTGACAATCTCACGAAATACAAGTATGTTTGTATGAGCCAAGGAATTAAATCATTCGTTTGCAATTTTGTTCATACATTTAAAAAAAACTTTGAGCTGTAAAGATGGGCATTTTCTAGAAAAAATGCTAAAAAAATATTTCTCGAACCTAAGGCTAAATGCAATTTAATTTGACCATTTGACGATTGAGCCTTTAAAGTATAACCTCTCTTAAGAGCCAAGCTATCAATTTAAAAAAATCTATTCAAAAATAATAAATAATAAAATATTATCTCCAGACGATCACACCAACTACATGGGCCCAAAGTAAGCAAAGCTTGTGCTATGAGATAATATGTAGCGAACTAGGGGGAAACCTAGAGTATAAATACATAAACAGTCAGACCCGGAACATGTTTTATTTATATTCCGTGCGGGAATCGAACCTGTGATTGGCGCATTAATATATATAATTACCTTTATACCACTGCACCACCGAGACCGTCTAAGAGTGTTCAAATAAACAAATAAAAAAAAACATGCAGATTAATAGTTAGGTGCATGACTATAGATTGCCCGTCTGGAAGTTTGAAATACCAAAAAGCAGAAATTATTCGAGTTTACCTTGAGATGTAAGTACCTAAATTTAAAATATTTAAAAAAATATTTTTAACGTTATAACGTTTTTGAAGTCTGTACGAACTTAACACAAAGAAACCAAATGATCTCAACCATTTTATGTCTTTCTAAATTAAAATTGAGAAGTATTGAATTCGAAATATTTTATTTGAAGCGTAGAATCCTGAAAAATGTAAATTGGAAAGAAGAAGTGTTTTTATTGTTTCTTACATTTTGACCTTTGTTTTTAAATACAATATCAGGTGTCTCTTTTATGCTACGATAGCATAAACGCTTTCGTAGCTTAAATATGGAGTGCACGCCTGCGCCATGATAAGTACCAGATTTGATTTTTAGCCTGTAACTCATTACTTACCTATAGGTATATGCCTGAAAACGACTAGACAGAACAGAGGTTCTGCAAAGTAACTAAAACATCGAGTTTAAATGTATAACACATGCTTAATATACGCAATAAATCCATTAAAAACTGTTATTAGATTATAAATTGTAAAACCTAAGACAATATTATTGAAATACAACTTTTCCAGGCTTGTTTTTGGGCAATAATTGCAGAAACTATTAAATCATTTCAAAATATTCCTGGTTATTATTTTTCACGATCTCACAAAGCTTTAAACATGAATAAAGACGTAATTATTCCAAATTGATTTCCATTCAATATTGGTTCACCACCAACCCGTTTAATAGCAACCGATGTCAAACCTTAATTATAGTTACAGTGTGACTTTTATGATAATTAATAATTTAATTACAACATGCATGTAGCTTAATTAAAGTACATATGTAATTTATAGTACTAGTGTTTCTATGAATGCATTAAATTACCATTCATGATATCTGCCCCTATGGGCTTTGTGCAATTCAATGTTATTGTAAGTTTAGATTAAAATAATACTAATTGAAAAGCTTTTAGCATATTTTTAATACTCCAATAGATTATCCATAGTAACGATGATGTGTGCACGAGATGAACTTTGTTTGTCCACAAGCTTCAGAAATTAAGACACTTAATTAAGTTGAACGTATCTTTACAGCTTCCTTTTTTGTACGGATTTTACGCATTTCTACCATGTCCTTTTTCGTAGAAATTATTTTATATGTATAAGCAGAAGGATTTCTTCCATGTTGGTTGAGAGCGAAATAAAAACATAGAATGTGCCAGCTGCTTCTCCTCCCGGGCATACTCTAAAAGTCAGTTAAGGAACAGAGGTTTTATTGGCGTTTTTGAGAGTGATAGGATGACCCCCTATCCCTGCAATAGTCTCTCTCCATCGTTATAATACCTCCAGATTTGTCAAACGTGAAATCAGATTTTTAACCTCTGGTGTTCTGCCTACCCCATAAGGGATACAGGCGTGAAGTTATGTATGTATGTAATCAGAAGAAAATTTCATTTCACCTGGTAAAAAGTGATAATGATGGCTAAGATACTTGCCTTCATCTACGTGAAACCTATTACGAGTAACTCGACGACACTTAAAAGTACAGAAGGTCAAGCAGATCAAACCTGTAAAATTTCCTCAACCAATTTTAACTTAATGTCGAGGGCATATGGTTTAGATTCAATTAAAAAATGATAGGTTTGGAACGCTCGACCTACTGCCTTTTTCCAGACCACTATAATCCTGGTACAGAATTATAGTGGTCTGGAAAAAGCTCGTTGGCGGCCCGAACTTCTTTCAACTTTTTGTGCTTCGATCTGAAACTTACTAATATTATAAATGCGAAAGTTTGGATGTATGGTGTTTGTTCCTTTATCACGGGAGAACGGCTAAACGGATATGGATGAAATTAGGCATAGTGATAGTGAACAGTCTGGAATAGCACATAGGCTACTTTTATCCCGAAATTCTTGCGGGATTTGAAATTGCGCGGGTAAAACCGCGCGCAATAGCTAGTTGAGAATAAGTTGAAATAAGCACTGGCTTTTCATAAAACTACGCCCGAACACTTAAAAGCCAGGTCGATGATCATTGACGACTGACTTCATTGAGTGGTAATTACTTCGGTAGTAATCAATGGGAGTAATCGCATCTTAATGACAAACGGATTAAACTTTAAGCTTCGATAGGTACGCTCTGGTCGAATTTCGCCAATCCTGTTATAAACTTGGTAAAAACTTGCTCCAAATAACTCGCATATTTCACGTCTTTTAATTAAAATTTGCATTAAAATACAAAGCAACTTACCTTATCCGCTTTCATAATAAAACCGCGTATACACGTGGAACAAATAAATCTTGTCCATAAATAGCATTTACCTGCACAAAACATTATATCTGTAAAACCCGCAAAAATCACAACCATCTCTCAGAGAGACGGGCAACATCACATATTACCATAATACTCATATTGGGTACACCTACCTGTTAACCAAAAACCACCTTTAAACTTAGATTGTAAGGTAGAAATTCCATTGCGAAGGTTATGTTTGTAATAGGAACTGATATATACAGCGTGTTTGAATTATGCGTGAACACGGCTTCGCTGTGAAATTCAGCAATGTTGCGTCTACAGAATGTGCTGGTCGCGAGCCTGTGGGAACACTTCCGTTGAGATTTTAAAGTAATTTTGTAATTAGCGTTGGCAACAAAAACACATTGAAAAAACTTTTTAGTACTCACTGAGATAGATAAAGGATAATGTAGTAACTTGCCATCTAAAACAACGATTATAGTGATATTAGGTTGGTTATAGACACCAATGATTAAATATTGGAAAAAGAACGCGTTAAATTAAATAAACCTTTTAAAACGACTGGGTTGGAAACGTCTTAGACCAATGGACTAAGTAATTGAGGATCAGTAATATTATTCATAGTGTAATGATACTACAAAGAATAAACAGTAACAAAAATTAGAAACGAACCAAAAGAGGGCAAGTTTTTTACTGAGCAAAAGGTAAATAATGATTTTGTACGCGACTATCTGCCATAGAAATGTAGGGAAAATAAAGTTTTTATTTCCAAATCAAATCAGCCTAAAATAATTATCGTTTCCTACGACTATTTCATCATTATTTTTAGCACTAACCTTAACCTGCAAGTGGTGAAATTCGAAGTTTTCAAATGTTCAAGCTGTTTACCTTTATATCTCTGGAGTTGTTAGCCGACTATTTATGAGATTTGGCGTTATCACTATTTCACGACTATTTTTTGGAACTTAAACCGATAAGACCTTACCGTTTGCGTGCACGAGAGGTGAACCTATATCTATAATAATAATAAATCTTTGTTTCGGAACACTTAATCAACATTTGACGACCACTTTGGCGTTGGGGTAAACCTATCTGCCTCAGACGCCAGTGGTTGCGGGTTCGATCCCCGCACGGAACCAGAAAAATAAAATGTTCCGTGTCTGGGTGTTTATCTGTTTATCTATACTAATATTATAAAGAGGAAATCTTTGTATTTTTGTATTGAATAGGCTCAAAAACTACTGCACCGATTTCAAAATTTCTTTTACCAATACTTAGAGGGATTCTTCCGAATCCGTATAGGCTACTTTTTATCCCGAAAATCCCGCGGGAATCGAAATTGCTCGGATAAAACCGCTAGTGTATTTATATTCTAGGTTCCCCCCTAGTTCGCTATATGGTATCCCATAGTACAAGCTATGCTTACTTTGGGGCCATGTAGTTGGTGTGATTGTCTGGGGATTTTATTTTTATATTACAAAAACAAAAAATTACAAAAAAACTCACGAAATTTACAAAAAATATAATCACACAGTCTATCTAATTAAAAGAATTATTTACATACAATATAATTAAAATACCAATAATAATAATAAATAAATAAAAAGTCTATTGCAATTAAAATTAATGATATACTTAGATAAAATTAAGACTAAAATATTTAGATAGGATAAAATATGATACCTAATAATAATAATAAACAAATAGGGCTACGTATGATTTGATCTATAATATTTATTTATGAACAAAAAGTATTATAGGGAACAAGATAGAAAGATAAGATGTGTCACTGTTACCAGGAGGTATTATTCGACAGTGACCCAGGTACAGACAATCTAGCCTACTAGCGATCATGTTCAGGAGACTATTGGCGCTCCCCTGCACCCGGCGCACCAGCGACCCACACCTGCTGCGCATCGTCGCTTTGACTCTCGCGTCTGCAAACATCCCTGATGCGCATAGTATGGGGAAAGCCTCAACAGCCTCCTGAACGCGTTTTTGTACTGTACACGGAGAGCGCTATAAGATTTTTGAGTATATCTAGCCCACAGGATGTGGGCTATAAAATGATGTACAGTATACTCTAAAGAGTGTAGTTTTCACGTTGAGTGAACAACGTGCAAACCTGCAGGCCAGAATGTTTGCTCTCACCGACAACGCTCTCCGTTCCCTTTCTATATCATCATCATCCTTGAGGTCGTGCGTTACAATGTGGCCTAGGTATTTAACTGAAAACACCCTAGTTAATACATTAGTGTTGAGTAAGACTGGTGGTATATTTTATAGGTGTTTGTTTCCCCCCCCAAAAACCATGACTTGGCTCCTTTTCACATTGTAGGCTAGACCATGAGAACTAGCATACATTTCACAAGTTGTACTAGCCTTCTCAGACTACAGATAGACGCGCTCAGCAACACCATGTCGTCCACGTAATTGAAGTTATTGACATTGATGCCGTCAATATGACACCCGACCCTGTTGCTACTGAGCCCAGCTATTAACTCGTTAACATAAAGGTTGAAGAGTGTAGGTGAACTCAACCCTCCCTATCTCACCCCACACTCCAACCTATACGCCCGAGACAAGGTCCCAACCCATCGCACACTATTGGCCTGGTTTCCATACCAAAATTTAAAAATGTTTAAAATCTCTTTGGGCAGTTTTATCCCCTCCAATTTATCTCATAATATATCGTAGGAAACCAGGTCAAAAGCTTTGCTGAGATCTAAAAAGCATGCATAAACCGGTGTTTTTCTACTGGTATAATAGTGCACCGTGTGCTTAAGGCACAGCACAGCGCTCTCCGTAGACAGTCCAGGCCAAAACCCGAACTGGTTGTCATGTGGCGTGAAATATTTATTTAACTGCCTGTTTAGTAAGCTGTCAAATACCTTCGATATTATAGTTGCTGACGTGATGGGTCTGTAATTGCTTTTATCTGATAGATCACCTGTCTTATTATTTGCAATAGGTATTACGACCGTTCGCAACATGTCATTGAGCATATAATTATGACTTAAACAAAAATTAAACTATAAAAATAATACTCGAGGAAGATGCAGACCAGCAAACTTAAGATTCTCAATACTGAGACCGTCATGTCCCGGAGATTTGCCACTGCACATAGAGTTTATTGTTCGTTATGTTTCTTTGAAAGTAAACGAGACTTTAGGCGTCACACTCGACAAAACCCTCTCCTTTCTACCCAACATCACCAGGGTGTCCAAATTGGCCAGACAATATCTCAGCCGACTCTCCAGCATGCTAGGCCGACGCAGTAGAATGTCCCACCGTAATAAGCGTACGCTTTATAAAGTCTGTATATGACCAGTCATGACTTACGCGGCTCCCGTCTTTGCCCACGCGAATCCCAAACACTCACACAAACCACAGGTGGTCCAAAATCTTTTCTGCAGAAGGGCAGCTAACGCGCCCTGGTACGTGCGTAACACGGACCTGCACAGGGACCTGGAGCTCCCTTCCATGCAGCAGCACCTGAAAGTCCTGGCACTTTCCACGTGCTGAGTCCCACCCTAACAATTTTGTTAGGGCGACAGTCTCCTATACTATCAAACCTCCCACGCGGCACTCATGCCGCAGACCGAGAGACGTACTCTCAGACCCCCCTAACCAGTTCACCGCGGACCTGGTCAACCTTTTGGGCTCCCAGTCCTAGTCTTTCTCTACATTTGCCACTGAGCTTTATAGTGTCTTACCACGGGTCATCCGTCAGGATGCCTAATGCGCGCCCCGGATCCCACGGGGTGGTAGCTCATTACACGATCTAGGAATAGCTCTTGAGTAAAGGATTGGAGAAGGGGGTGTTAAGTGGTTTTAAGCTCTGCAGTGGGATCGCTCACTGTATTCCCACACTGTCTGGATATACGGTGGCATTCTGTCGGCGAGCGGTTGTCACTGTCGGCGGGGATCTATTCCCGAGCAGGGTCCAATTCGTACCAGGAGTATTCACCCTCTCCCTATCTGTGGTCGCCCTTTGGGGCGTCACTGTAGGGTGTCATTCTTTGGCAGGAAATATATATATGCGACACTATTTATGACTATTTCATCAGTATTTTAACCAAAATAGACCACTCCAGATGGTATTCCTGCAGTGGTGTTGAAACGCTGCGCAGCTGAGTTGTCTCCCGTTTTGACGCGTCTCTATAGACTTTCTTTGGAATCTGGTAAAGTCCCAAAATCCTGGAAGTTGGCTAACGTACAACCAGTACCGAAGAAGGGAAGCCGTGCTGATCCTGTCAACTATCGACCAATCTCAATCACTTCCATACTTTGCAAAATCATGGAACGTGTATTAAACAATCGACTCCTGGCATTCCTCGAGACCAACGAGCTCCTAAGCGATAGCCAATATGGTTTCCGCAGTGGACGCTCGACCGGCGATCTTCTCGTGTATGCCACACACTTATGGAGTGAGGCCTTGGAGGGTCATGGTGAAGCAATAGCTGTTTCCTTAGACATATCCAAGGCCTTTGACAGGGTCTGGCATGATGGTCTCTTAAGCAAGCTTCCAGCATATGGCATACCGACCGGGCTCTGCGACTGGATATCTGATTTTCTGAGGGAACGGTCGATTCGAGTAGTCTTAGACGGCTACTCCTCTGACCTAATGGCGATTAATGCCGGGGTACCTCAGGGATCTGTTCTCTCTGCAACTTTATTCTTGCTGCACATTAATGACCTCCTAAAACCAGGCATTATTGAATATGCTGATGACAGCACTGTTGTTGAGAGATATATATCCAATGCGTGAACGAGCGCCCATGAAATCCAGGTTTTGAGAAAGTCTATGAATGAGCGCGTTGATTCGACCTTGCGGAATGTGTCCGATTGTCCGAACCTGGTCAAATTCAACGCCTCCAAAACACAAGCGTGTCTATTCTCCGCAAAAAAAAGCACCTTTACTTTTACGCCCACTTTCCAGAATGTATCTGTTCCCATCACCGACCAACTAGGGCTTTTGGGCGTCACTATAACGTCCAAATTAAACTTCGGACAACAAATTGAGTCTATGGCAAAAACGGCTTCAAAAAAATTGGGTATCATCTCGAAGGTCCGGCGGTACTTCAGCCCTGAACGGCTGCTCAACTTATACACAGCCCATGTGAGGTCGTGCATGGAGTACTGTAGTCACCTTTGGGATGGTTCTGCCAAATACCAGCTCGAAGCGCTAGACTCTGTTGACCGAAGAGCCCGTAAAATCATAAACAACAACAACCTTACAAATAAAAAATTGCAGACGCTTGAGCATCGTCGTAAGGTTGCTTGTTTGACAGTATTTTATCGGCTACATTTTGGTGAGTGTGCGAGTGCTCTTTTTGACCAAATTGAACCCACCCCTTTTTACCACCGGACTACCAGACGCAGACAGAACTTCCATCCCTATATAGTAGATTTACCAAGAAGTCGAACAAAACGCTTCAATGGTTCCTTTTTGGTACGGATTGCCAAGGAGTGGAACAATCTGCCTGCGTCTGTTTTTCCTGACCACTACAGTCCTGGAACTTTTAAGTGTCGAGTGAATAGGTTTCTCGTGGATGGACGTGTAACACCATAGTCTTCATGCGCACTTTCCACCAGGTGGCATGGAAGACAAACGTCCTATCCTTACAATATAAAAAAAAAAATCCTTTCCATTGAGAATTCAAATGTGAGGATTACAGCTTGAAGGACACAATTTTTTATATTTAGGTGAACTATTGAAGTGTTCAACAGTCCAGATCCTTCCTTATAACACATGTGTCATGCTCGACCTAACAGCTTTTCACTTTTGATACAACTAACCGTGAATTTAGTAGAGACAAACTTACTCATTTACACACAATAGTAATTTCATCATTATCGCATCTGAAGGATAACATAAAAAAACTAATTTGAAAAATATTAATTAACTCTGTTATTTGAGAAGTTGTCGACAATATTTCAATTATCGTAATTATATTGACTACCACAGTAAACATTGATAGCACTCGACAGTTTTAATATTTTATTTTCCCGCGCTTTCATCGTTCGATACACTGTCGACACAGTTTGACTACATAATCCGACGTTTTTAGGTCAAATGGGTTTTTTAAAAAGGAGCACTCTGTAGCTATTGTTCCATTGATTGCAGTGTGAAAAAGTTTCTATTCCTTTTTCAAAAAATATCAACGCTTCTCTATGGTCGTGCTTTTATCTTTTTATTGTCCTTGGAAAATCGGGCGGCTCCTTTGTCTTTTTTTTTTCAGTTAAAATATATTGAATGTTTGTGATTTTGCTATAGATTTTCAATATTCCAAGATTTCAACTTAAGTTGTTTCATAACAAACGTGGAAAAGTTCATACATAATAAGTTTTTTTTACAGGTAGACTTTGACTTAGTTCTTTAAAAACATAGCATACTAACTTAACATAAGCAGACTTCGCTTTTAGTAAAATGCCTAATAAGCCTAGGTAAGGCATCTTTTCAGCAAAGACTGCGACTGACATATGATACAATGATACTCGATATCGTTCATTCGACAAAAGTTTCCTAATGAAATGTGAACACAAAGAACTAACTCTAAGCTAACATTGTCTTCTTTGTTTCAGATATAATTGGATAAAGTTCTGTAGGACACCGGTAAGCAGGATATACAATATTCTTATTTATATATATTTTTAAGTAACTCGTGGGTTTTTGGAGTAAAGAGGTTTTATTCGAGAAAGCCTTATTTGGGAATAATCCGGCTGGGTTAGTCGTTAGAGCAAGCAAATCCGAGTCATTCCAGTTTGAAGAAGCAAAGCAAAAACTACAAAATCAGTTTATAAAATCAGCTAACCAATTAGAAAATTAATTATTAAATTTAATAAATATCACTACTACTACATTCACATCATGATCGTCGTAAATTTACAGTTTTATCATGAACATACATAGCTTTATGATAAGATTTAGAAGGCCATTTATAAGATTACAAATAGTTCGAGTAAATTAAGAAATTTGAGTAAAACTACCTTAAAAACTACGAATTATTGAATATTATCTGGATATCTGAATATATCGAAATATTACTGGGTGACAAAAAGCAATTATCAAACAAACTATAGTGCGGCCGGTGGGAGTTTGCGTTCCTGACAGCTGTCAAAACCATAGCTTTTTTGACTTTCGAATCGGAAATAAACTTTATTCAGTGGACATAAGGAGCTGTCAGGAACGCATTCTTGCAACGGCCGCACTCTACTATAATGCTGGCTGTTGAAGGGTCACTTTGAGTCTGTCAATAACACTCCTGAAATTAAAAGTAAAGGGATCATTATTTAAAAAAAAGCTGTCTTAACCTTATAGGTGTTTTTTTTTAATAAGGATTAAGAAAAAAACATTCCTTTGTCCTATTGAGTTGTGAAAGTTGAATTGTTTTTGGTTTTATGTTATTCTTCGAAACAGAAAATATGTAAGGTATGAGGCAACGACTAGAGGCTTATTGGCAAATAGTAGTGGCAAGTAATCCCGTGGGGGTGTGACCGGGGGTTTTTCTATTAGCGATAATTTCAACCCAGCATCATCCATACACAGTGTCCAAAAGTGAACCATTTTTGATTTGTGATAAAGCTTATTTCAAAATAAGTTGAAATATCTACATATTTTTTTACAACTTTCGTTCCGCATTTTTGTTTAAGCAATGTTCAAGTCAACATTATATCAATTAACGAGTAAACAATATTCAATACGGCTGCCCCATTTCAAAACCTAGTAAGTGTTTTTACCAACTTTTACAGAATAACATGTTTTGTGTCAGCCGTCCTGAATCACTAAATACCTGACCATAAATTGATATAGACGAAAAAGATCAGTACCGTGCCATTCATTTAAGGTGCATTTTTGTTTTAAAATATTTATATTACATATTTTATAAGAGAAAAACAAAACTAATGAAAATCTTAGACCTCGCAAACTATACCAAAACCTAGTAACAGCTTCTACTAGGTTAGTCTTTGAACGACCAGTCATGACTGCAGTGTTAGTTACGTGAGTGGACAAACTATTGGTGGCCTTTAAGAAGGTTTTGAATTTCTATATAATATAATGGCCTCGTGGCTCTCCAGCACGCTGAGGACCTCGGTGTGGGATCGGGCAGCTTTAAGCACCCTATTTATAGCTGTGTATATGCTGATGTGAACGAATGGCAAAAGAGACCCCAGGTCGAGAGCAGACTTCGACTGGGGCTCAGCGGGGCGTGGATGCCAGCGGCAAGGCTGGTTTGACACCAGGCCAGTACCTGTAGCTTGGGAGATAGATTGTCCCTTGACTTGGGGGCTAGTGGAAAGTCGCTAACTACAAGTTTTGGGGCAGGAGGAGGAGTAGGAGGTAGTCGCTTGTTAGGCGAGGCTGTAGTGGTTTGTTTTTGAGGTGGAGCCCTGGGACAGCCGCGATAGTTGGCGGAGTGGCTTGTTTGGCCGCACAGCACGCAGGCTGGAGAGGGGGACGACTCGCCACAAGTCCATAAAATTGGCATCGGTGGCACTGAAAATGAAAACGAAATCTTTTTATTCACAATAGGTATGCTTATAAACTTTTAGTAACGCACAACTTTTGATGTGTTACTAGAGCTAATAATAATTTGTTTCTCTTAACTTGACCATTTCAGAACCTATTGTGTATATTTAACCATTTCAAATACCTAGTAAGTGTATCAACTTACTAAGTATTTGAAATGGTTTTGCGACTTGCTATGTTTTAAAATGGGTAAGCATAGGATGTTGCTGCTCTTACTAGGTTTAGAATATCGTGTAACTTTTTATTGAAAATTGTTATCGATACAGGTGTATTTGATTTTTGTTCAGTCTTACTTTTATTGTGTTCAGCTCAAAAACAAAAAAAAAAACCGTTTTGAAGACTTACTAGGTTTTGAAATGGAGCCGTCGAATATCCTTAACTAAATTCAAAATCTAGATCTTTCTTATACCCACTCAGATTTTTTCTCAAAAAGCAATTTAATTACTTTGCACTAACATACTCTTGCTACATTTTCAATTTTATTACCACAGTATTAAAAGCTGTTTTGTTCAAAATCTTTTGAAGTCGCCTTCAAAGGCTTTATTAATTTCTTGAGAAATATTAGAGACTCCAGGTTTTGTGAGGAAAGGTAATTGGTTACATGTTTCAAGTAATATACTACATACTATTATATGCTATATACTTCATCATAAGCTGCGTACTACCTAAGACATTTATTCTTTGATTTTGTCTTGTGAAAATGTACGTTTTTATTTGCATTATGAGTTTATCTGAATATCTAGATTAAATTCTCTTTTGGTGGAAAAGCTTTGTTATTAAAAAAAACCTTAGGTATAGGGATATTCTTTATAGGTCTTTTAATGGGTGATTTACTTTTTTTTATTTGTGAAGTTTAAAATCTCAAAAACGCACACCCAAATCAATTTATAATGTCCATCAGTCTATGTTATCACGATTCATAATTTTAAATTAAATACATAAATGCAAATAGACGTTAAAAATCAAATTAAAAAAATATTTTTAACATCAGTTTTACTTTACAAAATAAAAGATTGCCAGCTGTGAATAAACCACAGTTCGTTAAAACATACGTCTTCCTCAGTGTTGCTATCATGAATGATGATAGATGTTGCCTGTTACGTAGAAATTACCCCTCTCCCACTCATGAAATGCAATTCCAAGATGGCTGACGTGAAGATTTATGTTTTTTAAGTTTACGAGAGAAGGAACATTTACTAATAATTTAGGTAATGGAGAGTTAGTGTTTGGTAAGGTAAGTTTGGGATGTTTCGATTTATTCCGTTAAGCGAGTGTTTTTTCATATTAGAAATATGTAAAAATACTTTTTAAATATGATTTTGCTCTTCATACATGTTTTTTTAATGTACTATAAGTACTATCTATACATATAATAAAATGGTAGGAAAGTCAAAACTGTACATTGAATATTTTTTTAAAAGAATACTTGGGGTATGATCTACAATCGAAACAGAAACAAAAAGTATAGTTTTTTGAATTTTTGTCTGTTTGTCTGTTTGTCTGTTTGTCTTTCCGGGATAAACTCAAAAAGTACTGCATGGATTTACTTCAAATTTGGCATGAAGATAGTTAAGAAGTCGGGTCAACATATAGGCTACATATTATCACGCTAGCAGTGTTATAATCGTAGGTGCGTTTGGTGCTGCATAGCGTTCACGCAGACGACGTCGCGGGCAGCAGCTAGTAAGTTGATAAATTAGTGTTTGCGGAAGTACTGCATGCGTACTCAGAAGGGTTTTGGTGCTGGGTTTGATTTGAATGAAAAGTAGTTTGGAACGCAAACATGAATAAGCGGGCTCGGCTCTGGATGTATAATATAGTTGGAAGTAAGTTACATTATAATATTATCTTTCTTGATACGAAATCTTATTTTGGCTTTGTTTAGTTCTGTACGGGTATGTTAAATTTAATATATCTACACTTTTTTGATAAAAATTCCAAATAAAGTCGATCATATGTGGATGCCATTATACGTCCGATGTTATTTGGTATTTTTATCTATATAATCCTATTCAAGCACTATAAAATGCAAAATAAAGCTCTTAAAATATTTGTATGTACATTAATAATCAAAGTTTTGGTGCATATGTGCTTGCATAGATAAACACGAAATTTCATTTTTTTATTTACTTACTCTTTATTGCATACAATTACAAAAGGGATTACAAACAAGAAGAATTATATATTATTGTATAACAATTGGTGGTCTTATCGCTAGCAAGCGATTTCTTCCAGACAACCCGGTTAAAAAAAGTTAAATGTGAAAAATATTCAGGCAAATAAAAGTAAATATAATAATAAGTATTTGATGAAAAGCATAAAAGATGCTTCTGAAATTAAATTTTAATGTTTTTAAAGCATGGTTCCCAACAAACGTATTGTCGGCCGCTGACAGTGAGCGTGGCTTACGCAATTTATCGCTTTTCCAAATCCCATTCAATTTTTCGTACACACTGATCTGACTATGCGCTATTATATAGACCGTAAAACGACACTACATTTGGTGTAAAAAACCCCTTAAACCAGCATTTCATATTATGGGCTTCATAATTTTCTAATACACTGCCTTTTCTTCGTATATGAGCTGAATATCTTAGAATCTTAGAGACGAAATCTTATTTTTCATCAAACTCGGCCAAGAGCCGATAAACATCCTTCAATTTAAAAAACAACACATGAATTGGTTCATTCAGTTCATCAGAGAAACGAGGGCTCAGCCAAACACGTGCTGTAGACCACTTTTTTGTCTAACCATTTCGAAACTAAAATTAAAAGCCTATTTATAAAAATACATTTCTAAATTCGATTGACAATTGCTGTAGAAACCGAGTAAAAAAACATATAAAAGCTTCCGAAGTCGCTTTAAAAAAAAACAGCCGTCAAGTAAGGTATCACGTTTTAATAGTAAAAGTTCCAAACACTATCCACCATACGTCAGTAAAACAAACAGTGGAACAAGTTGAATAAATCTCCAGCTCACACAATACCTACGAAATCTAAAAATCTAAATAGAAAATTGGTTTTCAAGTTAATGGACCCACGTCCGTGCATCACAAAGTTACATTGTCCATTCGCAGCAGACAGCATACAGCGTATGAATTGTAAATAATTCTTTGAAAGCCCGCGTTTTGTTTCGGATCCCTTTTCATATTTGCCAACTGTCTGATGGGCGAGTTAATTAATAATGAAATTAGTATTGTCACAGGAAATTAAACTTTGTGTTGGTTGAGCTTTTAATTTACGGTTTCTGTGGCACAGTGGGTGAATAGCTGATAAATTAATTTAAAAAAAATTCATATCACATTATACAGGGTTGTTTCTTTGTCACCAGCCAATAATTCATTTAATAAGTATCATTTATAGAAACGATTTTTGCAAAAATAAGGAATGTATTTTTTACAAGGAAATTAATATGTTCGCTAACAAATTAAGCAAAGAATGGCCACTCTTAATTATGATTGAATACAAATAAAATAAAGACGACAACGCGCTACTACAAAACATCATGTAGTAGCTCGTAGTCGTCTTGTAGTTTTTCACGTCGTAGTTTTAACAATGAAATGCCGCGTCGTAGTAGCTCTGTTCATCATCAGCTAGAACAGTTTGTAATGCTATATCTTTATTTTTTGAATTATTTATTTAAGAAACATTATTTTTATGAATATGCAGGTACGTTTTAATATTATATCAAAGAAAATAACATTTAAATTTGGCTGCTGATTAAAAAACAACCCTTTATACTCTAAATTACGTTTTTAATGAGATTGTGATGTATGCACGGTAGATAACGGATACATAACATTAAGAAATATATACATTAACATAGGATTTTGAAAATGGAAATTTATATTGATACCAATTCGAACTCCGGACTTGCATCGACGGCATAGTTTTCCTTCTATATCAGTTGTACAATCTAACATTAGTATTTATTCTCATACTCATACTCATAGTTATATTCACCTTTTATACGAAAACCCATACACCAATTCACAATCAAATACACGGCCTAACCAATTCTCTTGGACGGCCGGGTATATTCGCTTTGGGTAACATTCCCGTCTGCGTCGCTTACACTGTCCTGTTGATATTATCTGCCAAACAGCGTTTCCTCGGATAGAAGGGCAGGCCAGTTTAAGTCAATACTGCCAGACTTGAATTTTTACAATTTATTATTAAATTAGCTGTTTCGCGGTGAATATCGGAATAAAAAATGGCATATCAGAAAGTACATACACTAGAACTATGCCAAATTTCATCCAAATCCGTTGAGCCGTTCTGCTGTGATTAAGGAACAAATGTCCATACATTCATCTATTCAAACTTTCATATTTATAATATTAGTAAGATAGTTGAAGTACCGGCTCCGCTCAAACGCAGTTCGACTATAACTTGTTGGTATCTTTACATTCTTTAAAATCTTTTCAAACATCTCGGGGTTACTAGGATTTTTGCCTTTTGCAACACTTTAATCCAGGGATGGAAGGGCTATATACAAACATAACATAAACATAACTCTTAAAATCTACAATCGCTACTAACTCACAAGTATAAAAAACACAAAATAAACAAAACTCCACCTAGCAATTAATGCTGAATTCATTTTAAACCATCGTACAATTAAAACCCGAAAACTTGCAGTTTTCCACTTTGAACCAACCTCGTTGTTACTGCAATAACTAGAAATACAACTACCTAGAGTTTTTATTCTGAAACCATTAAGATAATTAGCGAAGCAGTCCCCTGGTACAGTCAAGGCGTAAACGTTTTATAATTAAATTGATTTATTTCAATCATACCAAAAATAAGTGCATTTTTATGTTAAAGCTTTGTGTTCTTAAAGCTTGTGTTAATCAAACGACTGTTCCAAAATCTATACTTAGTAGCTTTAGTTCTCTCTCTAAGCAAATATAGGGTCTTTTTTATGAAGATCGAAATATTTAAGGAGAAGGTTAAGAACGATGTGTGGATTCAATTTAAGATTATTTTTTTTATCAAATTGATATTTTATAATTCTCATAAGTTAACAACATTTTAGTTTAATCTGTTATTTACGACTAAATAGCAAGAAATAAAAGCCTTTCCAACTATTTCTATTAAGAAATACGATAAGTTCCGATTTTATTTCTTGCTATTTAGTCGTAAATAACAGATTAAACTAAAATTTGGTGACTTGAAAGAATTGTAAACTTACAATAAAAAAAATATAGTTACCTATATAATTTTTTTTTCATAAATTTTAATTTTCCACGCATTATTCTTAACTTTCTCTTCAAATGTTTTCATCTTCAAAAAAGTGAATATGCTTGAATCATGTTCAACGCTCAACTAAAGCACAAGTCCATCATAATAACGTTATCGTGTTGTAAATGATCTGTGACCCTAAATTATATTTTGATTCTTATCATTTACCCAATAACTATTGATCTTGTAACAATCTCACCATGAAGTTTAGACTGTACTGGCTGATCGCGCGGTTTTACCCGCGCAATCTCGAATCCCGCGGGAGTTTTGGAATAAAAAGTAGCGTGATTGAAGAACTAACATCCATACATCCAAACTTTCACATTTATAATATTAGTAAGAAGTAAGATGATCGCGTTGTTTACACGCGCGATGTCGCATTCTGTTAGAGTGTTAACACATCACTAGATCGATCGTCGATCGATAGTAGAATGGATTAGTCGACGTCAATCGATAGATTTTACAAGGCCAATCCGATCAGAAAAAACTGATCGACGCCGCCGGTCAATCGATGTGGTAAGGACGGTGCCTGAGACTATCAAATGTAACAAGAGTATCCTACGTGGTGTTGGTGATTAAAAGCACGCTCGATATTGATCTCACTGATCGTAAGTAGAGATAAGACGGAATGTGAAATTTATAAAACGTTGCAAAGATCACCACTAAGTTCTCCGATCGGTAATCGATCTAGATATAAATAAATAAGGATAAACATGAAATTTTTCTTCCGATTCGAGCAAATGAAACAAACATGTTTTTAAAACCAATGAAAAATATGTTATTTCAAATTTAAGAAGTTTCTAGCCGGATTTTATCACGTGCAGAAAAGACATCATGGTAACATAAGCGACTAACTACTGACCACGGGGTATTTAAAGACGCCGACACTTCGAGTCGTAATCAACGAATGCAGAGCATTAAACAAACCGACTTCACAGACATTTTTAAACCCTAGTCAAAGCTGTGGCGGAAGCATTAGGTACAATTCACCGTATTGTTACATATTTTTTTGAAAGTTTCTTCTTTTTCAATAAATACAATAACAATCAACGACTGCAGAGCATTAAAAAAACTGACTTCACGTCAAAACTTTGGCTGAGTTATAATGATGTCATCCACGTAAACATTCTCCGAAACCATACATTTTTTTTTATTTGAAATTTTCAATGAAGTTCTAAACCGATTTCGATGAAATTTATATGGGACCAACTGTGAAGTATCCTCTATCATATGAAATAAGAATTTTTAATATCGATCCATAATTGTCTGAAATATCGTGTAACAAAAAAAACATACAGATGAATTGAGAACCTCCTTTTTTGGAAGTCGGTTGAAATTTCGGGACCACCTCTGAAGTATTTGTTATCATATGAAACAAGAATATTCTAAATCGATTCATAATTGTCCACAAAGTCGGGTAACAAAGACACAAAAAAACATACACACGAATTCAGAACCTCCTCCTTTTGGAAGTCGGTTGAAAATGTACATATAATATACTTTAAAATAATCTCGATGAAAACTTAAGACAGTATAATGACCGTTGTACTTGCACTAAGCACGAGAGATAGCTCGGGTCTAGTATAAACGAGTAGTAAAAACAACTCATTAACATCGCCACAGAATAAATTTTGCAGACTTTGAGAAATGGGTGCGGGAGGCGCGGCGGTTGTAGGTGGTTCTAATATATTCTTGTGAGGCTCTGATAGCCTGGTACTTGTGACTAAAATTTAGTACAAAGTTGCGTGCCATGTGTGCAGTGCGTCCGGCGCGGGCCAGTAAACGCGCACCTTATACATACACATACATACACAACTTTACGCCTGTATCCGTAATGGGGTAGGCAGAACACCAAAGGCTATAAAAACCATCTGATGTCACGTTTGACAAATTTGGAGGTATTATTATGATTGAGAGAGACTATAGCAGTGGCAGGGGATCAGCCTGTCGCCCGCAAAAACGCCAACAAAACCTCCCTTAACTGACTTTTACAGTTTGCCCGGGCAGAGAAGCAGCTGGCACATTCTATGTTTTTCTTTCGCTCTCAGTCCAGCATGGACCTTATTTATACTTCATTTATCAATTTTATTAAGTTTATTAAATAACTGTCACGTGGCTTTTGCTTTGGATAGCTCACCGCAACTCTTCCCACAAGTGTTATCAAGTTGATAATGTAGTTATTATTGCATTATTTGATATTTTGAGGGTGACAACTGCTACATACCTACAAGGGTCTTGAACTCGCAAATCAACGATACATGGATGATCAATGTATTTTTTTTAAAATTAAATGATGTATGTTTCAACCTCTCCTATGATACTTTCATCTACATTCACGATATTCATCTGTCTTCACGCGGATACGACCAATGTAAAAAAAACTTTATTATACTCCAGTCACGATTTACTTTACTTCATATTCATATTGTGTTCCATTTTATGTGTTTTTTTGGTGTTTGTTGTCTTACTGTGGTTAAAATAGAAATACTTTAAGTACCTAGTTGTATTTTTTATCGTCGGTACGAGATCGCGGTGCACGATAGTAAATGGGCCGTGAATTTGGGATATTACAGTCTTAGACCAAACATTAACAACATTTATTTTAGCATACTGATTTTTTAACCGTCTTCCAAAAGAAAGAAGTTATTAACTCGTTAGTTAACTGGTGTATCTGAGTATACTATACCTATACAAGCTATGGGACATCAAGGGAAAGAAGAACTTAAGACTTCCTATTCCTAAGAAGACTTTATATGATTTTTAAATATAAGTAATTATGCATTCAAATTTTCCTAAAAATTGATTACTTTGTCTGGGAATCAAACCGACTTAAATATGTGAAAAAAACACCATTATTTTAATGATTCTTACCTAAACAATGATAAAAAAATAATAAATCTTCTTAAGTAACATAGTATTTCAAATGAAAGGAACAATATGAAATTAATAAGTTTTAATTAAACTAAAAACTCTCATGAAATACACATAAAATGTTTCAAGTATAAAGTCTCATTTAGGCAAAAAACCCTGTCTTCGATGTAAGGTACTTTCCATTTGTTGGTAAGGACTACGTGGTTAAAGTTGTTTTTCTAATGCCCTTCTACTTTTCATTATCATGAATGTTTCTATCATTATTAAAGTTCAAAATAAGAACACGAGTGTTGACTTAAATCATCAATATGATATACTACAACGTTTTTGCTTGTGCATATTTTGCACTTTATTTTTTTGAGCCTTTAAAAAAATATAACATCCATCACATAGTCAATATGGCACAAATTTGGACAATCTTTGTCTCTATTTAATTACTATTTTATTACATAGCAATGTTAATAAGATATAATCAGACGTCCCTAACAGGAACCAGCTTCCCAGCCATCTGTTACGGACAACTGCGAATCCTATCTCACAGAAATTGCGCTCTTTCAGCGGCCATTTTGACTATAATGCACGAGATCAATAAACCATTATTGGTCTTCTCAACGATAATTAGAAAATTGAGAGCCTATTCACCGATATCACAACTTTTATTGCTCAATTATTGAATGCTGGCGTGGAGTTGGAAAAGAAGCTCACATTTACAAAAACATCTCTCTCCGTAATAAATAAAGAGAATGTCTTCAGTTTTCACAATTCGTCAGCTTGATTTTATTTATTTATTTATTCTTCGTTGTACTAATGGATTAGGAATATTTTCACAAAAAAAAATTTTAAACAGAGTACAATAGGTGGCCTTGTCATCGATCTCTTCAGGCAACTCCGTTATGTCAATGTTATTTAACAAATTAACTCTAGTGTCTGTAAAGTGGCCACAAGTCCAAAATGTAAAATTAAATTAAATGCGATAAATTCTGTTAAAAAGTCTTCATGTATTATTCAATAAAATATGCTTTTAACCGAGTCACAAGGTATCCAGGTACAAAACGACGTATTCAATACAATTCAAAAAAACTTTAAAACTGAGTATTCATTCAAACTAATGTTATATGAATAATTATATAAGTTGATTCTTAAAATAATTAAAGAAAATAAAAACATACAAAAGTAACATGACAAGAAAATGCGGTCATGCATACTACTTTTAAATGTATTTTCCTTCTTTTTATGTGTTTGTGTGTGTGCAGCTCACGTTCAACTGGTTGTATGTGTATGTAATAAATAAAAAAAACTCCCCAGACAATCACACCAACTACAT
This sequence comes from Stenoptilia bipunctidactyla, assembly GCA_944452665.1. Lineage (NCBI taxonomy): Eukaryota > Metazoa > Arthropoda > Insecta > Lepidoptera > Pterophoridae > Stenoptilia > Stenoptilia bipunctidactyla. The sequence continues at coordinate 449,015 of OX101737.1, read as the reverse complement.
GGCCCCAACGATTTACCCCAAAGTAAGCATAGCTTGTGATATGGGATTTCTTGTTCCGTACGGGAATTGAACCCGCTACCACTGGCGTTTGAGGCAGACAGGTTTACCCCATCGCCAAAGTAGCTCAATTTCATGTAGGTATTGCAACATCTTTGACAATTATTAATTGCTCGCTCACTAGCGACAAGGCCATCTATTTGTACATTGTGTTTTTTGCCGTTCTTTTGTATTCATTAATGTGTACATTGAAGGGTATTTAAATAATATATTATTGGAAGTATAAATTTCTCGGAAAATCTATGCTTGAGTCCTGATCACCACTTAAGAAACCTTACATAATACGAGCTCGAAACATATAGAACTATACTCAACATCTTTTCATATCACAGATACAGCTGCAAGCATTTGATACTGATATCGTAGCGTTCACAAAACTAGTGATATTCACACTGTCATTCCTGTCATTTTGACAGGACGAAACATGACTAGCGGTGTAAAACATGCATCCAGCAGGGCTAGCATGTCGTATATAAATAGTCGAATCGACAAGATAAATATTGTTTTGTTATTTTATCCTATTATGTAAGCTAATATGCGCACCATAATAGATATAATTACTCTATTTGATACCATGATTAAGACCACAGAACCAAATATGTCATAATCTTAATTCTTCTTCTTGCGAGTCGATACAAATTCAAATTTTATTCCTCCAAAATTTCGCCACCTCTACAGCACCATCGCTAGCCTCCATCAATTCCTGGAGTGTGCAGCTATGTGGACATGCTGGGCAGGTGAGTAGGTGCGTCATTGTTTGCGGGGAATGCCCGCATTCACACTTATCGTCTGAGCTCTCAGAGAAACCCCACTTGCAGCGATTGTCTTTGCTGAGACCTACCTGGGTTCGGAGCCGGTTTAAAGTTTTCCATGTCGGCCATAAATTACATACACTAAATAAGATATTCTAAGAAAATATCGATAAAAGGCCCGATTTATCGTTGTCGACGGTAGCATGCTAGCCCCGCAAGAGGATTTCATTTGATATTTGTATTTTAGGAGATTAACCATAGTGTCCCTTTGTAGTTTGTCTGTTCTGTAAAATAATAAAGAAGTGTTCAACTATTCTATTGTTTGGGCGAGTAAAATTTCTGATTTTAGTGATAAGTACAAAATTGAAGTACAAAATTGTGACGTCATTAAGCGGCCATTCGATGGTCTTATCATGAATAAAAAAAATTCATTTCATTTTCATTTCATTTCATAAAGATGCGTTTATAAAATTCAACGTTTTAGTTACAAAAAAAAACTAAATTTTAATTAGTGCTCTGGATAAAATCAGGACGGTCATCAATAAATGATAACGAAAATTATAAGAATAAAAAAAAAAAACAATAAATTCAAGTGTCATTTTTAACCAATTATTTTCGTATTTTTATAATACATTGGTATTCTATATTATTCCTAGAGCAAGTACCAGGCATATACTAATGCATTCTAACTAATTCTAACTATGTAGTTATACATATATTGCTATAGATACGAATTTACTGTTGTACATTTTAGCTTAAAATGTACAAAAATAAATAAATATCCAGTCATACTTTTCTCTACACTTAAATTCAATCCATATCCAAACTTAGAAAATAAACATAATAAAAAAGACTACGAACTCGACTACGCTACGGCCATTATCTACGAAAACCGTAGCACAAACTACGAGCATATTCCGTAGATCGAAAATATTCTAAAAAACGCTTATACAACGAACTCAAAAGCAACGCTTATCCTAAAGCGGCACTAAATCATTATTGATCTGTTATGCCATTTTAGACCGCCCGTTATTTTTATAGTCGTTCAAATGAAGTAGGTTTTAAAAAAGGCTCTATTTTTGGCCGTACACCGTACATTTATCATGTGAGAGGATATTTGGGAACGAAAAACATTATCTCTTTGACCCCATTCGGGGAATGGGCACCGAAGCGGTTCGATTGATTTGTTGCTGTTAAAAATGTTATCAATCAATTTTTGGGGGAAATGAGAGGTGAATTTGTGTTTACATTAAACGGTTGATGTTGTTTATTTTTACTGTTGGCATAATGTGAATCAGCATATTTTTATTGAATGCAAGAAAAAGAAGATTTCAAGATATTAGACACATAAAAAAATATCTTTATAACATTCTGTAACAAAAAAATAAAGTATTAAAATTCATTTAAGATAAAAAATAAACTTTTTATTTATATTATAAGTATAGGACGTTTGTCTTCCATGCCACCTGATGGAAAGTGTGCATGAAGACTATGGTGGTACACGTCCATCCACGAGAAACCTCCAGCAAAAGTTCCAGGACTATAGTGGTCAGGAAAAACAGACGCAGGCAGATTGAAGCGTTTTGTTGTTAAACGTGCATTTCCAATTTTTGACTTCAATAGTATCTTGTATGTTTTTATATTTGATTAAAACGATGACTTTTACGTTGACTACATTTTAAAAATTCTTATCTTTATTTTCTGTTACTTAAAAACATTTATTATTTTCGTCCATTCTTTCAATTGGCATCATAAAAATGGGGGTGTTTTATTTTTCATATTTAAGTTTTTTTGATTCCCAGACGAAGAAAGTAATTCTGAGGAAATCTTTAAATGCAGAATTAATAGTATTTGAAAAGCAAATCAGGTCTTCTTTGAGCAAAATACTCTATCTACGATATTTCAAGTACTTTCCCTTGATATCCCAGAGCCTTGGGACGCCCTGTATATCTTGCTTGGAACTAAAGGCTTAAGGTGTCCTTTGAGGTTCGGAAACCTGAAATCAATCCCTTAGGTGGTGACTTACACAAGACCCCATTGATCTAAATTTGGTGCGTTTAGACGCAAGTAGAGCTTTTGTAGCTGACCTCTACAATAACAAAGGTAAGTCACTACGCGTCAGTTTTATTGTGTGTATGTTTCTTTTTTATTTTGTAATGATACTTACTTAATGTGTTGAGCAAAAATATTATACATAGAATAACTTTATTCTGTAAACCATACAGTATCGATATTAATACCCTTGTAGCTTCAAAAAACAGCATCAACAATGACCATTAATTTGCGTTCCGGGTTTGAAAATCACAAAAATGATGCCATATTCTCTCTCTTCCGCGCAATATTTCACTCGTATCCAATAATTTTTGCCTGTCAATACAAAACAAAGATTGCTCCCAACAGATTACAGTTCCAACTCGCTGCCCGGTGCTAATATTAATTAGTGCGCTGCCAGCGATCGGTTGGCGAGATGATTGCGCGGCATTATTGCCAATCAGCTGGCTGATCGGGTGAAATTTGCATGAGCGAATAGCTCCCAGCGAATTCTGCTCACCTGGTAGTTGCTAACTGGATTTCTTTGCAATTTTATTTCAAGATCCGCTGTAGATGATTTTAATAAGATATATTTTTTATAAGTCATGTATGATGACTAGGACTCGAACCTGGGTCTCGCGCTGGCTGGGCGGGTACTCTACCTATTGAGCTACCGAGTCCTGGCAGATGCCATTAAAATTACTTCACCCTAAGCCCTTGTGCTTTCATCTTCGACCTCATCTTCACTTACCATCAGGTGAGATTGAGGTAAAACGGGGGCTTAGTCTACAAGGTGTTCCGCTTGATTTCCCATAACTCTAGGGTATTAATGGGACCATGTAATAGAATCAAATAACATGTGAATATTTTTAAATTTTTTTTTGTTTTTTTTTTTCATCCAAAATAATTCAATGAAGTCAAAACATGTTATGTAACGCACCTTTATGCGAATAATCACAACGGGGCATGTTCTATCCCTTTTTTATCGCTATGCACAGGTACAATTCGCAACGTTTTGCGTTATACATTGTATGCAACATTACTCAACGTGTAAAATCTTTTTGTTGTTTATTGTATGGCGTCAGTGACGCACGTCTATTGAATGAATGTTAAAGAGATTTTACAAGGGTGATAGTTTATGAACTCGTCATATTAAGATTGTTGATATCTTGGAAAGCATGCACTTTTGAACCACATATTCTTTGGCAAAAAGTAATATTTTTTTAGTAAAGAACAAAACCTCAACGTTATGGGATATCAAAAAGAACACCTTGTATAATAAAAAAGTACCTATATACGTTTCGTTACATTGCTAAGGCAGCAGTTTTCAGATCTGTAAGAATTATTGAGCATTATTAAATGACAATAACTCAAAAATATTGAGATACGGATGATGATTTCAATAAATATTTAAAATAAGTGCGTTATGATGAGTATGAAAAAACCCTACGATGTTTTTTTTTTAAATATACTACAGCTGGCAGTTTCATCTCACATCTTACCTGGTGAAAAATTGTTTTGAAGACTAAAGTAGTATAACTAAGAAAAACTATTCACTTGAACCTTAAAATATAACTATAAATAAAAATATTTTGTTTACGACAACCAAGGATTTATGCTTAATTAACGATTTATGTTATCCTATACGAAGGGTTTTTTGTAACATGACGATAATATATTTTTACTATATTTTTAACGCAAGACGATTCGAGGACGAGGTTATATCATAACAACGTCTTTTTTTGCGATTTTATCAAATTTCTTGACGACGGAAAACACGCTCAAACCCCTATTGTACCACTATTGTTCTTAGCTCCGGCCGAGAATAAAAAAATAAAGACATTTTACGTCTACAAAACACAAAATTATATACGCACCAGTTTTGGCCTTTTATATTTTATTTCGTAGAATACTTCGGTAGGCAGCTTAGTAAAATAAACCCCCAACAAATTGAACTTGAATAAACCTGAGAGTACCTGGGCAGGTCAATAAGTCCGTGACTTTTTGAATTTCTGACCTCTTTAGTAACACTACTCCTGTCAACAGGCATCTATCAGTTGACTCCTGTCAAAATGAAAAATAAAATGATTTATTTGTCAAAAAATCTGTGTTTTATTCCAAAAGTCACGGACTTATTGACCCGCCCTCGTAGTACACAAAGAAGACTTGTAAAATTAGATAGTGTTTGTAAAAATTACTGATTAAAATAAGCAATAGTAGTAACATTATTTTTTGTTTGTGTAAAATAACAGTACAATAAGTAAAAATTGGATAACTTAATTATGTGTAAAGCTAGCGTAACTAACCGTGTAAATTGCATTACAATGACTCAGGAGGAAAAGATTTGTAAAAAATACAGACAGACGTAGTTAAGTGAAGTACAGGTGAAGTATGTGAAGCCGAAGTCTGTGACACTACCTTCAGAGGTATTTAAACATTTGAAATAACCTAAAGGTAGTTGGCTCAAAAGGAAAAAATCTTACATAACATATTGTGGGGATAACAATCCTGACAAAACTACACTACCTCCAAATTAACAAAAGTTATTTTAACAATTTGTAAACCTGATGAAATCAATGAATGCAATAAGCTGTGAACTTTTCCACTCTATTTTATTAACAATTCTCACCAAGCTCTCGGATTTTAATTTAAGTAATAGAACTACTCGTATACTTTAATATGTGAGAGTACTTTTTGGGTTGTGATATAAAAATACTTTACTAAAAAGTACTTATTAAGTTTATTTATGTATGATACTTATTCGATATTCCTGTTAATGCTCTACATATCATATATATTTTTGCCACGAAAGTTTACAATTAGTTAACGCCATTTCTATACATTAATAAATGGGTAAATAAATTTTCCAAACAGCTCATAATTATTTTCAAAAGTAATATTCTTAACTACTTAAGGATTAACAAAATGATTCACATGAAAAACTATAATTACCAATACGGTTTTGACCTCTTCATCTAACCGTTAGACACATTTTCAACGGTATTAAGTAAACTTACACACTCGCAGAAATTGCTAGACTTTAATAAAGTCTCCCGCAAGAATCTTTGTCTTCGCGAAAACATAATGAACACTGTTGGGAATAACAGTATACAGGTTGTAAGTCGTGGATTTTCTCTCGCTCTGTTATAAGCTACGTCACATTTTTGTAAGGATATGTATTCACTTTGTGTAAATGTGCGTTCTTGAAACTGAGATATCTGATGGTGAGTCCCAGTGGCGATAATAAGAAGCAATTAACTTAGCAGCTCACGTATGTATGTACATACGTATAGGAAATACGCTGACACGTAGTCTAAAAAGGCCCTGCAGGTAGCTAGCATACCATCGATAAATAGTCGAATCGACAAGATAAATATTATTTTGTTGTTTTATCCTATTATGTAAGCTACTATGCGCACCATAATAGATAGAATTACTCGATTTGATACCATGATTAAGACCACAGAACCAAAAATGTCATAATCTTAATAAATTACATACACTAAATACCATATTCTAGGAAAATATCGATAAAAGGCCCGATTTATCGTTGTCGACGGTAGCATGCTCTCTCTGACTTGACCTTAAATCAAATTCGTACGATTAAAACAATAGAATCCATTTAAAATCTTTTCGAAGTTACAATTATTTGTAAAATATTAACATGCAGTTATGGTTTTCACGATATATTTGAAAAAGCCTCAACAATCAAGTATTTTTAAGTATTCTTACCTTACGTTTTGCGTAAAGAGCGCAATTTTTCCAGAATTTCTCGAACACAAACCAGAGTACGCTTCAAGGCGGCCATTTTGTTACAGTCAGTTGTGAGCTTCTAACCTGCTGTTTCATTTATTATGAACTTAACAGAGTCTTTTGTTCGAAAGAGGATTTATTTCGATCTCCTGACTGAAATGCTCCGAGGTGGTCTTTAGAGAATAAGTTGTTCTATTTACGTATTTCGCAATTTAGGCGATATGAAACAAATGATATAATGATTGTGGGGATAATGTTGTACTGTGTCTGGAAGGGTAGTAACTATAGTATGGACAACGTTATTGATAAAAATACCCCACATGGAGTGCTAACTGATCCCCGCTAAGTTAAATAGAAATATAATACGATTATTCTACTTTTGACAAATACACGGCTAATATAAAAAAAGGTTGGTAACTTTATTAGCTCCTCAGTTGAAAATTTAATATTAATTTTGTAAGTAATCATAATTATAGACTCCCGAGATACAGGACAAGTTTAAGTTCGGGGTCTGTATAAAAAAAAAGAATATATATAATGTGCATAATCTTAATTCCTATAACTAAGTAAAACCTGTTCAACTTTGTTACTACTTTTGGAAAATAAATATTTTTATTATTATTATATTTATGTTTTGAACACACACTCTCGACTTTTTTTCGTTCTCGGTTTTCATGAGTTTCACAGGCTACGCCAAGTTACACTACTAATATTTGTGTTCAACACACAATTGACTACCCCGAACGAGATTCAAACCTCCGACTTCGGGCATAGAAGTTTATGTTTTACCGCTGCACCTGTATGTTGTAGTTTGTAAAACTACATTAATGATGTACAGCAACTTCTGAAACAAAAGCATTTTTGCAACTTATGTCATACTTATTACGAACATTTGTAAATTAAGTTTATTTGGTCCCTATGTCAAAGACTCATTCCGTTAAGAAACTTTTGCGGCTGACTGTACATTAGGTAAAAATTGCTGATTAATTTTGAAATAACTCGTCTCATGTAAACCATAAATAAATGAATATTACATGAATATGAATTACAGTTTAGTACATTAGGTCGATAGCAATAAGTAAATTAATCATTTTTCTGACGACTTCTAGGTTTGAAAACCATTTTATTAAACACTTATTTATTACGTATATGACTATACTTCTATAAATGACTGAATTTCAAAGTTTGATAATACGTTGAAAGTAACTGTAACCAGTGAAATGGAAATGTGTAATCGGTGGTATGTGGTTCCAATATTGTGGGTGTAAACCTTTCTATAAACCTCAATCTAAGGTTTATACAAAGGGATCTATCGTTAAAATAACTTATAGGTTAAATACCTGTTCAGTCGTGGAACAATTACGAGATCTAGTTATTAAATTTGAAAATCTTTAAGTACTCAATTTCCAAATTATACAAAAAAACTTAATAAACTATTTAAATAAAATAAACAAACAGACATTTTATTATTTAAAAGAAACAAAAACTTTTATCTATATTATCCTATAATATCTAACAAAACATGCTATCTTTCATTAACAATATGTAGTCATCTAATGTTATGACAATCGTTGATTGCAGAGCATTAAAAAACCGACTTCACGTCACGACTTCGGCCGACTTATAATGTCATCTACGTAAACATTCTCCGAAATCATACATATTGTTTTAAACCTTTGAAATTTTCAATGAAGTACTCAACCGATTTCGATGAAATTTATATGAACTATGAAGTATCCTCTATCATATGAAACTCGATTTATAATTGTCCGAAATATCGTGTAACAAAAACACAAAAAAGAAACATACAGATGAATTGAGAACTTCCTCCTTTTTGGAAGTCGGTTGAAAACCACTCAATGGCAATAGGGGGTATCTAAGTAAATACCCGAATATTTAATAGCTCTACCTGAACTATTCACAGGATATAATAAAATCCAGTGAGAACATATTTGAGAGTAGCCCCTGAATAAGCGTGTCATACAACGAGGCTAATCCAAGCGACCCTCACTTCAGGTTTCGCCTGTCTAGCGACCACCTTTTATCCGTCGTCCGCCGCCAAATATCACCATAGTGGTGTTCCATAACTGCTAACCTTCGGGTTAACAGATGTATACAAGGTGTTCCTTTTGATTTCCCATAACTATAGGGTATTAATGGGACCATGTAATAGAATCAAATGACATGTGAATAATTTTAAATTTCTTTTTGTTTTTAGTTTTCATACAATATAAAATAAATAAATAAATAAAATCCCCAGACAATCACACCAACTACATGGCCCCAAAGTAAGAATAGCTTGTGTCATGGGATACCATATAGCGAACTAGGGGGAACCTAGAATATGAATACATTAATAGATAAACACCCACACACGGAACTTTTTTTTTCTTGTTCCGTTCGGGAATCGAACCCGCAACCACTGGTGTCAGAGGCAGATAGGTTTACCCCATCGCCAAATAATTCGAATAAGTCAAAAAATCTTATGGAAACCTTTATGCAAAGTATGACAATCTTATGGAAACCTTTATGCGAAGTATCCCTTTTTATCGCTATGCACAGGTACAGTTCGCAACGTTTTGCGTTGTACATTGTATGCAACGTTCCTCAACGTTTAATTTTTTTTGTTGTTTATTGTATCGCTTCAGTGACACGTGTCTATTGAATGAATGTTAAAGAGATTTTACAAGGGTGATAATTTATGAAATGAGATATTAAGATTGATGATATCTTGGAAATTATGCACTTTTAAACCACATATTATTTAGCAAGAACTATAATTTTTTGTGAGGAACCAAACCTCAAATTAAAATTTATGGAATATCAAAAAGAACGCCGCGTAGAATGCTTGGTGGTAGGATCCCTTCTGGGTCCGACTGGCTAGCGACCACCCTTTATACAAAGTCTGCCGCCAAATGTTACCGCTCCGGCGGTAATGTGTTCCGGCAATATTGTATAAAGAGCCAGTTCCTTCCTAAACCCGTGTGCTTTCATCTTCGACCTCATCGTCACTTACCATCAGGTGAGATTGAGGTCAAACGCGGGTTTAGTCACTTATAAAAAAAAAAAAAAGAATACCCTTTCATTCGTAATCAGGATTCTTCCTCCTCCTAATGGAGCTTGTCTTTAAGGTGCCAAATCTTTGAAAAAAAAGTAGTATGTATTGAAGAGCTGGTTCCATCCTAAAGTCGTGTACTGTTTTTATGATTTATGTCCATATGATAGAGGATACTTCAAAGGTTGTCTCATATAGATTTAATCGAAATCAATTTAGAAATTTTTGAAACAAAAAATAATTTTCTAAAAAATATTTATGAATACGGAGAATTTTTACGTTGATAACCTAATACGTCAGCCAAAGTTCTTACAAGGATTTATAAATGTTAGTGAAGTCGGTATTTATAATAAATTCCTTGATGACCATCAGATTAGATGGAGGCAGGGTTGGTGAAAGATTTTTTTAATATTGAAGACATTTTTCAGTATGGAAAAGTTGTTTTTCAAACCTCGAACATATATCGCACTACAAGACATTTACGTAACCGTTCCCGCCAAAAATACAATGTTACCCAAGAATGTGTCTCGAGCCGAATGTAAATGTCAGGCTACCTTTGTAGATAATTTAAGGTTATTTTAGGAAAGGACACCATTTGGCTTAGTCCCTTTTAAGGCCCTTCGAAGGTACACAGGTGCAGACAGGTATGTTACGTATTGAAGTATTGCCGTCAAACACCTGCCCTTTTATTACGCAAACATGACTTTGAAGAGAATAATGTTAATTTATAATTACCATTTTCCTTTGCAAATAATGTTTTATCATTCAAATAATCTTCTGTGTAGATATTAAGTGAGTTTGTTTTTTCTTTACATCCCTATTTTTTTATTGGTGACTAAACCTTCATTTAACCTCAACCTCACCTGACGGTAAGTGAAGATGAGGTCGGAGATGGCAGCACACGGGCTTAGAAAGGAGCTCTACATAAAGTATTGCCGGAACAACCACCGAAAAAATATTCGACCGGTTGGTGTAGGGGTAACGTACATTGCTTTCTATGCCAGAGGTCCTGGGTTCGAACCCGGCGGCGACGGATATTTGTGTGATGAACACAGATATTAGTCGTCAAGTCATGGATGTTTATATGTTTACTTAAGTTTATTTTCTCATAAAAAATATATATTTATTCAATATGTATGTTTATATATTACTTAAGTATATCAGTTAACTAGTATCCATAACACAAGTTCTTTAAGAAACTTAATTTGGGCTAGATAATGTTGTTTCAGCGTCAGAAATATTTATTTATTTATGTGAAGGTTCTTTTAAACTTAATAGGTTATCGATAAAGAAGTACATCTCTAAAGACACCACCTATTCGGTTGTCACTTAAACTAGTCCCATACACGACATGTTTATTGTCATTAAAAAGGCTCCCATTAGCCGATCCTCCACAAAAGACCTAATACGAATGACTTAGTTTTGACTTTAAAATTTACTAAAAGTTTTTAAAATGAAACGTCTTCATAATTAACTTTAAAATATTTCTATAAACATTGAGGTCCACTGTCAGCAGTAAGCTACCAAATGCTATATGTAGCTATATGTGTCATCACGCATGATCGCTGATCAAACACTTTCAGTGCGGTGAAGCGTGCCTCACGCCTCGCCAGTTACGACCGCACCGTATCGTGTCCTTACCTTTATTCTAATATGTTAATATTAATATTTTGTTAGAATTTTTTATGGCTAGTGACTTGAAAAAATGTAATTATCTTTGTAAGGTAATTGGAATTACGTTGTTTCTTTATTCTTTCGAGCGAAAAATGGTAGAGTTGATGGCTTGTTTATTTTTGCTGCTAAGAAAAATAATTTTGTTGGGAAAACAACACTAACGTTATCAATTTATATATTTTTATATTTTAATTAGTACTTACATTTATATTTAAGTAAATAAGTATGTAATGCAATGAGTGCCTGTAGGATTTTTGCTGCACGACCATTTTTTAATTATCTGCAGATATTTATTTACATATTCAGGAAATTTGTCGTGTTAATGTTTCCGAATACAAGCAATAAAATGACACTGTTTAGATGCCAGAGATCACAGGTACGATTTTCAAACAATATAACTTTTTGCGAGTATGAACGTTTTTTTCTAACATTGGTGTGTACAAACCTTAGTATACTTATAATACAACCTGTGCTCGCGAAATTATGTCAATCATAAAATCATTGCTAAATCCCTATTTATGGCATGCTGTGAAATTATTGTTGCTAAGAATTCATAATTTAAAATTTTGAATTCATTAAAGTAACAATATCTGGAACGAGAATACATAAAATAATAGAAAGTGTACAGACACAGACAGAACTGCCATCGACACAGCTTTTTTTGTAAGAGTTACCGAGGTGTGAAACGAACTGCCTGAGTTCCTGACTACTACAGTCCTGGTAGCTCAAGTGTAGAGTGAATAGGTGAATGGAGGACAAACGTCAAAAAGATAAGGATATACTCAAAGCAAACGAAAATTAGGCTTCTCATTGCTTGTTGCGCTCCTGGTAGTTAACCTTTGTGTTATAGTTTCAATTCCACTTTTAAATAATATAGAAATTCCAATTCACAAAACACGTCTGTACGCTTTAACGATTCAGGGAGACGGGACCGTGTCACCATATACTGGGTGACTGGTGACAAATTTTAGGAGTATGCCGTACTCGATTCTGATCATAATTATCTAATAAATGTAGGTACCTAATTTTTCCCTAGAATTCCCTATAAATAAATAAAGAGTTCACGAATGCTTCACGGTTCGACGACCGTTCGTGAAGTCGTCTATACCTGCCTATCTATTCTGTGTTGATAGCGCAGTGCGTACGTCCGTGGTACGAAGGTACAAGTATACCCATGCGCTGCATAATAAAATCTTTAACTTTCGGTTATTTTTACTCAGTAAATAATGAAATACCTTTTTAAAATATTTTTTAATTTATTTTTTCTCTTCGTGTATGATCTCAAGCTCTCAAACTTTCACATCCTTGAATTTCGAAAGTGAATAAATTTTATACTTTAACGAGCTTTTTCCCGCAACTTCGTACGCTCTAAATTACTCTCCTTGTGAGAATTACAGAAAATCCTTTCAATACAAACAGATATCTACTTATTAAAGAACCTTTATACCAAGTATCACATCCGTGCACTCAAGGAATAAGATTTTTTCATACAAAATAAAACATCATATATTTCCCGTTCCCGTGGGAATTTCGGGAATTCCTTTAATGATACAACCAGTCACTTTTTGAAGAACCTTTATGCCAAGTATCATATACAAATTAAAAAGTCCAATAATTCCCCTTTTCACGGGAATTTCGGGAATTACTTATTTAATGCTCCTTCACAACCTCTAAGAATTGTATGTTCCAAATTTCAGCTCTCTACGACCAGTAGTTTTGGCTGTGCGTTGTCTGTCAGTCACTCGGTCAGTAACGCAAGAGTTTAATATACCTATTAAAGAAGAAGATTGTTAGAGCGTGGAAAAATATAAAATAAATATTTTATTTTGCATTTTATAATGCTTATATTTAATTTTAGAGATAATATTATTGAATATACTAAATAATTTCGTTAACTTTTTAAATATGCTAAATAATTTCGACGGTCAACGACGTGGCCCCGGCAGCTCAGTTGGAAGAGTGCCCGCCCGGAATTCGGGAATTCTGGGTTCGTGTCCCAGCCGGGATTGATTTTATTTGGTATTTTATCTATAACAAATTAAACCCTAAGTAGCTTGATGACTTTTATGCAACAATAAGAAAACGGTGCCCCTCTATGATGAACCATCACCCTAGTGCTACCAACCGAACCCGTCATTGGTAACCCATTGAAAATTTTAAAGGCTTTACATATTTTTGTTCATATTCTTATTTACAAAGATTAAGATGATTTGATGCTAACAAATTGTGAACCATGGTCTAAAAGAAATTATTTATCATAATTTTTTCGTTATCTCTAAAATCTATCTGATATTTCCTAGCTTATGAAAAATATGCACTATCAACATTATATGTCCTTTTCAAATCGCAGCAAGGCTGCGGAGGATACAAGGAGTATAGGTAATTTACTAAAAGGCTTCATTAAATGTAAAGTAAAACCATAAGCATGACATAGTAATATGAAGACACCTTTCTTTCAAAATTGTCAAGCAGGAGTTGCTCGGATAAGTAATAAAAACTTTATGATTCCTGTTTTTAAAAGTTGCAATAAAAATATCCACGTGGTTAAAAATTACAGAATAAAATATTGCTTGAGAATAATAAAAAAAAAAAAAAAATCCCCAGACAATCACACCAACTACATGGCCTCAAAGTAAGCAAAGCTTGTGTTATGAGATAACATGTAGCGAACTAAGGGGGCGACCTAAAATATAAATACATGTAATAGATAAACGCCCAGACATTTTTCGCGTCCTCACTATTGGCGTAGCAGCGTCTAGACCATAATACCACGGAGACCGACGGAACCGGAACATTATTGCTTCAGAGATGCAAGAAAGCCCTTTCTATACATTTGTGCTGTCATCTTTGACCTCATCTTCACTTCCATCAAGTGAGGTTGAGGTCAAACGCGGGCTTAGGCAACAATAAAAAAAACTACTGTATAGTGGCCTTTCATTTGCACTAACAATGAACGGAATGAAACAGACTATTACGCTCACTAAGCTATAATGCTGAAGATAAGTAAGCGTACTAAGTATATACATGCCTTTTTAACTTAATTTCCTTTACTGCAGATACGTAGAGCGCATCATGATATATCTTTAATGCACTTTCTTCGTGAAATTACTTCGCAAAACTTCCATTTAAACTAGATGAAAAACATTGTACTTCGCGATAGTTGCAAAATCGACGGAACTTTTGTTCAGTCAAAAAGCTCATTTGTTCAGCTTTCACGTTGATTTATAGCGCGCCGATATTTCACGGTGGACGCGAAGCTTTATAATCGCTAAAGTTTGTATTATGACAGCTTGTTGAAAAGCTGTAGCTCAGATTTTAATATATCGACTGGAGAATAAATTGTTTGATTTATTCGTATGCTGGAAAATTATGACGAATATTACAAATATTTATGGAATTTAATAATAGGCCGTTTTGTTGTGTATTTTGGTTTTGATGACAAATTATTTCATAAGAAAAAGGTATCAGAGAATCCTCTTTCAAAACTTTTTACTAAATATCATTCCTTGCAGTTTACTCAAAAAAATAAATACGATACTTTTAGAATATTTTGTTTTTGAAACCATATTTTAGGTGGTTTTGTACAAGGTTGTGTCTAAAAAGAATTCTGCAACATAAAAAATTCTTTTGTATATGAACGGCAACTTTTGCTCCCAAGCTACTTAAGCTTCGAAAATAACTCACTCGCTTTTATGTAAAATAGAAAAGTGAACACTTTACAATATTGCATGATGATACCATTGTGTTATTTGCCCGTATATCATATCTGTAAAGCTCATATGCAATTCAGAATCAGGGGATCATATCTTAAAAACTCACAGTCTATTCAAAATTGCATACTTAAACGCACATGCACACATCTATTCGAGGCCTTAAATTGTCTCGTACAAACTTCACTGTCAATCAAGTGGCATGGGACGCAAACACCAGTCAGACAAGGCTTTTTTGGCGCTTGGAAGATGACGTCAGGGAGGCGTGAAGGTGAAATAAGGGTAAAGATTCCCTAAAGATTTCCTATTCTCAGGGGAAAATATGACTGACAATATCGTCGAGTCAACGATCTACCATGTGGGGACCTACCTGCGCTACGTACGGCCAGTACGTGGCCGGCACTCGAAAACCTTACTGCCCCAACGACCATCTGTTCTGCGAACTAAGTATCCTACTCATCGCCACTTCAGCTTTGCTATTCTCCTGGTTATGTCCGTGACTTTGGTTCGCCTGCGAAACTCCTATTTCTCCTAATAAATCATATTTGACAACCACTTTGGCGATATGGTAAACCTGTCTGACTCAGACGCCAGTGGTTGTGGGTTTGATTCCCGCCCGGAACAAGAAAAACTGTTCCGTGTCTGGGTGTTTTTCTATTTATGTATTTATACCCTAGTTCTCTACATGGTATCCCATAACACAAGCTATGCTTACTTTGGGGCCATGTAGTTGGTGTGATTGTCTGGGGATTTTTATTTTATTATTTATTAATTAGAATCGATCTTGCAGGGAAACTCCAAGCATAGCCATTTCCATTGCCCACTGAGCGACTTTGAACTTGTTTATAAAGCCATTGTTTATATACTATCGGTAGCGACCACATCCCAAAAAATACTATAGATGTATAATTGATACTTACTACACTAACCAAAAAAAAATTAAGAAATAACATCCAAGTAAATCGACTACTGCAATCGGCGGTACTACAAAAAAAAGGTAAATTTATGGACATTTCAATATCTCACCATAAACTTTTCGTAGTTTCAAAATCAATAAAACATTTTCTTTATTGCATCTTATTTATTACTCTGCCACTTAAAAAACTTTGAACCGATCTTTCAGAACCAGTAAAACATCACTGAAACCAATTAAATCTCTAAAGCTGCTGGCACAAAATCGATGAAATTTATTTATAGCTCCAGCCATGGAACGTTCACACTTAAACGCACCTGCCAGCGCGCTCACACGGATGTATTAGTATAAAAGATTCTCTCGTAAATTAAGAACGGTTTTCGAAGCAACGAAGTTTTTAATTATTGTTGTTGTTTCACCAGAATTTGTTGTGGAGTATAAGAGATGGGCAAAATTGTCAAATAAAAATGCATATTTTTATGTAAAGAATAGGTACAGAAACAGCATACTTACATAAAGGACGACGCATAATTTCGGTACCAACCTGCAATAGCCATGTAAGATACGTCGTTGGATAGGTCTTAGTAACCGGAATCAAAGTTACTATGGCGCCAAGTTCCGATAGTTATTCCGTTCAAAGTTAAAATAGTAAACGGGTCACCAATAGCATAGATAGTAAGCGACACCGCCGCTCTGATTATCTGTTGCACACCTGCAGGGTTTTTTTTTTATTTTATCATCGGAGATTTTGATTAATTTTATGAGGTTGGTTATCAGCTTGGACTCAGAATCAAGACAGGCGCCATACCAATTCTTGTTCTAGAAGATGAACCCGTTCCAACTATATTTCACACATGTCTGTTGAGGTGGGTACCCGCTTTCATACAAAGTTATGTGTCGTCCTTATTTTCAATTTTGACTCAACGTTTTATGGTCTCATGCCGTGAACAATTAATTTAATAAAACGTGAAAGATACGGTATTTGGATTTAAAAAATTGATTATAACCTAGAATATTACTCAATAAAACTCACTCAGTATAATGTAGGCTACTTACGCTATGAATTGATTCCTGTAAATATATTATACAATAATGGTTGTCTGGTAGAGATCGCTTCCCAGCGATAAGACCGCCAATTATATTTCAAAATTGTTATTATGTATTTCCTTTTTGTACTTATTTATGGCATACAATAAAATGTAAATACATAAATATAGCATATAATCTCAGCAAATATCACCAAATAAATAATAAACACGAAAATTTGCCTTACTTATTTAGTTGAACGAACTTATCTCCAAAACTACCAAATCTTGAGGCTAATACAGGCTAAATATTCATAAACTCCTACGCTCATAAAACTACGTGCATTTAGTAATAAACGCCATTGCTTCGCAGGTGTTACAAACATTTTTCATGCAAATTGATATCTCGCATATTGCCGATGCGCCACGCAGGCTCTCTCAGTTGCAGACTTCATTTATAGATTTTTGATCAATGACTACATTCCGATTTAATTTTAATTTCAGCTAAGGGTAAGTGAAGATGACATCTCATGAATTTAGGCATATAATAATATCGTTCGCCGGTTTCTTTCTCTCTTGCCCCGATACCCGACCGACTGGTCCGAATGTCGGGTCTATTCCGCCGAAAGGCGTGTAGTTATAAGTATGCGTAATAATAATAATAAAATCCCCAGACAATCACACCAACTACATGGCCCCAAAGTAAGCATAGCTTGTGTTATGGGATACCATGTAGCGAACTAGGGGAGAACCTAGAATATAAATACATAAATAGATAAACACCTAGACACGGAATATTTTTTTTTCTTGTTCCTTGCGGGAATCGAACCCGTAACCACTGGCGTCTGAAACAGATAGATTTACCCCTTCGACAAAGTGGTCGTCATGTACAGGATCTTCGTGAAACTTTGCCGTGACACATCATCACCAGAGCGCTCATATTTGTATGTAGGATGGTTGCTGGCCAGGCGAACCCTGAAGGGACCTCGAACCAAGAGAAGGTCCTTCGATTTAGTCGCATTTTACGACACATTTATCTACAAGTGACATGGCTTTTCCAAGCCGACCTCAAATTGCAAAAGTTGCTACAACGAATAATCAACTTTAAGAGCATTATAAAACCAACTTTACATCAATGTTTACGTCACCTGCACCACGCTATAGCGCAAATATATTAGGATGTATAAATAATGAAAGATGTATCTTAATGAAAAAATATTTTAATGTCGTTACGGATCGAATATGAAAAGATCACACAAAATAATACATAAAATTAAAACTCCGCTAAATTATGTAAGATACAAATACGTGGCTACGCACTGACGCATTTGAAAAAAATATGACTGTATATTATCACTGATTACTTTATTGAAATTTAAGTTCTTATAAAACTCATAATTACTAACGTTTTCTTTATTTTAATCCTGCTCTGTTATTAAGAATGTATAAAAATCCCACATTTCCCAAAGATTTGCAATAATGCGTAAATTGCCGATTTACGAGCACTACACAGACTGTCTCTATAACACTTGTGATAATTAATACTTGTGTAAATTAGATCAAATTAATTCCATAATGAAGCAAAGATGGAATTGATACCAAACCCCATTTTAAAGACATTTGCAAAAATAATATTTCGTTCAGACTTTTTATCGTTAATATGTAAAGCCATTAGAGTTTACGATGCAAATGATTTAGAATCGTCCCATTTTACTCGGGCCGCCTAATTACACAGATAAAGTATATCATTCCACCTTTATTGGTCATTTTGGGGGTTTACCGTCCTCATTAGGGTAGCTAAATTATAATAATTAGTAATATCCTTTTGGGGTTGATATTGTCATCGTAAGTTAACTTTTTAATAAGCAACCGATAGATTTGGATACCTTAAAGCTGTTTTATGTACTAACATAATAGCTGTATAAGTATGTACCTATGTGTTTAATGTTAAATGGCGAAGATATAAATTATAATTTACATTGAAAGTATCTTATAACAAAGTAAATATTATATTACTCGTAAGTAATCAACAAATGCAAAGCATTCCAAAAACTTTTAGTTTAATAATAAAAGAAACTGAAATTCTGAAAAGACCACATTAGAAGCAATATATTTTGAATAGAATAAAGACTCATTAGAATTGTCAAACTCTGAGGCAACGAATACAACATTAAGCACCTTCTTTTTTTTTAAGTTAGGCAAAATTAGACATTGCTAGAACACTCTTCTATATCTTCATTTAACTAAAAACAAAGCATTTTTTCGTTCGAGCAAAAGCCCGCAGCAGGAAGTATATAGGGTGTAACAGTAAGATCGGTCAGGGAAAGTTGAAACTATTAGACATATACAATATACCAAGATCTGTTCTGAAGACACACGCCATCAATTTTTAGTGATAAAAAACCTGCATTTATTGATTTAAAGCATTTTTTTTGGAATCAAATTCTTTCACACAAATTTGAACATATATTATTTGAACATATAATTTCGTAATTTCTATTTTGATTGCATATCAAAATTTAATGAGATAAAAAATTTAAAAAAGCTTTAAAAGTGTCAATTAGAATCTTGATAAGTCCCCCCCCCTATTGATCCTGCCTACCACAATGATCTGAAACAGACGTGCAGCCAAGGAGATTTGACAGGTGAAATGTCAGGGGAGCCAACACAGAGAACAAAACAAAATTGCCCCGTCTGTCTGTCTGACGTAATAAACTAAAAAACTGTAAAGGATTGTCATGTGGCTGTTACAATGCGATTCGTGAGAAAGTTTCAGTTTATTATTTTTTTCTGTGTTGAGCAAAGTTGCTATGTCCGTTGAAACATCACCATTAAATAAAAAATTACTAACTGGCCAGCGAGTTACTTACATAAATTTGAAACTTCTTAAAAGTGGTGCTATGAGTACAATAGATTGTATTTCTTCCGCTTACATTGATGAAAATGAACAGCGACACAGGAAAATGGCGGTAGTGCTTTTCAATTTTCTCCAAAATGATAAATTATAAAAAAAAACTAGACGACTTTAAAACATAAGTAGATGTAATTTTTAAAGTTCAAGAAAATCCAATACCAAAAGATTTCTTATTTTGTTCTATAAAACCTTACATTATTTGTGTAATGCTGTGATTGTAATAAGTGTATGAATTCTGATTCCTGGATTTTATTATTATATTTATTATAACCAAAAATAACTTTCCAAATAATCGTGTCATAAGAGGTGACTTATCTTAGCTTCGCAGCAGAACAAGGACTATTGGTAATGTGCTCTATCTATATTTTATATAGAGCCAACGCCACCTTACCTTGAATCCTTTAGTTCGTTGGTCAGCTTTATCTTCGATGTCTTTGAAACCAAAAACATTTCTAGGAGCAAATATTGACCACTCTATTATTTCCTTTTTCTACCGACTTCCAAAAAAGGAGGAGGCTCTAAATTCGTCTGTATGTGTTTTTTTTGTCTTTGTTACACGATATTTCGGACAATTATGAATTGATTTTAAAAATTGTTGTTTCATACGATAGAGGATACCTCATAGTTGGCCCCATTTAAATTTCATCGAAATCGGTTGAGTAGTTCATTGTAAATTTCAAACTTTTGAAAAAATATGTATGATTTCGGAGAATGTTATCGTTGATGATATTCTCAACTCAGCCAAAGTTTTGATGTGAAGTCAGTTTTTTTAATGCTCTGCAGTCGTTGATTCATAATCAACAATTACGTCAAACTCACTCTTCATCCCATTCTAATAATATTCCAGCTACTTAATATTCTCGAATCATAACGCTATTTCCCAATTAACACGATTGTCAACCATACATCTTCCCTAATTAATTCCCTCACTCAATATATCGCGCATAACGTCATTTATTAAATCCCCGGATATCCCCATTATCTCCATACTGTACGTTGATAGAGAGCTAAATTAATTGTGATAGCAGGCTGGTGTCACCGTGTATTATAATATACAGTCATAACTGGTGATATGCCGTCTTGATATTAATGTGCAATAATGACAGGGGTTGCTCATATAGACACGCTGAAAGTATTCTTTAAGGGGTAGTAAACTATATATAATAGTATATTATGTAACAAGTGAGCGAAGTTGCTAATTACAGTCGAGGCTGTGATTTGAGCCCGACCCGCAGGCGAGGGCTTAATAATGAGCCGAGACTGTAATTAGCAACGCTCACGAGTTACATACGACGTTTTTCAACACACTTGTGAGTAAAAGACAGACATACGTGGTCATAAAATAACAAACACACTTCATAACAAAGCTGTGAATTGTGATTGAAAAATGGCGCCGAACCTCGCGCATGCGCGTAGGTTTTTTTTTTCTGCCAAATGTGTCAATGTCTGTATAGCATATACAGCCTATTTTACGTGAAAATGTTTAATTTGGAGTGGTAAATGCAAATATTTTATTTTATAACAAATTATTGTAAATTGTGAACAATTTGTTTGATATACATATTTGTTTTACTAATATAAGGCGCAAACATTTCAAAAATGTACATGGATTTGAAGTGGTATAAAACCTCTTTGTTGTTTCTGAAAATATTTAATGTATAACCCGGATCAATAAAATATGCTCTGTTTACTCCCATGTAATTTGCACAAAGGTACAATTCAACTTTGTAGGATTCATTTTATTATGCACTAGGGTATAATATATTATGCACGCGTGACTTATAGCCCAGTTTATAGATCTAAATTCAATAGAATAAAGCTCACTTTACGAGCAAGTGTGTTGAAAAATAATAAAACCGTTCAGTGATTGATTGAGGTATTGAGTGACTGGCAGACAACGTACAGCCATAACTACTGGGCGTAGAGAGCTGAAATTTGGAACATGCATTTTTTATGAGGTGCAGGGGTGTACTTAGGAAAGAATTCCCGAAATTCTTACAGGAATGGGAAATATAGGACTTTTTAGTTTAGATGAAAAATCCTATTCCTTGAGTGCCCTTTTGTATTATTATATTGAAAGGACACGATATAACCTACTTAATTATTTTTTTGAGTTATTGCTGCTAGTTTCCTTGATGAAGCATATTTTTGGTCTTATTTGACCCCTCTCATCATCCATCATCATCCACAGCCTGTAGACGTCCACTGCTGGACATAGGCCTCCCCCAAACCCCCTCTTTACGACCCCTCTGGCCTGTCATTATTCGGTGATATCGTCCAAAATATTATCAAAATATGGCCCCGCCGGCAGAGAAGATCCAAAAGCCAGGGTTTTAGACAGGGACTGAGAACCTCCTCATTCCCTAGGTGGAGCCCACAGTAGTACCGGTATATTGGGAGTATTGCCAAAGCACGGAGTGACGTATGCCGTATAACGGCACGGCGCTATTGCCGTGGCATAGCGCGGCGCCGTTGCCGCGGCATGGCGCGGCGCCGTGGAGAAGAAAACGAAAAGCTCTAAATAGATGTCGCTGCATACGCTTGACCCATAACAAACAGTCAAATGAACAAGTTGCTAATGGTTATTGCTAGTTCAGTGTCCTTTTTTGGTAAATCTTTATAGTAATTTGTTTTTCTGTATCAAAATGGGAAAATGTGAACCGTTATATATTAATTTCCACAAAAGTTTAAATCAAGTCCATCCACAACCATAACTAGTATGTATTATCGGAGAAACTGTATTATTTATTTTATATCAAACTTATGACCATGCAATGAAGCATTTCTCATTTATTGATGAAAATTATTATAAAATTATCTTATGCTATGGTATTTGACAGTTGTTATGGGTCAAGCGTAACCAATGCCTCTAGTGGAATAAGTTGGCAGTTTTCTACCCCATTGCTAGATTACCTACTTATCCGATCTATTGACACAATAGACTTTTGATTCAATGCATCACTATAGACACTATATTTCTTTTACTACCGAGTTTTTCTACAAATTATAATTCAAAAGTTTATGAAAATGAACAGTAAACGAAGTGAATGAATTTTAATATTATCAATTCAGATGTTTATGATTTTTTTAATAAAAAAATGTACAATTCAAATGCTGTGCTTAGCAATAATTGGTGTGCGATTTTAAATTATAATTGTTAACATGTATTTGATTAAGCTTATGTTCTAGATTATACACTGTTCGCTGTGCCATCGAATAAATAAATAATACTTTCGAACCTCCAATAACTTAATGATGGCTTATAGTGATACGTGAAAAAGGCGCACACCACAGCAAAGAAAAGACTCGAACGCGAAATAAAGACTTGGAGCTATAATGATCCGTGCCGAGGCTCGCGTAAACTATACGTAAATTGTGAACGCTAGCGTTCATTTCACTCGTGGCTATATTGATGACACGAGCTCTGTTAAGGGCTCGAGCTCTTTTGATAGCTTTAAGCTGTTTGAAGACCCAAACTCTTTGAAGGCCTCATGCATGGTATTCCGAAGAGTTCACCGAGTCCTGTCAATCCGCTACGAGGCTTCAAAAGTAGAACTCGACGCCTCGAGGTTTGTATATCACTAATACGGGATATTATTTATCCATTCTATGCAAATGGCAATAAAGTATTTGAATTGAATTGAATTATACAATCCTGGTTTGACCCTTATCCTGATATGCTTTAATCGAGCGAAGTCCCGACTTACACTCGCACTATAAATTTTATTTAAAGTTAGAAAACACTATCTGCCAACCAACTTTTGACAGCATCACAAAAACTTCAGCTAGACAACAATGGTATGTAAATGCAGGGGATTTGCTAATGCCTCCATTATGTAAATTCTCTGAGCTTCAGGCTTCAGTTAACATT
This sequence comes from Stenoptilia bipunctidactyla, assembly GCA_944452665.1. Classification (NCBI taxonomy): domain Eukaryota; kingdom Metazoa; phylum Arthropoda; class Insecta; order Lepidoptera; family Pterophoridae; genus Stenoptilia; species Stenoptilia bipunctidactyla. Next base: position 425,260 of record OX101737.1, on the reverse strand, counting down.
CCCGCGGTGTACATTTTCAAAATCATAGCCGAGCCAAATTTGTTAAAGTGTAGGAGGTATACGTGTCAAATAAACATCGAATCTGTTTGCATTACTTTTCAAAGATTTCATTTAGATACGTCTTGTTATAAGAATCTCGATAGCTGGATGCGGCACGAAGGAACGTTTTAAAATACTTTATTAATTTTAGTATACATACATACATAACCTCACGCCTGTCTCCTTTTGGAGTAGGCAGAGTCAAGGGAACACCAATTGCTACGATCCAGACATACCTCTTTCGCATCCTCCACGTTCATCAATCTTTTCATACATGATCGCCGGTTATGGGTACTTTTGACTAGGCACTTTTTCAAAATGTCGCCAGTTTGATCGTAATACGTTCGCCTAGGCCGGAACCCTAAAAAATAATCCTTAAATATATTTAGAAAACATATATTTAGTTCTAGTAGAATGGGTTGAACGGGTATTTGAAGGGGTTGGCAGGACACCCCGTATAGGTATATTAGCTTTTATTTGATATTTATATTGATGAAATCAGAAATTATTTGTTTTTAAATGTTTACTAATGTTAATTTGTAGACCTCTTGAAATTCTATATATATTTTATATAACACGATCAGTTAATACAAATATTTATAGGTACCTTGTTTGTTTTATTCCGTCCAGCAGTTCAGTAGATATCAGGGAACAAGAAGCAGTCATACATACATACATACGCGTTGAAAACATAACCCTCTTTTGCGTGCCGCAGTCGAGTAAAAATATTATTATAAGTCTCCTCAAAATAAAAAAAACACAAAGTTCAATTTGAAATAACAGTTATTATTATTATTGTCTCATCCGGAGTTATTTAAATTTAAAGTTATTCCTACCAACAATGAAATTTAAAAAAACAATGATCAAAAAATTGTCCCCTAAGATAATAATTCTAAAACAGAATGTACGGCGCGCGGCGCATCACTGTCGAAAACCGGAATTATCGCATCCCCGCAGGAAATGAAACCGATTTTATCGGTAACTCTCTCTTTTACCGACACTCTGAGAGTAAGTGTATGAAAAATGTATATTTTAAGAGCTCTGCGAATATATTCTAATATTTCCTATTTCGTAGTTCAGTTTATTTTTGTAAAAACTGAATATTGTTGTATACATTTTTTTATATTAAAAGGCTAGGACGTTTTTCTTTAAACCCGCTTGACGGAAACTGCGCAGGAAGACTATGGTTGTACACGTCCATCAACAAGAAACTTATTCACTCGACACCTAAAAGTACCAGAACTGTTATAGTAGTCAGGAAAAACAGATGCAGCAGTTCGCTCCAAACCTTGCAATAAGTACCAATAAGGAACTATCGAAGCGTTTTGTTTGTCTTTTTTGTAAATCTACATATACATATCAGTCTGCGCCTGGTAGTCTGGTGTTAAAAAGGAGTGGGTTCAATCAAGTCAAAAAGGCAAACAAACAACCTTTGTAAGATTGTCGTTAAAACTGATATGAGTAGTTAAGAATTTACAATTAGCTATATGGATCTAAATTTGTCTACATGTGACGCTTTAGGTTTTCCGAACATTCATGTGTATGAAAAGTAAAAAAATGATATGGTAAATAGTCATACACACATGTCGCCTGTCAAATCGAGATGAATCGAGTAAGTTATGAGCGAATAAACGCGGATTTGAAAAATAGCCCAATTCTATACATTTCACAAAGTCTAGACTTGCGAGATACAAGATTTATTACCGAAGTAATCTTTAGAAAATGAAATAGCTGGGTTTTCTGAGTTTTTTCACCGCGACTCGTTTTCGCTGCTTCGCTGAGATACCATACTTGAATTATTCTCAATGTTGAACAAGGAACGGAGGAAATCTAATTTCAATGAAGGATTTTTAGTTTCATTTTTGAACGAAGAATTTCAAAGCTTGGGACTTTTTTTCTTTTATTTGCTTTAAGGAGAGTATGGTTTTATTTAGGTGTGATTTTTTAAAAGATTGTAATAGATACAGTCCGACAAAGCTTTTTTGGCGCTTAGATGATGACGTCAGAAGGGCGTGAGGGTGAAATAAGGGTTACCATTCAGTATAATTTCCCTTTTCAGGGAAAAATATGAATGCATAAACCTTTTTTTTTTTATGTTTGAAAAAAGAAATTATTTCATTTTATGTATTAAAAAAAGGCAAGTCGCGTTAACACAGGGTTGAAGATATAAATAGAAGATTAAGCAAGAAAGTATAAGTATTAAAAAAATACAGCAACATGTAAATAATATCATGTTTTTATGATAAATTGTTTTCCTCGTTAACCTCGCCACCACTACTTACTTTCGTATCTAGAAATGCCCGTATTTTGAAAGGTTTGTAAAAACCTCCTTATCTTTCTTTTGTTTTTTTTTTTTCCATACAGTGTTTCTGATCTTTCTAATAATAAAGAGACAATTCTCCTGAAATCTTAATTTTTATTGAGATTTAAAAAATTTAATAAATTATTTTCTGAAGTGTATTTTTCAAAGTATGACAATATGTAAACATTATAGAGGCAACTTGCTTCTTTACTCTTAAAAAGGGATTTATACGTTAAATTGTTTTTCTTTCTGAAAACAACTTCTTCCATTTTATAACTACAATAAGTAAGCCCACATTTTTTAAATATTGGCGTATTTCATATCTTAATATTGAATTTAAAAGTACATTAATAAACATGGGCGGTAAAAGTCATGAAGTGACATTTTCCAAGACGGTGGTTAGTTCCAATTTTCGCCACGCGCCAAAAGATCCTTGTCCCACTATACTTAACTAGACCGTGTGGATTTTTTTCTAGTGGAGAGTCATTCATTGTGATCATAAATAGTGCCTTTGTACTTTAATTATTTGACAATGGACCGAACTCGACATTGCATGCACTAATTTATGACCTTAATGGTAGACTTCATAAAATCACTGATTCATTTACTGCCGTGAATTTCATTATCATTAATTATAAAATTAATTAAATTCCCAAAAAAATTAAGTTTCTACGTGGTAATAAATTTAATGGTGATTAAAAAAATTATAAAATATACGGACTGTCCCGCCAACCCTATATAATACCTTCACGGAGGTATTCTAGCACAGAAGGCAGCAGATCAAGCGTTACATTACCTGTCAAATTTTTCCAATTTTAACTTATTGTCTAGGGCATAGAGTTCAGATTCAAGTAAAATTTTTGACAGATTTGTAACGCTTGACGTGTTGCCTTCTGTACCTATAACGAAAATATAAAAAAAGAAAAATTCTAAATTTATTTTAAAATTTTTGTATGAACGAGAAATCGAAATTTATTGCTTTCATACAAAAATTGAAAAATAAAATTCAAATTTTTCCTTTTTTATATTTTTTAGTGAAGGTAGTTCTATTAGAACGGGTTGAACGGGTATTTGAAGGGGTTGGCGGGACGCGAATATACAAAGGCTATACTATTTGAGTCACGAGTCAGACTCTAGTAGAGGAGCTTTTGTTTATGCATATTACTCGACAATACCTAATCGAACTCAGTAAAAAAATTTACAGAAATGAATTAGCTTTTGCTCTTGTAATTTTCAAAGAAATGCAAAGACAAAGACAAAACCTAGTACTGTATAGGTCTAATAATATTGCAAACAATACAATATTTGAATACATTAACGATATTAGTCTTCATTGCAAAGATGATTGCTGTTGAGTTTTGCCAGTTCTGCTTAACAGATTGACTTTCTGAATTAGTGGTAGATTCGGTGTTATACCAATAATGTGAATTATTTCTAAAGTACCTTTGAAAATTAATAATTGTTCGTAAATCAAGCTCTCTCAAAGTAAAAATTCAATATGTAAAAAAAAAATCGTGCTTTAACAATTAATTTCACATTACAGTTCGTTTTCATGAACCTTCTTCTCCGGGTGACCATGATGGACATTTGTCTACATTTTCCTGAACGAAAGCGACTGAACCAATAAAGCATAATTTATTCATTAGTTGTATCCTTACACGGTGAGGTGTTTATATTGTTTTCTTATTGAAGCACATTGTTTTCGTGTCGAAACTTACATAAAAAAACAACGCGAATGTTATCAGAGAACGAGTACTTAAAACTCTAAGGCAACTAAGAACCTACCCGGTAGCTTACAAGTTAGAGCGCCCGTCCGGAAGTTGGGAGCCCCGGGTTGTATCCCCGGTTGGAAATAATTTATTTAGTATTTCTCATACGGTCTAGTTACTTCATTCTCCTATACTTGCATATCCAGGCAGGTCACTTTGCCCAATACATTGACGACAACTGATCTTCAAAAATGAAATCTTCAGCATTTTGTTTCCAATTTAAACTTAACCATTACGTTTCAAAGCTTAAATGTATAAAACCCAACAAAACCCAACATTCCATTAATTATTAATAAAAACCCGCAGTATAAAGGTACAGATTTCGCTTCGCTAAATACAAGCTGTGTTCCGAAGTGGGTGCATACTGAGCGGCTGGCTTGTACTGTTACGTTTCTACACTTAACGAGCGGGGACTACTACTGAAACTCGCTTGGGTTTCATCTACGTGTTTAATTAAAAATGTATCGTATCCAGGTCGTTGAAGTCACTGTGGCGCCGCGCCGTGGTTACTGTACATATCAAACGATATCGCAGGTTAAGCGTGCTCGGCGTGGCCGGTATTAAGGTGGGTGACCGCCGATCATTTATTTCTCACGACGACTTCCGTGCTTCGGAGGGCACGTTAATCAGTCGGTCTCGGGTGTTGTATACATTAGTCGTTAGAGTTTGTCAGAAGCCATTTTCGGCACCCTGAAAATTCTGACATCCACCAACCAGCATTGGGCCAGCTTGGTGGATTACAGCCTGAACCTCCTCGTCACCCAGAAGAGAGACTCATAGCCCTGCAGTGGGCTCATTACACGGAGTTGTGATGATAATTATGATCCAGTTTATGACATCGTTCGGACGATTTTCAGTCGAACGTTTGAAAGTCATTATTATTAAATCTAAAATCGACGCCATGGTTCTTAACAACAGATTTCGCTATCTCTCATAGTTTCTGACTTCTCCATACTGACCCATTTGGATTGTACACCCTGTATGATAATAATAAATAAATAATGATTCAATGTATTTGACATTCCTAATTTGTTTGCTTACAAATGTATTACAAGTTGTACATACGTCACACACTTACTTATTTATTCTTTATTGTACATATAATATTTACAGAGTAAGTTTATAACAATACAACAGAGTAAATCGGCCTTATCATCAAAATATGATCTCTTACAGGCAACCATTTGACAAGAAATAGACAATCACCTTAGTGATGACAAAAAAAAGTTAACTTAGAATTAAATTGATATAACCACTTACATGTATAATGTATAGATATATATAGACATATTGAATTGGCTTTTCATAAAGCATTGCCGGAACAAGTCACCGCCGAAGCGGTGATATTCGGCGACAGATTTTATATGAAAGGTGGTCGCTAGCCTGGCGGGGTCCCTCAAATTAGTCGCCTTTTACTACCCGCTTATCCAGGGGCAGTAGGGCTATTCTCACCCGACCCTACACCGATATACAAATACATATACTAAGTATTTAAATACATACATATATGAATCCCATATATTTATTTATTCTTTATTGTACACCACAGAGAAAAAAAAATACAAAGTAAAACAAAAGCAGAAACATGGTACAAAAGGTGGTCTTATCACTAATAAGCAATTTCTTCCAGACAACCTTTAGGTGAGAATTGGAGACTAATTTATAGGGTGCCTAGGCGTACATATACTAAAATTTAACTAATATACAAATACTATAGTTATAATATAGTTATTTCATAAACTTACATACGAATAATACATAAATATAAAATATATAGGTACATATATCCACTAACTATAATGCTTAATATATATACTAAATAAATTAAATACATTGTACTATTATGTCGTGTCTTTAGAAAGGAAGTACTACTTGACCAGTCACACATAAGATAAAAATGTACTAATAAAAACAAATTATTATCAATAGCAGTAAACTAAGTAAAATCTTTTATTTTAGCATAATATGCACTCTATACAAGTGCACCAAGTTTAATTCGTTATAATACATACTCATCTTATAATCACAAGATATTTTGAAGCTACACATAATGGCGAATTCATTCTTATGACTCAAAGCGGCCATGTTGCTCGGAGCAACGTTTTTATAAGCCGTAGCGGACCTTCGAACAGTTTCATCAAAATGATAAATTTTATTAAGAAGCTGAATTCACATAATCCGAGTCAACTGACAAAATTGGAAATTATTGATTACATAAAAAATAAATATTGTCTTCTCTTTTGGCATTTTTGTCATCATTAAATGGCTTACAACTTTTCCTAATACACTACCTACTTAGAAACAATAATTTCCTCCGCGTAACTCATGTCCAAAAGAATTTCCCGATAAAATATCTATCTATTTATATCTCTATGGTCTATATCATGTTGAAAGCTTTAGCTTTGTGATGGTAAAATAATTTATGAGATCGATTAGGTAGTTTTTTAGTTTAGACAAGTAGGTAAAAAGTAATATTTTGTACTTTTTTCTTTGCCTGTTCATTAGCTCACATCACTTATAAAGTTGTGAAATTCGGATCCGACAACATGTCGTCTTGATAGTCATTTTCTTAGTTGGATAGTATATATTTTACTGAAAAGCGCACAAGACATATTATTATACGGGACGATCATTAATTTCTAGTAATGGTTGTCTCAGCTTCCAATTAAATTGTAATATGGTTTCTTGGAAACCAATCGAAGTATAACATCATTAGGGAAAATTCTCGGAATCCCAACATGAGCTTGGCAGGACAGTTTCAACATTAAGTTGTCTTGAAGGTATGGCGTGGTTAGGTTGTTCAGCTGACTTTTCTAGAATGAATTGAAATTAGTAGTAGTTAACTATTGAAAAACCTAGTCTAGCGTTGTATAGATTTTTTTTGATATTAAGACATAACTTAACCGACGGGTTAAGTTGAAAAGACCTTTTTCTGTAATTTTACAAACTGATCCTTCCTTACTCGAAACATGATCATGATATTATATTAAATTATGTATTATTACATATTTACAAATACTGACTGCGTCAATTTATTTATTTATTTATTTATTTATTTATTCAGAAGACAAACAGTCAGAAATTTATACAAGTTATTAACAACAATAAATATTTACAGAGACCAGTGAAGTCTTCATTATTAGAACAATTATATATATATATTAAAAAGTGCTTAAGCTAACAGATCTGTATATAAGTATTTAATTATAAATGAAGTATATATCCTAAAATAACAAAAACATATTTTAAAAGAAACAATAATACAGAATATAAAATTATAGTTATAAACAGAACAAACAAATCAAAAAAAAAAAATTAATATTTACAAAAAACAACACCTTAAAAAAATACCTAAAACTTTACTGTAAAATTCCATTTTCTAATATTCTCTTGAGCCTAGGAAGAGAGAGATGAAAGATATCTAAGCTGTTGAATGATTTGTTGTATTCGGAACAAGATCGATTGATAAAAGAGTTAGCAGAATAGTTAGTGCGGGGGAGAGACGCGTGAAAAGTGGGTTTATATCGAGCGTTCAGTCGTGGGCAGGCAAAGTTAATTTTACTGAGCAAATAAGGGGAGTCTAATAAATTATTTGTAATTTTGAAGATAAATTGAATGTCCCTTTTGATGCGTCTATTCAATAGTGACGATTGAGATGTGGGATATTTAAGGCCATTGTCATGAAATCTAAAATTTAAATGCTTAACAAATTTTTTTTCTATTCTATTTATTTTATTGATGTATATTTGATAGCATGGATTCCATACTACCGAGGCATATTCCAAAATAGACCTAACAAAAGCATTGTATAATAATATCAATGTAGATTTATTTTTGAACTCCTTACTAACCCTCAATACAAATCCTAACATCCTGTATGCTTTTTCGGTCATAAATTTGATGTGATCATCAAAAATTACTTTTTCATCCAAGTATACGCCCAGGTCTCTCACCAAAGGTACTCTTTTTATAATTTCACCCTTAAAATTATAGTCAAACGTTATTATGTTCTTTTTTCGAGTAAACGATATGATATTGCATTTTTTTATATTCAAATATAACATATTTCGATCACAGTATCCGCACAAATCGTCCAAATCATTCTGAAGATCCAAACAGTCCCTGCTTGATTTAATGACTTTATAGATTTTGTTGTCATCAGCGAATAAAAGGAACTTAGAGTTTCGAAATACTGAAGCAATGTCGTTAATATATGTATTAAATAAAAGAGGACCCAGGTGAGATCCCTGAGGCACTCCTGAAGGCACGGGTGTGAAAGCAGAGCAAAAACCTTTCACAGTGACAGCCTGACTCCGATCACGTAAATAAGACTCAAACCAGCGCAGAAGGTTACCATGTATACCGATTCCGAATAGTTTTTGAATTAATATTGCATGTGAAATTTTGTCGAAAGCCTTGGAATAGTCGGTGTACACAGCATCCACCTGGAAACCATCACTCATAGATTCATTAAGAAAATGTACAAATTCACACAGATTAGTTTCGGTTGACTTTTTGTTTAAAAACCCATGTTGCTGATCAATGAAAAGATGTCGAAGAATCGGAAAAACTTTGTCATAAATTATTAATTCAAAAAGCTTGGGAATGCAACATAATTTGGATATTGGCCTATAATTAGTTATGTCATGCTTATCACCACTCTTGAAAACCGGAACAACAAAGGACCGCTTCCAGACTGCTGGCATAACACCCATCCTCAAAGATTTATTAAATAAAATATACAGAGGAGTTACAAGGGCTCCTGAACAATTATATAGCATGAATGGAGGAATTCCGTCAGGGCCGGCGCTCTTATTGATGTCCAACTTTTTAAGGTACTTGATTAGTGTAGCACATGATATGTAAATGGAGTGAAGGTTAGCCTGACCGTTACAACTGTCAGAAAAACTTTGGTGATCCGTTACGGGGGGAGTGCTAGATACAAAGGTAGAGTTAAAATGCTGATTGAATAAATCACTCAAAATTTGTCCATCAGAAGTAGTACTAGTCCCAAGGTACATGTTTTGCGGAATATCATCTGTTTTCTTTTTAGACTTAATGTACTTCCAGAAATGTTTAGAGTCAGTGCAAATTTTATTTTCCGTACTCGCAATATAACGATCGTAGCATTCCCGCTCGACTCGTTTCTGCCTGTTTCTCAAGCACTTAAATTCAGTGTAGTAGCTATAATTCCCGTATCGTTTCCATTTTTTATGAATTTTAAGCTTTTCTTTAATAATTTTGATTAATGAAGATGAATACCAAATAGGATACTTATCATTATAGTGCAAGGTTTTGGTGGGAACATGCTCAGAAATAGTCTTTTCAAGTTGAGAGTAAAAAGCAGACACAGAGTTGTCTAAGTCGTCGCCTTCGAGAACAGTCTCCCAATCAACTTGTTGCAAATCTTTGTTAATTGCAGTATAATCAGCCTTTCTAAATAATCGGACTACCCGTGATGGGGGACGTAAGCTACTGCAAACGAAACCTTTAAAAATAATGTCTAGTGCTGGGTGGTGAGCGTCCTCCTTGACTAGCGGAAGACTAGCATGTGTCACAATACATGTACTCGAACTAATAATTAAATCTAATTCCCTCCCGTTAACATTTGGTATTAAGTTAAATTGCTTAAAATCGGTGAATGACAAGAAGGCTGCCATAGACTCTGCTAATCGATCCGAGCTGGAGGAGGGTACTAGTGTCGCGAAACTTGCCTGAGTGGAAAGTACCCACTGTGCATTTCTAATATTAAAATCGCCAACTATTACGAAGTAATCATCTGGATAAGAATGTATCAATTTAAGTGTTTGTTAGTTTAAATTTGTGTGTACATAAAATAATAAATGAAGAAATAAATAAGATGTTACTTAAAACACCTAACTACGAGTAACGATTCGAATCCTAGCATTCGAGTTCCAATAGTAACATTCTCGAATATATGTCGAGGAGGTACTCACTGCTGCAATACGATCTCGATTCCCAGCTCTCACAGCTTTGTCCTGCGTTTTTGCGACTACGCTTGTTCGAGTACAGAGCTTTTTGAATGCAACTTCCCAAGTATTTTGCGCGCAAGAATGCTTTTTTTGGTCAAGCCTCGGACTGAAGTTAATTGAGTAATGATTGCTTTCGAGCTCATGTTTGCTGGTGATTGCATTTGGACAAGTTAGAAAAGAAATTAAAAGGTTTTTTTATTCATGGGTTTTGATTTGGTTTATAGTTCGGTTGAGTGGAGTTAAAGTATGAAGGATATTGTATCGCAGTGACAAAACTTTCATACATACATACATACATAACTTCACGCCTGTATCCCTTATGGGGTAGGCAGAACACCAGAGACCATTATAAGACCATCTGATGTCACGTTTGAAAGAGATATTATAATGATGGAGAGAGGCTATTGCAGTGACAGGGGGTCAGCCTATCGCCCACAAAAACGCCAATAAAACCTCTGACCCTTAACTGACTTTTACAGTATGCCCAGGATGAGAAGCAGCTGGTACATTCTACGTTTGTCTTTCGCTCCCAGTCCAGGTTTGTTTTTAGTCACCAGCTAAATTTTAATGTTATTTTCTTTGATACGATATAAACGTACCTGCATATTTATTTAATTATCGCTCAGTACATGAAATAAATTTTTTATTTTTTTTTATTTTTTGTTTAATATACCACAAACTATTTTACAAATAGACGCTGTTAATGAACATAGCTACTACGATGCGGCATTTAATTGATAATACTACGACGTAGTACTACAATTTTTTTGTAGTAGCGCGTAGTTGTCATTAATTTAATGGTATTCATTCATAATTTAGAGTGACCATGCTTTTTGAAATACCTTTGCGAATATATTTATTGCCTTTTTAAAAAAATACCTATCCTGTGACTAAAAAACAACCTTGTATAAAAATACTCAATCATCATCAATATATATAAAACTGTTCCGTTACTGACTGAGTGACTGAGGTACTGAGTGACTGAGTGACTGACAGACAACGTACAGCCGTAACTACTGGGCGTAGAGAGCTGAAATTTGGAACATACAATCGTTAGGGGATGTAAGGGTGCACTAAGGAAGGAATTCCCGAAATTCCCACGGGAACGGGAAATATAGGACTTTTTAGTTTGTATGAAAAATCTTATTCCTTGAGTGCACCGATGTGAAACTTGGTGTAAAGGTTTTGCAATATGTGTTTGGTTGTGTTATGAAAGGAATTCCCGAAATTCCCACGGGATCGGGAAATATATGATGTTTTAGTTTGTATGAAAAAATCCCATCCCTTGAGTGCACGGATGTGATACTTGATATAAAGGTTCCTCAATAAGTGTCTGTTTGTATTATGGAAGAAATTCCCGAAATTCCCACGGGAAGGGGTTGGACTTTTAGTTTGTATGAAAAATCTTATTCCTTAAGTGTACGGATGTGATACTTGGCATGAAGGTTCTTCAAAGAGTGACTGGTTGTGCTACGAAAAAAATTCCCAAAATTCCCACGGGCACGGGAAATATATGATTTTTGGTTTGTATGAAAAAAAACTTATTCCTTCAGTGCATGGGTGTGATACTTGGTATAAAGGTTCTTTCAGTGGGTGTCTGGTTGTATAGTTTCTGAAATTTCCACGAGAAGGGTAGTTAAGCGCATACGAAGTTGCGGGATAAAGCTAGTAGCAAATAAATAAATAAATAAAAATAAAAATTCAAATGTGTATTAGTTTTATCTTATGCATACCATAGTGTTTTATTTTGTCATTTTGACCATGTCGTGAATGAATGGCGAACTTTGACACATGCTTGGTGGGTAGACATCTTTACTTTATATCTGATTATTGAATTTATTTTATCTGCAACCAAATATAATCGCTTCGTTTCTAATTCGTGAGCGCTAATATTTTTGATAAGGCTGTTCTTCATCTAAATACTCTTCCTTCATCTTCATCCTTTAAAACTTTTAACCATACGCTTCGACGGCTCTGTGGCACAGTGGTGGAGTGTTCGGCTGGGGCGTGAGAGATCCTGGATTTGAGTCCCAGCCGAGAAAGTTCAGGACACGGACTTACCTAAACTGGTTGGCGTCTGGGTGTATACTAGGATATCCCTTAGTTCAGGTGTGTGTTCGCAATAATACAAGCTCATTTAAAAGCTTACTTTGGGGCATGGCTGGGTAATTTATTTACTTAACTCATTCATAAGCTGTATTTAAGCTCAGCCTTAAATAAAAAAATCACATACTTACATAGCTTCACGCCTGTATTCCCTATACCACCAGCGGTTATAAAAACCTTCTGATGTCACCTTTGACATATTTGGAGGCATTATCATGGTGGAGAGAGACTATTGCAAAATATTATTGAAAAAATTTTATAAAACAGAAACAAAAAAAAACCTAACAGAGAAAAGCTCTTCATTTTCAGTATTTACAGAAACAACAAACATACTTTATAAGCTTCCATAAGCCAGTTTGAACCGGATTTTTGAAATAGCCAACTCGGAACAACTTCAAACAATGCAGTATTCCAATTACGAATTTCAAAACTCCAATGCAACCAGATACCCGTTGCGTGCTTGCATAAATTCGGGGATATTAATTCGGGAGGTAGCAAGCCTACAATAACACATGAGGTCCGACCGGACGTACGGCCTCGTACTGCACCGGAAATTACAGTTTTGCAATAACACGACCGAAAGCCTGTTATGTAACGGGAGATATCTAGACATTTTATTGTTAGGACATATTTTTTGTCTGAATATGAGAAATAGAAATATATTGTTTACAAATTAATTGAATCGTAGTTGTAGAGTAAATAATATGTAGATTAAATACACCTATCTTATATCATCATCATAAACTGCTGATACCCATTGCTAGACAAAGACCTTCCCAAGGTTCTCCCCAGGGATCGTGCCTTCCGTCGTCCAGCGTTCACTGGCGACTACAACAAGATCGTCGGTCCACCTTGCAGACGGCCTGCCTACGCTGCGTCTCTCAGTACGTGGTCTTGCTCTCTCAGTAGCAAAGTTTGATAGTATCCTACAATAATAAGTTACCATAACCTAATAAAAAAAGAGTTTTCAGTATATTTCATAATAATAATAAATCCCTATTCGTAAACAAAAAAAATGTTTACTGGCTAAAATAAGTAGCACGTTACGCAATCGAGAACGCTACACAAAACACATAATATAGGGTATAAACAGTAAAAGGAATATAGTCCAGCAAAGATTCGTTTTTCGAAATTTGAAATTATAGAAACAAAAGAAGCGAGACTTTGCAATACTGATCGATTTCACCTGGTAGCTTACAGCGATCAATACCGGTACTCAAAAGGTTAGGGTTCATGTATTACATTCACAGCCTCCACCTATGCTGTCAGATGTAATATACTAACTGCTGCTAGTACACTGTTACGAGGCAGAGTATGTAGCCTTTGCAAAGAGTTATTTTGATTCGATATAGTCGTGTAAAATCTATGTTTTAAATTGTAACTCCAGATTTCGGGGTCTTTACAGATTACGTAGTCCTGAGCGACTAAATTACAGGCTTCAGATTAGTCACAAACCTTATACAGGGTGCTTCTATAATAGCCAATTATATCTTAATAACAGATTAAGATATGAATGGTAAATGGGTCTAAATTAAGAAAAGATAGGTCTAAGAAGAAAAATTCTTCGTAATTAATAAAATATAAGTTTACGAAATCTTAATTTTATGACTACATACCATAAGAAAGAAACTTTTTTTAACTTGCTGTGTAGACATAAATTACAGATTAAAATAATGTTCACTTAGGAGAATTTTGAAATTTCATATGTGAATAATAAAAAAATAAAAAGTTTTTTTCGTAGTTTAGACCCACTCATCATTCTTAATTTTCTATTAAAATAAAATTGACTACTATTTGAAGACCCTATACATAATATATCATCACTTCCATCTCAATCGACGAGCGTGGCTATGAGTATTAGCACAAAAAGAGGTCAGAATATATTTACCTAATATCTGGACAAAAAAGTGTTTTATCTTGAAAATCGTGAAAACTTAAAATATCATAAACGTGAATGTTTGTTACTCTTTCACGACAAAACGGGTCTGGATCTGGTTCATTTGTAGTTACCGGCCTAATTCTTTTATAGAAACGGTTTTTGCAATAAAAAAGTATCAATTTTTTTACAAAGAAATAAATATATCCGCTAAAATATCAAGCAAACCATGGTCACTCTAAATTACCATTAAAATAAAGGCAACTACGCGCTACTACAAAACATCTTGTAGTACTACGTCGTAGTACAATGAAATGCCGCTTCGTAGTAGGTATATTCATCAACAGCGAATATTTTTTTTAAAGTTTGTGGTTCCATATTTCTACTTTTTTGTACTGAGCGTTGATAAAATAAACATGCAGGTACATTTATATCGTATCAAAGAAACTAACAATTAAATTTGGCTGGTGACTACAAATCAACCTTGTATAATACTTATAATCCCGCGGGATTAGACATTGTGTGGGTAAAACCACGTGAAGCAGCTAGTGTTTTAGCTAGTCATACTGAGTTAAATTGCAACACTAATTTCTTTAAGAATTGCAAAGATTCTTTCAAAGTCAAACAAATAGATGCTCAAAAGCCTAAAGTAAGCCCTAAAACTACTGAAACTCTTATAGTGGCGAAAACCAGATCTAAGCAGTTCCGAGCATGAAGACAGACAGACGGTCCTTTTGTAAGATTTTATTTCATAGACATTCATTAAAACTTCAGAAAGTCGATCTATTGAGAGAGATACTGTTGATAAGACATAAAATTGTTGACATTAATAAGAAAAGAAAACATAAGAAAATTAAGGGATTTCCGTCATTCACGACCAAATTCGGTTAAAAAATTTGGGATGCATGAACACAGTCTACAGGCTGATGATGATGATGAAACATTAGAACAAAAATGAGTGCGGCTACTGTATTCGATCCTCAGCTTAAACAAAACTGGACGGCAGCGACGGCGAGAGCGACAGCCCGTGCCGCTGTCGATCTCGCTGCCGTCCAGTTTGCAGGCTTAATAGTATACATTTTTATAGAGTAAGAATAAGAAGTTTGTCTTCCATGACACTTGATGTTAAGTGAACATGAAGACTATGATGGTACACGTCCATCCACGAGAAATCTATTCACTCGACGCTTAAAAGTGCTTGGACTATACTGGTCAGGAAAATTAGACGCAGGCAGTTCATTCCAAACCTTGGCGACCCGAATCAAAAACTGCCACAGCGCTTAGTTCTACTTTTTGGAATATCGATCACATACTGATGGAACTTCTGTCTGCGTCTAGTAGTTCGATGGAAATAGGGTGTGGCTTAATTTTTTTCATAAAGGGCACTCGCACACTCTCCAAAATTTCGTGGCTTCGGTAAAAGCGGGTATCCACGATAAACCAAAACGCGAATTTTAATACTATCATTTAAATTCGATACACGCTTCAACGAGTGTTATCAAGAATCGATCACATTATAATTCTACGTGTGAGGTCAAGGGTGGGATTATTACGACACCACGAATGTATTTAAATGATATTATTTGTTACGAAATCCTTTGTTTAAGAGCTCAATCTCAGCTAACGGTAAGTGACGGTACAAAGTAAAATAGATTGTTTCAGCATGCACTTGGCTCGTCGTATAATCAACGAATGCAAATTATTAAAAAGCGACTTACTAACATTTTAAAATACTTGTCAAAACTTTGGCTGCAACGTACTACTGGTTAGTCATCAACGTAAATTCTCTCCATTTTTTTTTTCAAAGAACACTTTTTTGATTTCGATTTCGGTGGTCCCTCTGGACTATCTTCTAACATACGAAACATGAATATTCAAAATAGATTCATAATTGTCCAAAATAACACGTAGCAAAGGAAGGATTGCAGAGATGAAGTGGCATTGGGCAGGGCACATAGCTCGCAGAACAGATGGCCGATGGGGCAGAAAAGTTCTTTAGTGGCGACCACGTACTGGGAGACGCAGCGTAGGCAGGCCTCCCGCACGATGGACCGACGACCTGGTCAAAGTCGCCGGTAAACGCTGGATGAGAGCGGCGCGGGACCGAGCGACGTGGAAGACCTTGGGGGAGGCCTATGTCCAGCAGTGGACGTCGACAGGCTGTGGATGATGACACGTAGCAAAGATACAAAAAAAATACACAATAATTGAGAACCTCCTCCTTTTAGAAGTCGGTTGAAAATTATTCTGGTATTTATTAAGCAAACCTGTATGCATGGGTATCAATCACAGCCCTGATTATTTATTGAACGGTTGTTTGTTGTTTTTTTTAATAGAAGGGCGGCATAATGTGTATTATTGACACTGAGACTTTCTAATGCTTCTTAGCAAACAACCAAAACTGGGCCAGCTTGGTGGATTATGGCCTAAACCTCTTCGTCACCCAGAGGAGAGACTTAGGCTGCAAACTGGATGGCAGCGACAGCGGCACGGCCAGCGATTTCCGCGACACGATAGAAAGTATTGAGTTTGTATTGCACCGCGACAAATCGCTCTCTCGCCCGCTGGCGTCGAGAACGGCTCAGGTTCCCCGCGTCGCGGCCCACGCCACTGTCCAGTTTGCAGCCTCATAGCCCTGCAACGGTCGAGTTACAAAGAGTTGTGTCGAGTGGGGCTTTCTAATGTTGGAGTGACTGCAACGTACCGGCAGTTCGCCTTGAAATTCGAAATCCATTTTTCAACCGACTTCCAAGAGGAGGATGTTCTCAAATGAAAAAAGTCATAATTTATTTAAGTTTTCCAATTAAGTTTGTTTAGAAAACAGTATTCACCTTATAACTACTACATTGGTTGAAAAGTTCGCGGCCTGGCCATTAAAAAAAAAACTTTTGTTATTTTTTCTGCCGTCATTTTGAACTGTCATTATTCAATTGTCAGCCCGCGAATTTTCAATTTGATATCTTGTTTAAATAATTTTTTACGAACAATATAAATACGTGTGTAGAACAAATTTTCACTAATGGAGAAATTTGAACAACGTACTGTGATTAAATATTTGTTTAAAAAAAGATTAACACCAAAGGAGATCCATGATGACATGCAAACAACATTAGGGGAATCTGCCCCGTCTTATACCACTGTGAAAAAATGGGTTGCAGAATTTAAACGTGGACGAGAGAACATCGAAGATGACCCTCGCTCCGGCAGGCCAATGACGTCTACGACCGAAGAAAACATCAATAAAGTGTGTGATCTCATATTGAAAGACCGTAGATTGACTATCAGAGAAATTGCAGACACTATAGGCATCTCATATGAACGAACGCAAAACATCATTGTCCATGAACTCGGCTTTTCTAAGGTTTCGGCTAGGTGGGTCCCCAGATTGCTTTCAGTAGAGCAAAAGCGTATTCGACTCACGATTTCTCGCGACTGTTTGGAGATGTTCGAGTTTGATCCACAAGGTTTTCTTGACAGATTTGTGACAATGGATGAAACCTGGGTTCACCACTATACCCCAGAATCAAAACAACAATCCAAACAATGGAAAAAATCAGGTGAACCAACTCCGAAAAAAGCAAAGGCAATTCTGTCGGCTGGGTGTCATTATCGTGGACTACCTTCCAAAAGGCGAAACAATAAACTCTGCGTACTATAGCACCCTTCTGCGCCATTTACGTGAAGAAATTAAAAAGAAACGCCCAGGATTACTGAGAAAGAAAGTGTTGTTTCACCAGGACAACGCCCGAGTCCACACGTCTGTCGAGTCTATATGGCTCAAATTCGTGATTGTGGTTTCGAATTGTTGCCACATCCAGCTTATTCTCCTGATTTGGCACCTTCGGACTTTCATCTGTTTCCATACCTGAAAAAACACCTCGGTGGGCAGAAATTTTTAACGAATGAAGAGGTCGAAGCCGCTGTTAACCTGTCTTTTGAAGACCTTGAGGAATCTTTTTTAAAACAGGTATGGAAGCTCTGGAAAGCAGATGGAAGAAGTGCATAGAGCTAAATGGAGATTACGTCGAAAAATAAAAATATTTTTGTATGTACTTTATTCTGTTTTCTTGACTAGGCCGCGAACTTTTCAATCCACCCTCGTAGTTACAATAAAATAAGTAGGTATTGTTTTTGAATTATTTGAGTACACTAGGATTCCCTGTGTTGTGGGTCATGTGGGCGGCTAGTTCATAAATCATTGAATGGAGTTTTCATGATTCATTTTATATGTTAAGGACAATTTAGTTTTAACGTACTCGCAAACGCCGGCGCATAGCAGCGCAATAATCAACCTGCGTCAATCGCATGCATTTTCTATGATAAGCAGCCCGCCCCGCGGCATAGTGTGCGATACTTCATATAAAATGTATGAGAGGCTCGCACGCGGACTTTTGCGTTGCGATGTGGCCTGGCATAGTGTGCCCGTACCTTTTACTGTTTTTAGAGAGTACCCTCCACATAAACCCGTTTACTTATAGATTACCCGTTTACTTATACCTCGCTGAAATGTATAATAATATCATCTTTTTATTATTTCAAGTATCAAAACTAGCCCGGCATACCTAGAGTATTTCAAAAACATTTTAATTTCACAAATATTCTTAATAATAATTTTTTTTCAACGAACTCGACGTATCGTTAAAATGGAAATTTATCAAATGTATGTATCATTGCGATATGCACGGAAGCGCGGGTGATAGTTATATTTATGGGGAAATTTCGAGCACCACGCACAACCATATTAATAAAAATCAATTTTCACTGGCGAGCGTAAAAATGCACCTATTAAAAACCACTTTTATTATAAATCACAAATTGAGAATAGGTCGACATTTGTGGTAATATACGCGATCAAAGAAATTGGTAGACACCTAACGCAAACAAAGTCTAAGTATATTGCATTTTTTAACATCCTATCAAAGTATCCTGAAGGAGTATCAGAAAACCCTTGTCAACTAAGGGAAACATCAATTTACCCAAATCCTTGCGTTATTTTCGTAATGTAGAATACCCTCTTTTGTAAAAATAATTTTGTAAATACCTGTGTAATATCCGTTGACGTTGATTGATCAATTCCAAAGTGTCATTTCAGAATAGAAATGTTGAGTGATTGAGCGCTGAAGACGTTTTGATTACAATGTCGATAATGGAAAGATGGAACGAGAGTAGAAAAAGGTTTGACTTGTTTTGATTGAAAAGATTTATACGAGATTTGGTAATGACTGTAATATACGCTGTGTGTTTGTTAGCCTAATTCTATGCTTCATAGACCTAATTACTTTGGTATTACACTTTTTTTCACATGAATTTGACGTGTTAGTGAGTGAAGATGAGCTCGAAGATGACAGCGCAATGTCAACAGCGGTATAGGAAAAAGCTGGCTCTTCATAAAATATTGACTGAACAGATCACCGCTGCTACAACTTGAAGGCAGATTGTATATGAATGGCGGTCGCCAGGCAGGCGAACCAAGTCGAAATGTTTGCTTTTGACCTAACACTCATCGGATGCGGGTCCAATAGAAAATAACCCTGTATATGTATTAGATCAATTAGTTCGTGTATTTTTATATAAAAATTATAAGTATTATACAAGGTTATTTTTGAGTCACCGGCCAATTTTTTTTACAGCAAGTATCATTTATAGAAACCATTCTTGCGAAAAAAAATTTTTTTTTCAATTAATTTATTCACTAAAATTGTAAACAAGGCATGGTCATTCTAAATTATGAATGAAAACCATTAAAATAAAGACAACTAGTTACGCGCTACTACAAAACATCTTGTAGTACTACGTCGTAGTATTACAATGGAATGCCGCGTCGTAGTACCTGTGTTCATGAACAGCGACTATTTGTAAAAGAGTTTGCGGTGCTTTAATTTTTTTTATACTGAGCGATACAATACTATAACAAGATTTATATTGCTTTCTGCGAAATCGTGCGATATACACAGGTGTCACTGCGTCACGACGACTTCTTTTCACTACACCCCTATTTTAACAATTCAGCCTATTATTGTTTTTTTAAAAATAAAATTAATAAAACTGGTACAAGATTCGCGCCAACTTGTTTAACAGACTAAAAAAGACGATAAAGCAAAGTGCAATTTCAAAAGCACACAATACTTGAAAAGTTTGTCTACAGAGAAGGCAAAGTTTACAGGCTATGGATCCTTATTTTGTGTAACTTCAGAATTTTATTAATTCTGTAAGTTTGTCGGAAAGCGCTTCATTGTAGCTCCAAGATATGAATATGTTTGGAAGTGTAATAAATATGAGATACAGGGTGAGTCTTTGGTTCATTTTGGAGAAAACTTAACGTGTATCGTAAATAAGCGGAGTTTTCAAAGAAAGTGTATTGGTGTCATCGCGACGGTTTGAATTTAGTGATAGTGAAAAGACCAAACTAAATAAAACTGTAATTTTAAAATGCCTTCTAAGATGCGATACGCGAATCTAACGTATAGTAACGTAAAAAATACAACCGAATTACCTAGTGAGGGGTATTAAATATGCTAATAATGCCGACAATCGTGCATAGAAACAGAATTTTGATTTTTTACATTTGATATTGGCTGAAATCTTTCAGAAGTAGCTGACTATCATAAGATCCTAATTCGTTTACGGAAAGGTATACAATACATAATAAACTGAAACTTGAAATATTTACTTTGCAGCTTCGATATTTGCAGCATTGACAGTAAGTTGTCAATATATTAGATGATTAAACGAACTTCTAAGTGAAGTTCTATCGCTATTATATGAGTCGCTTCATTCGAAGATATTATATAACAGGTAGTCCTTTTTAGGTACTAGGTAACTTCGCACAATTTAAAGTATCATAAAAAAAAACACTGTGGTGGGGCGCCGCGTGGCATGATCCACCCGGTTCGCGCCAAGCCCTCATTCTTTAGAGACCCTAAACGAAACTTTTAAATGGGTTCTGGGGTGGGTGGGTACGTCATATCTTCGAATGAAGCGACTCATATAATAGCGATAGAACTTCACTTAGAAGTTCGTTTAATCATCTATTATATTTCGTCGCTTCATTCTTCAGATATTATATAACAGGTAGATTTTCAGAGATAGAAAGTTTTGTTTAGGTATATACTTGGAATTGAAATAAGTAAAGATATAAATATGTAATTACATATTTTATTATTATAGTACTTAATAATTAGTATTATTGCATAATGAGCTTCAAATAATCTTACTTTATTTGAGTTGCTAGAAATTATAATCAGCTTAAATTAATGAAACTTAGTGATAGTCTATTTATAGACACATAATTTTTAATGTAGTAATTTACTTAATATCAAAATACGTAATATTCAATAACTATTTTTAATATTAGGTTAAGTATTGTTCATGTCTCGATTAAGTATCGACAAAGCAAAGTTATTTTGTTGATCATCTAAAGGCCGATGGTAAAACTTTGCGAACACCTGTGAGTTTTGTGTCCACCCGGCCGTTTTTCGAATGACATCGACACTGATACCGGCCGCGCGCGCGGCTGAGGTTGACGCGTGTCGTGTGCTGTGCGCACTAAAACGCTCATGTCGATGCCACTCGTGGCGAGCGTTTGCTTAATCCATCGACTTAGCGTCTGGCTTGATGCAGTTCTGTGGGGAGCTTTGAATGTTACGAAGAGATTCCCGGAGTTTGAACCTCAGATATTTTTTGTAATAAAAATATATTCTTTTAAAGTTGATACTGGGCATATGTTGATATTGCTTTGAAAGTTTGAGAAGAGGGAGAGATAATAAGGGGTGTTCACGATTTGGAGCGGAAGTCTTGATTATATCTGTTATAATAATATTTACTTTATCAGATTGAAAAACAATATTTTCTAATTTAATTAAAGACAATGTCTGTACTCTTTGACCGGTACATAAAGCTAATAATGTAACGAGTTTTTTTTTTGTAATATTTTCTAATGATAAATTAATATTTGGATACCAAGAAGACAGTTGATTTAGTACTAAATTTGGATCCCAAGTAAATGAATATTTAGGCTTAATAGGTTTAGTTTTATAGGCTCCTTTTAAGAGGCGTTTAACACAACTATTATCACTTATCTCTTCTCCTAATAAAAGAGATAATGCAGATCGATGCGTATTTAATGAACCGTAAGAACATCCCTTATTAAATTGCTCGTTTAAGAATCAAAGAACTAATGGAATGGATTTTTCGAAACTATTAATTCATAACCACACTTCTTGAAACCATAACTTCAATGAGACGTTGTACTGGCGAACAGTAGCGAGCGAGGCGAGCATCAACGTGAGAGCCTCTGGTGGGCAGCCGCGCCGGCTGAACGACGCCCGGAGAGCCTCGCGGCACCCAGGGTAAGGCTGGAGTGCAGTGGGTGCTGACTCCATGGCTGAGAAGGCCAGAAGGGGAATACAAGTACCCCTTCGGCTTTATCATCAATGATTTTTCGTATACATTTTAATACAAGAGAAAAGGGAGGAAATGCATAAAAATCCAAGTCAGCCCAGCTTATTGTAAATGCATCAACTGCGACTGCATCAGGTTCAGGCTTCTAGGTGACAAATAATTTACATTTGGCTCGACTTGAGAACAAGTCGATCTTAATGGGCCCGAAACTATTTACAATAAGTTGGAAAGCGCTATCCGAGAGGGCCCATTCAGTATCAGGGTTAAGTTTTCTGGACTCTTTCTTTCTTTCTTTTCTTTTTCTTCACTAGCTATACTTTTGAGACCTAACAAAACCGCGAGTAATTCTAAAAAGTTAATATTATTTTCTTTTTCACTGTTCGTCCATGAACCACTATATTTATTATTTTTGCATACTGCTCCCCAGCCTGTCCTAGATGCGTCGGTGTAAATTTCTAACTTATAATTTTGAGTAATGATTGGACAAGAAATAATATTAATATTATTTTTCTACCACCATAAATCTTTTAGTAATATCTTATTGAGATTCATTTTTGCCTCATAGTTTCCTCCGAACTTATTTAAGGCTAAAAAATTTTGTCTCTCTAATATTTTTGTATATAAGAATCCATATTTTGTGGCTGGACAGGCTGCGATCAATACACCTATAAGTTTAGCGAAATTTCGTATTGAACAAGTTTTAAGATTAATGTACCTATTTATTAACTGTGCAATGTTATTCCGCTCATCGCCAGGTAACGTAATAGACATCTGTTCTGTGTTGAACATAAAACCTATGAATTTGATTGACTTTTTTGGTACAATGTGACTTTTATCGAAATTTACAATAAAACCTAGACAATGTAATAACTTCAAAGTTTCTCTTACATTAATCATGCATTCTTCATATGTATCTCCAATAAGAAGATCGTCTTAATAGGTAGTAGACTTAAAACCTTGTTTTCTCAAATGACTAATTACTTCACGCATAATTTTTGTAAATACCCACGGAGCTATCGATAATCCATACGGCATTGCTGTGAACTCGTAAGTGATCGGCTCAGACGAATCATTTTCTTGGAATTCGAATCGTAGGTACTTTCTGTCACTAACAAAAATCTGTATAAGTAGATATGATTCTTTCATGTCTATATTGGGTAAGTATCCATTACGAGGAATTAATTTCGAGGCTGTTTTATAAGATTCCATTTTAAAATGTACTTTTGTTACGAACTTGTTTAAAGATTTTAAATTTAGTATAAACCTTTTTTCTCCGTTAGGTTTCGGAGCTAAAAATATATTTGAAATACATTGATCATTTGAAGGAGAACAAGGTTTTATAGCCCCTAAGTCTAATAATTTATTTATAGCTATTTTCATGTCTCGTTTTTCACATGATGACAAATTATTTTTAGGAATAGAATACTGACAAATTTGAGTATCGAATGGTATTCTAAATAAATACTTTAGCCACTTCAATATAACTTCATTTTTAGTTATTTTTGTCCAACAATCATAAAATAAATTAATTCGACCTGCATGTACCTTGATTAATGTTGGGTCGGAGCACGCATCCTGGATGAAGTCTGCGGCTGGAACTTGGCGTTGAACGCAGAGTTCGATTGTGGGCACTGCTGTGTTTGAGCTGCTATCGGTTTCCTCTTTTAATTTTGGGGCTTGCAAGTTTTTGCAGTTTTCGGGTACCGTATTTTCTATGGTTAATTTATCTTTGTCTTCTTTGGACAGTCCTTTTCTTAGTAAAGGTGTCCATAAATTTGAGAGCGTATCGTGTATTTTAGCGCCAAATTCGGGTGTATCGGAATTTGCAGCTCCAAGTGCAGTAAGCAGCTCTGGATCCAGATCGGGATTAGGTTCTCCCGATATACCTGGTGCGTCTTGTGATATTGACGGCTCCGGATTAGGGAGCGTCTTTGCAGATAGCTGTTGATCCACAGTGAATGACGCGGCAGTCTTCTGGTTATCCAGGTTTACATCATCCAGTGGTAGCGGTAACTCATACCTTGGAGGCGACATGTTTATGTTTTAACAAACATATAATTCATATTAATATAACGCTCATAACGTATTACAGACAACGAGATAAATCTCCTTGAGATTACCCGCATTTTCTGTAATCGTATTGAAAACAAAAGGTGATCGATAAGATCAAATAAAATTTATTAAATTTTACATCATTACGATATTGAGCGGATAACGTGATATATCTATTATAGATTACACGCATTTTCTGCTCTGATTTTTTAAATAACCTTGGAGGCGACATGTTTATGTCTAATTCATATTAATATAACGCCCATAACGTATTACAGACAACGAGATAAATCTCCTTGAGATTACCCGCATTTTCTGTAGTCGTATTGAAAACAAAAGGTGATCGATAAGATCAGATAAAATTTATTAAAGTTTACATCACAACGATATTGAGCAGTTAACGTGATATATCTATTATAGATTACACGCATTTTCTGCTCTGATTTTTTAAATAACATTTTTACACTGAATAAGTGGGTCTTGCCTTGTAAGATTTCTTCTTCATCGGTAGAAATAATTCGCTGTTTCCGTTTTTTATTTATTTTTTGTTCCAACTTTTTTATCTTTATATTATAATGTTGAAGCTGTTCTTCTGCTGTACGATTAACATTTTGTAAAAACTTAAGTAAATGATTAAAGTAAATGACGTATGCTTGTTACCACGCACGAAAAAAGAATGAGGGCTTGGCGCGAACCGGGTGGATCATGCCACGCGGCGCCCCACCACAGTGTTTTTTTTTATGATACTTTAAATTGTGCGAAGTTACCTAGTACCTAAAAAGGACTACCTGTTATATAATATCTGAAGAATGAAGCGACGAAATATAATACTTCCTTGCTTCCATTGAACATATCTAAGAAACAACTCAACAGAAATTTACAAAAACCGCAATCAAACTTGTTCATCCCTTTCGGAGCTACGATACGTACGTTAGTTACGTTATTCTTCGTTGGCGTCAGACTTTTAAAAAGTAAATACGGCACATCGACTACTAAGTTAAAAGCAATTATTGTTATAAATCACATTGAAATTGATCGCTACTATAACCTAAGAAGTGGTTTTTTGATAACAATTCATCTCTGTTTAAAAACTGATTGTAAAAACCTTCATATTTCATGAGAAAAAAAAAATATATTTCGAGAACTCCAAACAGTCGACGGCAGAGACGAGACTATTTGCAGTTGTTTCTTTTTCTACATAACATTAAAAAAACTACTCAAGTCGCAATAAACAAGCGGCAGTTGAAAAAACATAAACAAGAAACATCAAGATTATACATTTAAAAAGCAAAATCAGATGCAAATAACATTTCCAGCAAATTGCATGACGTTTGTTAAATCGTCGCTGTGCTGTTAGAGATTACAGAAACGAGATGAGATGTTTCAGAGGGCAAAAAAGGTTGACGATACATGAGAATTTTATCTTTCTCGCAAAAAGACTTTTTTGTGCATGACAATCTTATCTTTAAATTATATTTTAGGTAGTAAAAATGTAGTTGTTATTGTTGGAGCACGCTGTATAAGCTACGTTCTATATAAAAGGCGGGGTAGTTATTTATTTTAAAAACATACCAAGCCACCATTTAAAAATTATTGTTATTTGAAATGAAAGTTTTTGTTTACAAGAAATAGGTCGTCGTTTAAATGTTTGTATTAAGTACTTTCGAACCAGCTGTATCATGACCCACAACAAGCTCATTTTGGCAAATCGTCTAAATGCTAGTAGGTCGAGATTCGCTTGAAGATAGGTTTCCTTGAGAATTCGTACAGTATCTAAAAAGTCATAAGTGCATTATATGCGATAGATTTTACAAGTTTGACAGTTTCAAACGAATTTTCAGCAAAATGCGTCATGATTTAGTTGGTTCGATGGTACCTATATTTTTACACAAAATGGAGTCTAACATATACCTTACCTAAGTAGATTACAATAGCACTGTTACTCTACCGTTACTCAACGATTCATAATGCATTCATTTTTCATTAACTACAAATTGAATGCAAAAGCACAGCAACCGAAGAGCTCATTTGGCGCGCTGTCACTTATTTAACTTTTTTTGTATAAAAAGAGGCATAAATATACGAGTACTATTCGGTCTAAGGCAGATTGCAAATTGGCTGGATCCCTTGAGGGTAATTTGTAGTAATTGAAC
This sequence comes from Stenoptilia bipunctidactyla, assembly GCA_944452665.1. Lineage (NCBI taxonomy): Eukaryota > Metazoa > Arthropoda > Insecta > Lepidoptera > Pterophoridae > Stenoptilia > Stenoptilia bipunctidactyla. The sequence continues at coordinate 398,570 of OX101737.1, read as the reverse complement.
ATCCGTGGTCTGAAATGGATCCATCTGACAAACTGGTTCCTAATAACTAGAACTTGAGGGCTTGCCTAGGGGGGCAAGACGTTATTAACTTGCCTATTTAATACCAATTCATTAATATTAAAGGTAGGGATTTAGATATTTTAGGTAAGTTGATAAAATAGGATTGAAATGATTTTTAAGCAAAAGATGTAACTTATAAGTATTTAATATACTTATATTAAAATACCCTGAGTGGAATATCAGGTAAGTATATTAATATGCATATAAATAATTTTAAAATTATTCTCCAATAAGCTCCGTTTGATAAGACGTTTATCCCGTACGTGTATTTTGACGCCATAATGAGATGTGGTATTAATTAAAAAATTACAACATAATCATATATTTTTACGATTTTATAAGGAAAAGAAGAATTTTATATATAGATATTTTTGGTTAATTTCATGTATATTGATGATAAGAGATTTTCGTTCACCTTAGTAGAATAAAAAACTTTAGGTAAATTTGGCTGGCGCTCCAGGGTTTAATATGAATCAGTTTGAATGATATGTAAATCTAATAAAAGCTTGTTATATAAACATCGCACATATTTTCGCTTTGCATCCGTCTACCTAATCCGCCTGCAGTACCTATTCCTCTGCATCCCATATTTCCACTGTCAAACAGCTGTACAGCGTTCTGGATAGAAGGTACAGTCACGTGTAATAATAAGTATATATTTTCATTGCACTTTGAGCCTTATCACAACCGAATAAGTTGCGAAGTGTGTACATATTAATGCATGTGACTGTACAGGCAGTGCAATTACGGGCACTGGGATTTACTCGAACCGTCTAATGCCACAGTCACAGGGTCGAGCGACTATGAGGTTAGGCGTCAGCCAGCGAAAATGATACGAGTGTATTACATGAAAACTGTTTATTGAATACTCTTAAAATGCAATAGTTATAATAGTTATAGCAACTTAGGTCTTCTACGTAATCTAGGATACATCATACGCCCCAACAAAACAGAAAAAAAAAGAAATTTTTAATTTGCTTTTTTTTTTTTTTACTCAAAATACTTCTTAGTTCTATTTTTGTGTACAATATCCTCTTTATTGTTACGCAAAATTTTAACATTTGGTTCAAGATCTTCTATAACTCTATATGGGCCAGAATAAACATCACAAAATTTATTTCCAATTTCATTTTTTACTAATAACATATCATCTTTAGAGTATGTAACTGATTTTACATATTTATCAAATTTATTTTTCCTATCTTCCTTAGACATAATTAAATTTTTCCTCGCTTCACATTGAGCTTTTTGTAATCGAAACTTTAATTCCAGAGGATAGCTTTCAACATTATATAAAGGTTCAACAATACAATTTTTTAAATTAGAAGGAATGTTACATTGTTTTCCGAAAACCAGTTCGTACGGAGTGTACTTGGTTTCTGAATGTACAGAAGTGTTGTACGAAAAGCACCAAAACGGAAGCCATTTACTCCAATCTCTACTATTGTTGTCAGTTTGAATTCTTAAAAATGCATTTAAGGATTTATGGGAATTTTCAAGTGATCCAATTGACTCATGATGATATGCACATGATGCAGTTTGTTTAATGTTTAACAGTTTACATACCTCAGTCATTGTGCTGGAGATAAACTCAGTCCCTCTGTCTGTAGCTATTTCTCGAGGTATACCATACCTGAGTATGAAGTTGTCCACAAATGCTCGTGCTACACTTACAGTATCTTTACTTACTAATGGATATGCTTCTACATACTTACTTAATTCACACTGAAGGGTGAGTATATACGTGTGATTATAATAATCCTTATCTAAGGGCCCAACTATATCTAAATAAACTTTATCAAACGCGGATTGCGCTGTCGTAGTTATTACCATCGGTTGCTTTGTACGCAACGAATGCTTTTGTTTTTGGCATTTGTTACATCTTTTTACGAAGTCTGTAACATCTTCTACCATCTTTGGCCAGAAGTAATGCCTTTTAATATTATTAAGCATGCGCCTAATACCTGCATGTCCACTTGTAGGAAGCAGATGAAAATCATTAAGAATTACTTTTTTATCATCATCATTTTCAATTCTTATTTTATTTCTTAAAATACAAATTCGGGGACCGGTCCGACGTTCATTACCTACATAGTAATTGGTTAACCATTCTAAATATCGTTTATTATCTTCATTTCTAATCACATAAACTTCATTAATTGATAACTTATTGCAGATTGCATCCAAATCTCTCACGAAGACGTCTCGCGTCGAACATGATCGAGATAGTGGGTCTACATAAATAGTTTTCTTAAGAGGTACATATACAAAATCATTGTATTGTACATTATCATTAGATTGTTTTTGTCTATCTCGTGATATTAATAATTCAACACAATTTCTAGGCTTCCCAAGAACTTCAACGACTTTCGGTTGATCAGGCCGATTGTCTGTTGCATTCTTGTTGGCCAAGGAATGGTCACTTGATTTATTTCCTAAATTTTTAACCATTCGTCTAGTCATAACATTTAGTACTTCTTGATTTATACTTTTTAGCTCATCCGAAGTTATAATGATCCGAGACAATGCATCTGCAGCTACATTACTCGAACCTTTTATATATTGTACTACATAGTCATATTCATCTAATAATAACCGAAATTTTAATAATCTACTAGACGGATTGTTAATACTGAACAAATAAATTAAGGGCTTATGATCAGTTTTAATGGTGAATTTTTTTCCAAATAAATATGGTCGAAAATATTTGACAGACCAAACTATAGCCAAAAGTTCCTTTTCTATTGTGGGATAGTTAAGCTCAGATTTATTAAGTGGGCGACTTGTATATGCTATTGGTAAATCATTTTTATTGCATAATACTGAACCTAAAGCCAAACCAGATGCATCTGTATGTAAAATAAATTCATTTTCCTCATCAAAATTTGGATACTGTAAAATGGGTGGATTGATAAGCAATTGTTTGAGTTTATTAAATGAATATTCACATAGACTGGTCCATTCAAATTGAGATCCTTTTCTACAAAGTTTATTTAATGGTATTGTTATTTCAGCAAAGTTGGGAACGAATTTGCGGTAGTAATTTGCAAAAGCCACAAATCGTCTTACTTCATCAGCATTTTTTGGGGTTGGGTAACATTGAAGTACGCGAGTTTTTTCTGGATCAGGTAAAACACCTTCACTCGATACTACATGCCCCAAATAAACTAAGCTTTTGGTTAGAAATTTACATTTTTCAGGATTAATTTTTAAATTTACTTTTCTAAGTCGTTCAAAAATGTCAATTAAATTTTTATTATGTAATTCGAGACTTCTACCGAAACATATTAAATCGTCAAGGTAAACTAAACACTTATCGTGATGTAAACCAGACATTGCAACCGTCATTAATCGGCTGAAGGCACTGGGACTAATTTTTAGACCCATAGGAAGTCTTTTCATCTGATACTGTTTGTTAGTAGTAAATGCCGTATATTTTCGGCTTTCAGGACATAATTCTAGCTGATAGTAACTTTGACTAAGGTCTAAATGAGAAAAATAAATTGCGCCAGATAAAGAATCGAGTATTTCCGTAATATTCGGTAACGGGAATTTATCATCTTTGAGCCTGTCATTGAGTTTTCTGTAGTCAATAACAACCCTCCACCTTTTGTTTCCGCTACTATCACTCTTCTTGGGCACTAGCAAAACTGGACTAGACCACTCACTTGAACTTTCCTCTATAATATCGTTATCTAACATCTCGGTAATTTGTTTTTCAATTTCGTTCTTTTGACTTTTAGGAAGTCTGTAAGGCTTTGTATATACGGGTGGAAAATTTTCTTTAAGCTGTATTGATTGCTTATATAAATTAGTAACGCCTAACTTATCGCCGGGTAACAAAAATACATCCGAATACTTTGCACAAATAGTTTCTATTGAGAGTTGTTCTTCTTCATTGAGATGCTTTAAATTTAAAAATGAAAATAAGTTTCTAACTCGATTTGAATTTATATGATTGTCCTCAAAAGAACATAAGAAAAAATTTTCAAAATTTACTATATCTGGAGTGAAGTAACTTAGTTTTACTTCCTCTGCTCTGGTATTAAGAATTTTAATCGGTATTTTGCCACAAGAGGGTTTTACTAAAACAGATGCCAAAAATACGCCATCACTCAACTGTTTAGGCATAACTACACATTCGTTCTTTAAGGTAGTTTTAATATAAGACGTAATTTCACATCTCGGAGGTAAAGTCATAAAAGTATTGTAGCCTAGTTGACCCATTTGTAATGGAATATCGATTGGACTATCCTTATTTATAGTTAAAATATTTTTTTCAAAATTTAAGATACATTTAAATTTACTCAAAAAATCCTGACCTAATATACCATCTGTTCTACAAGAAAAAGAATTTAGTACATAAAATTTGTGTTCAAACGAATAATTATTATATTCTAACTTTAAATTAACAAATCCATCGCAATAAGTTTGTCCACCTATTCCGTTTATTTTAATCCGCTCTATATGGAATGGAATATTCCAGTTGTGCAAAATATCTTGCCTAATTACGGACAACGACGCGCCGGTATCAACTAGCCAACTCCGTGATTCATTGTGAACATTAAAATTAACAGAATTTATATTTTCGCAATAAAAATGTTCATGCTCGAAAAAACAAATTATCACTATTTTCAACACTTTGTGAACTAGTGTTTTCGCTATTATTATTACCGCTAGTCTCGGCAAAATTTATCTGGTTTTGTCGCGATTGACCACGAAACCCTGTGTGGCCACGAAAACTCCTACGTCCTCGAAAATTATTACGACTACGAGAATTTAAGTAACGAGTATTATTTGTAAAACGATAACCGCTACTTGATCCATGACCATCATTATTTTCGTTTTGCCGCGCTGGGGGACCCCTAGAAAAACCTCTAGAACCTCCTTGTGTATAATAACGTTTGCCTGTTGAAAAACCAGACCTACCCTTATGATGGAAATTCATGATTCTTTCTTCACCGCCGCTAGAGATTTGCTCATCTAACGCTCCCCGGATGGCTTCTTTTAACGAACTATAATTTCGGGCTGCAATAATCGTACTAAGACGATTATTTCGTAGGCCGTCGGAAAATCGCTTTATCGCGTTCCGCTCGTTTATTGGTTTCAAAATATCGTAAGCTTGGTCATTTCCGTCAGCCTGCGAAATAGTTAAGTCTACAAATAACTGTTCAATTTGCTTACCGAATTCTTCAATAGTTTTGCTGTCCTGTCGTATACCCTGCAGTTGAGATTGAATCGCGGTATCTGCTTTTTTAACCAATAATGTACCTCGCATGTCCTTGAGTAAATCGGGAACAGATAAGTAGGTAGTGCGCATACGCAGCTTGGCACTCTCAGATAACCTTGATTTTAAAACAAACTTTATTAGCTGTTTTTTACCATCTTCGTCAATCGCATCACTGTAAAATTCAATATTAGAGATTAATTGTTTAGTCACTTCTTCATCGCCGGTCATAATGGGCAACAACGAAATTGCAGTTTTTAACTCGAATTTCTCCATGGTGCTTATCGTACTTTGAGAACTATCTGTACTTTCCGAACAAAGATGTGTTATTTTCGAATATAATAACTTAATACTATCAATATTTTTATAAAAATCGTGAATTATTAGCGAATCTTTTAACTCCTTATCTCTAATTTGCTTTTCTATTAAACAACTTAAACTACAAAAATTATTAAACAAACATTTAGCCTCAGCAAATTTCTTATCTGTTACAACAGCCGTTCTTCTACTCGGTCCTAACTTAGTGAGGTAATCTTTTATTTTTTGTAGTTCAAAAACTATTTGTTTTATTTCATTTGCCATAACATGGTGTAAAAAAAGAAATAATCCTCAACTCATAAACAAAATTATTCTAACTACAAGTTTCTAAATTCAGAGAAATTAAATTTGATAAGGTATATATTTGGATTACACATTTTAAATATAAAATCTTAAGTTATTACTACTATCTTACACCTACATAACTTTACCGACCTTTAGCACTTGACACTTAGCCTTGCATTTAGACTTTTTTTTTTCACTTTGCACTTTACACTGGTACTGATTGCGAGCCAGCAGCAGGACCTCCTTCACGTATTTGTCGACGCAGCAAGCTTATTGACCTTCGCAGCTCATGCGTTTCGATTCCTCGCTGGATCCATTTTCCGTGACATTTCACATAATATCTTATGAACCAAATTAAACCACCACAGATTATTACCACGAGGATTGTGATAAGTACATAAGTGGTTATGCCGGTGTGGTGCAGCAATTCAGTCGAAGCAGAATTCCCAGCTCCGGTTTGGGCGATAATCACCTCCTCCGTTTTAGACTGATTTTTTCCCATATTTATAGGTGATAGTTATTTTGCGATACAAAATTAGAACCACGTACTGTTCAATTGTCGTAGTGATTAAAAACTTCATTGTTAAAACTGTCTTAAACTTTGCACAAATCACAAATGTTTATATAAAACTTTCCTTATTTGGCACATCACCGGAGACGCTCGTCGTCTGGCAGGGTCGCCATATGAGGTTAGGCGTCAGCCAGCGAAAATGATACGAGTGTATTACATGAAAACTGTTTATTGAATACTCTTAAAATGCAATAGTTATAATAGTTATAGCAACTTAGGTCTACTACGTAATCTAGGATACATCATACGACAACGCGATTTTAACATGAGAGATGATGATTAACATCAGGTAGTCAACCTACATGCATCTTTACCTCTTTAAAAATAAAAATAACACGACTACGGACTACACAATATATTTTCTTGGTATGTTTTAATTAAAAAATATTATGTACATAAAACTTTCATCCAAAAGCCTCAAAACAAGCATGTTTTTTTGTTAATATGACAAATTGAAAGCATTATAATGTATTATATTGTTAAAATCAAAAATAATTTGGTTTTTGATCCCCCCAAAGGTTTATTTAAAGAACCAAATTTTCATGTTTATGTTATTTGACAAATGTAGTAATCCCTAATTTTTCTAAATCCTATCTATTTAGTAGCTATGAGGGAACAAGAAACGGACATACATACATGCGCGTTTAAAACATAACCCTCCTTGGCGTGCCGAAAGTCAGGTTAAAAAGTGCAAAACTATACGAAAGCAGTTTGGCTAGTATTCAGGTCAAACAATAACCACTCATAACTATAGAATATAAGTAGTATTTAGTAGCAATTGTCCCTTTATCGCAACCCAAATGATCACTATGATTGCCCGCTTAATGTATAATATTCCTTGCCCCGAGAGCTTTTTTCCATCTAACTCATCTAAATGAGATCGAGGTAAAAAAAGGTGGGCTTAGAGAATACCGTTCATCATAGATTATATTATAGGTTTTACTTTACACTTCATAAAAACCTTTATTTTTCACAATACTCTTTTTATATTCCTCACACTCACACAATATTATCTAGCCGAAATTAAGTTTCTTAAAGAACCTGTGTTATAGATACTAGGTGATTGATATACCTACTTAAGAAATATGATATGAACATACATATTTTTTATCAGAGTACAAACTGAAATAAACCTTTAAACATCCATGACTTGATGACTAATATCTCTGTTTTAATAATGTTTTTAAGTTTTTGCATTTAAAATGCTCAATTATTCTGAAATAAATGAAAAATGTGATAAATAAAAATTACCCGACCAGGATTCGAACCTGGGACCTCTCGTTTGCCGGACGAGTGCTCTTCCAACTGAGCTACCGGGGCCTGGCGGTCCGCCTCGAAATTACCTGCCACCGGCCCCGGTAGCTCAGTTGGAAGAGCACTCGTCCGGCAAACGAGAGGTAACAGGTTCGAATCCTGGTCGGGTAATTTTTATTTATCACATTTTTCATTTATTTCATAATATCTCTGTGTTCATCACACAAATATCCGCTGCTGCGCCGTCGGGGTTCGAACCCAGGACCTCTGGCAGAGAAGGCAATGTATGTTACCACTACACCAGCTGGTCATTAGTTAGTGTACATTATTGTCTTTCGAAATAAGATTATTGCGTGACACTAATATCTCATTAAAGTTTTAAGATCACTAGGGGAAGCTCACTTTACATTGTCTTTAGGGACATTTCATGAAATATATGAAGTTTTTTCTTGTTTATGCACCTCATAATATATTCAGAGTTAATATATATTTTTTATATTTGTAGGAAAATAAGTTGTACAGCCTATTTTTCTGCGTTATTTGTAAGACCGCTGTCTGTTACCTGCGATATTTCACTGACAGTACATTAAAGTATTTACCTACATTATTAATGCGTCCTCTCCGCTACAGTACATTGGTTCCTTAAAAGATATTTATAATTTTACCATATTTTTATAAGCCAACCAGAAACAGTCGAAGTCAAATAAACATCACAAGGTTTGACATGCAAATACAAGACTCTATATTTAGAGAAGAATATGTATCGACATAAAGTGAGGGTAGGATGAGAATCCGCCATTTTGTGCAAGCAAACGACTTGACATTTCCCGAGGGTGAACAGACTAGAGCCAAACGTAAATTCATGTTGTGATATGTTATAATTTGTTTTGGTTGGAAGCAGAAGCTATGCAAGTTTCAGGAAAAAGTGATGTGAAAGTGAACTTTCACATTTGTGTAGAATTACATTAAGCACGAGAAGTCATTGTAAAGGTAGAGTGTTATTTGTGATTTTTCAGATAAACTTAAAACAGTCTTACCACAGTTGATTCTAGTCCCGATACATCAGTAATCGCGATCGCTCCAGACGCATTATTAAAGCGATCTAAGAGAAAAACACGGGAGTATCGCTTAGGCTGCCATTTTGCCTATGAAGTTTTCACAACTTTCTATCAGTTTTCTTTAGGTATCACAATTGTAAGGTATATATTAAAACAAGACTATTCTAAATATATCGCCAGCGCTAAGTCGAAACTCGTTATTTATTTTTTACTTTAAGCATTATACCAAACCATAAAAACAGTTTGTTGTATGGTTTGGTTAAAATAATAATAAATAGCGATACTTTTTTTGTACTTCTACCTGCGTGCTGCCGAATAAACCACGAAAAGAACCGAAAATTGGACTACCAACCACGACGCCCTTTGATGAGAAAATTACATCCCGAAAATTGTAAAATCGTTTTTCTTATGAAACTCGTATACTTACGGCCTGAGGCATTATACATTTCTCTGAGCTTGGTAGCTCTGAGGGTGCTTGATTTTTTTCCTACATACAGAATGTTTTAGGCAAGAGGGTTCGGGATTCGATTTAAGATATTATATTTACCATTTCTTTAGAAACTGGAAAAGTGAGACGAGTCTACAGCAAGGATATTCCCGTCACTAAAATAACAATGCTGTGCTCGACGATGAAATGTCAAACAGTTCGACGCATGCCAGTTCTTACTCACGCCGTCCTCAGCGACAAGCGCTGGGGTCGAGTTAAGTGTAATGTGAATACTAATTGTGTCACTCGTCGCTGATGCATCGCTGAACTCGCCGCTGTTGTTTAGGAAATAGCCCTGCAGCTCAGCAGCGTGCTTCGAGACCGTTTGGTGTATTTGTAGTTTTTCTATTGGTGACTAATCCCGCGTGTGGCCGTTGAAGATGGCAAGCACACGGGTTCAGCAAGCACCTGGCTATTCATAAAATATTGCCGGAACTCATCACCGAAGGAGCGGGGATATTTGGCGGCAGATTTTAAAAAACGTGGTCGCTAGCCAGGTGGTTCCTGAAGATCGTTGCAATGATGATGAATGGGATTATTCAGATTGATGGACAGTCTCGGGGCTCCCGTTTTTGTAAAATCAAGTATAAAAAGTTATGCTTGATTGTTAACCAGCATCAAATATGGACTGTATAAATTGAATAAGCTACAAGAGTTTTAATTGCATGATGTTAAGTAATTAACCGACTTCCAAAAAAAGGAAGAGGTTGTCAATTCGTCTGAGTGTTTTTTTTGTGTTTTTTTTACACGATATTTCGAACAATTATGAATCGATTTAAAAAATTCTTATTTCATATGATAGAGGATACTTACTTCATAGTTGGTATCATACAAATTTTATCGAAATCGGTTGAGCACTTCATCGAGAATTTCAAATTATTGAAACAATATGTATGATTTTATATGTTTACGTGGATGACATCAAAAGTCGGCCAAAGTTTTGACGAGTTGGTTTTTTAATCGTCTACATTCGTTGATTATTACACATAAAGTTTCAGAAAGTTAACCAATTTACTTAACACTGTGGTTGTTCATAAGTAAATTATTTATACGAAGATAGAGCAAGCGTATTTGAGACCAAATTAAGCTTCCCTGCGAAATAACTCAAAGATCCTACTGACATATCAAAGAACCGAAACTCTCTGGTAATTTGTCTTGTGTAAGCTAAGATCTAGTCGTTTGTAACATTTTCCTAGAATCACCCCTATTTTATTACGTTCAAAGGTGGTTTTTCCTTGTTACATAACTAGAAGATTGATGTTCAACGTAAAGAATAGTGTCCAACATTAGAAACGCAACAATTTGATACTATTAAACCAAATAACCATGATTATTGTTGTAACCTGTACTCACGATACCTTTAGACGCAGACCATTCTGTACACAAAACAATTATTTGTCTGTATACTTTTTTAGGTATGAAACATGAAGCAAGGTGCTCCAAACATTGGCTACCGTACACAGTGATTGATGAAAGAAAATAACTTGAACAATTAATCTTGTCACATTTGTTTGTTTTAAGCCAGACGAAATTGTTAACAAATTATTTTTAATAATAAAGTTTTCGAAGCGAGCCTCTTGTTGGGAAACTTTGACCAGTAAAGCCGTCATTAAGTATAGAGTTTGCCTAAGTTATGCGGAAAGTTGTAAAATACGATTTAAAAAGCTTACATATCTTTGAATTGAGAATTTGTTATTATTTTCTTGTTTTGAGAAATATAAATTATAAAAATGGAAAAAAATTAAGGTTTGAGGAAATGGATGGAATAAAGGTACTCTACGTATGCTGACCTAAGTTAAAAAACAACACGTAAAACCAATGTACTAAGACTGTATTAAAAATAAATCTGTACGAAATTAAATCTTTAAAAGCGAACCATATTTAAAATTTGTAAATGAAATGGTCATGCCAACTGTTTACTAATCTATTGCTATGCTGTTGAAGCCGGAATGTACGTCTAGTGTTTAAGTCGGAAATTTCAACTCGAAATGAAATTTTCAAGCTTTGACTTGGCATTACAAGAGCGACGCGTTTATTTCCGCATTTCAGTTTGATATTTGTTTAGAAATCTACACAATTTTTATTCTTATCACAGCGGCGTACCTATCGCTAGCTTGGTTTGTAGTCAAATGGTTATAAAACATTTTTAAGTCATACAAAAAGAGACATTTGGGGCAGTTGATATCATTCATATGTTATCAGAGACAATAATTACAATGAAACACGATAAAATCAAGTAAAAATGTCCAATATTGTATTTATTTCAAGTTACAAGGGCGAATATACCCTTTAAAAGCCATTGCTTTCATCCAGCACTTAGTATTTCTTACATTACGAAGGAAATATTGCTTTGCTAGAAACTAAGTGCGGGTAAGGGCTTAGGGCGCGGGTGAAGGGACGGTAACGAGGTGTTTTCACGGGTGGCTACGCGGGTTGCTACTCAATTAGCTCGGCAGACGGAAAATTAGCTCTTGACGCCTAAGCGCACCTGCTGACGTGCTCTGCACGCCTGGCAGAATGATAAGATTATGTTAGATTTTTACTAGAAATTTGACTCAGTTAAAGATGGTAATTTACGTTTTGTTAGTTACTCGTAGAAATAGTACATGATGTCGCATTTATAATTTTTTTACTAGTAGAATGATGATACGATGATTTTGCATTTATTTATTATTTAACTAAGCATTTTTTACACTTAGGTCTGATTTTTCAAGTGTCGGATAAAAGTTATCTGAATAATATTGTTTATCAATTTTCTGTAATGTATGACATAGAATGATATTAAACTTGAGACTATTTATTAGATAACTTTTATCCAGTGAACGAAAAAAGCGTTGAAGAGTCACTTCAAATAAATTGTTTATTTTGAGATTATTGTTCTCTTTTAACACGACGTGGATGTTTTCTTTGTAAATGATAAAAATGTGTTCGGTTTTATTTGTCAACGCACGTAGCTAATGGGCTAGGTATATATAATAACGCGCAGTAACTAAGTATAACATCATTGGCCGTTGAAAATATGTACCTACATTAACAAATGAGTTTGAGCACTAATGTCATTTGACATATGGGCAAGTAATTATAAACAAGAAATAATTATGCGTAGCCGAAACATTATCCATCATCTGTGATATTTAGAAATAATTTATAACAAAGTTTAAGTATTTATTTATTATTCCAGGAAAACTTACACCTATAAACAATGATAGTTTCAAATTATTTAAAGATAGCCATTCGGCAGTGTTCACGCACTAAAGAACGAGATACACAATGGAAAGACTCTCAAAAACAAAAATTAAGACTTTCATTGGGTTTTTACACTTTGTTCTCGTGAATTTCCTGGAATCACCCATACAATGCACTTTTTAAGTTTAACAGATACTTCAGATTAAATTAACACATGCAAACACCGTAACACTTCAGTATTACTATTTATTATGTATAGACTTAACGCCATCTTCTAAAGAAATACATTTCTATTGCCGATTACCATTTATTTTCTGCCCCAGTAATGGCTTTAATCTCCCTTTTTCCGATTTGACTTCAATGTTTTCACATCAAAATATCTCTTCATTTTCTTTTTAAGGTTTGGGGTTCAAAGAGAAATCAGTTCATAATTCGAAAAAATACGTTTTTGTTTGGATATGTTTAGGCTTACTTTGAAGTCTAAATGTTACATCATTTTATGTGTAGGTAGTGGTCACGATTTCTGCGAAGAAACCGAAAAATCGAGTTTATGACTAAAGAAACTGTCAGGAAGTAGCATCTCATGCTGACGGTTAGTAGTAGCTCGGTATAAATTGGGTTTAGCATTGTAATTGTTAAGTAAATTGACGGAACGCACCCGCAATATTGTTGTGGATAAGGCCGGGGTTATACCCAAGACCTGCTAAGTTACTGTCCAGTGAAAATTGTGATCGTTCGTCACCTCATTACTTACAAATCATTTTTTTAAATACCAGATGCTTAGTTTTAATCGAATAACTTTGGACACCGTAGGAATTTCTTGGTAAAATATAACATTCTCCAAGAGTAAAAACTATTTTCCAAATGTGACTGTTACTCGTAGTTTCACTTTCAAACGCTTGATTTTGTTCGAACAACACATTTGTTTTAACCTTTCTGCTTTATTATATTTGAAATGCAGTATCGATATTAGCGCATTTTCATTAGTCGATTAACTCTACGCATGCAGTTTAACGACCACTGAAATTCGTCAGTCGATAACTCGGTCGATACAAATCGGAGTCCCCGTATTTGGGTAATGATAATATTGCATACATTTCAAAAAATTCCTGCACCCCGCATTCTGGTCGTAACGACCAATGAAAACGGTTTCCATCGTGCGGGTTCTATGGCATGCATTTCAAAAATCTCCCGCACGCCACATGCGGGTACTGACTACCAATGAAAATGCGCTTTAACGCTTGCGAAAACTTACATTAACTTACAAATAACGATTCAGTATCATCGAGATGGAACATGGTGAAAATAGCCAAACTAAAAATTCTTAGGCCCCGACCAAGCTTGAATGAAACCACAGATGAAGACATCAAAGCGGAACTTGTTGATATTCTACTATAAAACCAGACCAGGTACTTTAGAAATGTTCGTTAAATAAACCGACTGGAACTCAAACCTCTCACGTCATTAAGAAAAAATACTATTTTAAATAACAATGTTTGTTTTTTGTTTCAGATAACCAACATGGCTGTTAGTAGGATTTTTGTTTTCGCATTCGTGCTGCTTGTTTCTACAACAGCTCGAGGACACACAGGTATGTATGTATAAAAACTAATAAGAGCTTTATAAACGATTAAAACTAATATGAAACACACCCACATGAGATATGAGAAGGTAAGAGTGTATTAAGAGTACGTATACCTCTAATGCCAGGTTTCAATATTCAACGGACTGCCATGAGTAAAAACTACTACCTACGAATGTAGGTAAAAAAATGCCTTTCTCAATCCCTACCAGCTTCGAACATCTACAGATATTGAAATAACAAAAAGAACATTTTATTATTCTTTAGTAGTCTTGTTGAAACGCTTTTTAGCTAATTAAACTTGTGGGGTATAGACCTATATGATTATAGGTTTAAATACCTAGCACACAGCTACGACATATATTTCTTTAAATTATATTCCTTCGATTAAGCGTACCACTGCGTTTTAGGTGTTTGACGGAGACAATTACATTTAATGTGATTTTATTAGATAACGATGGGGACTTACAGAGAATCATAAAGGCAGCAAAGAATAAGCATCCACTCACCTCCATACACAGCAACGCCTCAGGACAGGACGGTCAGTCAGCAAGCGGGCACCGCAGATTCTCAGCAGGGACGACTTTAGGAGATAAAAGAACGTCTTCTACACTCCTACACTAATGGCTGGAAACTTTCCAAGCCACACAGCACAATAAAAATTTATTATTATTATTATTTGCAAGCACTAGGGGTAACTTGTCTTAATTGACTGGAATTTGTAGAGCACTTAAGGATGAACAGCAGAGCATAGGTTGCATCTGTCTTACGCGTCGAGGCCTCAGGCGGCCAGCGTAGTTGATGAGAGGACGGCAATATTCAAAACTATACTTTCATGATTCTCAATATCAAGCATGTATTGAATAATGGTAGGCAAAACGGGCAGCTCTTTGAACGAAATTAAAACGCAGCTTAGGTTAGGTTCATCGTTGGACATCGTTGCAATTTTTTTCCATTTCACACAGTTTAATGCTAGATACATAAACTTGCTCCGTAACAAACATTTCCATAACAATCACATTTTTTTTAACTCTTATAGGTAGTCGTAAGATAAATGAATTGTACGTATGTTGTTATATTATAATTTCCAGAAACGGAACCTCCAACGACATCCACGGCAAAACCATTCACAACCTCATCGTCAGCGCCGCCTGCGACCTCAACTGCTGCTTGGGAGGAAACTCTGAATGAGGGTCAAGCGATCCAGAAGGCCTTGGGATACCTCCTGCAGCACCGTGACGCTGATTGGGGCTGGCAGAATGATACTCATCATGTTATGCTTACTTTGCAGGTAGAGTGGCGAGTTTAAATATAATTATAATAAAAATAAAAAATTCTTTATTTGCGACAAAATAAAATGGATTTCAAGCATAAGTTTAAATAATACATGAAAATGCTGCCACAAATTGGTAGCAATTCAGCAAAGTGCTAGTTTAGAGCTAGCGCAAGTCTTCCATTGCAACCACTGATCACGGTCGGAATCACAAATAAATAAAAAAAGAAACCGTAATTAAAGAAATAATGATAAAAGTAGCATTAAACAAGGCTTAAATATAAAAAGAAAATAAAAATAAAAAAACATTTAAAACAAAAGTGAAAGAGATGCAACAAAAATCTTTGCAATATTTTACAAATTAGGTAGGTATACATTTTAATTAAAGAAATTGAACAAAGACAGCTCAGATACCAAAGACAGGTTCAATGAAAGCACAAAAATGTTTGGTGTAAGTTTATTGTCGATTCACATCAACCACGTTACTTATCTAAATCATAAATTTTTTTACATGCGGGCTTTAAAATACTGTCAGCGCCATCTATTGACAAAGTTAAATACTAAAGTTACTAAATACACTTTTCACACATATTAATTTCTACATAAACCGCCCGCTAAAGGCAAACCAAGCGTTTGACTTTACAATTTGAAACATTAAAACATACATAAAACTATCTATACTAAAACTAAATTAAATAACAAATAACAACTTTCCTTAAACTTAACTTATTCTGTAACAGGAAGTTTGCACAATTTATGAATGGGCCTTTTTATTTCACCACACTTTGTTATAAGGCTTACGACCCTTACAACACCATCCAATCCTTCGTGAGTACAGATAACTCTCCCATACAACCATTTGCTAGGTGGCAACCCATCCTCTTTTATGACTACAATATCATTATTTTTTAACGGAGGTTCCTGCTTAGACCATCGGTGACGTTGAAAAAATTTGTTTAGATATTCCTGCGACCATTTGCGCCAAAATTCTTGCAACATTCTTTGACCGTACTGCCACCTTCGCAACGAACTTATATTTTGTTCTTCAAAATTTTTGTCAGGCACGGTTAACAAAGACTCTCCTATTAGGAAATGCGCTGGAGTCAAGACCGTAGCTTCGTCACTGATGTCATTCGGCAACACCGACAAAGGCCTCGAATTGAGACAAGCCTCAATTTGGCAAAGTACTGTGACCAGTTCTTCGTAAGTAAGAGTACTAAGACCTATGACTCGCTTTAGGTGAAACTTGACCGACTTGACTCCGGCTTCCCAAAGCCCGCCGAAGTGAGGAGCTCGAGGAGGAATAAAGTGCCAAGTAGACCCGAGACTACTCAAACCTTCGCCTATTTCCTTAGGGAGCAAACTTTGTTCCGCTTTAGCCATGCGCTGCAGCTCTGTGGAAGCACCAACAAAATTTGTTGCGTTATCGCTCCAGATTTCAGCGCATGAGCCACGCCGAGCTACAAACCTTTTGAAAGCTTGTAGAAAGCTTTCTGTCGTCAGATCAGTGACCACTTCCAAATGTATCGCGCGCGTCGCCATACAAATAAACAAACATATATACCCCTTGTAGGACTTGGAACCACGACCCTTGCTCGTTCTAACTTGGATTGGTCCTGCGTAGTCAACTCCAGCGCGTTTAAACGCTCTCATGGGAGTAACTCGTGCGGCAGGAAGTTGACCCATCAGTTGATTTTGGGTGACAGCTGCGTGTTTAGTACAAGTAACGCACTTCTTATAGGCAGCTTTCACTAACGGTTTCATGCCTATGATCCAGTACTTTGACTGTATGTAATTCATCATAAGCTGGGGACCGCCGTGTAGTGTTACTTTATGTGCATCTAATATAAGAAGTTCCGCAAGGTGTGATTTAGGAATAATCACGGGATGTTTCCTACTTGAGCTAAATACTGAGTGCTCTAACCTGCCACCAACTCTCAAAATATCATCATCGTCAAGAAAAGGATTCAACGTGCGCAAACGACTGCAGTTAGGTAAGTTTTTATTTTGTTTTATTAATGCAATATCGGCTGAAAATGTTTTATTTTGATACTGCTTTATTATAACTGTTAATGCCCCTTGTAACTCATTTGCTGTAAGATAAATTTCCTTATTCTTAACTTTTGAAAATTTATTTGAATTGTTGATAAAACGTAAACAATATGCTACAATTCTAACTAGTGATGACAATGATGAATACTTTTCAAACATACAATCAACCTTTTCATTTATAAGGTTACAATTCAAATTAACCCTTTCCAAGTCGACTACAATATTTTTCGGCCTTTTATAAACTATATCCTTATGCAAAAGAAACTCGGTTCCATCATAAAACAAAGAACTATTTACTAGTTCAGACGGCCGCGCTCCCCGAGAAGCTATATCAGCAGGGTTTTGCTGTGACGAAACATGAGACCAAAAAGAAGACTCCAAGTTCGTTAAAATCTCAGAAACCCTGTTTGCAACAAAAACCTTCCATCGGCTTGGGTGATCATTAAGCCAGGCAAGTACTACCGTAGAATCGGTATATGCATGCAAGTTATTTTTGTCAATATTTAATATATCTGCAATCTCTATCATTTGCCTTGTTAATAAAACTGCGCCGCAAAGTTCCAGCCTTGGTATGGAAACTTGTTTGACTGGCGCTACCTTTGTTTTTACAGAAATCAAAGATACCCTGATTTCACTGTTGATGCCAATTATATGCAAATAAACAACTGCAGCGTATGCATGTTTAGAAGCATCGCAAAACCCGTGAATTTCCATGGTGTCGCCAGCGCGAACACCCATCCACCGAGGTATTCGAATTTTGGCAAGCAGAGGTAACTCATTCCTATAATTTAACCACTCCCTTTGTAAATGTTTAGGTACCTCTTCATCCCAATTAATACCTGCTAACCACAGCTTTTGAATAATAATTTTTGCTACTATTGTGCTTGGCCCTACCCACCCTAGTGGGTCATATAATCTAGAAATATCCGATATAATTTTTCTTTTTGTTACAGGTTCCTTAACCGGCGGTAAAGTTAAAACGTATTGGTAAGTATCGTCACTTCTATTCCAAGTAATTCCGACTATTTTTATAATTTTATCTGTTTTGATTGTCAATTCGTCTCTTATATCATTATTTTTATCTATTGCTGACATTTCTTCAATTAAATCGGTGTCATTGCTAGACCATTTCTGAAGCTTAAACTTTCCCTTTTGTAAAATTGTATTTATCCTTTTGTAAATCTCAATACCTTCTTCTTTGCTTTGACAACCTGTTAAAAGATCGTCCATATAAAAATCAGATTTAATTTTTTCAGTTATTTCAGGAATTATCCGCCCTTCATCGATTGAAATTTGATGAGCCATATTATGTTCTTCATCAATAGCCAGTTGCTGTAAAGCTTTGACAGCCAGGTATGGTGCAGAAGCTGTCCCGAATGTTACGGTTAGCAATCGAAAATGTTTTATTTCTTCATTTTCGCTGTTTCTCCATAAAATGCGTTGATAATCCGCATCTTCTCTATTAATCCACACATTTCTAAACATACGTACAATATCTGCAACAATACAAATGGGATATGTCCGCCAACGAATCATTAAATGACGTAATTCAGGTTGCAGAGTTGGTCCGACTAACAGCTGATCATTCAACGATAGATTGTTACTTCCCTTACACGACGCATCGTAAACAATTCTTACCTTTGTCGTATCTTTATCATTCCGAACGACTGCATGATGTGGTAAGTAAATAGCTCTATCGTTGTTTATTTCTTCCGCTGGAACTTCTTCTAAGTGGCCCAGCTGTAAATACTCATTCAATACTTCTGAATATTTTAATTTAAATTCAGGGTTCTTTTTGAATCTCTTTTCTAACAAGGTAAATCTTTTTTCAGCAATTTCCTTTGAATGTGTGACTTCCGGTGACTCTACATTAAAAGGAAGACGTACTACATAACTACCATCGGTTTTTCTAGCCGTTGTTTTCAGGAAATAGTTTTCACAATAAATCTCATCTTCCGTCAACATTTCATTTTTAGCCATACTAGAATCAGATTCTAGCTCCCAAAACCTTTTTAAAATTTCATTTTCATTTTCCAGGCAATGAAAAACCTTTGTACATATCTGGTGATGATTGTCTGTATCTATAGCTCCAGATATAATCCAACCTAAACTTGTTAGTTGCGCGATTGAAGAACCTGACGGGCTTCTTTTTAAGCCGTCTTGTAATATTTTTGCGTATACTTCGGCGCCTAATAATAAATCAATTTTATTTGGAACGTTAAAATGTGGATCCGCTAATTTTAAATTACTTAATTCCGCCCAACCTAAGTTACTAGCTCGTCTTGAGGGAATTACCGAAGTTATTGATTTCAAAATTAGTGCTTTAACTATAAAATTTACCTTCGGATCGAACATTGAAGTTATTTTGATACTCGCCATCGCCTTGCATGAAATATTTGTGTTACCTCCAACACCTGAAATTTCACCATGAATTTGTGTTCTTTTTAAACCCAAATTTTGAACCACGCTTTCTGTGATAAATGACGACTGAGAGCCTTGGTCTAACAAAGCTCTTAATACCGAATCTGCGCCTGTCATCGAAGTCGCTTTCACCAAAGCTGTTGCCAACAGAACACGCTCTACTTTACCGTATCTATCTGAAGACAAACAAGAAACCACAGGATTGTCTTCACTCGTAGAACCGTGAACCTCAGCAGTAACCTCCCCCCGGGGGTGCACCAACGTGTTGTGCTTACGATTGCACACATTACACCTTTTCTTAGAAAAACAAGACTTCGCCGAATGGTTGCCACCTAAACAAATGAAGCACAATTTGCTTTCTAAAATAAAAGCTCGTCGCTTATCTACAGACAAATTTAGAAACGCTTTACATTGCAATATTTCATGCTTTTCTGTACAATATTGACAACCTGCAGCGGTCTTAGCATGAAAAGATTTAATTTTATCTTTGTTGAACATTTTAGATTTTACATTAGTGCCTAAAAACTCAATTGCACGATATCTATTAGTAAGGAACTCCTTGAATTGTTCATAAGTCGGCAATTCGTCCGAAGAGTTTGAACTTGTAAAATTAAACTCCCATTGTCTTCTACTCTCAGGATCTAATTTTAATGTGAGGATATGGATCACAATAATATCCCAATTATTCACATCTATACCTAAATTAGACAGCCCTGACAAACAATCATTTGAACAATCAATAAGCTCTTTCAAACTAGTTGCAGATTCATGAATAATATTTTTCTGACTTAAAAACCGCGTAAGTATATGGTGAGACATGTACTTTTTATTATTATATCGCTGCTCAAGCATATCCCAGCAGCGGATGTAATTCGTTGCAATCACGGGAATATGCCGAAGTAATTGCTCGGCCTCCCCTGTTAAATATCCTTTTAAATAGTGAAGTTTCTGAATGTTATCTAGGTCTTCATTACTATCAACCAACGCCTTAAATAAATCTCTAAACGTTACCCACTCACTATATTTTCCAGAGAAATTAGGAATATTAATTTTTGGCAATCTTACAGCTGATAAACCTTTTTTACCAGTTATGACACTAGTACAAGTTTCTCTACATTTATTTTCCGTAAACTTAGCTAAGATCATTCTTAAATCACATTTAAGATCACTGTACAATTCCTCAGCCTTATCATAAACATCTGTTTTACAATAAGTCGAAGCCGAAACATCAGAAGACGGAAAGTTTTTCATTAATTCCTTATGTCCCGATAAGAACTCAAACCATAATTGTTCTAAGATTTCTATTCTCCCTTCTACATACTCCTTAGTAATACGTTCCTTTGGAGATTTTTTAAAGTTAATCTTAGCCTTATTAATTCTAGAATAAATTTCCATTTGAAAACTTACAACAGACTCCATATTTTTTGTTACTTAGGAACATGCCAAAAATTTTATACAATAAAACTTATCAGTTAAAGTAAACTTTTATACCTTGTAAAAATTCTTAAAATTTTCTAAGTGTTTGGTAACTAAATTCTATACAAAATTGGGCGTAGGTTCCCCGTCTCAACCAAATTTCTTGAATTATTCTAAGTCCTAAATACTTATAAATTTACTATGTTCTAAGTTTAATCAAATATCTTAATCTTAATATTGTCAAGTTTTAAGAGTCTTTATAATAAGGTTCAAACTTCAATAAATCTTTACTTAGACGAGCAAATAAATTAACTGCGCCAATAAGGTTCAAATTTGTATAAAAACAACAAAAGTACTCACAATATATCTTGCTCACTCACACTTGACACTTTGTGACGTCACAGATAGCTCCTCGAATTCTCCAATCCAGAATCATCCACAGTACAGCTATCCTTTTCCTGCCGCCCGCCTTGCAGACCGCTCGTTCCTGCCGCCCGCTTTTCAGCAAACTGCTCCTTCAGATACGTTTACAACAGCAATCCACTGCCCGTAATCTGCCTTTAAGGAATTCCCAATTCCAAAAAGGATTTTCCAAAAATGAACAAACTTAACACCACGAAGTCCTGCCAGAAATATCCGGCTCGAAGGACCATGAACAAAGACAGCTCAGATACCAAAGACAGGTTCAATGAAAGCACAAAAATGTTTGGTGTAAGTTTATTGTCGATTCACATCAACCACGTTACTTATCTAAATCATAAATTTTTTTACATGCGGGCTTTAAAATACTGTCAGCGCCATCTATTGACAAAGTTAAATACTAAAGTTACTAAATACACTTTTCACACATATTAATTTCTACATAAATCATATACCTTATGATGAAAGTAACTTAAATTTAACATGAGAGCAGACTTAAAAATAAAAAATAAAATTAAAAAAATAAGGCACACAAGGAGTTCAACAGAATCTCTGCAAAGTTAACGCTGTTAGTTTTTAAATAACGCTATTGTCATGCAGCTGGTTTTCCTCAAAATTCTGGTGTGAAGACAACATTTGTTTTATCTTTTTCCTAAAATTAGCGACAGTATTAGGTTTTTTATTGGTGACAAACCCGCGTTTGACTTCAATCCCACCTGATGGTAGATGAAGATGACTTCCCAGAAGACAGAACACAGGTTTAGGAAAGAACTGCCTCGTCATAAAATATTGCCGGAGCACGTCCCTGTCGGAGCAGTCATATTTGGCGGCAATTTGTATAAGAAGGGTGGTCGCTGGCCAGGCGACCCCAGAAACCGAATATACCGTCAAATAAGCACACAGCTTGCAGGTAGGAAGCAACGGATATAGTTACGTATACCGATTTTTTTTTTGTAAATACATAGATATTAAATAAAATACACCCAGATCTAGGCAAACAGACACAAATAATAGCATTGCGCACGGATCGAACCTGCGACTACTGGCGTCTAAGTCACATTCCACGCCACAGAGGTATCTAAAAAATAAATTGACTGTTCTTTACTTTCCAGCTTGCAAACAATACTGGCAAAGAGATAGAACAACAGGGCTTGGAGATGCAGCTGTCAGCCAAGCAAATGGAGATAGAAATCTTACTGATGATGTCCAAGTGAGTCTTCTGCAGTGACCATCGATAAATACTGGAATCGACAAGATAAATACTAGCGAAATATTTTACTAGCGAATAACTAGCATGCGCACCATAATAGAGAGACTTATATACTATTATACATATAAATAAATAAGTAGTTTCTATTTCGGATTTGGTTAGCTATGTATTTGGTTAGTTAATATGTTTTTTTTTATAATTTTTTTTATATACAACTTCTTTGTATATTTATCAATTTTTATTTAAATATATGTTGATTTATATATCCTTATGTATATAAAAAATATAAGTATACAGTGCTTATCTTATTCAGGTGGATCTCTTTTTTACTTTGATTTGCTTTAACTTAACTTTTTTTTGTTCTGTTATTTTTTATTTATAGGGATTACGTAGCGTATTATATTATTGAATGTACAAATATCTATTTAAATTTTATTTGTGTATTTCTGAAACAATGACATGCTGAAAACCAGCGCAGTTTTCTATAACTGCACAAGCTGAGCATTGTCCTATTGTCCATACAATGAATGAAATAGCCTTAAGTAATTAAATAGTATTATGTTATCTTTTTATTAAATTGGATTTTTTACTCTTTTTTTGCCATATTCTAAGCAAATACCGATAAAAAGGCCCGATTTATCGTTGTCGGTGGTGACATGCTAGCCCCGCTGCGCTTGTTTTATAGCGGGATATTTCCCATGGTTTTTGATTTATTTTAATTTCTCGATACTTAGGCACTGTCGCAAGTGACGTGATCATCTGAGTATTTTAATAAGTATTTGTGGCATTCACACAACGTTTTTTAGCTTAAATAAAGTTTCTGGGTAAATAATAAAAGAACATGGGCTAAGGGTTTAACCTTAAGAAATGTGCAAACATACATATTTAATACATCTGTACATGTTTTTTATTAGAAAATAAACTTAAATAAATATCCAGAACCCAGGATCTCCCGCATAAAAGCAACGTATATTATCTACCACTACACCAGCCGGTCCTCATCGTGAATGAGTCATCATATTTATTTTTATTTATTTATCTGTTCTTCATTGTACATATGGAGTAAGAAATAATTTTAACAATGATATATGTACAGAGTACAATAGGCGGCCTTATCGCCTAAAGACGATCTCTTCCAGGCAAACCATTGCATCATGGATACTTTGCAACAAGACCGGTTTTTATTTACGAACATACTTCCATCATCTCAGTACTGTCGTGATCAAATTATTTGCTAGTGTTAACATCACGCTAAACAGATCATGTAACCACAAAATAATATTTTCCCCGGCAATAATTTTCAGGCACCACGAATCGCCTCCACCGTTAGGACGTCTGGCCGCCTACACCCTAGCCCTGGGCGCTCTGTGCAAGGATCCTCGCGCCTTCTACGGTCGTGACCTGGTTGCTGCTCTGCTTCATAGAGAACCTCCTCATGATTTGGAGTTCGCGTACGCTACACTGGCGGCATGCTCGTCTGCAGCTCATGTGCGGAGGCGGCATATTAGAAGACTGTTGGACATTGCGAATGCTGCCGCCGATCATAGTCTGGGTGGGTTTTGAATATTGATACCTCATTTTCATCGTGGTTTCTAAGTTATTATGGATTGAAAACATATGTAAAAGAGCTTCTGTTGCCTCTTTTTCATTTTTTTTTTTTTTTCTTATTTATTTTATAAGCCATATACATCATATGATTAAGCCGGCTTAAAAAGAAACAATAGAGAAACATTTGTTACATATAATTTTTAAGACTCATTTGTTGGATGTTTGTAGTAATTAAGCAAAAACTAAGAACTTGAATTGTCAGTGCTCACTTACAATTTAAGTTTATGAGGCCACGTCTAGTTACGGTGTATCGGTGTAATTATCCCTGTTCTGTCATATTACGTTCGTTTTTGTATCGTAATTATGCATGTACCCACACTTACTAGTATCGTCAAATGTTACGTTCTTGTGTATTTTAGATTAAGTTTATAAGTTCTCATGTAAGTGAATTGATTTGTAATCCTTTTTGAGAATGAATGTCTTTAAACCTATGTCCATGAGCACGGATATTACTTACCATCAAGTGGATCCAGTGCCCGCTTGCCGGCTTTCATAAAGCTTAAAGCTTAAAAACAATGTTACCCAAACGGCGTGTGAACATATGTCCCGTCACAGACACAATATCGATGGTGATCCTGGCGCTGCGCTGCGTGGTGCAGGACCACCGGCACCGCAGCCTCATCCACTTCGTGCGGCGCCCCATGGCCGGGCTCGCGCGCCAGCAGCAGCCCGACGGCAGCTTCGGCAGCCTCACCACCACGGCCTTGGCTATACAGGTACAACAACGAGCCATCGAGGAATGCAAAGCTTTAAAAACTAAACCATTCATTGACGACTGCATGGTGTAGTGGTAACACACATTGCCTCCTATGCCAGAGTTCCTGGGTTCGAATCCCGGCGGCGGAGGATATTTGTGCGATAAACACAGATAGTAGCCGTCAAGTCATAGATTTTTATTTACATACATAACGTGACACCTGTATCCCTTATGAGGTAGGCAGAACACCAGAAGTTATAAAAAAAGATGTCACGTTTGACAAATTAGGTGGTATTATATTTAAAAAAAAAAAAAAAAAAAAAATCATCTTTGTTGCGAAAATATGGTATTACAATTATTATTGTGGTAGTAGGTATTTGTTTATAAATGAGTGTTAGTATCACATATTTAACTGTCATACAGCATGCAATATTTTTTAGGAATAAAATAATATAAAGGAATAAATTTAATTTAAGATCAGAAATGTCAACTTATCAATCTAGTTACAAAATAAATTTAATTTAATCACAAATATAAGAAAGTTTAATGTCAATAGTTTTTAAATTTAAATATTCATTAACAGAGTAAAAACATCTTTCGATTAACCATCTTTTAAGTACAGATTTAAACTTGTTAATAGGTAGGTTTTTTAGTGAAACAGGTAACTTATTATATATTTTTATAGACATTGTCAAACTATTTCTATAGCATATATCCGATTTTATATCTGGTAAACATATTTTGTTAGGAAACCTTGTATTAAAATTACAAATTTGTTTATTTTTTACATACCAATCTGACTCATTTTGGTTAATTTTTACAAAAATACAACATTCAAAAATATACATACTTGGAAAAGTTAACAGTTTCATTTCTTTAAATAAAGGCTTGCAGGTGGTGGTCGAATCTACATCAGCAATACCTCTCACGCACTGTTTTTGTGCAACAAATGCTTTATCAGAGGTAACAGAATTACCCCAAATCAAGACCCCATATCTTAAAATAGATACAACATATCCAAAATATGCTTTGAGAGCTGTTTCCTTACTGGATATTTTAGAAAGTTTCCATAGCGCATAAGCAAACCTATTTATTTTCAAACATACCTTTTCGATATGTGATTTCCATGTCAAAAAATTATCAAATTCGATTCCGAGAAATGTTGTAATGCTAGCTTCCATTATTTTTTCATTATTACACACAATGTCAAGGCACATAGGTCTAGCTCCTCTATTATGAAATTGTATATATTTGGTCTTATTGATATTTAATGTCAAATTATTTGATTGAAGCCAATTTAAAATGTCAGAAATAGTAGCATTAATAACGTCAGTATAATTAAGATTAGAATTATTAGGAATAACTATTGAAATATCGTCAGCATATGTCATATTAAAGTTTGTTACCTGGGGTAAGTCGTTTATATATAGAAGAAAAAGGAGAGGTCCCAGCAAACTTCCCTGAGGTACACCCACGTTATTATATTTAATATCTGATGCACATATTAATTCCCCTGTTTTATTATTAATAGAGTCTATTTGAACATATTGTGATCTGTTTTTTAAATAACTCTCTATCCATTTGTTAGAAGATCCACGTATGCCATATTTTTCACATTTTTTTAATAGGGTCACGTGTGAAACACAATCGAACGCTTGGCTCATGTCAAAAAATACCACTATAACCTTCTTTCGTTTATTCGTCCATTCTATTATTTCATTTACTAATTTAAATGCCGCTAGGGAAGTAGATTTACCTTTTTGGAATCCAAATTGACATGGACTAAGAATATTATGTTTATCAATAAACTTTTTTAATCTTATATATATACTTTTTTCAAAAATTTTTGATAGGTTAGTTATGAGAGCTAGTGGTCTATAATTAGCTGGATCATCTGTATCATTTTTCTTATGAAGTGGCTTAATAACAGTGGTTTTTAATTTATCTGGGTAAACACCTTGAATAAACGATAAGTTTGTAATGTGAGCTAAAATTGGGGCCAGTATGTCTTTACACATTTTTAATATTTTCGTGGGTACGCCGTCATATCCTACAGAATTTGTATCATTAAGACTGTTGATTATTTCTATTATTTCTTTAGCGTCTGTTGGAAAAAGAAACATACTATTATTATTTGTTTTAACATATTTACAGTTGTCAGTTTTAATCATATGGTCAGTTTTTGAATTTTTAATAAAATAGTCATTTAATTTATTGCATATGTCTCGCGGATTTTCATATGTTATTTTATCAATCGTTAATTTTGTAATTT
Source organism: Stenoptilia bipunctidactyla (assembly GCA_944452665.1). Taxonomy (NCBI): domain Eukaryota; kingdom Metazoa; phylum Arthropoda; class Insecta; order Lepidoptera; family Pterophoridae; genus Stenoptilia; species Stenoptilia bipunctidactyla. Next base: position 371,173 of record OX101737.1, on the reverse strand, counting down.
CAGGTTTGGACTGTTCAGGAATCACATTATTTTTAATGATATTCCAAGTAGCTTTTGATATATTTGTTGCCCTTTGAATGAATGACATATTGTAATTTTTATTTGCCGTGTCAACACATTTTCTGAATAGTTTATTGTATTTTAAATATTTTATTTTATCACCTATTTGCCTCGTTTTATAGTAAGTAAATCTGAGTTTTCGTTTATAATTTGCAGAATTTCTTATACCTTTAGTGAGCCATTTGAGTTTTGTACAACGGTTATCTTTTTTAACTACATAGGCGGGAAAACACAAGTTAAATAACAACATAAACATATCATGAAAGTTATTAAATGCTTTATTTGTATCAGTTTCGTCATATACTTCTTTCCATGATAACGACTTTAAGGAGTTTTCAAACTTGGCTATATTTTCCAGGCCTAGATCACGTTTTTTTATATATCGTGATGTCAACGTTTTCTTTTTATGTTTTAAAGTCATGATTAAATATTGTGCCGTATCGTGATCTGAAAGATATAATGGTAAAGTATCTCCAACAGACTCTCTGTCATTACTTATTATCTGGTCAAGACAAGCTTTTCCTCTTGTTGGTTTATTAATATGAATATAGTAGTTGTAACTTTGTACCAATCTTTGGTATTCATTTGAAATATTAAAGTTATTTAAAATATTAATGTTAAAATCACCTGTTATTATAATATGCCGGTTGCGTTTTTTACGTAATATTTCAAAAAGTTGCTCAAGTTTCCTCAAAAATTGGTACGGGTTACTTTTAGGAGTTTTATATATGCAAATTATCATACATTTAAAGATGGAGAGAGACTATTTTAGTGACAGGGGGTCAGCCTATCGCCCACAAAAACACCAATAAAACCTCTGTTCCTTAACTGATTTTTACAGTATGCCCGGGAAGAGAAGCAGCTGGTACATGCTACGTTTTTCTTTCGCTCCCGGTGCAGCATGGAAGCACTGTACTTACTTTACTCATGGAAGCACTGTACTCTACTTTTTCATTACTATGTCGGTTTCCGTGGCACAGTTGTCAAGTGTTCGGCTGTGGTGTGAAAGATTCCGGGTTTGACTCTCAGCCGGGTTAGCTTAGTATACAACCTATTCTACAATGACTCGGGTCTGGTTGTATACTAAGACAGTTCAGCTGTGGGCTCACACAGACTTACTTTGGGGCCACATGGTTGGTGCGTTAGATAATATATACATACACACACATACATAACTTCACGCCTCCTTATTTTGCGTATCCTTAGCCTCCATATCCATATGGGTAGATAGAACACCAAAGGCTATAAGTTCATCTGATGTTACAAATTTGAAGGTATTACTATGATAGAGAGCGACTATTGCAGTGACAGTGACAGGGAGGGGGGTATCGCCCACAATAACGCTAATAAAACCTCCATACGTTAATTATTGCAGTATGCCCGGAAAGAGAAGCAGCTGGCAAATTCTATGTTTTTCTTTTACTGCGAGTCCAGCGTGGGTTTGGATAATTAATTAGTTGATGGTGTCCAGGCTCTGGAAGACTCCGACAGCGGGCCGGGCGCGCACCAGCACTGGAGCATGCCGGCGGCGCGCAAGTGGCTGCTGCAGCAGCAGGCGGCGGACGGCGGCTGGGGCGGCGTGGCGCCCTCCGCCGCCGCCGTGGCCGCGCTCACGCCCGCGTCGCTGGCCGCCGTGCGCCCGCCGCACTGCCGGGACAAGCTGCTCGACAACCGACATGAACCTCTCGGTAGGTTGGCCATGAACAAGTGTGATCTGTCTTATGGAAAACCAACAGCTTATTACGAAGACGTCAGCCGGAGGATACCTACAAAATAGTTACTTTAAATTTATTTCGGCCAGATTTTTCAATCGTTGGATGTAAGTTATCTGACGAAGAATGTATTACTTGGCCGAATAAATCTGTTTTATTTATAATTGCTGCTGATTTTTTTTTATAATTGTATAACATTGACATAGAATGACAATAAAGAGATGAGTTTGCAGCTGTCGGGTAATACTTTATTCATTAGATAACTTTTATGTGACCATCAAACATCTAGCCTTAACCAAACGATAAATAAAACATGAATTATGAATTCTAAAATAATCTCAGGACCGTCTAATTGTCTTATGTGTTTATCAAAAAGTGCGCCTTTAAAGTTAATTCTGCTGCTGGTAAGATCCGACACGTGGGGACCACCTAATTGGTTATAAACAAATCAACGCTTCCACCAAATACGGTGAATAATCTTTACACCCGTGGCCATCAAATAATATAATATTTAGTTTCTATGAGATGTGCTAGGGGACTCATTGTAACAAGCTAAAAAATACAATGTAAATAAGTGAGAACAACAATAAGCCCTTCGGATCCTACCATCAAACTGTGTTCGCTCAGATCAGATAAGGTGACTGATCACGTTTTAGGAAACACTGACCCTACGCAGCTCTGGGTAGGATTCACTTACTCTGGACCAAACCAGTAGTCTTTCCAAACTCATACACATTGGACAGGCTCCGGGGTGCAAGTGGAGCATTTGTCTGCGGCGAGAGAGGTCCTGGGATAGAGGTCAAGCCAAGCCAGCTAAGTAAACGAACTTTTCTAAATAGGCTCAGGTCTGGGTGTATACTGAAATAGCTCCTAGTTCCGCTAAACTCCCCTTAGGGCCGCTAAATTGGTTTATCAGTTTGGATAATTCACATTATTTATATTTAGTCGATGTTGTTCCCTCAGATAACAACAATGGAGACGGCACGCTGAAGCTAGCCTACCAATCAGGACACGCCACCAATGAATCTGACGCGAGGAATGTCTCCTTCACCTACACGCTGTGGGTGGGAACCAATGTCACGGAGAACTATACCCTTCATATGGTGTCACCCAGGTACGTAATGAACATAGATAAGAAATTGGAAATCTGTTTGTGCAGGATTATTTTATAAAAACCGTAAAATCTCTGATTATACCCAATTGTACCCATTCCAGAATCCGGGATTCGCTGAAAATCCGATATTTCATTGTCTCGATAGACCATTACTTTAAATTTAATTTTCATGATTTGTAGGTGATAGGTTTTATGCTGTTGCCGATCAAAAGCTTAAGTTGGTAGACTCGTGCATATTTTGGCGGTTACCACCCGGTATCAACCCGGGTGACTTTGAACAGAAGAGAATACTAGTCATCAAGTTCCCTCATATGCATGTGTTATATACAAGTACTAGATAACAGTTATAAAATACAATACAAAAACACTTTATCGCCATTAACATAAAATCATAAAAAATATCATTACAATAAAAGTATTCGGACTTGGGTGGCATTATCACTTCAAAGCGATCTCTTTCAGGACACCATCTTTTATTCCATAATTTTAATTTTTTTCGTAAATACGTACACATTACATTACAAATAAGCATGCTCTTGCGCACAAATATACGCATTGTGTGGGTATCGAGCCCGTGATTATTGGCGATCTAAGGTAGACTATCCCCATCGCCATAGCGGTCGTCATCGTTGATGTCTCTGAACACGGAAACCTTTCGGTATATCCGGTATCTGGTTACCTACCTTCTACTAAGAGCATTAAAAAACGTTCTTACTTGTGATGTATTTCCGCAGAGTAAGTAACGCCTAATCCAATAATTTCTTGGTCTGTTTAGAAACATCTCCTTCTACCACGTAATGCAAATGGCAGCAGAAAGTGATCCCAAGTTCAAGTTCGAGGCTAGCGAGTGGCCCAACGGCCATTACGTGCACACTCTGGCGGGGCACAAGGAGGAGCCCATGGGCTACCACTACTGGCTGCTGTACCGCCTGCCGGAGATCCCCGAGCCCGCCAGCCCGCCCGGCAACCAGCTCGTGGCGCCGGTCGGTGAGTACACAAGCTGTTTTACTTACTTTTTAATATAGTTGCTCAGCTAATATAAGTGGCGTATTGCAGAGAAGTATAGCGTTCGGGATGTGGGCTATTACTCACTCGTGCTTTTTCTTTACCTTTTCCGGACACGAGCGTTCTAATGCATAGATTTTTATGATTCATGCAAATATTTCTAAAAATCAGCTACTAATTTGTTTCAATATCAGATTCAATGTTTTGATTCAATGAGTTACTTTATGTTTCATCTCATTTCATTCCATTTTCATTCCATATCAATAAAAAAAATCTAGGTACTGAAGACTTGGCTGTATGGGCATAGTTGCCTTGCCAACTCAGAATGGGTAGGCAATAAGGTTATCGCCATTTTGTTTGTTGTTGAGTTTATTGTGTTTTTATTATGTTATTAAATTGCTTAATTTTTTCGCAACTGTATTAAAAATATATTAGTTGTTCAGTACACGTGCGGAACCGTCATTACAACTTGTTCCGACTGTCAACCCTCACCTTTGGCTGCGCCTCGGCTCGGGTACACATTTGTCGGAACTCTTTACAATGACAGGCTTTCCGCACTCGTAATGAAATATACTATTCTGTTAATAAAAAAGTTTGTAAAGAGTTTTTTCGCGGTGTCTGTAAACATAGAAAAACTATGTTGAATTTAGATGTATGATTTTATTAATCGCAGTAAATTCTGAAACAACATACTTAAGACGATACTACTATTTAATATTTTTGTATTAATATACCAAAAAAAAGAACAAATTAATTTATCTTAAATTTTATTTCGCGGAAAATTATAAACAAGGTGTTAGTGACAGTAATGTCCTTTACCCCAGCAATAGGTTTAATCTGACATGAAGTTAGTTTTTGTTTTTCAATTTTGAAATCTTATAATAACTTCTCCTTTCTTCTTCAGGTGTGGACGACCTTCTCGTAGAAGATGGAGAACATTATCTCTTCTGGTATAAGAAGCTGTAAACAATTACAATAACTAAGTTTGTATTCGATTACTTTTTTCGAATTTACATCGATATCATGATTATTTTCGATCTCGATTATAAAATGTTCTCTTGTAGTAGGCATTTAATAACATTGTTAAAACTCTTTTGGTGTAATAAAGGAGTAAAAAGAATTAGTGTATTTGGTAACCAATTGAATGAAGATGCTAAGTACTTAGAATCTTCTCTTATCCTTGAAGAACTCGAAAATGGCTTGTTCGTGAACGCAGAAATGTGACAATTGCTGACCGTTCTTAAATATCACATGGTGGTTTTACGACCATAATTTAAAGGCTACCAATAGTGATGAGCCAGTCAAGATCTGAACTTGAGATTTTGTGTAGGTTCTCTATAAATTTGTTCGAAGTCGTAGATGCTAAACAAGCGTTGGATTTAATCTCGTGATCGTATAAGGTGCATCAAAAGGCTAGCTATAGTCAAATCTAAGTATCGCTGGATAAAAGTACATTAACCCGACGTCACACACAGAGGTTAAGCGCTCATACGCTTCTACCATGATACGCGATCATGCTAAAATTACTGCGTATTTGCGTCAATTGTCACTGTTTTATAGTACGTTTCGTTTGTAATAGCGTTCAGTGGTAGAGAGGTCATTGAACTTTTATTGAGCGTTTCTTTGTTCAAACTATAATGTTATGCCGATACGTTTACAACACAAGTTAGACTGAAGGTATTCATGATGCCTTAGTAAAAGGTTTTCTACGTGTTCTATAGTTTAATAGATAGCTCCATTAATCCATTAACATCGGGATATTTGCATAAGAATAGTATCGCTAAATACTTGTGGAACAGGAACCATTATGTTTATAACTTTTTTCTGAGCAGTCTGAAAAAAACTTCAGTATATTTATGTTAAGAAGCAGATTTAAATAATAAACATTTTATAACAGATATGATCACTAGCTTGAGAAGTTGCTTTACAAACAGATATTTACAGTATTTATGTAACCGTGGTACTTGCAGTGATAAAATTTCTAAATTTCGAAATAAGTAGGTATTTGCATAGATGGACCGCAAAAGTGCCGCGTTACAGCCCGTTCACACATGGTCCGCTTTACTGGATACGTTTTACCGGATACGTTTTTTTTTCATCGATGGCGCATGGAGTTGTATGAGCGCACCGTATTCAATATACGTATTAACGATACAAAAAAGGTATCCAGTAAAACGGATCATGTGTGAAACGGCTGTTACTTTAATGTCCCGTTTTTAAAGTAAATTCAAAAGTTTTACTTTTAATACAAGAGTACGAGCAAGACTTTATGACATACTTGTTATAACTTATAATCGTAGTTTTGGGTGTCTTGCTGTACCCTAGTTACCATCTCAGGATTTTTGAACCCTGCTCAGGATTGCGGTCGGATTTTGCAAATCCCATGAAATCTCAGGATTTTTAGGAATTCCAATAAAATATTTTTTTCCGTTTAAATTTTAATAATCTCTTCAGTAAAAGGTTGACAAAAAAAATATAATCTTCCTTTGGTAATAATTTCACAGTTAAAATTAGTAGGTACTTGTTTATCCAAATAAATAGGCTTAATTACTTTACTTTATTTTTGAAGATACCGTTTTAAGTAAGGTTATACTTATACAATACAGACGGTAGTTTAACGATTTTATAATGTTGAAGAGTACGTTTGACAGAAAATTCTAAAACTAAGAAAATCTTAGGATTTTTCATTGGAAATCAGGATTTTTCTCCGGACTTTTGATTTTTTCATCTGGTAACCCTAGCTGTACCTACCTATATTAGTCATAACTTTTTGAGTAGGTATATGAGAATATCATGTCTTTATCATCTTTTTTACTAACTCTACGAACTAAACGTTTTTATTTGCGTAAGTGAAATTTTAGTTATGTGGGTATAATAGTACATACTTCTTCATTTCAAATCGCTTTTTACTTCACTATCCATATATGAAATAAAAGACTTCTTTTACTTCTTGTTGTGGTGACTTTTTACTTTTTTACATTCAATATCTATTTAGCCCATTATTGTCTTCTGTCTCAAGAAGGTACAGAAGGCTGCAGATCAAGCATTCCACACCTGTCAAAAAAATGAAATAGAATATGAACTCTATGCCCACGACATTAAGTTAAAAATTGGTGGGTATATCTGACAAGTTTGTAATGCTCGACCTTCTGTCTACTGTACTCAAAGACATTGCTAAAGATCTAGGCAGCCCAAATTATCTAGTTTACGTTTTCTATGTATTAGCATGTAATTAAGCTTACTAAAAGTGTATTGAATTATATCGTAATTTTAAACATCTTAGTCTAAGATCCAATGATATGCATGCAGTTAGATGTAAGCGTGTATAATAGCAGATTAGATTGACTTTTGGTAAATTTCCAATTACTTTTATGAGAACAAAGTGGATATCTAGTTTAATATGTAATCGACACATTCTTTCCAAAATGCCGTAACCGACTTGTACGTATACAGAATATAGGATTTAAGCAATCCCTCGATACTTCCTTGCACGGGTGAAATTGAACGATGCCACAAATTCCAGGGAAACTATAATTTGAGCCTGGATCAAAAGCAGTAAAAACTCAAAAACCAGCAAGTTGTCCATAGACTTTAACCGTAACAAGCTGCTTGAAAAAAATCAATGGTTTATTTTGTAAACATGGCAACTCCAACAAAATGGCTGTTATATTAGAAAGTTTCATTATGACGTATCTAATTTTAAACAAATCATTATAGAAATATTAATTGTTCTTTATAAATGGACTGCTGGAGGTTATTTAAAATGAAATACGTAGGTACCTGTTTGTGAAAATTGGAATTGGATGTTACTTTGTTCTCTTAAAAAGTTACATAATCATGTATGTAGTACCTACCTACGGATTTTTCAAAGACAACATCGTTTTAGACGTGACTGATGCTCCTCGAGTTTAAATTTATTAGAAATCGTTTTAATTATACCTAACTTACTACATGGTTCTTAATAAATATAACAAATTATAACGTTGTTTTATTGCCGTACTTCCCTCTGCACACACATGAGTTGTGATACTCATACTAAGTGTCCTTCATCAAATCCAAGTAGATCTTTTACTGACTGATCAGTAACAAAAACCGCTTTGGACCTCAATCTCACTTGATGTGACGTAGTAAAAATGAATATCAGGTCGAAAATGTCGGGTTTAGGAAGGAACTGTTCATCATAACTCTTTTTTTTAATAAACCCACTGCGAGGCTATGAGTCTCTCCCCTGGGTGACGAGGAGGTTTTAAGCCATAATCCACCAAGCTGGTTGGTGGATGTCAGAATTTTCAGGGCGCCGAAATGGCTTCTGACAAAACCTAACGTATACAGCACCCGGGACGAATTGCTTAACGTGCCCTCCGAAACACGGAAGTCGTCGTGAGAAATGAATGGTCGGCGGTCACCCATCCTAATACCGACCGCGCCGAGCGTTGCTTTACCTGCGATATCGTATGATATGCAGAGATGCCACTGCGCCACAACGACTTCTGAACGGAACTGCTTCTTTATAAAATATTGCCGTAACACATGGCCGCTGGGACCGAGATATTTGGCGGCAGAATTTCAGGATCTCCAAGCAGGCGCGGTCCAGGGGGAGGGTCACAGGAGACATAAACGCCCCCCCCCCCCCCCCAAATCACGAAAAGATGAAACCCTTAAAAGAGAAGAACCTAGAGAAGATACTCATGGTTAAAATTTTGTTGTGAATTCAGACCCTTCCAGAATTCAGTTCTGACCCCCCCAAAATTTTAGTCTGCGACCGCGCTTGCCATAAACCATCTGATGTCACGTTTGACGAAGGAGGTATTATAATGATGGAGACAGGCTATTGCAGTGACGGGTGGTCAGCCTATCAAAAACGTCCACAAACGCCCACAAAACGCTAATAAAACCTCTGACCCTTAACTGACTTTTACAGTATGCCCGGGAAGAGAAGCAGCTGGCACATTCTATGTTTTTCTTTCGCTGCCAGAACAGCATGCAAGGATTGATATTTGATTGACCAAAATAGATTTATAGGTTTAGAAGCGGCCTGCCATTATGATGTCAGGATGGCGGCTCACGTGCGTTTTACAATATCAGAGATTGTATAGAATTTGAAAAGTTTTTAAATAGTGTTTCTTTATGAACAATTGACGTACATTTTATTCCTAACCTCATATTTGAAATAAGTTAAGTATTTGGAATAGAATTCACCCGCCAACCTGAAATCAGGATGGCGGCTTACCTTAAAATAACAATCGCTACGCATACGAAAAAATAAATTTAGTATAAATTTGTTTATGATTTATTTGGAACTCATACATCCGCCATTCTGACGGATACATCTTGGAATATTCAGTGATAAGTGATTTAAGGTTCACCGTCGTAATATTTATATCCCAAAGGAATATTGGGATAATAATCAACGAATGCAGAGCATTAAAAAACCGACTTCACGTCAAAAAACTTTGGCTGAAGTCATACTCAAGTCGTCAAGGTCGAACGAAAAGTCGATCTCCGAATTCATACATATTTAAAAAAAAACATGAAGTACTCAATCAATTTCGATTAAATGTTTGGGACCAATTGTGAAGTATCCTCTATCATATGAAACAAGAGTAATCACCCTCTAAAAAAAAGTAATGAGCTAACAAACATAAAAAAAACATACAGACGAATTGAGAACCTCCTCCTTTTTTTGAAGTCGGTTGAAAAGAGCCCTATGTGCTCACCTAATTGTCATAAATTGGCAAAATGCTTGTGATAAAATCAAACTTTGTCAACTTTTTATGGAACGAATTGTATTTCGCAACCTGTTGATAAAATTGTAGAAAATGACTACCCAGATGGTACGACAATGCTACCAAAGAGTTAGCTCTGCTAAGCTCAAGCATTATATTTAAAAGTATATACCAGAGTTATATTCCTTCATCTTCCCCGTTCATTCTTTCAGAGTTATAACTAAAGTACAGTCATGACTAAAAGCTAAATGAAAAAAAAACACTTATTAACCAAACAACATTTATTCACATAGATAGTACATACAATAAAATTTGAACTAATTTTATTTACTTACAATGCTCGTCTTGTGTATAAAAATATCAGCATTAAGTCAAAATTCGTATTTTAGCGCCATAGCATAGAATAATATTAATTTACACGTGATTTAATCAAATTAAGTTATAAAAATTCATAAATTCATTAATGATCTTAAAATAATATTGTAACAATTGGAATCATCAAATGGTACGAGATTTACATTTTAATATTGAAATTTTATGCTATAAAAGCCAGGTTTCACAGGATGATTAGGATTCATAATTCATGCCACCCAGCACTATACCTAAAGTATAAAAAGTAAATGTAAGGTGATCATTATAACAATGGTGGAAGTTTTCAAAGGCCGATTTCGTTTTTATATGAATAGATTGCTTTCTAAATAGGGCAGTAATGTATAAACAACTAAATACAGGGTGGCTGGTGTCAAATTTTAGTTATTGAAGGAGATCACTCTGCACTCGATTCTGATTATAATTTTGTAATAAAAATAGGTACATAATTTTTCACCAGATTTCCCTATAAATAAATAGACACCCGCTAAGTATCTATTGTATTACGCTTATGTAACCATGCGTTGTGTAATGAATTCGTTAACTTTCGGTTAAGTTTACTCCGTCAGTAAATAATTGATATTTATTTTTTATTTAATTTTTTCTCTTCGTGTACGATCTCAAACTATCACGTCCTCGAATTTCGAAAGTGACCCACCAGTCACCCTGTATAATCACAAAATGTTAAATAGTAAAAGTTGTACTGGCATTCATTACCCAAACCGTGTGGCTTCAAAGTAATCTTTTAATATAACTAGGGGCATCCGAGTATAGCCCCTAATCGAGCCACTTTAAAAAAGGTCTACCACAGCACCACAGAGGAACTATGTGTTTGATACAAAATGGCAAATTAAATTGTACCAATGTGCTTGTAAGGCTGTGAAAATCAGTCAAGAGCTTTCAACTTCAAAATGTAAAAAAAAACCTTTAAAAAACATTGCGCTTAAGAATAATAAAAACATTGCGCTTAAGAAATATGTACAGCTTTTTTTTCGGAAGTCAATGAAAGTTATATTTGGATTATCAATAAAAAAATGTAGATAAAGATTTAAAAATCCTAGTCCTATACAAAAACATGTAAAACCTGAGCTTAATAATTCAAAAACTTATTTGAACTGTTGCCTAATAAAACAATATCAAATGATTTATAAAACAAACAAGGAGTATAACACGAGGATGGGAAAGTGGATAAACTTGTTGTTAGATCAACAGCTGTCATAGAAACCTACACGGTGTAGGCGCCTTCCTACACATTCATAAATATCTATATTATTTATCATTGATTTATTTATATTTCATATTAATTACATTTATTTCCATAGTATAATTATTTATATCATTATAGCAGCAGCAATCAATGGGATGAAGGAATCAGGAATTTTATTATCAAACATAGACAAACCAGATAGTCCACCCTTAACGACATCCATTTCCACACCCTCTATTGTTGGAACCCTAAATATTACAAACTCTAAATACGTAAGATTGCTCAAGTTCCCAACTTTAGAATGGAGAGAACCATTATGGATTGATAATTTAGATGACACAAAATCAATAACCGACGGTCCGTTGGAACATTTTAAAAGGTCAGAATTCCTATTATCTAAACTAAGAAAGTGCACTTCTTTACCAACCTGGAATTACATAGGTACATATAAAAAATGCATTAATAAGATTTCAATAATCCAAGTTGAGAGTGATGAATTGTGTCGCATTACTGCTGAGTGTTCAACTTATATCCTAGATAATTATAATTCTGAAATATCTGAATTCAATGAGGAGAGTAAAACAGCATTAATAATACAGGGTAAGCATGCATACTACTTTCAAACTAACTGCAAGAGTAAAATTGCTTGTGTTGGAACCACTTTATATGTGGATTGTAGCTGTAAAGTCATAAAAGCAATATTAACAACAGGGAATTATTACAATTGGTTTGATTTTGAAGAATCAGATAATGAAAATCTTGAAATTAAATTGCCTTATAGTATCATTAAAGGAGGGCTACAACCAGTTCTAACTCTATATGGGAAACATGGTATTATAGCTATGGAGCCAACAACTTGTGATCCTGTGAATGTTTGCATGCAGTTCAAGTGTTTTTTATGCAGAGATAAGATGAAGAATCTGATATGCTTGAGTCAAGCCGAGAGAATCACTTTAACTGTAGTCATTTTAATCTCTGCCTCATTAATCTTAGCTATATTGTTTTCCATAATCAAGAGAGCTTACAAGTTAAATGTGATGAGTAAGAACTATCTTAGGAATAAATTAACCTCACTAAAATCACGTAACATGATAAAACCCAAGAACAATAGTGAAGAGCAATCTGATGATTTGAATAGTTTGATTGTGGAAGAAGTGTATGATAAAGGAAACATAAATAAATCCAATCATATAGAAAAACCCTTCATAAGGAGGAAGTTAGCAAGAAATCAAACTTTATATGTTTTTATGGTATTCATTTGTGTGTCTCCAACCTTATTTCCCATCATCAGAGCTTGCTCTGACAGTACCACCTTAACTGCAGAACAGAAGGAATGTATAAGTGATTCATTAGAAACTAAGGTTTGTAAGATTACTTCTTCGGTTAGAGTATCTGGTCCACCTGCTGGACAGTCTACCTGTATAAATATAATTGACAATGATAAGAACCTGAAGGGTTATGTTTCAATAAAGGTTTTAGCAAATAACTATCACTGCACAAAAAGCACTTTGTACAAAACAGTTCAGGCGAAAATTATTCCAAAAACCATGGCTCAATGTCCAGGAACTGGATATTGTAGTAGCTGGGAGGAGTGTTCAAGATTTCTATCCAATAGAGATTTACAGCACGAATTATTTCCTAACACCATTAACAAGCTTTCTGATTTTGAATGTGCAACTCCGGGGGGTTGCGCAGGTAATGGTTGCATGAGGTGTGACAATGGCTGTGTCTTCAGTTCAATAGAATTTGTGAGAGCCGACACTATAACTTATGACGTTTTTGAATGCCCAAGTTGGACTCCTCATCTATCAATAGAAGTGAAATATCACAATCTACCGGGGATGGATGACTTTGAGGCAACACTAACTGGATCAGAACCAGTAGAAACAGAGAATATAAGAATAGCAAAAATAGCAGATTCTGTTCCAGTAAACGTAAATGATTTCTGTTTGTTAAGGACAAGTAAAGATATATATTATTCAAAGTGTCAAAAGGGCTCAGAACTAATGACTGGATCTATAGGTGAAATTAGATGCCCAAGCATAAAAGATGCTGAAGCTCTAACTGATAAATGCACTAAAGCGAAAAATATAGTAAAAGTAGACAAAGTAAACTGGGACATTATTTACAAGAACAACCAGATCAACATTTCAGCAGCTATCAAGGATTATAAACTACCAAAACTACACGGTCAAGCAATAATTGATAGTTTGCCAGATGGAACAGTGCTAATGAGAAATACTGCTTTTGAAACTTATGAAATACAAGTTAACTTCAAAAAGATGGAAGTCTCAATCAGGAAGGAGAAAAAGAAGTGTTTTGGAGATAAAATAACCATAGAAGGCTGTTTCTCTTGCATGAGTGGAGCAACACTAAAAGCGAATCTTCGTGCAAGCCATCAAGACACTTTGGGATTAATTAGTTGTACGGGCTTAAATCCTATACCCATTAACATTGATACAATATCAAGAGATTATAATATAAGTGTCTTTATTCAAACAAAGATATCCGGTTATGACTGCATATTAAAATGCAGCGGGGGCACTGTTGCATTACAAGCGGATGTGAATTTAGAGGAGCAGCAAATGATGAATGTTGAGCAGTCGATTATAAGTGTTAGTAAGGATAATTCTAGTCACTCTTTGATTCCTAAGCTAAATTTCAATCCCTGGTTGGTTGTACCAAGCTTCTCATTAACATCCTTTGCCATATTGATAATTGTAATTATCGTTTGTATAAAGTGTTTCCATAAACCAGCAGTAGGTAGCATAATTCCACTTACTGTGACTAGAAAGTATGATTAATTGATCACCTCTGGCAACCAGTCAACCACACTCAAACAAAAACCACAAAAACTTACATAATCATTAGTATTATTAGTTAATGAAAAAAAAAAAAGGTGTAGGCGCCTTCCTACACATTCATATATATCTATATTATTTATCATTGATTTATTTATATTTCATATTAATTACATTTATTTCCATAGTATAAATTATTTATATCATTATATACATATACATATATTACACAATACATAAATACTATTACACAAATAAAATAAGTTTATTTAGGTTTATTATAACCCATAAGTTACCGGTCGGCCGAGTAACCGGGAATTTTATCGTCGCGGTTATCGACTTTTCCTCGCACTACGCAAGACCCGAATAACGGGATTCGGCCAGCGGAGGCGCAGGCGCAGCCTACGTGTTCTTGGCCCGCCAGTCGTAACTCGCTTACTACGCCGTGCACACGCTTCTCGCTTGCTTTACTGCTTACTAAAATTTCCGTATTTTCAACTCAAAAAAGTATTTTGTGTTAACTGTTTTCCTATCTATTTGAGTTTATCCGTTTCTCTAGTTCCTGTCTATCGCCTATAAACTGTGCCATATGTGAACTTTCCTTTGTGCTCGCGCAAAAGCTATTGTATGTACTTTCTCGTTCGTGCTCGTGTAAAAACTCTTACCTATACTATCTTCTTTTGTGCTTGCGTTCCTATTTATATAAAGTTTATTGTGAAACGTGTATACTTGTGACTTTGTGGAAATATACAGACTTGTACATATCGTGAGTTGACGTTCGTTATTTATATACCCTGCTTGCACCTTCATAAACTCTTATATACTACGGTATATACAAAGCGTAGCAGACCTATAGACAATATCCCTTATTGCCATTTACATACGCTTTAACACCAATATACCGGACAGCTAACTACTCTATGAAAGTGACTACTGCACCCTGGAGGTGTTATGCGACGGGGGAGTGCTCGTTACAACAGATGTCTAGAAGGCTCAGTCCATTCTGGGTGGGAAAAGGAAAAAAATGTTTCCGGAGAGATTAGGTCTTACGGCTGTAAACAAGGAAACGACTACTGTAGATTCTGCTCATACTACGGTCAGTGTAAATGGTATAAATACGTACTGAAACCATTTGGGGACTTATACACAGTTTACAGAAAGATCAAGTCGGACTGGAGCATCAAAATTTCACATATATCTCATGAGGGAACTATTAGCAACATGGTGTTCAGCACCGGAGTCATAACCTCAACTGCTCCTGATGGAACGAAACTCTCTCTTCTATGGCTGTCTTCCATCAGAATGATTATCTGATTGAATCACCAGAGAAGTCCTTATGGAATGTCCATGCCAACCCTCATGGGGACCTGTCTTCTAGCATGATTGGTGATTTGCAAATCGGATTGTACAAGACGGAGGAGATTAGCTACCAAACCAACAACATATTGTGCTACTCAAATGACTGCAATGTGGGATGTAAGAAGCCTGAGTCTGGTTTAATTAGAGGGCTCGGACAGTATTATTACTATAAAATAGCTGCTGACCATATCGGATTTGACCGTGTGGTTAGAAGACCGAGATTCATGACTTTTGGCATGTTCGTGACAACGAAAGAAGAACGTTCACTAGTGTCAATACCAGCATGCTGCTCATTCGAAATAGGGATGACTTGCGGGTGTATTGCTTGTAGCTGTCATTCAAGCTTCTGAAATTAAATCAGTAGGGATGGTAGACATAGAAAGTAACTGCACCCTTGATAGAACCAGGCTTGCTTGCCAAGAGAGCCCTCAACTAGTGATAATTGACTACCATGATACCGTGTGTAGGATCACAATACCAAAGTCAAACCAGACCCTGATGATAAACTAAGACAATTATTTGAAGGGACAGTACACGAGGTTGGTAGCACCAAGAGAAGAAGTCTATGATAGGCCACCTCCAATACCAAGAAGGACCTACAATAGCACGTTTGATAAGGCTAAAGCAGCGGCTGGCTTGGCAATGGTGATGGCTGCTTCTCTAGTCAGAGCTTGTGATGTGACTTCATATGTGTCATCTGAGAATAAAATCTACACTGATGAATCACTGGCCACCTTGTACACAGGAGTATTCCATATGGCTGACCTTCAAACACTGTGTCTAAAACACGAGGATAGGAAAGTGAATAACCTTGTTGTTAGATCAACAGCTGTCATATAAACCTACACACCAATATACCGGACAGCTAACTACTCCATGAAAGTGACTCCTGCACCCTGGAGGTGTTATGCGGCGGGGAATTGCGATTACAACAGATGTCTGGAAGGCTCAGTCTACTCTGGATGGGAAAATGAAACAAATGTTTCCGGAGAGATTAGGTCTTACGGCTGTAAACAAGGAAACGACTACTGTAGATTCTGCTCATACTACGGTCAGTGTAAATGGTATAAATACGTACTGAAACCCTTTGGGGACTTATTCACAGTTTACAGAAAGATCAAGTCGGACTGAAGCATCAAAATTTCACATATATCTCATGAGGGAACTATTAGCAACATGGTGTTCAGCACCGGAGTCATAACCTCAACTGCTCCTGATGGAACGAAACTCTCTCTCATGTCCCCCACTATGGCTGTCTTCCATCAGAATGATTATCTGATTGAACCACCAGAGAAGTCCTTATGGAATGTCCATGCCAACCCTCATGGGGACCTGTCTTCTAGCATGATTGGTGATTTGCAAATCGGATTGTACAAGACGGAGGAGATTAGCTACCAAACCAACAACATATTGTGCTACTCAAATGACTGCAATGTGGGTTGTAAGATGCCTGAGTTAATTAGAGGGCTCAGACAGTATTATAACTACACAATAGCTGCTGACCATATCGGATTTGACCGTGTGGTTAGTAGACCGAGATTCATGACTTTTGGCATGTTTGACACAACGAAAGAAGAACGTTCACAAGTGTCAATACCAGCATGCTGCTCATTCGAAATAGGGATGACTTACGGGTGTATTGCTTGTAGCAAGGTCACCTATACTGTCATTCAAGCTTCTGAAATTAAATCTGTAGGAATGGTGGATATCGAAAGTAACTGCACCCTTGACAGGACCAGGCTTGCTTGCCAAGAGAGCCCTCAACTAGTGATAATTGACTACCATGATACCGTGTGTAGGATCACAATACCACAGTCAAACCAGACCCTGATGATAAACTTAGACTACATATTTGAAGGGACAGTACACGGGGTTGCAGGCTTAATCTCTACATCCAAAACACTGTCGGGCTCTGACCTGGCTCTTCAGTTCTTGTCGAGTACACCATTTATGGTTTCTTTAAGCTCTATGGTTAGTGGTGTGACCATGTTTAGCATAATCGCGGTCTTGGCCAGGTCACTAATAAAGTGTTACACAATGAAGCAGACTCCGAAAACTGTGCAAGATATTAAGGATATTCCATGTTATGATTAGGAGCTTAACTGTTATTAGGATAAGAACTGTAAACAGTATGTAAATTTGTATATTTAGGTTAAGGATAAAAAAAAAGTAGGAACGAAAATGAAGGGTTACAACACTCCTCTTTCCGGTTAAGAATTCACCCAGGGAATTCGTCGGATGCCCTCATCCAGGAGCCAAGGAAAAACTGAACAGAGCATTGTCAACAAAAAATACCTACTGTCAACAGAACATAATAATGTCGACAATGAAAGTACACTACCACTGGTGGTCCATACGCCGTAAAAGTCCAACTCGGCGAGTCAAGGAAAACCTGAACAGAAAATTGTCGACAAAAAATACTGTCAACAGAACATAATAATATCGACAAGAAAGAAAATCGTCACAGGTGGTCTATACGCCGTAAACGTCCAACCCGGCGAGTCAAGAAAAACCTGAACAGTAAATTGTCGACAAAAAATACTGTCCACAGAACATAATAATATCGACAATGAAAGGAAATCAGCACAGGTGGTCCATACGCCGTAAAAGTCCAACTTCGCGAGTCGAGCAAAACCTGAACAGAAAATTGACGACAAAAAATACTGTCAACAGAACATAATAATATCGACAATGAAAGGAAATCGTCACAACTAAAGATAAAAGACGGAAAGTCACATTAAAACCTAGACCTAAATTCCAAAAATTTTAGAACGTGGATAAACTTGTTGTTAGATCAACAGCTGTCATAGAAACCTACACACCAATATACCGGACAGCTAACTACTCTATGAAAGTGACTCCTGCACCCTGGAGGTGTTATGCGACGGGGGAGTGCTCGTTACAACAGATGTCTGGAAGGCTCAGTCCATTCTGGGTGGGAAAATGAAAAAAAAGTTTCCGGAGAGATACGGAACGACTTACTGCTGTAAACAGGGAAACGATTATTGCGGATTCTGCTCATTTTACGGACAGTGTAAATGGTACAAATACGTCCTAAAACCCTTTGGGAACTTATACACAGTTTACAGAAAGATCAAGTCGGACTGGATCATCAAAATTTCACATATATCTCATGAGGGAACTATACGCAACATGATGTTCAGCACCGGAGTCATAACCTCAACTGCTCCTGATAAATAAATAAATAAATATTTCTGACACTCACACAACATTATCTAGCCCAAATTAAGTTTCTTAAAGAACTTGTGTTATGGATACTAGATAACTGATATACTTAAGAAATATATAAACATACATATTGAATAAATACATATTTTTTATTAGAATAAACTTAAATAAACATATAAACATCCATGACTTGACGGCTAATATCTGTGTTCATCACACAAATATCCGCCGCCGCCGGGATTCGAACCCAGGACCTCTGGCATAGAAGGCAATTTATGTTACCGCTACACCAGCCGGTCGTCAGCTACTGCTCCTGATGGAACGAAACTCTCTCTCATGTCCCCTACTATGGCTGTCTTCCATCAGAATGATTATCTGATTGAACCACCAGAGAAGTCCTTATGGAATGTCCATGCCAACCCTCATGGGGACCTGTCTTCTAGCATGATTGGTGATTTGCAAATCGGATTGTACAAGACGGAGGAGATTAGCTACCAAACCAACAACATATTGTGCTACTCAAATGACTGCAATGTGGGTTGTAAGATGCCTGAGTTAATTAGAGGGCTCGGACAGTATTATAACTACACAATAGCTGCTGACCATATCGGATTTGACCGTGTGGTTAGAAGACCGAGATTCATGACTTTTGGCATGTTTGACACAACGAAAGAAGAACGTTCACTAGTGTCAATACCAGCATGCTGCTCATTCGAAATAGGGATGACTTACGGGTGTATTGCTTGTAGCAAGGTCACCTATACTGTCATTCAAGCTTCTGAAATTAAATCTGTAGGAATGGTGGATATCGAAAGTAACTGCACCCTTGACAGGACCAGGCTTGCTTGCCAAGAGAGCCCTCAACTAGTGATAATTGACTACCATGATACCGTGTGTAGGATCACAATACCACAGTCAAACCAGACCCTGATGATAAACTTAGACTACATATTTGAAGGGACAGTACACGGGGTTGCAGGCTTAATCTCTACATCCAAAACACTGTCGGGCTCTGACCTGGCTCTTCAGTTCTTGTCGAGTACACCATTTATGGTTTCTTTAAGCTCTATGGTTAGTGGTGTGACCATGTTTAGCATAATCGCGGTCTTGTCCAGGTCACTAATCAAGTGTTACACAATGAAGCAGACTCTGAAAACTGTGCAAGATATTAAGGATATACCATGATATGAATAGGAGCTTAACTGTTATTAGGATAAGATTTGTACATAGTATGTAATTTTGTATATTTAGGTTAAAGATATAAAGAAATTAATAACGAAAATTAAGGGTTAAAGTATACCTACTTATAAATATAGCTGGGAACGTAATTCATACATAAATAATGTATAAAATGTGGTAAACATTCAAATGTTGCTTTGCTATCATACAAAGACTTCGCTCAATCAATGCCAGGGTATAAATTTATTTTAAGAGTAATTGAATAATACACCAAATTTACATTGTTCAAAAATCGGACTATTAATAATATATTTTTCTGAGCATAAGAACATGCAGTTGCCTGCATTGCATCAAAACCTTTTCAGAGTCTTTAATAAAGATAATTAATAACCCTCATTATAATCTCAATCATAATCAGTCAAATGATTTTGTTGAGTTATAATTATATTTGACTCAAGGTTCCTGTATCCATACAATGCCGGGTATATTTTGTTTTTAAAACGACTGTATTTACTATGTGTACAGAATAAAGCAATGAACAACTTGGCCTTCTATAATATAAGTTAATATAAGTTGGGTTGGAAACTACGGCAATGTACAGTCGAATTAACACTTTTTATGCGAATAAGCACGATATTATCAGATATAACACTGTAAGGGTTAACACTATTTGACAAGAGATGGAAATACTTAATGGAAAGGAGAGATTTGAAAATGACAAAGAATGGATTTCGTTTCAAATCTGATTATGACCAATTAAACCAAATAGTTATACACTTTTTATATTAAATATGATGAATGATAATATAAATATTTAATTGCTATTCGAAAAATCACTGATTCAATTAATTGTTTTAAACGACAAAATCCAAATGTCATGTATGCATTACCTGAAATTGGCTTTAACAAGATACAATTAACGGGCCATAAATACATTGCACGAATAATTCTCGATTTCAATATCTACATAAAATGGAAAAGGCATTTCACGTTTTAGTATCACAATAAAGTATTTAAACTAGTCTTTTTTAAACTACGATCAGACATGACAGATTAAAATAATAAATCCTTTTTATAACCGATACAACCTTTTTTTATAAACATGTTTTATTACTCACTACATATGGTTGAAAGTAGATTTTGATCTATTGTATAGCAGTTTAGGTTTTTTGACTCCTTCTGAGGTTATTAGCGTTTTCTTTAGCATTTTTGAGAACTGTTGTGTAGGCTATACCTAAAGCCCACGATACTTCGTGACCATTCACTTTCTTCAGCAGCTGTAACAATAATAATTAGGGCATTATACAGATAATAACTTTACCAATTTGAATTTAAAAAGAACATAATGCAGTTCCATCTATACATAGTACATTAAAACGATGATGATGATGATGACTTGTCGAATTCCCTTCATCGCAATTTGATATCACAGCCAACTATTTTTTGAACGGATTCATCGCGTATAATTATTATACAGGGTTATTTTTTTGAAGATGAAAATATTTTGGGAGAAGGTTAAGATGTGTGGATTAAATATATGACAAAAAATATTGTAGGTATATATTTTTTTTTATTGAAATTTTACAATTCTTTTAAATGATAATATTTTTCTGACTATTGAAAAATCAATGCTTATCGTATTTCTTAATAGAAATAGTTGGAAAAACGCTTTTATTTCTTGCTATTTAGTCGTAAATAACAGACTAAACTAAAATGTTGTTAACTTATGAGAATAAGAAAATATCCATTTACCTAACAAAAAAGAATTTTGTTTTTATAAATTGAATCCACCCATTATTCCTAACCTTCTCCTAAAATATTTTGATCTTCATAAAAAACACCCTTATTTTACGTTTTAATTCATGCTTTTACAGACCCCGTGGTCCCGAGGGACTGAGGTTGATAGTCATAAAATATATAAATAATTATCTCCATCTGTTGCTCAGTCTACGGCATCGTACTTATACATAGAAGGCGTCTACGCAATAATCCCGCGAGTAAGCGACGCGACGGGACTATCGCATAAAAGTATTAACGCTCGACCACAACGCACGAATGCCGATTAACACACATACATACTGGGTTGTTTTTTAGTCACCAGCCAAATTTAAATGTTATTATCTTTGATACTATATAAACGTATCAGCTTACTTATTTAAGTAACGCTCCGTAGAAAAAAATAAAGATACAGTACCACAAACTGTTTTACAAATAGTCGCTAAGTACAAATAGTGTAAATACTACGACGTAGTACTACAAGATATTTTATCTACTCTCATATCATAATATTCAAAATATAAAACTCAGAACGAATTTATATTGACATACTTTTTAAAATAGTATAACGAAATGAAATTAAAAAATTAAATTATAACACACTACCTCGAACAATACAATGTTATAATATTTTTTTTTTTCATTTCGATACAGATAACAGACCATAGATTTCATTTTTTTATCTGTGTCCTGCGAGCGCCGCGCTACGTTACATTCTGTGGCCGCGCGGCGCGTTTTGGCGCATGCGCGATAATGGCGGGAATAAATATCTTCAGTGTATGAGATTAGATAAAGTAGTGTATGAAACTGCACATAACTAGGTATTATGTGACAGTTTCATAAACTACTATTTTAGTAGCGCGTAGTCGTCTTAATTTTAAATGGTATTTATTCTATTAAGACTGACCATGCTGTGCTTAATGTGTTAGCAAATATATTAATTTCCTTGTAAAAATATACATACATCTTTTTTGGAAAAACCGTTTCTATAAATGATATTTATTGTGTAAAAAAAAATCCCACCAAAAACATAAATGTAAAAAAGGAAATTCAAGTTCAATACAAAAGTTATGCCTGGCTGTGGGCTTCGCTGCAAAGAGTGGACTCATTTAGTGCCAAATTCTATGCAAAATCGAAATATGTATTTCATCATTCATCATCATCATCTCAGCCCGCGCTAGTATAATAATATGTATTTATAGAAACAAAATAACATAATGAACAAGTATTAAATTCTATTTCTTTGCTTGAATGAATACCTATAGGCTATAACAATTGCATCCTATTTGAAAATGTGATATCTTAAAGTAGGTAACATTTGACTAAGCCAGTTTTTATTAGAATTAAAATAATGAATAACTTTTTAAAATGGCTGACGTAATAAAAACTGGCCAAGTTAAATCTAACCTTTACGAGTTTTATACTTTTTATAACAAAGAATATCCAAGCGAATGGAATAAGCAGCTCTCATTAGGAAGCATTGGAATAATACGGTGTAACACAAGTGTATCATCTACCAGTAACTGTATGGAACAACTCATTGTGCGGCTGTTAAAGTAGCTATTAAATTACAGAAATACTTATTGAAAAAGAAGAAATAAATTTAACTGTCAAGAAAACTTACTACTTACTTAAAACTAAAGTGTATTTATTAAAGAAGGGAATAACTATTGTATACTTGTTAATATTCCAGTGTTTTTATCTTACTTATTACATTTGAATCTCACTCCTACGATCCTAACCTAATAAATAATTGACAAATTAACCTAAAAGGGCCTCAACCAAATGAAGTTTAGAAACCCGAAAGACTATTAGTTAACTCACAATTGCCGAAACAGTACAATACTAAAAAAGGAATCCTATTAATTTGTGTTTGCGAATTTGTGAAAGTGAGGATGATTAAAAGAAATCTTCTAAGGGCTTATAGAGAGATTTAATAAAACACACGTAGTTTTATGTGTTACGTTAAAGAGATTTTGAGTTATAGAAGGATCAAGAGTGGCGCCAAGTGTTTCGTGTAATATTACACTTTGCGCTGGCTGGCCAGTTTGCTTGAACTGAGCTTGACAGGCTGGCACATGTTAATATTTGGCCGGCAACTAAAAAAAACCCTTTATACCATATCAGAATGTTTGATCGCAGATTCATATGACTGGAAATCGCGTTAACTCGCGATGATTACGCTTTCGCGTTCCTCTACGACGGTGACACACAGTATAGATAATATTTACCTCAATCTCACCTGGTGGTAAGTGAAGATGATTTCAGACATGGCAGCAAACGGATTTAGGAATATTTAAATGATAAATTTTTAATAAGACAGTAAATTTAATTTATCTATAATATCTTTACGCCTCCTCTCTCCTAATATTGCAATACCCAATAGGGTCATAATGTATAATAATGTATCCTAATGATTTGTGTATATTATGAAAGCAATAAAGAATTGAGAATTAATAGGAAAGATTTGGCTCTTCACAAAATAATACGCGAACACATCGCTGCTGAAGCGGTCATGTTTGGCAGCAGATTTTATATCAAAGATTTTCCCTAACCAGGTGAACCGCTTGCACTAAGCAGGAGTCACTCGACTTTCAAGACACGCTATCCAAGGGCGGAAGGGGTATTCAAGCCGACCCTACACGACATAAAAATTTTTGGTAATCTTATTAGCTCTTAATTTTTTTATCATACATATTTTCAAATACTCACAGTAATAGGATGTTTAGGTTCCAGTTTGTAAGAGACATGCAACAAGGTCAGCACATAGACCAAGTCCACGCAAGCCCAGGGTTGTTCCACGTTGGATGCCGAACAAGCTTGTTCCGCTGCCTTTTGATAATCTTCTACAGTTATATCTGCTTTCTCGTTTATACCTGAGAATAGGAAATGAATGGAAGTTCATTATTTATCTCATTTAACTTATAGGGAAGTAGAGTTAACTAGAAGTTACTAAATTTAAAGAATAATAAATAAACATTAACAAAATTCTATTAATTGCATATAGCCTATTAAGCTAAAGTCTGAAACAAAATAATATCCACACAATAAATAAATCAATATCATTATTCACAGTCAATAATAACAAAAATAATCATAAAATAGTTATACGAAATTATCTATTCAATAATGTCGAGAATAAATTCTTCTATGTATACCCTGGCAAATAATTCATGGCAGTTAAATGACAGTTCTAGTGTGCCCACTTTAGGGAAGAAAAAAATAGTAATGCGGTAAAGTGAATTAATGATTTTTTTTTCAAACATAATATCTTAATGATATAGGTGCTGTAAAAAAAAATTTCGACTAACAAAATACAGTTCGACAATGCTGATGATGACGTCAGAGGGGCGTGAGGGTAAAATAAGGGTAACCATTCAGTATAATTTCCCTCTTCTGAGGGAAAAGTATGAATGCATAAACTTTTACTTTTCCATGTTTGAAAATAGAAATTATTTTATTTTATGAACTACAAAAAGGCAAGTCGCGTAAACTTTGAGAAAAACGTTAGTGGTACAAAAACACAGGGTTGAAGATATAAATAGAAGATTAAAGAAGAAAATATAAGTATTAAAAATAGAGCAACATGAAAATAATATCATGTTTTTAAGATAAATTGTTTCCTTCGTCAACCTCGTCACCACTACTTTCTTTATTAGGTACCTACTCGTATCTAGAAATGTTCGGATTTTGAAAGATTTGTAAAAAATCTGCTTATCTTTCTTCACTTTTCACTTTTCTAAAGAGGCGATTCTCCTGAAATCGTCATTTATACTGAGATTTAAAAAAAGAAATATATCATGTTCTAAAGTGTTTTTTCAAAGTATGGCTATATGTAAACATTGCAGAGGCAACTTGCTTCTTTACTCTTAAAAAGGGATTTATTGAGACGTTAAATTGTTTTCCTTTCTGAAAACAACTTCTTCAATTTTATAACTACATTAAGTAAGCCCATATTTTATAATATTTGGCGTATTTCATATCTTAATATTTAATTGAAAAGTACATTAATAAACATGAGCGGTAAAAGTCATGAAGTGACATTTCCCAAGACGGTGGTTAGTGCCAATGTTTGCCACGCGCCAAAAGATCCTTACATACATACATACATAACGTCACGCCTGTATACCTTATGGGGTAGGCAGAACACCAGAGGTTACAAGACTATCTGATGGCACGTTTGACAAATTTGGAGGTATTATAAAGATGGAGAGAGACTATTGTAGTGACAGGGGGTCAGCCTATCGCCCACAAAAACGCCTTTAAAACCTCTGTCCCTTAACGGACTTTTACAGTATGCCCGGGAAGGGAAGCAGCTGGCACATTCTATGTTTTTCTTTCACTCCCAGTCAAGCATGGAAGCGAAAGATCCTTGTCGGACTATATTCTATACTTTCATTTTCTTATTTCTAGAGTGGAGATGCTTACATCAGTTACTTTTTCGTTGTCTTTACAAAAATTCAATCAAGTAAATTCACATCTACTGAGACCTTTATAAAGCACATTGACGTTTGGTAATTGATTATTGTTGTTAGTTACTGTAAAGATAAAGTACATCCCTCAAATTCACGTATTAATAATACATTTGTTTAAATTTATATTATAAACGAATGAAAAATGACCATTCCATTTCAATCATTCTCATTGAGTACCTTACACTACGAAGATTTTAACTGGTATCATTATTTTCCTTTTTTACAATTCGAACTATCAGTTTACTGCATTGAATTATTTGCCAAGGTTTATTGTTTACATTTTTTTAATTTTTTCGAAGGAGCAAACACATTTTTGTTTTTCTTTCAAGAAAAAGATGATTTGTAAAAAGTCGTAGAACAAAATGTTGTTGGGATTGATATAGATGGGTGCCTGCCAGAGGTGATTTCATTAATTTAAATTAACCCTGTATAGGGACTTGCAAAAATCGTGTAAAATATTTAGAGGGACATTAGGATCGTCGTATAGATTCCATTTATGGAAAAGAAATAGTAGTTTAAAAAAAAACCTTAAACTACATACATCTCACATACGCACATTATTCTTATCCTGCTCTTAGAAACATAGTTTACTCTATTTTTGCAAGACCATGTATTACTTGACCATGCTTGGTCAAGTAATACATGGTCAATATATTTATTTATTGCATTAATCATTAAAACTAAAATCAATACAGTATAAAATCATACCTATAATACCAGCGTCCACTGCAACGTCGTAGAAATAGCTCATAGCAGCTATCTCGCCGCGCGGTCGGTACGTAGTCTTGGCCGTAGCAGCCACGTAGCGCTTGACTACGTCGTAGCACAGCATGAAAGCCGCCGGCTTTTTCAAATTTTTAATGCGGGGGGCGCCACTGGTGAGAAACGTAAACAAAATATCATTAAAATTGATCCAAAATTAAGTAACAAAAAAAAAATAAACGTACAGATGAACTGAGAACTGTCCTTTTTAAAGTCAATCAATGAAAATAAATATGAGGTGATGATGATTTTTTTGACTTTAAATGCGATAAATGATAAGTTTACGAAATGCGATGTACGATAGAGCTTCAGTGAAACTGGCCCTCAGTTTTTTGGACGTAAATTTAATAAGAAATTGTCAACATTATTGCTTGGTGGTAGGATCCCGTCAGGGTCCAACTGTCTAGCGACCACCCTTCATATAAAATCTGCCGCCAAATATGACCGCTCCGGCGGTGATGTGTTCCGGCAATATTTAATGAAGAGCCAGTTCATTCCTAGCCCCGTGTGCTGTCGTTTTCGACATCATCTCACTTCAATAACAAGAAACATACAGCCCGAGTCAACTTACTAAAAAGTAAAGTAAAGATAGAAATTCCTATACTATTCTTATCCTATACTATTATTTCAAAGCTGTAACTTGAGCTGAGGTTACAGTATTTTTTTTCTTTACTGGTCGTAGTCAGGCGAACTTTTAAGGTGTTTTACGACCACTTAGATTAGGGACGGTAAGTCTATGGGAAAGAAAACTGCCCACTTATTTCATTAGAGGCGCTGATTACGCTTGACCCATAACAACTGTCAAATACCATAGTAATGTTAATTGTACAGTGATTTCTAAAATAAAATATAATAATAATGTAGCCTTTATTCAGATCACCTTAAACTAATAACAGTTCTCTTATTATTGTTTCTTTTTACATACACAACATAATAGAGCTTATTCTAAAGTTTCTTATTTTTTTTTAAAGATCTGTTTGCCATCGGCAGAGGCCTCCTCCAACCGTTTCTATTCTCGCCTTTCTTGGGCCACTCTGTTCCACGTTACTCCTGTTACTTCTCTAATGTCGTCATCCCATCTTTTATGTGGTCTGCCCCTTTTTCTTTTGCCTTCCCTGGGATATCATCCTGTCACTCCCTGCCCATCTCCATAAGTCTTTTAATTCTCATTGTTACGTCCATGAGTTTTTTTATATCTTATCCCACCAAAAACATATATGTAAAAAAGAAGAGCCAAGTTCAATACAAAATTTATGCTTGGCTGTCGGCTTCGCCGCAAAAAGAATGCATATCTAAATGAGTGCCAAGTTCTATTCACAATCGAAATATGTATGTCGGAAAACAAACAAAAGAAGGAAGCGTTATTTACAAAAACACCATAGAATCAATCACTGGACAGCCACTTGGTACCGAGTCTGTGGGCTTGGGTATAACCCTCAGTTAATCACAACAAAATCTTTATTCACGAGTCCGTTCCGTCAGTTACTCTACAGTTACAATAACAATGCTAACTCAATTAATACCGACTGAGGTACTACTGACCAACAGTTTGAGATACGTCCGCGTGCCTAGCCGTCCTAACCGTAGCCGTGTCACTCGCCATCATCCTACTTCTAGATATACCCAAACAGACATTCATTGCATTTAGCGCCCTCTATAACAGCACTACCAACATACTTCCGTTACCATGAAGTCATACTACCATCTTAATATCGCCAACCTATAGTTAGCTCCGACATGTATTTATAGGAACAAAATAACATTATGAACAAGTATTAAACACGTTTTCTTTGCTATATTGAATACCTATAACAATTGCATCTTATTTGAAAATGTGATGTTATTAAAGTAGGGTGGATTTGACTTGGCCAGTCTTTATCAGAATTAAAATGTTGAATAACTTTATGAAATGCCTGATGTAATAAAAACTGGCCAAGTCATATCTAACCTACTTTAAGATATTATATTTTCAAATAATTTTGCTTAATTACTCTTAAATAACTGAAAAAATATGCTAAATAAAATCATCACTCGACGATGATGATTTGAGCTACGTTAGCAATATAACGTAAAAATAAAAAGTATGCTAAGTAATTTCGTGGCTTATCACCAGACCCCAGTAGCTCAGTGGAAGAGGGCTCGAGAGAGAGGGTTCGAGTCCTGGTCGGGTGATGATTTTTTTTAGCATATTTTTTTTATTTTTTCCTACGCTAAGACTACAACAATTACCGACCTCGACTTCTTTCATCCTTCTAAGTCATCTGGAAGTAGGTTTAAATTTACGACCTTTTGACCTTCATATGTTTATAACCGTTTGAGCTAGCTTCATGATGATTTAGGCTTCTACATGTCCTAATGGATATAATTAAACACATGTAGTTTTATGTGTTTACGTTAAAGAGGTTTTGAGTTATAGAAGGGTCAAAAGTGGCACCAAGTGGTTCGTGTAATATTACACTTGGCGATGGCTAGCCAGTTTCTTTGCTTGAACTTGGCTTGACACGCTGCCGCTTGTCTAGATTAGACTATTCTTTAATCTTTCTGTTTTTTTTTTACATTCAGCATACTTCTCTCCATAGCGGGTTGACAAATTGTGAGCTTATTTATTATTTGTCAAGTTAAGGTCCATAATAGACAGCCATACATAAGGACAGGTAGAATGCAAGTGTTAAAGAGTTTACTTTTGATGGTAATGGGAAGTTTTCTGTCTTTCATGACCTCTCTCAAGCTGTTGTTTACAGCAGCTGTTTGCTATTCGTCTCTCTACTTCTTCACGCACAGATTCTATGAGCTGTCCCAGATAGATGTATTCATCGGTGTAGTTGACGTTGCTGTCTTCTAAATGTATTGTGTCTTTATTTCTATAAGTCATCACTCTAGTCTTGCCTAGATTGAGCTCTAACCCTACCTTTTCACTTTCAATCGCAAGATCTTTTATCATAATATCAAGGGCTTCGAATGTTTTAGCGAATAGAACAATGTCGTCAGTTGTTCGCCGTCTATGTTGATCCTAAGCCAGTTTATTCGTCTAAAGATTGATTCCAGAACAGCTGACCATAGTTTTGGAGATAGGGGGTCTCCCTGTCTTACGCCTTTTCCTATATTGAATGACTGACCTTTCTTTTCAACCAACTTCCAAAAATACAGGAGGTTCTCAATTCGTCTGTATGCTTTTTTTTTGTGTCTTTGTTACACTATATTTCTGACAATTATGAATTGATTTTGAAAATTGTAGTTTCACTTGGTCGCATTTAAATTTCACCGAAATCGGTTGGTTTTCATTGAAAATTTCAAACTTTTGAGAAAATACGTATGATTTCGGAGAATGTTAACGTTGATGACATTCTCAACTCAGCCAAAGTTTTGACGTGAAGTCGGTTTTTTAATGCTCTGCATTCGTTGATTATCTAACTGTATTTTGGCTGTACTATGCGTATATATACGTTTTTTTATTAATCGAATTTATTTATGTTTAATTAAAAAATTAGAAATGCATTTTTACATAGTCACAGGTTTTTATAGAAAATGTTACTCTGAGGATATACATTTGCGAAAGTTGTGGATATACTTGGTTTAAACTTTTGTGGAAATGTACATAAAGAAAATACATATTACAAACAAACAAATTATTATATAGATTCACCGCAACTAGAACACTGAACAAGCAATTTCGATAACCATTTGTTCATTTGACAGTTTGTTATAGGTCAAGCGTTCAAAGCCACATCTGCGGTGCGTGCACTGAACTTTATCGACTCGTATGTTTCCGAATGTTCGTATAGTTTAGAGTCGGTTGCATTGTTTTTATTTTTTTATTTTACAGTTATTTATTTAAGTTTACAAACATTCAAAATCAACAAGGCACACATTTATTTAAGCGGGCCGTGCGGCAATGGATGGATTTCAATTATTGCTTACAAACCGTCTCCATACTATAGGAGAATTAATTAACAATAATTATACAATTAACAATAATATAGGAACACTCGTTAACATACGAGTCGAGAAAGTACTGTGCTCGCACCGTAGGTTCGAGCTTTTCGTTTTCTTCTCCATTTGAAGCCGACTCTGCACGCCATAGCTGACTGTAGTTTATAGGGGACATTTTTGGCCTCTGTTACATTGTTCGAGAGTTCGGTTACAGTACAACGTAAGAGATCCCGGGTTCGACTCCCACACACAAGCTCATATAAAAACCGAATTCGGATCCATTTATGGTCTCCATAACACAAGCTGATAGGAAAGTTCAGTTTGAGGCCACATAGTTGGCGTCAGTTTGGGTAATTTATTACCTGATAATGTATTCCTTGTTTGCGTAAGTCCAGGATTCCTTTTGTATGATAGGCTCCACGCACGAAGATCTGATAACTTCTTCACCAGGCTCAGCCTCGAGCTGGAAAATTCCATGACGGGCTGCTAATAGACCAAGGTTGAGGTAGCTGAAATAGACGTAGAAAAAGTTTGGATAAGTTGTCTAAGATCGAAATATTGACTATACTGCGCACATAGTTGTCAACTTAACTTTGTTCCCCCGCCTAAAAACGTGAATCAAATAAAAAATTACCCGACAACACATTATTTTCATTGACAATGCCACATCAATCGTAAATCAATGTCTCGTGCCGCGCGTCTTACATCGACTGCGACAGCCATTCCGCGTAGTGTGATGTGGAGGGAAACGTATTGCAAGGTATGGTAGTAGAGTAGTTAAGGTGATAGAGAGTGTTAGGTATAAAGAACGAATGAATCAAAATATAATGAAATTAAATATAAGAAATAAAGATTAACAATAATCAGCAACAAATGTTTATTACTAATTATTGTTACGTATCACATAAACATTTATTTTTAAATAAATTATACTATGAATAACGATAATGGAGATTTTGGCCACCAGTGTTAGATTAAACGTCTTTTTGTTTCAGAAGTAGAAACGAGAGATATTATTATTTGGTAGGTATATCTAAAACTACTCGCTTTTGGCACTTTTGCCACTCGAACACCACAGGTACAATCCAGGCTTTTAAGGTGTTTTACTAATGTGACCGGGGTCAAACCATTTGCGAATATTACAACTGGGAAAATTTTATTGGACACAACTGCCCATATTTCCGTCTCGGCCTTCACGAGGTTCTCTACATGTGGGATAGTTATGTCCACCAAAAACACCCAAGATGACTATCGGTCCATTAGCACGATATTAGATTTATTCCCTAGATTAGTCTTGTCCCTGACTTCTGATAATGAGCCGATATCAGTTGGGTTTGACGCTGTCGTTTTCGAGAACGGGCTCTAGTGTGTTTCTGATAGATGACACGATATTTCAGGGCGAGCTATTGATGGAGGGTCTTGACTGCGTGGTTGTGTCTGTGCAAGAACCGAACAACCTAAGCTACATGTCTGAGGGACTCTACAGGTTGGCGGTACGCTCAACATACGTCCACTGTGCCGTAGCCCGTACCTCATAATGTACTTCCTGTGACTTAATGCTCGTTCACTATTCTTTCAACAGTAATGAAGGCTATGCCTAATAGTTGTGCTGTTATTAGAACAGTTAGTAAGTGACCATTCTTCGCGAGGACAATTTTAATATGTTTGCTTATAAACCACCACCATTCGTTTTCTGACAAAGGAAGACCTTTTGAGGGCGTTTTTTAATAGGTAATAATTTTGAAGTTGCCGAGGGACCCACTTGTGCAATATATGCCGAGGTGTTTGTCACTGCTTTCTGCCCTCATTTTTGTTAATAAAAAATTGTCTGATCACGACTTCCGTTCCACCCCAAAAGATCACGCTCCAAATAATATAATCCAATAACGTTATCAGATACGCCTAATTTCAGTTTCAAACATACAACGAATATTTGATATTGTTGACGCCAGCGCCACCTAGCATTCACCTACGGAACCTACTCAACGCAATGGAGGAGCTGCGGTCGCGTCTCGCGCCGTGACGTCGTCGTCGGAGCTGTTCGGGCAGGTCCGATGGGGGAATACCCGAACACCGAAGATCTACGAGCTCCATCGTCACTCCTTCACTTCTATTCTACTCGTTAAGATAGACACATCGTTCTGTAAATGTACCTACCTACTACAACATTGTACCTACTTGAAATTATTAAATATTTAAATTCGATAAATCATTAGATTTCATTTTTGTTTGCCTGAACAATTATTTCGCATCAACCCACGAGCAGAGCCTGACAAAAACCCGGAGCACCGCAGCCCCGAACAGATATAGATAAATTACTTCAAACAAGGAACGAAATAATTATACTTTTTGAAAGTAATATGGATTATAAAATTTAAAAAAAATTCAATACAATAACGTAAAATAAAAATATTAATATTTTCAAAAATTAAATAATTG
Source organism: Stenoptilia bipunctidactyla (assembly GCA_944452665.1). Taxonomy (NCBI): domain Eukaryota; kingdom Metazoa; phylum Arthropoda; class Insecta; order Lepidoptera; family Pterophoridae; genus Stenoptilia; species Stenoptilia bipunctidactyla. The sequence goes on along the minus strand of OX101737.1, from coordinate 338,070 downwards.
TCCAGGACCTCATTCGAGATACCAAATGAATAAAACCTATTCCGCCAAAAAAATGTCTGAAATTAAAAAATATTGTTTTTTTTTTCAATGTTTAAATATCAATATGGTTATAAATTATTTTCTATATTTATTTTATCGATCCCTTATATCATAAACCTTACTGCTCGTGTGGTTCATAAAATAAAGAGAAATACCACGTATTTCGTATTTTTTTCACCCGGTATCGCCTTTGTTTACAAAAAAAACTATTTAGTCGTGAAACGGAGTGTAGAATAATAAATAAAAAAAGTCATAAAACCAAAACCAAAATGAAAGCAAACGAATCATTTCTTTTTAAGAAAAAGTGAACCGCATTCAAAAAACCAACCCACTAAAAATGTTTAAATAATTTTTATAAACGCCATCCTATTCCTGTTTCTATCCCATCCATATTACTACCCCGTATAGTAAATTTCTGCCAAAAATTAATTAATATTAATGAATGTAATAATAACATTAACAATTTATCTGGGTAGGTATTTACATAGTTTTTGAAGTCGGTGCCAAACAAATAAAAGTAAGACTGCTGCCAAACAGAGAAAATTATGAGGCGAACGTATCAACGAAGTTACATCCACTCACGACGACGCGACGATGACGACGTGTGACCTTCAAGTGTGTGCGTTTCGGTATTTTTTCCGCCAAAGAAGTGAAATGTCTAAATTAGACAGTCTGTATTTTAGAGGACAGCGCCCTCCCCATTTCGATTTCCTTACAATATTAACAGTTTTATTTAATTTATCATTATACAAAACATGTAACAATGTTAGTACTTCTGATGCAGTGTGCTTTGTTGCCCTAAACATTTGGTTTGGCACCGACTTCAAAAACTATGTAAATACATACCCAGATAAATTGTTAATGTTCTTATTACATTCATTAATATTAATTATTTTTTGGCAGAAATTTACTATACGGGGTAGTAATATGGATGGAATAGAAACAGGAATGGGATGGCGTTTATAAAAATTATTTAAACATTTTTAGTGGGTTGGTTTTTGTATGCGGTTCACTTTTTCTTAAAAAGAAATAATTAGTTTGCTTTCATTTTGGTTTTGGTTTTATGACTTTTTTATTTATTTTTTATTTCATACTTTTTAGTGTTAGGTTTTTGTTTTGGGCTAGTTATTAGTTTTTTTATACTTAGTTAGGCTCTACAGTTATAGATATTAGTGATAGTTTTTAGTGATAAGTTTTGGGCTAGTTTTGGTATCAGTAACTACTTACTTCTTTTGGTAATGTGATGTTTTGGTACTGTAAAATAATGACTTTGACCTACATATATCTGTATTGTTATATATGTTTTACCTGTAGGCCTAGGTAGAAAACTATGGAGAAGGCCGCTTTAAGAAAGAAGAGGAATTAAATTCCAACGAAACATAACGACGACTTGATGCAGCACGAGATGTTCTTGTCTAGGTATCGCCAGCATGCTCGTGCTGCAGAAACTGACAAACGAAAAGAGATTCGCTTGAAACAATCTTCGTGCGAACAGTCAGCTAAGAACTTATCCAAAACTTATCACTAAAAAATCTATCACGTATATCTTCAAATATGGAAACTAACTTACTATGAAAAAACTAAAAGCTAGGCCTAAGTTGAAAGTAAGTAAAAGGTAAAAGGTTCTCCTAAATGGGACAAATATCCTTTTAAAAAGCGCATCAACATCGGTTCAGCCAAACGCAAGATAATCGATGACAAACATAATTAATACTAATACAGGTTAAACTCCTCTTTGTAAGTTGGCTACTTTTAATCAGAAGTTGTGCGGGTAAATCTGCGAGAAACTGCTAGTATTCGGTAGTTATTCGGCGAATCCATCAAACATTCGGCTGAATACAAATGTTGTGGGAAATACGAATGTTCGGCCGAACATTCGGCTCATCTCTGATACAAAATAAACAGATAAATTGAGAACCTTATTTTTTAGAGTTGGTCAATATACTAAAACCTTCTCCTAAACCCATAAGAACTTAGTTTCGAAAGAAGTAGGGCTGTGTCAATGTTGTCACATGCACGGGAATAACCTATTAGTGTAAGTATAGTATAGTATTATCACAACTTGAAAGAGTGTTGTCAATTACGTCTAATAGAGCAGTAGTTGTGCTCCGTCCTTTACGGAAACCCGCCAGGGGGTGCTTTGAGATCGGGCTGTCATTGTTTTGTCGGGCGCGTGCTTGTCAACTAATTCAATAAGGATGCGATTAAATTCAAAAACCCTATCATCAACAGTACATATTAAAAATATTGGATAAGTTTTACAGGTTTAAGTCAGAGGTAAATGTTATTTGGTCAACACTTTTTAAAGGACGGTATTTAATATTTTTTACAGTCGGTTTTAGCTTTTTTATTTTATGTTTTGCCGTTACGAATTTAACTGCCTAACTCTTTAATGTGACACACTTTGACATCAGTTACTGAAGCATTAGTACAAATCCGGTCAAGACAAGTTTCACTGTGTGAAGTGAAGTGCGTCGGTTGAGTCACATAGTTATTTAATAGCGTGTATTGCAAGAAAATATTCAAATCTTTATAATTAGGTCTGCGGTGTACAGTTGATTAATATTAAAGTCACCTAGTAGAACTTTACGGTCATAATAAGAAAAAGACATAACAGAAGAAAAAAGAGTTTTGATGTTGATGATCAACTTAGGAGCTGTCAAAGTTTAGTGCAAACGGGCTTTAGTGCCCTAAAATTTGAGATTACCGCCCACCTGTGTGTGTAGAGAGTAATATTCTTGCCATGCGACAAGACATACTGGTCCTCCTTGGGGTACACCTTAGTGTCTGCTCCATCTAGTTGGCAAGTGACTTGTGTGGAGCCACCGCCGAGGTCCAATGCGGCCATAGTTCTGCTTTCTAAGCTATCTAAATCAAATCAAATCAAATATATTTATTGTAATAGATTGTTTTGGTTATAAATATAAATAATTAAAATTTATATTCCTGGACTACGAGCGAAAGACATATAATGTAGGAACCAGCTGCTTTTCTTCTCGGGAATACTGTAAAAGTCAGTTAAAGGGCAGAGGTTTTATTGGCGTTTTTGTGGGCGACAGGCTGATCCACTGAAATAGTCTCTCTCCATCATTATTATACCTCCAAATTTGCCAAAATTTATTTTTTATTTATTACATTAGACACACCAGCAACATATATATTAAATACATCGTTATGAAATTACATGTCTGTGAAATTATTATTCTGATATATATGTCATTTTATTCTGATATCGACATCACATGTGTATAAAGCCTTTGGTGTTCTGCCTGCCCCATAAGGGATATAGGCGTGAAGTTATGTATCATCACAACTCTTTGTAATGAGCCCTGCAGTGTATGAGTCTCTCCCCTGAGTGACGAGGATATAGGCCGTAAGCCACCAAGCTGGCCGATGCGGCTTTTCATTGATAAGTTCGACAATATTACGAGGTAGTCTACAAGATTTTTATTTTTAATGGTATTCATTCAAAATTTAGAGTGACCATGCTTTGCAAAATGTTAGCAAATATATTAATTTCATTTTTCTTAAAAAAATGTTCCGTGCGGGAATCGAACTCGCGACCTCATGATTTGCGTAGTAGCTATCTGCTGTCTGCAAATAGTGCATTAATCGTTTCGTTTTTATAATCATTTAAAACAATAAAAGCTATCATTAATAGAAGTGTGTTTGCACACTTTTCTCCGTATGTTTTAACGAGCTGTTAAATGGAATTTTGTTCAAGGGTATGACCGGCGACCGCCGACCATTCATTTCTCACGACGACTTCCTTGCTTCGGAGGGTACGTTAAGCAGTCGGTCCCGGGTGCTGTATACTTGTATACAGTAGTCGTTAGGGTTTATTAGAAGGCCACATTTCGGCGACATGAAAATTCTGATATCTACCACCCAGCCCTGAGCCAGCTTGGTGAGTTACGGCCTACACCTCCTCGTCACCCAGGGGTTTACCATGGTCCTGCTGTGGGTTCATTACAAAGAGTTGTGATGATGATGATGATGCGAGGGAGAAAAAGAGATACTTACTGAGTAAGAGATTCACGGTATACCAAATGAATATGCCTTCGTCAGCTCCGTCCATTATTTCCACACCAGAGCTGGTGTCATATCCCAATCTGTTCAAACAAATAATGTAAGTGAAAGAACGTTCTAGAAACTAATAAATTTAAACAAATGATATACCTATATGATATATTTATATAATTTTTCTTAAAACTTCTGCATTCGACAACTATGAAAATGAATATTTAAAATACGATCACAAAAGAACTATTTGAATTTAAAAAAAACTATTAGAAATGGATACATTCATCTATGTTTATAGTACGATATCACAAGGATTGCTTAATTTTAGCTCAATATAGTTGGTGTGATACCTGACTGCGATTTTTCCGATTTTCTTGGCATTTTTAGATCCTTAAATTGTAAATTACACCAATATTTAAAGTTACTCAATCAAGAAATTTTAAAAGTCGGTTACAATTTAATGGTTCAAAGTTACCCGGTATTCATGTGATGTGCAAGGAATTCAGAAAACACGATATTTTTGCAATAATCTAATGTTGACACTTAATATTTTTAAATAAAAATTAAGGCAAATACATAAAATCCAAGAAGAATCAAAACCTAACCTGTTTTAACAGTTTTTATGTAATTTATTAAGAAATGTAAAAGGCCAGTAAAAACGTGAAAATATATTTGAAAGCTGAAAAAGGAAATTAAAATAGCGTGATTGTCATTGCTACGTTCCATTTATTACAGTATTTAAATTTTTGGTATACTGTATGTAAGAAAAATAATAATAAAACATTTGTACGACTCTTTTCAAAGTGAGAATTGAATTCAAAGTTACCCACGATGACTGTTGCGAGAAAGAAATGGAGTATGAGTTCTGTCAGAAAATTGTCACAAAACTTATAGCAAAAACAGTGTAAATTCACAAGCGAGGTACAATCAGGCCTGGCTCACTCCGCGCGGTACATCCGTTATTTACCTACAGCGAAGCGCTCCGCCGGCGGATTTCGAATGGATCGTGTGTCACGCGTGCGCCCGTCTCGGGACGTTGTAGATACCTACCTACCTAAATGCACTCACAGTAATTCTATGATCGAGGTCGCAAATAGTATTTAAAAATGGACATAAAAAGAAACAAATATTCAATTAGATTATGTTTAGATTTGATTATGTTCAATTTAGCAAACAAAACATAGGTAGTATTACTAATTATTCGTAGTAACTTTTTTTCATTTTGTACTTTAGGTAAGTTGAAACAATATTTTTTACAAAGGTAGAATAACAGTAATACCCTACATCGGTAGATTCTTAATTACAAATAAGGAGATTAATTATTCTTTACTAGGCAGCAACCCTAACAGCGTAAGAAAAAATAAGAGGCATGCGATAGAAAGAGACAAAACTTCTAGGTATATAAATTTGCAGGTACGTAATGCTGTGCGAGCTGAATTCCACCGTATCGCGTCGTAGCAAGACTCGAATTTATTTAGATCTTCTTGCGGAGTAATTCTTCTGTACCAACTATTACTTATTCTGTGGTACAATCCTAGTTACAATGTCATGTTTTTTCCGTTCACTGTATATAGCGATAAAATTACACGGCTTTTCACCGTACGACGTGATTTAAAAATTAAAATAGAAGAAAGTAACTTACTTGGAAACAGCATTGGACACCTCTTTCAAAAGTAACTTGGCCTTCTCTTCCGGTAACAACCGTAACCCAGCGGTGGCTCGCACTATAAGAGGAGTGCTAGCTTGAGCCTTGGCTGGTATTAGGAATTGCGCCTTTTTGATCAATTGCACTATTGTTTCGGCACCCTGTATACAAAAGGTAGATGTTGTAGATATGCTGGGCTTTTTAAGCGTCACCAAATATGTTTTCTACGCGACCTTAGTCAACGTTATTTTTTGTTTCAATAAAACCTGACGACAGTTTGTTCAGACTCGGTTACAGAATCAATTGCAACAGTTTTTGTTCCATATCCGTACCCATATCTCACAACTAGCGAGTAGACTGAGTTCTGCAGCGTTCGCGGTAAAGAAAATTCCCTCATTGACTGATGTTAATACGGCGAAGATGGTTTATTTTAGTTATTTTCATAGTATAATGTCCTACGGCATCCTACTTTGGGGAATGCCGCAGATATGGACACAATATTGACACTGCAGAAAAGGGCTATTCGTGAAATGTATAAACTTAAAAATAGAGAATCTTTAAGATTAAATAAATTGGTATCTTTATTATATTACTTGCATCACAATATATTTACGAAAGCATTTTGTATATAAGAATAGTAATGATTTAAAAACTAGGAAAGATAATCATGATAAAAATTACTCTGTAAAGACTAGGAATGACCATAAGTTAGCGTTTCCCAAACTAAGGCTGGCTCAAAGCAGCAAATCATTTATTAGAATGTCAATACGTATAGGTATATAACAAAATTCCGAAGTCAAATCAATCCCTACCATTCAATAAATTTAAATCAGTCATTAAAGACACTCTATCTCGAAAAGCTTATTATAAAACTAAAGATTATTTAGACGATAAAAAGGCATGGGATTAGCACACTACAGGATATTTCAAAAAGTTTCTAATTACTTATTTATTTATTATCAATAACAAAATCCACAGACCTTAAGTATAGTTAGATAGCTCACATAAGAGGTATGAAGCATAAGAGGTCTAATGACGGATTTACATTTTATTATTAAAACTTTATTTTTATTTAAACTTGAAAGCCTAATACATTTTATTCAGAATCGTTTAGAATCCTACGGAATTTTATGAATTTCCGCGTAAATTCGTAAATTTATAACCGACTTCCAAAAAAGGAGGAGGTTCTCAATTCGTCTGTATGTGTTTTTTGTGTCTTTGTTACACTATATTTCAGAAAATTATTAATCGATTTCAAAAATTCTTATTTTATACGATAGAGGATACTTCATAGTTGGTCCCATATAAATTTCATCGAAATCGGTTGGGTACTTCATTAAAAATTTCAAATTTTTGTAACAATATGTATGATTTCGGAGAATGTTTACATGGATCACATTATTAGTCGGCCAAAGTGTTGACGTGATGTCGGTTTTTTTAAAGCTCTGTATTCGTTGATTATTAACAAGTCAAAATCCACATACCTCCTTGGGTCGATCCACGTAAGAAGACAGTCCGGGCTTAGACTGTGCAAAGTATTCTTCTACTAATTCCGGACTCGGGTCAGAAAATACTGAAAACAAAAATATGTATTCCTTAATATTTAGTTGCCAACTTCATAGCTTTAAATAGGTATGCTAATTTCTAGACAATATGACAAGAGTATATTGTCAACACTTCCTGCTCGACAAAACACTGCAGAGGCTAGAGCAGCATCGTTCCTTAAGGTTGCCTGTTTCACTTTTTACTACAGAATACACTTCAGAGTGCGAGAGCGTTCTTTTCAACCGACTTCCAAAAGGTTCTCAATTCATATGTATGTTTTTTTTGTGTCTGTTTCAAGATTTTAGGGACAAGTATGAAGCGATTTTGAATATTCTATATGATAGAGGATACTTCAGAGGTCCACGAGAGATCATCGAAATCGATTGAGGACTTTTTGAAAAAATTTAAACTTTAGAAATATAGGTAAGTATATGTATCAATACGACAATTTGTACGTTGATGACCTGATACTTCAGCCAGTATGTTCAAAAGAGCTCCAATTTTCTGTTTCAAAGAGTAACGTACATACAGTTTACATAAATTTAGGAACCTAGCGTTTTTTGGTTGTTTGTACTGATGGCTACATTTTAGATGTTATGGGGCCTTTTGCCGCAACAACCTTGGGTGCCACAGTTATGCGCAGCCTCACGGAAGACCAAAGCTCAGAATGGCATGGATTTTTAGGCCAAATGACGTCTTCATACTAGACCGTGGATTTAGGTACTCCAATGCCAGTATTGAAGAATGTGGATACAATCCCCATATGCCACCAACTAGATCTAGAGGAGAACAGTGGACAACAGCAGATGCCATAAAGTCGAGACTTATTACAATGGTCCGATGGGTGGTTGAGACCATAAATGGTCGATTAAAAAAAACTACAAAATATTTCGGCACGTCTATTTCACGTCTATTTCTTTGCCAAACATTCTGACAACTGGAACATATCATTATGGATAGCCAGGTCATACTGCCATGAGCACACTCGACCAAATGGTCTCTATATTTTGGAACTAGCTGCTGCCCGCGACGTCGTCTGCGTGAACGCTATGCAGCACCAAACGCACCTACGATTATAACACTGCTAGCGTGATAATATGTAGCCTATATGTTGACCCGACTTCTTAACTATCTTCATGCCAAATTTGAAGTAAATCCATGCAGTACTTTTTGAGTTTATCCCGGAAAGACAAACAGACAAACCCCAAGTATTCTTTTAAAAAAATATTCAATGTACAGTTTTGACTTTCCTACCATTTTATTATATGTATAGATAATACCAACAGGTAGAATTAGTTAACAACAAAATGCAAATCAGAGGAAAAATGCAATCGAGACATACGAGAAGCAAACAATATTTTACGTACATTTTGGTGAATCCGGCAGAAACCGGCAGAAAGCGCTAGAAGGATACTACTGCTCTTGCATCCACGGCCGCTGTGGAAGCTGTGCGCATATAGCCAGTGTGGTTGACTTTATATCTTGGGACATCAAAACCAAACAGCTGCACCTGCGGCCTCTTTAGATTATACTATTGTACCGATAGATATTGACAATGTTGAATGATGAAAAATTGTAAAGTACTATAATATAGTTTTCATAGTCATTATTAAACAACATATAAGTTCTATGTAAATGGGTACTACGTAATTAGAAGCTACTAAATATGTAAATAATAAAAAGTATAGTTTTTTATTTTGCGACTAGACAGACAGTACCTACAACAATGCGAACCATACTATCGTTAACTAGAACATTTATCTATCTATTTCACACTATTTTATTTCTGTAAATCGTGGGTAAGCATTTCATACCATGGTGCCTTTTGACGTGAAGACGGTATTTTGAATGCTCTGCATTCGTTGATTATTGACCAAATTGAATCCACGTTCCTTTAGCATCCTTAAACTTCCATCCTTTAGAGTTCGCATTTTCTTTTTGTCGCCAAGGTTTGGAATGAACTGCCCGCGTCTATTTTTTCTGACCAGTATACAGTCCTGCCGGGCTAGCATGCTACCTTCGACAACGATAAATCGAGCCTTTTATCGATATTTTCTTAGAATATGGTATTTAGTGTATGTAATTTATTAAGATTATGACATATTTGGTTCTGTGGTTTTAATCATGGTATCAAATCGAGTAATTCTATCTAATAAGGTGCGCATATTAGCTTACATAATAGAATAAAATAACAAAATAATATTTATCTTGTCGATTCGACAATTTATCGATGGTTGCATGCTAGCCCTGCAGGTAATTTTAGCGTCGAGTGAACAGGTTTCTCGTGGATCTCGTTATTTTATAATTTCCAGATAAAATTCAATATACTACTTTGGGTTGCCTGTTAGAAATCAACAAGCGACAAGCCTATTTTTATAAAGTGATTAATTTTTTATTTTTTATTTTTAGGATTTTTATTTTTAAATAAAGGGCGGAGAAGTAAACTATCAGAATTTTTCCTTTTATCAAAGTACCTAAACTTTCATATACATTACACAAAACAAAATGAACCTGCAGCGTCATTTGGGTGTTTTTCGCGTTTAAACAAAAAAATCGAACGCTACCAAAAGTTTTCGCTACTGTTTGAAGCGAACTATAGCTTACGTTAGAGTACATTAAGGTGTTTAATTGCCCGTAAAATGTATTAATGAAAGTCAGTGAATCTAAGATGTTGGAAAAACACGACGAACAAGAGATGTAATCCGCTACAAGCAAAAAATATAAGTGAACTAGCGTATTTGCGAGTAATACATAAGGCACACTAAAAGTTTTACTCTTCTAGCTAATCGGAACTATTTGAATTTCGAATACCTATTATACATATTTTTTGAAACGACTTTCAATGCAACCTTTTTTAGTATTAAAAAAAATGGCGGGAAATCATTGTCAATTGTTTTCTTTATCACACGTCAAAGTTCTATATACGCAACGAAAATGGTATTAAGTCGAAAAGATTTTAGAGAGATGATTTTTTATGACTAAAAGTTCTCTCTCTCCGCAAGACTTCAAAATGCTTTTGGGAGAGGAGCACCTTGTTTGAGCACCGTGAGGCGACGGTGTGCTGCGACGAGAGAGGTCGGGTTTCTGTACATGACGAATTTCCTGAATAGCGGCCTTCAAATGTCATCATCGAAAATAATGTGGCCACTGTTAACTAGCTAATTGAAAGACCCTCGGATTACCTATAAGACAGTTCGAGGGCTATTGGGGATTGGTATGTGCGAAATACAGAAAATTTTACAAGAAAAACTAAAAGTTCGGAAACTTTGTTGTCGTTGGATCCCTCGTGAGCTGACAGCAGAGCAGAAACGGGCTCGCGTGGAATAGTGCTCACAGATGCTACCGAAGTGCGACCACGGACATTCTAATGCTGTTTATGACATTTTTACAGGAGACGAAACTTGCAGATCAAAACAGTGTTAATGCCGGGTGGTATTCTATCATTTGTTTATTTATTTATTAGGCATAACAACAGATTACAAACTATTTTCTTATTCTAATTAAATGTTACATGCACGGATTTAAGTTTGTAACCAGATGACAGTTACGCACAGCATTTATATAATAATGTTAATGATTATTGATTAAAATAAAACAGCAAAATATTAATTAAAAAGAAAAAAAAATTAAACTAAAATTAGATAATAATGTCAAGTTAATCAACTCCAAAATTATGTGCAAATTATAAAAAAGATCGAAAATTAAAAAAAAGAAAAATTACAAACACAAATGTCAAAAATAAAAAGACAAATAAGTATACAAACCAAAATAATAAGTTTTTCACATTATTTAAAATTACAAAGAGAAAAAGTCAATACATAAACCAGAATTAATAATTAATAGGTACCTATTTCAAATTATTTAAAATACTAATAAAAATAAAAATCACGATGTCACTATTAAAATTTAGTAAAGGATAATATTTTTTTACAATTATTGATAAAAGTCTTAAAATCCAAAAATATGTCCAGTTCCTTACAGTGCTTGTTATAAAGTCTACATAAACGATTCATAGGGTCATTATTTGTTACGTTGTTGTTACAAGTAGGTATAAAGAATAGTTTTTGAAGCCGCGTTGTACTCAATTTAAATGATAAATGATTTAATAGATCTGTACAGTCCAGGCCACCGTTAGTTATTTTGTGTAGCATTGCTAAGTCATATATTGTACGACGTGATTGGAGAGTACTTAATTGGAAATTTTGCAGCCTATTTTCATATTATTATTGTAACCAGTGTGTTAGAAAAAGTTCGCGAAAGACGACCAAAAATTCGCGTTCTCTTACATCATGACAACGCTTCTACACAAGCGGCAAACAAAACATAGTCATTTTTAGATTCCGGAAAAATACAACTCGTCACCTATCCTGCACATAGCCGCGACCTAGCACCCTGCAATTTCTGTATAATACGCAAAATCAAAGATATGATGAGAAGTTTCACTTTTACCAACTCCGAAGAGGCAGTGATAGCGTCAGATCTGTGGTTCTGCTGTTTTAAAAAATGGTTCGATCGCATAAAAAATCTTTAAAAGGCAATAAACCTAATATTTTAGTTACAACACGTTGTTTTTTTATGTTACGCGAAACTTATAGTGTGACCTACGTATTCAGAGTTCAGACAGTCGTGGGCTTTATTCGCCAATACACACTCCAATTTTAAATCTCTCTTAAGAGAAACTTAGAGGCTCCAAATTAGTTATTGTTGAGTTCATTCCATATTTAAAATATTCTGTACTTACAAAGAGTAGGTAATGTTCATAGCTGACCTGTCAGATGTTTGACAACTCATGAAATGTAATGTAATAACTCATGTTCGGTTAATTCCAAATCATTTACTTATATTAGAAACTGCAGCAAAGATTTTAATATTTTACCCTCTCAAGTTACTCAGTAGACTACTAGTATCATCCACTTGAAATGAAAATCCCGTTATCGTTTCTAAGAAATTCAATCAAGTCTTCACCAATAGTTAAAATATAAGCAGGCAGCATTTCAATGGCAATGTCATCTTTATATATTCACATACATAACGACCACTTTGGCGTTGGGGTAAACTTATCTGCCTCTGACGCCAGTGGTTGCGGGTTCGATTCCCGCACGGAACAAGAAAAAAAAATGTTCCGTGTCTGGGTGTTTATCTATTTATGTATTTATATTCTAGGTTCCCCCCTAGTTCGCTACATGGTATCCCATAACACAAGCTATGCTTACTTTGGGGCCATGTAGTTGGTGTAATTGTCTGGGGATTTTATTTTTTATTTATTTATAACAAAAAGTAGATTGTCAGGTCAGAGACTGTATGAACCTTGAACATTACTCTTTATTGATTCTGTCCACTTATAATTTCAATGATAATGATTAGCTTTGGTTAAATTTTATTTTCAAATATCATAATAAAGATAAGATAAAAATAGTCTTCCGTCTCTTTGTATCGCTTTTATTAAAATAGAACGTAATGTATTTTAAGAAAGAAATACTTATAAGATTTTTTTCATATAAAATCTTCCGACATTTTTTTTTATAAAACCTAGGTATGCGGCATCGTCTTCTAAGATAAGCTTTACTTACCTACCATCAGATGAAACGGCGGCGGTCCAAAGTGGGTTTAGACGCCGCGCCGGTACAGTCTAACCATCACCACGGTTTTGTGGGTCACAGTATTAAATACAAGTTAATTTCGTTTAAAAAAAAGAGTAACCAACCTGAAAATGGCTTTCTGAATTGGTAGGCCAGTACCCTTGATCCCGAAGAGCCGGCGTCTATGACTACAGCATAGTAGTGTGGGCTCTTGTATCCCAAGGTGTCTGCCAGCTTGTCTATCCATTGTGATTGATTTCCCAAGAGCCCCGGGAAGAAACCTGAAATCAAAACAAAAGACGATCTTGTCAGAAAATGCTGCTAAGGCCCGATTTCGGATAAAAGTCTTGACAAATCGACAATCATGTATGAAAAAATTAATGAACGTGGAGGAAGCGAAAGAGGTATGTCTGGATCGTACGTAGCAATTGGTGTTCCCTTGTCTCTGCCTACCCCAAAGAGAGACAGGTGTGAGGTTATGTATGTATGCCGAAATAAAGTTGTCGCATAATTGTATGACAATGACATAGAACAGAATAACAATAATGCGGACGAGTACCTAATACTTTATTCATTACATAACTTTTATCTCACCATTGAAAAATCAAACTTTAATCTAATAACAAAAACATTGACTTCCGTCTCAATGTAGATTTAATAACGCTGCCTTTTACAGAGCCAGAGTTTGAATCAAGGTATGGCCAGTTAATTGTACATTAGGCAGCCGATCAAGAGTTTCATTACCTATCAAATTTCCCCAACCAATTTGAACTTAATGTCGAGGGCATAGAGATCAGATTCAAGAAAAATGTTTAGACAGATTTGTAACGCTTGATGTGCTGCCTTCTGTACGATCGAATTCAATAGCGGAGGCATAGTAGCACATTGAAACAATAGCTATAATTCCATGCACGACCATTAACTAAGTCGCACACTTTGTTACCATGCGATTAAAATTAAAATCATTGTTTAAAAGTGACTTCTGTCTTTTTCTCGAACTTTTCTCGAACTTAGCGTAAGCAGCCTCAACTTTTGACTTCGACTATACATACCATTCATCTCCAACGCAACTTAGTACCAACAACAATAAAACCAAAATTAAACTCACTCAAAAATTACTCACAAAAGACACAAAATAAAAACAGATGATCCATCACAAGAAGTCAATACGAATGTGTATGCCGATGCAAAATGGCAATACCTCAGTAAAACGTTTAAATTTCAGTAAACAAATGAATTCCAGTCACTGCGCCGGCGATTTGCGCTGACGCACGTGTCGCAATGTCGTCGTCGCAAAATGCAATTATTTCTAACAGTTCTACCCAGTCCCAAAACTAAGCAAAATTTTGATGACTTTGGGAATTATTTAATGAATGGAATAGCTTTAAATAAAACACTTTTTTTATTATTCGCTAGGAAACGTTTCGGCGTCTTTACAGTACTCTTGGTCACGAGCGACTGATGCGAATGCGACAGAACTTATAAATCACCACCTCCGTTTGTTTCTACACGACGAGCGTCACGTTCAGGATTAAGACAAAAGAATGAAAGCAAAACGTCTCGCGTCGAGGTAAAATATTATATTTAAAACGTTAAAATATTATTGCACGCGATGAATCGTTTAAAAAGGAGTGTTTTGTTAAGGATAATGATGAATCATAAAATTAAATACAATACTACTGGGTGGCATACCTACCTATGTACCTACCTGTATATTTTTTATTAAACACAGTAAAAAACCCGAAGCGGACCCGAACCTATGACGAATGTCTACAACACGTATAAATAGTTGTCGTGCAGCGGGCATCAAGCAACCAACCTGACTAACCACCAACTAACGCCCAACTGAACTTCTTGCTTATCAGCCAACTAATCGCCCACTGCGGCAGGCAGTCAATTCTCAACTTTATTACCTATAAAGGGGCAATATATGCCGGGCAAAATGTATACGAGCCTCGCACGCGGGTTCTCGCGCTGCGGTCGATGCGACCCGGCGCGGCGCGGCGGCATAGTGTGCGCGTACTTTAAACATACACACATACTGAATAAAATTTTAAATGATAAATAGATTAGTTTCTTGATCGAATAAATTTCAAGCTCTGATATTTGGGGGCAGCTTTTATATGATGGGTAGCCAGGCGAACAAGGTTTCAACGCGAACCAAGCAAGGGTTACGCGGACAATTGCCATTTACGACCATAAATGCAGTCGTATGCGCATACGACACGGACGTACGGCTCGCGCCATGCGCGTGTGGGACGTGGCTAGCTCCCGCGTGCAGATACTACACGCCCGTACATCGTGCATCGATTTTAATCGAAGTTTAGCATAATAGTTAGACGTTAAGTATTCCATTGATACGGCTGTGCAAGCACATCACTCGCGAAATTGCGTCACGCGTGCCGTGCGTACAACACGGACGTACGGTTCGCGCGCAGATAGATACCTGTGACGCAGACTTACCCACAAGCATTCACAAGCTACGCTGATCGGTGCGACGCAGTTTGCGAATCGACATAATATTAATTTACCTTTATTATATGAAACTGTTGTAGGTATATATTTACGCGCTGTCTATATTTCTTGACGTAATTTCACTTTATATTTCGATGCCATCATTGAGATTGAGGGTACGGAGTAGGCAGAACAACGGAGACTATGAAACCATCTGATGTTACGTCTGACTTTGGAGGTATAATAATGATGGAGAGAGACTATTGCAGTGACAGTAGGTCAGCCTATCGGCCAGAAAAAGCCAAAAGAAACAAAAAAAAACCTTACTGAGTAACTATTATTATTATTTAACACAGTATTTATCGTTATCTCGTAGAAAAATCTGTTAATATTCACTAGTTTATATCATAATAGTAGCTGCATTACTAAAGCGTTGTCGCCATAGTACCCATGTAAGTCACCGTGAATGAACATTAATATCTGTCATGCATCAGTCATGGCTTGCACAATGCAAACGTGGATAACTTTACAGACTCGAGATTCATATACGAATGGCTTTTTGTTCGTGAATTAAAGACCTTTTCTGAAATACAAAACAAAAGCTACTCTTCATTACTACTCTTTGTAATGAGCCCTCTGCTGAAAGTTTGAGAGTATGGATAGATGTTCCATCGCTCCAGAACGGCTTGACGGATAGAGATTTTGTTTTTATTTATTAAGGATAGGACGTTTGTCTTCCATGACACCTGATGGTAAATGATCATGAAAGCTGAGGTGGTACACGTCAATCCACGAAAAAACTATTCACTCGACGCTTAAAAATACCCGGAATATACTGGTCAGAAAAAGGGTCCGTATCGACCGCGCGGCCACGGCGTTTTTTCTTACATCTAACCATGCCAAGATTATGTAAAAATTTGTAAAAGTCGATTCCTAAAAACATTAATTTGTAAAAGGTATAGTTAAAAAGTTATAAGGGTTTGAACGTGGCCGCGCCATTGAAACAATGCGAACCGCGCGGCCACGTAGATCTCTAAAACTAAACATTGCAGAGACCTGAAGTTTAGGTAAAACACGGATTGAATAAGTAAAAAATTTGTAAAAAAATAGAAAAAAATCCTGGATTTTCTGTTTCTTGTTCATGGTAACAGGTCAGATGAGCTCTAAAATTAAATTCAATTTACTATGCGAAATAAATATGGATTTGTGATATAATTTCTACTAAATGGGTGGAAAGTTTTCTATTATCAATAAGCCATGGTCACCAATACCCTATCGACGTATTCAAGCCGTACTATAGATTCAGTGCTAAAGTTCCTTAAATATGACCCTAGGAGTTTTTTGTGCATCTTTAATCGTTTCTACAAATTTAAATCTTGGTTTTACAAAATACTTCAGACTTCTGCGATGCTTTTTCAGCAAGATATCGAGGGTAAAGTACTTTTCTAACGTTTCGATGGCGCGGCCATGGGTTTTTGGTCTTACAGCTCCTATTATGTATACCTATGATTTTTATTATATTTTTACTAGTTTTTACAAATTCGAATCCAGGTTTTACAAAAAACTTCAGACCTCTGCTATGCTTTTCCAGCGAGATATCGACGATAACGTAATTTTATACCGGTCAATGGCGCGGCCATGGTGTTATAAGCTTACAGCTTCTAAAATGTAAATCCAGGATTTTTTTCTATTTTTTTACAAATTTTTTACTTATTCAATCCGTGTTTTACCTAAACTTCAGGTCTCTGCAATGTTTAGTTTTAGAGATCTACGTGGCCGCGCGGTTCGCATTGTTTCAATGGCGCGGCCACGTTCAAACCCTTATAACTTTTTAACTATACCTTTTACAAACTTATGTTTTTAGGAATCGACTTTTACAAATTTTTACATAATCTTGGCATGGTTAGATGTAATAAAAAACGCCGTGGCCGCGCGGTCGATACGGACACCAGAAAAAAGGCAGGCAGTTCATTCCATACTTTGGCGACCCGTATCAATAAGGAACTGTCAAAGCGCTTAGTATGACTTTTTAAAATATCCACCACATGCGGATGGAAGTTCTGTCTGCGTCTAGTAGTCCGATGGTAAAAGGGCGTAGGTTCAATTTGTTCGAACAGAGCACTTACACTCTTTTAGCTCGCAGAATGCTTTTTATCCTAATATTTTAACGAGATCGGGATTAATATTTTAGAAACCAGAGTAACTTTCTCGTGTTTTTATTTCATGAAATATTCACGTATAAAAAAGTAGGTTCCTAACAGCTGAAATTTTATTAAAAAGTAATAAAAACTACGAACCAATTCCGGCGATAAATCCAAGCATATTGTTAAATCCAATCATCGTATAATCACTTGATCGGTTGTAAAAAGATTGAATTAGTAAACATTAACACAATCTTAAATAACCAAGTATTTTAACACTTTAGTAACCAATTTTCGATTGCTTATATAAGCGAACTAGCTTTTGCCGACGGTTCCGCTCGCGTTATATTTTGTGCAGTAGATTGCTACATACGTGAGTCACGGGTTCGATCCCCGCTCAATTTTTACATAAGCATGTTTGTTTGTATAGGTCTCGAAGTACTTTTTATTACATACATACATAACTTCACGCCTGTATCTCTTACGGGGTAGGCAGAACAACAGAAGCTATAAAACCATCTAATCTTAAGTTAGACAAATTTGGAGGAATTTTAATGATGAAGAGAGACTATGGCAATGACTGTCGCCAACAAAAACGCCAATAAAACTAATGTCCCTTAACTCACGTTTATATGCCCGGGAAGAGAGCAGCTGGTACGTACATTCTATGTTTTTCTTTTGCTCCCAGTACAGCATGCTTCCATCCAGTGGACTAATTGTTATTAACAAGAAAAAGTAAAAATCTTTATACAACTTAACTTTGTTCAATAGTTTTAGAGTGAGTAAGTAAAAAACAATAATTAAAATAACAAATGAAATGCGAATGGCGCGATTATTTTTAACCAATAGCAGCTAGTTGAAAAACCATAAGAATAATTAATGGATAAATTAAAATTCAACAAATGCAGAGCATTAAAAAAACCGACTTCACATCCAAAACTTTGGCTGCGGTAGTCAACTGATACATATTTTTCATGAAGTACTCAATCGATTTCGATGAAAAATATAAAAAGGACCAATACCGTATAACAAAGACACAAAAAAAGCATATATACTAACAATTTCATGCGATTAATTAATTATAGTATGCATTTTATCTGAATGTTTCAATTCCTTTTCAGATGGTGTTTGAAAAATATGTTCACAAATTACTGTACAGTCACATCATCTATTCTATACTTATAATAAATCTGTAGAAGTGAAAATTCTGTACATTGAAAATATCAAAAAGAAAAGTGTTGCTAGACCGACACCGAACCGAAAAATGTGGTTAAATTTTTTTTGTCTGTCTTTTTTTTTTAATAAATTATGGATAGGACGTTTGTCTTCCATGCCACCTGATGTTAAGTGAACATGAAGACTAAGGTGGTACACGTCCATCCACGAGAAACCTATTCACTCGACGCTTAAAAGTACTAGGACTATACTGGTCGGGGAAAATAGACGCAGGCAGTTCATTCCAAACCTTGGCGACCCGTATCAAAAAGGAACTTTCAAAGCGCTTAGTTCGACTTTTCGGAATATCTACCACATACGGATGGAAGTTTTGTCTGCGTCTAGTAGTCCGATGGTAAAAGGGTGAGGGTTCAATTTGTTCAAACAGAGCACTGGCGCACTCACCAAAATGTATCCTGTAGTACACGGTTAGACACGCAACCTTACGACGATGCTCTAAGGTCTGCAGTTTTTTGGTTGCAAGGTCGACGTCATTAATTAGTTTACGGGCTCTTCGGTCAACGGAGTCCAGCGCTTCTAGTTGATATTTGGCAGAACCATCCCAAAGATGACTGCAGTACTCCATGCATGATCGCACTTGAGCTGTGTATAAGTTAAGAAGCTGTGCAGGGCCGAAGTACCGCCGTACCTTCGAGATGATTCCCAACTTTTTCGAAGCAATTTGTTGACCGAAGTTTAAACTGGATGTTACAGTTACGCCTAAAAGCCCTAGATGGTCAGTGATGGGGACAGATACATTTTGGAAAGTGGGCGTAAATGTGAAGGTGCTCTCTTTTTTGCGGAGAATAGACACGCCTGAGTTTTGGACGCATTGAATTTGACCAAATTCGACTCACCCCAATCGGATACTTTTCGTAAGGTCAAATCAACGCGCTCAATCATTGAGTTTTTTTTTTTTTTTTTTTTATATTTGACTAAACCCGCGTTTGACCTCAATCTCACCTGATGGTAAGTGACGATGAGGTCGAAGATGAAAGCACACGGGTTTAGGAAGGAACTGGCTCTTTATACAATATTGCCGGAACACATTACCGCCGGAGCGGTAACATTTGGCGGCAGACTTTATATAAAGGGTGGTCGCTAGCCAGGCGGACCCAGAAGGGATCCTACCACCAAGCAATAATTCTTAAACTCTGGATTTCACGGGGGCTCGCTCGCGCATTGGATACGTATCTCTCTACAACAGTGCTGTCATCAGCATAACCAATAATGCCCGGTCTGTTGTTCACGCATCAGGCATCAGGCATCACGCAAAAACTACCGGCTCAATTACAATGAAACTTTGCATAATTATTCTTTAATATCATGGGCACCCTACTTTTTATTCCGTAAATACAATAAAAAACAAAATTAACTTTGCGGTTCGATCCCTAGACAAGATTACTGTACCAGCTGCAAATAATAAGTTTGTCATTGGTTACGGAAGCTCCGCCACGGAGGACGGTTTTTGGAAATTTGATTTGAACGTGTCAAGTCAAATGGCGAGCATTCGTTATTATTAGCAGTCTATAAAATGTGTGTTTTAACTGTTATTTGCAATTGTAAACCGTGCTTGTCAGTGCGACCTTTTTATTCCTTTTAGTTTTTACTAAGTACAGTTTAAGGTTGAGTTATTTAGTTTTATTTCTTTAGGTCATAGGTATAGATTTTAATCTTAAAGCATAGGAAGTATATGTGGTATTGTACGTAGTGACCGTAGGTTATTTTACACTGTTAGGTAGGATTAATCATTTGTATAGATATATTTTTTTAGGGGTTTTGCTTATTTATTGAGTTTAGATTAGTTATCATCAGAAATAGGTTTATTTAGGTAGGTAGGTATTATTTTCTGTTATTGAGTTTTATTTTTTTAAATTAGGTAGATACTTAGGTTTACTATTATAAGGCGTAGACCGTGTAGATTTCATATTTGAGCTTAGTCGTAAATGAGTGTTGATAGCTATTCGAACGTATTAATAGGGAGTACAATGCAGAAACTAACTATAATCCCGCAGAACTATTAGAAACTGGAAAACAGAGTTTCCAATATAACATCCGAGCAAAAATAGTTATTTGACCGTGTCTGCCTTAGTGTTGATAATACTTTGGGAGACATTCTATTAGGAATACTTAGCAGGAATAGCAGCGACATTGTAACCAGGAGGAAAAACAGAATATAGTAGAAGTACATTTATACGTACTTCTATTCTATTCTACGGTACGGGCACAACACATTACAATAGTAAGAACATACAAAAGAAAGAAAAGCAACAAAAAGACGACATAAATAAAGTTACAAAGTAAATCATCACATTACAGAAAAATAAAATTAAAACAGATACAACAGTGGAAACAGAATAGTATATTTCATTACGAGTGCGGAAAGCCTGTCATTGCAAAGAGTTCCGACAAATGTCTACACGAGCCGAGGCGCAGCCGAAGGCGAGGGTTGACAGTCGGAACAAGTTGCAATGACGGTTCCGCACGTGTACTGAACGACTATTTTTAATACAGTTGCGAAAAAATTAAGCAATTTTATAAAATATACAAAATGGCGCCCGCCGTGAAAGAGTATAAACAGAGTTTTTTTTTTTTTTACCCATTCTGGGTAGGCAAAGGGAACTATGCCCATACAGCCAAGTCTTTAGTAGATTTTTTGTTTTGACATGAAATGAAAATAAAATGAAATGAAACCTAACCTAACTCATTGCATCAAATCATTATATCTGATATTGAAACAAATTAGTAGCTACTTTTCAGAAATATTTGCATGAATCGTAAAAACTTTTTTTTAGTAAAAACTTCGTGGTTGATTTTTTCTTTTTAATAGACATTATTTTGACATTTGGGAAAGAAAACGCACGAGTGCGGAAAAGGTAAAGAAAAAGCACAAGTGTGTGATAGCCCACATCCCGAACGCTAAACATCCCTGCAATACGCCACTTTTTGAGCAACTGTATTAAAAAGATAATTGTGTTGAGCCAGTCATAGCGCACCCTGAAAATAAACGTAGTATTTCAGGGTGCGAAAAAAGCCGATTTTTATAATAAATATCAAAAATCCGATTTTTTATATATATCCGATATTTATCAAATATATATCCCGGCCAAGAAAAAGAAACGAATTTCATTCTGTAAGGGGATGACAAGCTTAATTTTTTAAAAGGAAGTTGTAATGAAATAAGTATCTAATTATCACTACATTTATTATTTAACTTAGTCGTAATGTTGCTTATTTCTATTTTATTATTATCTTTTTTGTGAACATAATGAGAATCCTTTATTGGCTTTAAGATTTACCTATTTGATTGTTATACATATAGTAATTAAGAGCTGTGGATTTAATAAATAAATTAATTAATTAAAAAACTTTTTCAACACACTTGCTCGTAAAGTGAGCGTTACTCTATTGAATTTAGAACTATAAACTGGGCTAAAAGTCACGCGTGCATAATATATTATACCCTAGTGCATAATATAATGAATCCTACAAAGTTGAATTGTACCTTTGTGCAAATAACATGCGAGAAAACAGAGCATATTTTATTGGTCCGGGTTATACACTAAATATTTTCAGAAATAACAAAGAGGTTTTATGCCACTTCAAATCCATATACATTTTTAAATGTTTGCGCCTTATATTAGTAAAATAAATTTGTATATTAAACAAATTATTCACAATTTACAATCATTTGTCATAAAATATTAAAATATTTGCATTTACCACTCCAAATTAAACATTTTCACTTAAAATAGGCTGTATATGCTTCACAGACATTGACACATTTGACGGAAAAAAAACCTACGCGCATGCGCGAGGTTCGGCGCCATTTTTCAATCACAATTCACAGCTTTGTTATCAAGTGTGTTTGTTATTTTATGACCACGTATGTCTGTCTTTTACTTACAAGTGTGTTGAAAAACGTCGTATGTAACTCGTGAGCGTTGCTAATTACAGTCTCGGCTCATTATTAAGCCCTCGCCTGCGGCTCGGGCTCAAATCACAGCCTCGGCTGTAATTAGCAACTTCGCTCACTTGTTACATAGTATACTATTAACAAGTAACAAAAGAATTACTTAGTGTTAATTTGCGAAATTTTTTTTGATGAACAATTTACCCAACTTTAAATGAGTTTGCCATTTTGGGAAACAGTCTAATTATTCTGAATTGTAGTTTTTTGCTACATGTTGCCAATTTTTTGTTCCGATGACAGGATAAAATCAATTGATATAAAGGGGGACTGGTGACAAATTTTAGATACTGAAGGAGAGCACTCTGTAAGCGATTCTGATCATAATTACGTAATAAAAGTAGGTACTTAATTTTTCACTAGAATTCCCTATAAATAAATACTACTATGTTAATATTTACTTTACATACAACTGAGTCAATCGCGGCACGTGACCTGGCACGCGGATCGCTGCCAACGCTAGCGTAACCATGCGTTGCATAATCAATTCTTTATCTTTCAGTTAAGTTTACTCAGTAAATAATTAACATTTATTTTTTAATATGTTTTTCCTTTTCAGGTGTCAAACTAATTTCGTCCTTAAATATCGTCCTTGAATTTCAAAAGTGACCCACCAGACACGATAAAAATCAAGATAAAAATCAATTGATATATATCCGCTGATACATATCGGCGAACCCTGCTATGTTTATAATACCTATCGATCGGACAGAAAATTCGGTATGTGCATTTACTAGGAATAGTGATAAAGCGCAGATTATTCGTAAGTGTTCACATAATTAAGGCAGAAGTTTTAAGCGGCTTTGGTGCTGGGGAAAGTGTTTTGATTCCTAGAATTCATTTGATTCCGAAAAATTTCCCATTTCAGTTTAAGAGAGTAGGTAGTGGGTACAGTTTTCAGTAGCTTTATATTACGTTATGACAATAAATAAGGCACAATGTCAGACTCTAGACGTTGCTGGCGTCGATCTTAGCGAGAGTTGTTTTTCACATGGTCAGCTTTAGCGTGAGTTGAGTAGTCCAAGTTCAAGTCGTGTATGCTTTTAAGCTCTCAATTGATGTCGTGCGGCGACTATCTGTCGTTACCATTATCTTTTTGAGCATTCGTAGCAATGAACGTCAGCTTCGTTATGGGTTATCCTGCTAAACATGTACCAAAGTAGAATTCTACTACAAAAAAACATACAGAACGCGAGCTATGTCGCAAGCAAAGATATCATATAGAGGATAGCAATTAATAACACTGCAATATTTTGATTGAACTTGAAGCCACTACTTCTGGGAACAGTGAACACCTACTCAATTTACGCTGTAACATGGCCTGTAATGAATATGACACCAAAAATGACAAGCTGAATAACTGTAAGCCAAGTGACATGAGGCATAAGGTTGCTAATTCCATACTCTAACTCAAAAGGTAAGAAAATATGTGGCCTTAATGCTTTGGTATTAAAAAAGAAATTATGTAACAAAAGACACAGTCACTAAAGATTATGGCACAGAACCAATGCTTCATAGAATAATATTATGGCTTTTTGTTATATCATGCATTGTTCTCATATATGATTCTCTTGCCAATTTGACTACCAAAGGAATTTTCAATACTTGCTTTAATTTAATTAACACCTACATTAATGTGGAGATGTTAATCATAGCTTGTACCCAAAATATTATGAATGCTGACAAAAAAAAACAATTACTTTCCAGTGAATAGTAAGATCCCAAGCATTGCTGATAATAGATACATTTTGCAAAGCAATATTGATACATAATAATAATATAACTCATTATTGTACACCAACATGGTTACAGAGGAAAAATTACATTAAATCATGACAATAAAATACATTTCTACAAAGGCGACCTTATTGCTCAAGAGTGATTTCTGCCAGGTAACCTAGGCATTAAAGGAAATTGGGGTGGAAACAGGGCTTGTAAAAAAATAAATAGACTAATACATAGCTATGGTTAGTGTAAGAAAAGAATATTGCACCCTTAATTTTGCAGGCTGATCCTATAAATGAATCCTATAAAGATTCCAACCTTTAAATATGCACACTAGTTTAAGTCATAAAATAAGAGAAACTGAAAATGAATTGTTATACACACACAAACCAAATTTTCATATCTATTGTTGACTTTTTTTAACAAAAATTCAGGTTTTAATATCTTTAAATTTAAACTTCATGCAATGGTTTTAAGTTACCATAACAAATTTAAACCCAAGCAGGATTTGATATTATGTTACTAATGTAAAAAAAAGCATGGCAAGCCCAACATTAAGTAACTCATTGCCTCTACATGGTCAGTAGCTGGCTGATATACAAAACATTCCAGGATTGATATAATATGCCTCATTGTCAAATGTTTCTATGGTCTAGATATCTGTTATCCCCTCACGCGTCGGGCTCAAAACGAGACTGAACACTGTTGCGTGTCGTGCCCTCAAAATTGCTAAGGCAATAAAGCTACCCTGTTTCTTCCTGGACAATTTCTAATACATCAAAGAGAGATAGGCTCTGTATTTCGTAAGTTAAACATAGTTTTGTAGCACAACTGACACCTTGCCATGCTACGGCAAGCAACCCTTAACAGTGGTTTTTTTTCTTGCCGTGGTATAGTATGCGACACCAAAGGGGTTATGGGTTTTGATATTTTCACTTTATTATGTCACAAGGTCTAAACACTTTTGGGCTTAATTTTGGATGAAAAATGATGATTAATGGATGCATAAGTTCAATTACAACTTTATCAACTCACCTACAGCATAAACTCCAAAGAGTCCCAATAATAACACAAATAAGAATATCTTCTTTAAACTAGTTGTAGATTTAGCAGGTCGACTTTTAGTTTGGCTTGGAGAGGGTAAACTGCTATCTTTTAACTGTAAAGAAATAAATATTCACAGTAAATAAATTTTCAAAAATTAATATTATGAAACAGAGCGTTAAAATAATTTTCATAATTTAGAAAAAACAGAAGAGGATTGATGTAGACTAACTGGAATATCAGTACAGTCTACATTAGAATACATTAGAACTGTTCATCCATACAGGATATCGAAAAGCTAAGTTTCGCATCAGCTCCAGTTGTTTACATTATTAAGTCCTGTGATAAAATTTAAATCCACGTACCTCTAAGTATCTGTAAGTACTGAACTTTCCCATACTGTATTATGAAACCTAAAATACACATAACAGATAAAGACTGATCATTTCATATTGTTCACTTATTAATTTAGAATTGTTTAATAAAGTGCCAAGAAATAAAACTCAATACAAATACATATACAATTTGAGTTGTGTTTGTTGCACACTGCACTGAGTGAAGTACTGTCACTCACATTTGAATGTCACTGTCAAAGTGTCAATCAAATAATTGATGCGAATGTAGATTTTTTTGTAAGCATCTCATGAAAACACAAAGTAATAATAAAAAAGTGATGTGGATAATATGATATTAAAACAATATTATGGTGTCTATGTACTCATTTTATTAAACGATAAACAATATCCTGAGGCTGACGAAGTTTTTGAAGGTCATATTCAAACTTAGTCAGCCAGCTGATCAAGCAAGCTATTGAAGCTATCAAGAGATTTACTTACTACAAAACAAAAGCATTATAACATTGCTTAAACTAGGAAACAAATTAATGACGGTAAGTTAGTTAGTATAAGTTAGTTAATTGTGTTCCTGATAGACGTAGTTATAGCAACATTAAAGTTTAAAGGGATACTTTTTTATATTTTGAGGTTATAAATAAAACTTAGTTCAAAACACTTACTTTCCTTTGCCGTAGTTCGTTCATGGTAGTTTCAAGTTTATTGCACCTAACGATATGTATTTCTTGATGTTTTTATTAGATATTTGTGTGGACAAGTTGAGTTACGTTAGAATTGAAATAAAATGATCATTTGCACGTATATTGATAGCAACTCACTGCGTTGTTATCTATTAGCTACCGGTCAAAGACAAAACAGGTTTTAGAATTGAAAGGCTTGCAAATTATATTATCTCAATAAAGAACTTAGCTAATGGTTTCTCTACGGCTTAAGAATATTATTATTGTGATTACTTAAATTCGTGTTTTATTTTTGATTTTTAATACTTAAATAAAAAAATATTTATTGCTCACGCAAACAAAAGATTATCTTGGATTTATAATCAATAATTATTAATGATATTAAAATAAAAGGTGAGAACCAATATATAATTTGCATCACAATTTTTAAATATCTATACATAGGTATAGGGCCGATTTTCAACCGACTTCCAAAAGGAGTAGGGGTCAATTTGTGCGTTTGTTACGCGATTGAAAATGTCGGTGAAGTCGTTTTCTCGGAGGTTTTTAACGCACCTACACATTTTATATTCATATTTTTAAACCTTGCCTATATATACTTATTTGTACTTTGGAAGAAAAAATTCAAATAATTTTCGTATTAGAGCATAACCTGTGTTAAGCAGCCGCCCGCGTGGATACTGGACGGGGCCCTAGCGTAGTAATGATAAATTGAGAATAGCTTATTTTTGAATACCTACAGTTAGATAAAAGGACTTATATGGTCAGTGCTTTTGCGACAATTTATCATTGATTGTTTTTTGCTCTTTTTTATCGTACTGAATTATATTATGATAACTAAACTTACTAGGCATTGTATTATATTCAAGTACCTATGTATATATTTTTCTATAAATCGGTTGTCTTCTAGGGCTGAAACTAAATAGGTACTTCACATTTTTCCTACTGAAATTAAATTTATGGTGAAAACTTAATCCCCAAAATGTATACCTACTTACGCGAAAAATTGATTGACGTCATTAAAAAGAAAAGAACAAACTTCACAGGGAAAGCTACGTAAACATTTACAATTCCAAACGTAGGTGTAAAAGAATGCTCAGGTTTCGCAATTAAAAGATGTATCGTCTGTTTTATATAAGTTTATTCTTTGTAGTAGGTAGTAGTCTCTCGCGGTAGGTACTTAATTTCATCTGTAATGTAATGACTTGGCAAAATGAGATCATTATAGACTGTATGGTACTTAACAACTTGATTTTTTTGTGAATATGATTAGATGCGTTTTGATTTAACGTCTTATTCGTAGTCATGATTTGGTTTGAGACTTACGACTCTTTTTACTATATTTTTTTTATTTATAAACAACTATCTACTTGATTGTATATTGCGCCGTGCACGGAATAGAGAATTAGATTCAATCACTTCTTGTTGATCCAGGACACGGTCTACCCATATACACAATTTCGTCAAAATCTGTTTATTACTTGCGTGATTAAGTAACGAACTTTATTTTTAAATATTAGGTACAGAAGACAGCAGATCAAGCGTTACGTTCCCTGTCATATTTCCCCAACCAATTTCAACTTAATATCTTGGGCATAGAGTTCAGATTCATGTAATTTTTTTGACAGATGTGGAAAGGTTGAT
Source organism: Stenoptilia bipunctidactyla (assembly GCA_944452665.1). Taxonomy (NCBI): domain Eukaryota; kingdom Metazoa; phylum Arthropoda; class Insecta; order Lepidoptera; family Pterophoridae; genus Stenoptilia; species Stenoptilia bipunctidactyla. The sequence goes on along the minus strand of OX101737.1, from coordinate 310,013 downwards.
GACTCTATGTATTGGTGTTAAAAATAAGACTCAAATTATGTGTTAAATTTCAAAGCGTGTTAGGCGCTCTTGATCTGAGGTCATTTGTGCATTCCTCCCGCGCCTATATTACAAAGCTTCAGCCTGATATATTTTGTTATCTTATTTAGATGCTAGCCATGGAGCCGAGCTACCACATAGAAAAGCTCAAAAACTACGGCATAGGGCGGCGAAAACTCGATGATCATCTATTTTCCAAGGACAAACCACCACCAAGACTTGGAGTCTTTGATGTGGATGATGAAGATCTCTGTCACGAAATGTAAGATATTTGCTATCTTTTAAGCTATTGCATTCAGTTACTCAGAAGCATGTCATTATCATGTAAGTAAGTATAATAAAATAGATTTAAGTTATTTTGCACGAATACCTACAATAATGTGCTGCCGTCTGTTTTGTTTATTATTATATTATGGTGCGTACAGATTGCTGTAATGGAGCTAGTACTGTAAAATGCAGCGCTCGATACCTGCGCTCGCTGTATCTGGACGTGTATACGGCGCCGTACCGTCGATATGGATCCACGCCCTTAGTGCTCTTGGTGGAAAATCATCAGAGAGAATCATAAAAACAGTAATTACAAAAATTAAGAAACCCAACTGCGGAATAAAGTAATTTTCAATTAAAAAGTAATAAATAAGCACATTGAGATTACTAACTACCGGCATTTATTCTTTTAAACCTTAGTAAATTATTTGTTTGACATTTCTACGTTTTGCCTACTCTTTAAGGGTGTTATCATAGCAAGCGACCAACGTCGGTCCACCGACACCCTAACAATGTCATACGAGTATACTTAGTTAGGTGATCTTTGTAGTCTTACTATTATTATAAACGTGAAAGTTTGGGTGTATGGATGTTTGAAATAGCTTAAAGGCTACTTTTTATCCAGATATTCCCACGCGATTGCCGAATGAAACAGCATCGTCGTCTTGATGACCACTGCTTTGACCATGTCAGTCAAAGTAGCGGTAACCAAGATAACGGTTTTGCCCGTGCAATTTCTAAACAAGCGGGAATATCGGGAGTAGCCTATGTGCTATTTCAGGCTGTACACTAACACCATGCAAAATTCCATCCAAATCTGTTGAGCCATTCTACCATGATCGAGGATCAAACATCCAGACATCCGTCCATCAAACTTCCACATTTATAACATTGGTAAGATGTCAGGGTTGTGTTGTTGTGCAGTTGGCATAACTGTACTATGCATACCTGCAAGTGCGATACGTGTCCATTTTCTCTATCCAAGACTAAATAAATTGTCTGAATAGTAAAGCTACGAGTCAAATGGCAGCAGATGCTGAATATTCGAATGAATAAAACAAAATCTTATCATATTAATTTATTAAAAAGTGAAGAATGCAACAATTGCTAAACGTAAAAGAAGTATAATGAGTTATTATTTAACTTAATAATTAATTATAGACCTTCGTTTAAGAATAAACTAAATAAAATAATATGTTTAAAACATAAAACTTTATTATAAATACAAACTTAGATACGGCCTTCATGTTTGGGGAAGCTTAATCAATCTTTCGTACACAGTAACAACAGTTTTCTTACATAAATTAACAAAATTTGAAATGTCCTTAGGTTTTGTCTGCGGTTAAAAAATACTTTTCATCCAACACGACGACCGCCAATAGCTTGATTTGATATTATTCAAAGTGTTTATATAAAAATAATAAAATTAATTGCTTAAAACTCAATATTTTTAAATGTTTTAAATAGTTGTTCAACGGATTTCAATATCGGATTGTACCGAAGTACCGAGTTCAGGAATTCATAGGCAGTTTTTTTACACTTTGACATATCAGAATACAAATTGTAAATAAACGTAGCATTATACGTTTTACTGAAGATAATATTTGAATAACATCTACACAACCTATTAAGATTGTTAATTTGACGAAGACAATGTTGAAACTCCACTAAAGGATGAAGTAATTTCTTGTCTAAACTGCTAAAACTCCTGATTGTTGTTGTAAAGTAATGTTTCAAAGCATTTTGAGCCTCTTGGAAATCTTGCAATTTAACATTAAAACTATCATAGTCTAATACAACTTTACATAACAAAACACAATAAACTATTTTGTCAATACTTCCCTTTTTTCGTGCAAAGTAAACTAATGATATCATTAGTATTTTTTCTGTCCCAGACAGGGGCTCGAAATATTTATGTTTGACGCCGATTACGTCGACGAAATGCTTCATCAGCTGATGTGCCTTGTCCACGTCATACCCTTTTTCAAACGGATTGCAGCTACCTCTTATAGGTGGTTTTTTAAGTTCAATTGATGAACCAATAAAGTCTATATTTCCATTGTTATTGTAAAAATTGAATCCTGACTTTTGATAATCGTTGAATATATTGTACATATAAAATATGACGTCCATAGACAGCAACAAAGCATCATCTGCGTCCGTATCTTCAATACTCCAAGAACCGAAAAAGGCATCGTGACAGTTATAAGTTAATGTACTTATTCAATGTTTATGTAGTTGAATATGACCGCTTTTTCAAACCAAATTTTATCATCTACTTCGAATCTAATACATTCACCTGCTAAATACTTCGCAGGAGCCCCTGCACATTTTTCTGATTGATAAAAGATTTAACGTATTTTTCAGATTCTGAAAATCTAATTTTATCTGCTTCATTTGAAATATACTCATTTATTTTAAAGCGAAGTTCATGTGATTCTGTATTTTTAATAAAGTTGATTAAATCACTATACTTTTTTTGTATGAAGTATTTATACGGTTTCTGCGCATGAACATCTTGAAATAGTTATCAGGAAATATTCTTTCATCTGTTAGTAAAATGAAAAAAGCAATCATTTCATCATTTACTTTCATTTTTTGTTTGAAGTTATTTATTTATTTATTTACACAATAAGTGATCACAATAAGTCAGAGAAATTAAACCCGTTGGAATTTAATGGAAATCGATTCAGTACCTACTTTAAAAAAATATGTACGAAAGCGGAGGATATATTCCTACTTAGGTGACACTTCACTTCAACCAAAGTTTTGACAAGGATTTAAAAATGTTAGTGAAGTTGGTTTTTTGATGCTCTGCATTTCATAATACCTCTCTCCGTGACACTTCACAAAATTAATAGATCACACGAGATATAGAGTCCGAAGACCTCATTCGTGCTCTAATTTTTATCAGAGCTTCATCAGTATCATACATGTCTATATTAAAACTCGCCTGAGTGACCGACAGACAACGTACAGCCATAACTACTAGGTGTAGAGAGCTAAATCTTAAACATACATTCCTAGGGAGATGTAGGGGTAGGAGTGCGCCAAGGCAAGTAACTCGAAATTTCCACAGGAACGGAAAACATATGACTTTTAGTTTGTATGAAAAGCTTATTCACTGAGTGAGTGAAACTTGCTAAAAAGATTCATCAATGTGTCTTGGTAGGTAAATTAAAAATAAATAAATATTTCCAACATTCACACCACATTATCTAGGCCAAATAAAGTTTGCTTCGGAATTTAAGCTTTGGATACTAGATAGAATGTTTATTCGCATACGGACTACGCAGTCATGAGCAAAAGCTAATCGTTGTATCTACTCATAAAAAAACTCCGAAGACGCGACGTTGGTGGCGCACAGATTTAAAAAGGAGAAAAGGCTTAATTGAGGAAACAAAAACTTTAAATGTTCTGATTTTTTACATTTTCTCACGATAAAAATTAATTCTTAAATTATCTCCTAAACGGGTAAACTGATTTACATGATTCAAATGAATAGACTGGTTTTATACCCAGAGCTTTCATTGGACACCAATATCGTTACGATATCTTAACAAACAGAAAATCACATTTTCAAGTTGCTCTCGTATAATTTTCCAATTTGCAATCCCAGTCCCTTTGATGTTGTCTAAAAAACCGACAATTCACGGATTGCGTCGAGCAGGCTACGAGCGTCACGCACACAGGAACAAGTCTCACTAACACAGGCGCAATTCGTGTTCGCGAGCTATTCTCGCGCAATTAGGACGGGCCAAATTGAGCATCGAGCATTTTTTTATGTTATTAAAAAAACAGAAAATGTACGGATAACTTAGAGCAGGCCACGAGCGCGCTCTACTGCGGCTCACTTCGCGCTCGAGAGGTTTCCAAATCATGGGTTTTTTTTTGCAGGTTACATTACTAGCAATTTGTACGCACCCATAGCCTGCGCTATCCCATTGCCAGGCCAAGGTCAGGGACCATTTTTTCCATTCTTCTCTATTTTTAACTGTTTTACTTAACTTAAGTGTCAAAGCCTAAAATCATATTTAACTGTAAGGTCGAGAGCAAAACAGCAGCTTTGAGTTGTTTTTTTAAATATTATAGAAGGTATTAGATAAATACCTACGTTAGTATCCAACGTAGCGTTGATTGCACTTATGACATTCGTCGATTTTACGCGATGCAGCAGTGCTAGCACGGATCTTTTGTCGATCGTAAGTTTACGAATGCTCGTATAGTATGGAGACGGTTTTGCAAGCATTAATTGAAATCTATCCATTGCCGCACGTTCAGCTTAAATAAATGTGTTCCTTGTTAATTTTGAATGTTTGTTAACAGGTTCTACTCTTAAATAACTGTAAAATAAAACATTACATTGTTACTAAAAACTTGCAACCGACTCCATACTATACGAGCATTCGTAAACTTACGATCGACAAAAGATCCGTGCTAGCACTGCAGGTGGTGCTTGAGATAGCCTTTTCCGTATTTTCATCGATAAAATAGTGTATACGTACTTCCTTACTACTCCGAAAGTTTTATTACCTACTACATGCCGGGACACAATGTATATCCTAATGGTCGTAAATTTCAGCGTAAAATCAACCTGCAACGTCCCCGGCTGTACTTTCACCTGCGAATCTCTGCTACAGTTTGAGAACCATTACAACACAGCACACAGGTACAGCTGTAGCCAATGCAAAAAAGTGCTGCCGTCTCCACATTTCCTGGACCTTCATATACAAGAGGCCCACGATTCATTTTTCGCTGTTTTGTCTGAACGAAAGCCATCGGTGAGTTTCTTTCTTAAAATTGTGGACAGTTTTACCCACCTTTTTATATGTAAGTATATTAAGTACTAGCAGACATGGTTGTAAGCACACCCAGAAGATACACTATTTGTGACAAAGCGCTTTTTTTAAACACTACGCCTGCATTTGACCTCAATCTCACCCGATGGTAAGTGAAGATGAGGTCGAAGCTGACAGCACACGGGCCTAGGAAAGAACTGGCTCTTCATAAAATATTGCCGGAGCACATCACCGCCGAAGAGGTAGATCATATTTTGGCGGCAGGTTTTATATGAAGGGTGGACGCTAGATAGTCTGATCCTGATGGGATCCTACTGCATTGTTAGAGAGTTCGGCTTCTGGGTCCCGAGTAATTTTAGGAAACGAAATTTTCTAAACCGCTCGGGTCTGGTTGTATACTAGGATATCCCTAGTCCCCCGTGTGATTTCCATAACACAAGATCTCCATATAATAGCTAACTTTGGAGCAACATAGTTGGTCGTAGGTATGCGCATTAGGTTTTTTTAAAAACTAAATAACGCAGAATAAAAACTACAACATCGGGAAAAGTCGTGTAGTTATGAAATTTACTTTAGTATTGGTCGAAGAGTAAAAATTAATATAACCAATTCAATAGGAAGTTTTATTTAAAAACTTTTGTCAGAAGCAATAAATATCTACGCTATTTGTGGATTTTCGAGATAGAAGCAAAAATCTTAAAATAGGAACTTTCATACCCCCTACACCCTCTACGCACCCCCCACCCTCGAGGACTTTCAAAATTACATTAATTATTTCCCATGTTTGCTTATTTCTGGCTTCATTTGATTGGGCTATGATAAATAAAGCATTTTTCTGGTTTACTTTCAGTATTGCTGCTTCATACAAGAATGTAAGGAGAAATTTAAAGACGCTGCAGAACGACTACAACATTGCGTCAAAGAACATAAGCTGCCAAAAGATTTCCGTTATGATTTTCGACCAAAACCTAAAAGGAATAAAGTTAAAAATTCAAAGATAAAAAATGCAATGGAAACAGAACAATGTGATGTATCCGACATGACAATGGACGTCGATTATAAGCCAAAGCCGTTCTCGTTTACAAATAGTAAGCAGAAAGCCTTTTCAAAATACACTGGAAAAAAGTTTACCAACTATGAAAAAAAGGAAAGTTCAAAAGAAGTTAAAATTATGGAGATTGTTAAAGATTTGAAAGAAAGCTTACCTTGATATTGTGTAATAAAATGGTTAATCCTAATCTTTTTGGTTTAGGTACATATCAAAACCCCACTAAGTCTGCCCATAAGGTGATAACCGACCGGTGATGTTTTAGAATGTCAATGCAATGCTTAATTTTAGTGGTTTTCAATATTATTCATTTTATTAAAAGCCAAGCCCCCGTTTCACCTCAATCTCACCTGATGGTAAGTGAAGCTGAGATCAAAGATGAAAGCTAAGAGGTATCGGAAAGAACTGGCTGTAAGCTGAAAGTGGCTGAAAAGAATCGAGTCTTGGAGTCTTATCTATTAAAACTTGAGTCTTTTTTGAAGACTCGAGTCTTAAAATAAAACTTCGAGCTCAAGTCCTTCAGAATTTGGATTCTTTTGTCAAAAGACTTGAGTTCTGCCAAAAAGAACTCAAAGACAGTATTTTTAAAAGAGCTTATGACTGTGTCCTCCATATAGTTTAGCAAGAAAACAGCTTAACAGAATAAAACACTTTTTAACCGGATTTATCGCGTATGTTTTAAATTTTTTATTGTTAAATTTTAACTTGACGTTTCGGTGTCTTTGCAGACCCCGTGGTCACGAGCGACTGTAAATATACGCGATAAATCCGGTTAAAAAGTGTTTTATTTAATAGTATGAATCGCGAAAACCTAAGACAATATTAGCTTGACAGAATTTAAAGACCAAATTAGAATGAACCAATGTTTCAACACAACTTTTACTTTAAGGTCAATTTAATTTCATTTGCCATAACCGGAATAAGGCGAGTACCGTAAATAGTTTTTGCGGGTTACGTTACTTACGTACCAACGGGGTGACGTAAGTAAGCCGTTTTTTGAGTGTGGTGAAAACACCGCACTACATTGGATAATATAATACACCAACTCAAGTTCATGACTTAGTCTAGCTCAAAGGACTCGGACTCAATGTGACTTAAGAGTCCTAGTCTTGAAAAACGACTTAAGTCTCGAAATGAAGACTAAAAGACTCGAGTTTCTTACTCTAACCGGAACACATCACCTCCGGAGCGGCGATATTTGGCGGCAGATATTATATGAAGGGTGGTCGCTAGCAAGTTGCACCCTGGCGGGATTTTACCACTAAGCGGGGATCACTCGGATTAGTCACTTCATTCATATGACACGCATATTTTAGGGATGGTATTATTGATATCTGATATTATGAAGCGACCCTACACGGTAAAAAAAATTATAAGACAAAAATATCTCAATTTTAAAACATTTAAAGTAGGTAAAGAATATTGGATTTAAAATTCAGGTTCAATACCTAATAGCCCTATGGAAACGAATCCTATCTTATGAAGAGGAGCTGTAAATAAACAATTTGAAGATTCTGAGTTCGAATTTACACATGAATTTTAACACACTTGTTGCACATCTTTCTTCTTTTTTGTAATCAAAGTTTGGAACAAAAGTTTTTACAAGTAAGCCAATAATCAACTATATTTGACACTAATTTATTATTACTTACTACAGGTTGGGGTCATAAGAAAACTACAATTATATTTTTTTATTATTTACTAACAGTTTTCAATAAATAGCTTACATACATTTCTGAACTTTAATAAACATACACAAGTACCTATACATCAATTTCTTTGACAACATCAAACAGTAAATTTACGATGCACTTTTTATTTTAGTTTAAATGAAATTCTATGGCGCATTTTCTCTTATTAATTACACTGTTTATGATTCAAACATACATTATTTATAGTTTCTATGATTATTATATTAATTTACTTAGCTTTTCCCTGAGCTGCAACCGCAGCCATAGCTTTCTTAACGGTTTCTTCATCACCAAGGAAGGTCATGGACTCCACTGGCTTCATGTCTTCATCCAACTCATAGACAAATGGGATCCCGGTTGGCAAGTTGAGCTCCATAATCGCAGCATCACTGAGCTCTGGAAATGTAATTGATGTTTATTAGTTTCAGCTAATGCACAAACACAGCTCTTAAGTATCTTTAATGAAGAACAACTAGAATGTATATTGAATCAGGTGATACTTTGCGGAAATCCATAACCAATAGTATAACTAGAAAGTATCATAATTGAATCTGCTTCGATATAAGATTTTTAACTACTGATCATTTTTTTTATTGATGAGTAAACCCTTTTACCTCAAATCTCACCTGATGCTACCCTACCATATGCGGGCTAAAGGTTCAAGTTATAGCATAGATGAAAGCAGATAATCTTTTATACTACACAAAAACAAATGGCAAATGCCAAAATTGCAAAAATGAGAGAAATATATTCTACAAAATTAACAGGATTTGTTCCAATCGAAATAATTAGGGGCTAACATTTAACATGCTTAATTATTGTAAGTGAACCTAACCGAGATTGGTCAGTTATCAGAAAAATCAATTAAAATAGGTAGCAAACAAATCATTACAATTTTGTGTAATGAGCCCACTGCAAGGCTATGAGTTTCTCCTCTGGGTTACGAGGAGCTGGCCCAGTGCTGGTCGGTGGATATCAGAATTTTCATGATGCCAAAATGGCTTCTGACATACCCTTACAACTACTGTCTATAAGTATACAACACCTGGGACCAACTGCTCAACATGCCCTCTGAAGCACAATAGTCGTTGTGAGAAACAAATTATTGGCGGTTTGACATGCACAGTAACCACAGCGCAACAATGACTTCTCAGCCAACAAATGAAAAGTATTATTTGATCTTACAACTGTCAATTTCTAATGTTATTCTGTACTTCTTGTCTGTATTTTTTTAAACCTAATATCATAAAATTACTGAATGACAAATAAAGAATTAAGTATACTGTAACATTTCTACCTAAGTTTGCCCCCTTAGTAATAAAGCAAGCATTTGTTCCCCAGTTGTGAAGGTGATAGTTATTGTAGTATTATGGCACAGATCCCTAGCAATACAATTAATATAAACATAACCAACCATCTAAATGCTTGACAATACCACGCAGGCTGTTTCCATGGGCTGCAATAATGATTCTTTTGCCTTCTTTAATCTGAAATAAGATAAGGTAAAATAAAAGATCAATTTCTACTAAAAAAATGATATCAACTAGTATAAAATTACTAATAACCTCTGCAGCTCCAGGCACATAACAAATATTAATAGGACCGAAATTTATTTATAAACTTAAACCATATCAAACCACATTAAATTAAATTAACAATAAATAAGCTAATTTTATTTATCTAGAATTTTATAATCTATCTCCATACTAAACATCCACATAGAGTTGCAAGTTATCCTTTACAGGATTAAGCAAACATACCAATAAACTCAGTGTTTATAATATTAGTGTGAATAACACACCTGAGGAACTATAACATCATTCCAATATGGCAGAGTTCTCTCAATAGTTAGTTTCAGGCTCTCAAACATAGGGAATTCTTCAGGCGTTGGCTCAGTAGCATACCGAGGATCCTTCACAATGGTTTCGTAGTAAGGATGCTCTTTTTCCATGGGTGGTGGGGGCACATCAAAACTGCGGCGCCATATTTGCACCTGTAATGATGAAATGAAAATATATTAACAAGTGAAATGATTTGCTGTATTTGTGTAATATTTTTAATAAATAATCTACAAGGCTAATGTATAGCACAATTAACTAAAATAACAAACAAATAATAGTAATACACAAGGTTTATTCTTAATGATCTGAAAAGTATATGAAGTAAAATAAAAATAAATTAATTTAGTATATTTTTTCAGATCTTATTAAATGCAAAAACCATAAAAATAAAATATATTTATTTATAAGGTGAGGTTGTTTAAATAATTGTAAAATTATACATACTAACAAGTGGGGTTTGTCATCTAAAGGAGATTTTGATATTTCTAATTCATTTCAATAAATTAGGAAATGGCTTTTAACCTTAAAGTACTTGCCTGAGCTTCACCATATTTAGCTGCTGTTTCGGCTTTGTCGAGTCCAGTTAATCCACCATAATGCCTCTCGTTCAGTCGCCAAGTTTTTTGAATCGGTATTTCTGTTTGGCTAATCTGCTCCAAAATATTGTTTAGCGTAATTTGAGCACGTTTTAAAACAGAAGTGTGTGCGACATCAAACTGGTAGCCTTCTGCTTTCAAGGCCTTTCCAGCTGCTACAGCTTCTTCACGACCTAATAATAAACTTTTAATAGAGGGCAACATAGGTCAAAACAAGAAGAGGTCAAAGCAAAACTGTACCTTTATCGCTCAAATCGGCGTCGAACCATCCACAAAATAGATTTTTTTGATTCCATTCACTTTCACCATGGCGAACCATAACAATCTTGTATTTGCCACCCATTTTAGTAATTTAAAAACCTACAGATGAGTCGGAGAAACAGCTAGGTATTTAACCGGCGGGCGAATCAATTATTGACTGACTGACAGACAAATTTAACCTTCCTTTGACCTTGCGAAGAATCTATCAATCGCCCAATATTGAAAGCGTATGTACAGCCTTATGCTTAGGCTACACTACCGTGATATGCCAATAATTATTGCCATAACTTAAACAACACCTAGGTGTAACCACGATTTACTGCCATAATTTTACAATGCCAATCAATATGGCAAATGGTGGTAGGCAATAGCTCCGGTGGCGGTCTTTTTTCACACATCAAAGAAGATTACTGCAGTAATTATTGCGTTTGTGGCCACACTACCGTTTGTCCAGTGTGCAATATGAGCCAAGGAACACTATACTCAAGAGAAGAAGCGCCACTTCATACAAAAGAAATTACCCCATCAAAGAAATAGTACCTGCTAAGTAGGGTCAGATAGCGCTGGTGTCGGCTTTTTTGATTTGGCGGGAAATTTAAAATTCATGCATTTTCTTTATGGCGGGAGATTTAAACTACTACGAGATCGACTAGGTGGGGTTCCACTTTCATTGTGTAATATTATAATTTTATTCTTAATAATTTTACCTCGAGCAACAGTGTAAATATTAAAAATAATCATGAAGCACAAAAACAACAGCTAAATATATTGCTCGAGACAAAATACAACATCTTCAATAAAACAAGGATATTTGAGAATTTTTCAATATTTTTAATTTTTTCAAGAAATGTTTGTTAGCCAACTCACTGTAGGATTGTCATTTGAGCCACCATTGGCTCTTACAAGCAAAACAACCACAGCTATTTTCCAAAGGATCTTTGTTGATACTCCTTACGGCTAGTCTTCCAATTTTATTTCTTTTATTTGGTTATCCCACAGCCGTTCATAACCATTAAATAACTTGAGTCAGCCCAGTTGTGATGGTGGTTTTCTTTTACATCCTATAAACTCAATATTCCTTATAATTGTTTTTCACTGGATGATAAATTCCTTATGTGGACTACCGGCTGTCCAATTAGTTTTAAATACTTGTCCATCTTCCTTGTGGAGGTGAGGTGGAGTTTAGTAAATCGAATAAATTATTGAAATGTAGGAGGAATGTGGCCGTTGCAATGGTTACCGCAGGCATTTAATCTGAAAAAGAAAATGTAACTATGAGCACTCTGTCAAAAATCTCTTTACATATGCTGATCTCTTACACTACTGGTTTCTCATTTGATAAATTGTAAAGAAATGTAAACTGAATATGAAAACAATAAATGAATATGAAATAATACAAAATTTTATAATAAATTACAGCTCAATATATTTTAAAGTATTTTGGCATGATGTTAATATCTATTTTAATATTTATTTGCATTTTATTATTAATATGTACTTTACAAAGAGCAGAACTATAAGATATAGTCATAATTTATTTGAGTTTATTTACTTTTGTTTGTTCAAGCTAGGGAGGGTATCATGGATGGGGCTGGATTATTTACTGGGCTGTAATAAATATATGTATTTACGTTTATGTGTACTGGTACTAAGATAAATATATATAATTGCCAATAGAATGATCAAAGTTTAACTTACTTGTTGATGCTTTTGTATATACTTATGCCCATTGTCAAAATATCTGGGTGGCCAATTTCACTCGCATTTTCTTTTTCATTGGGTTTGATATGACGCTTTGATAGGTATGGAGTGAACAAAAAGTGTCGATAAACAGAATCAAGTTCAAAGAACTGTTCAATATGCTTCCAAGGATAACCCTCCATACAGGGTATAAACAGGTGCTAACACAGCGTAATACACAACACAACGTATGTAAAACTTCTGCTAAAGTGAATACGTAAATCTAATTGTAAGAAAATAAAACCAAAAGCCGAAAAGGAAATCAATCAACACAAGCAACAAAATCTCACAATGAAAACGTAAATAAATATGGCCGCCGGCCGGTCGGTAATGGCCGCCGTGATTTGTTGCCATAAAAAAATGTTCAAAAATCCGCCGATATACTAACCTAATATTTAATTTCATGTTAAAATAATCTTAAGCTCCAATATTTGAATAAAATTAGGTATATTTCTTTATAGCATTGTTAATCAAAGAAGTTTGATAATAATTTCACTGTTTTTAAAAAAAAATCACGAACTTATGAAACTATAATGCAGCGATATGCGCCAACAATAGCAACACTTAATCCAGATCAACTATCATAGATTTGTGTATGTGTGCGTGATGTGTGTACATACACGAAAGTGATCATGCCCTGATATGAGCTCACCGGCGCGACGCACGTATCGACCGACAAGGAATGGTCAAATGAAAAAGCGCTCGAGTTTTTAGAATTATTCCAATCCGAACCGTCTCTTTGGGATACCCTTCTTTGTCTTCTTTTAGCTTTGTTGAAATTTAAAAGATTCATGTAAAAATAATTGGCACTCATAAAACACAACACCGCTGCAGCTTCGACCTCCATCTTGAAAAAGTGATATTTTCCGCCAAATTTAATGCCATAATTATTGCCGGTAGACGGCAATAATTATATTAATAGGTAATATTAATAGGTAGTGTGGCCGTAGTATAACCACACCAGTTCATGCAGTAATTTAAACGGTAATTTAATGCCATAATTATTGCGGTAGCAGCCCGGTAGACGGTAAGGTAGTGTGGCCGTAGTATTATCGAGCAGAGCAAACAAAATATTATGTCAATCAGTTTGGATTTTGATTGAAGGAGTCAAAAACGGAGCAAAACAATCAATCAATCAACAAAGTTCAGCAGCAAAGCAAGCATGCGAGTTTTTGTTTGAGTGAACTGTGAAGTTTAAAATTGCCGATACTAATAAAACAACACCGGGCGGGCATAGAATTATTATAAAAAGAAAATTCCTGGATCTTGAGGCAAAGCACAGGTTAAAAGATTAGACACCGGGAATATTATCTACCGAAGACATGCACCCACCTAAATAATTAGATCGCGGTGAAGACATTGAAATACCAAGAAGATGCCTCCAAAAAAGAATAAAGTTGAGCTAAATAAGAAACAAACAGCTAAAAAACCCCAGATTCAAAAGAAACAAAAAGTTGTAAAACCCAAACTAAAAACACCTACAGTAATTAAAGTTAAAATTCCTATAACCAGTAAGTTGGTTTCAAATTTTGCTTACATAAACGTTTTGCCTTTATTGTAATACTCTGAAATGAATGTTTTATGTGTTCCAGAACCAGTTCGTACAGTGTTTACTACAGAATGTAAAGGAAATTCGCCTACAAAAAATAACATCAAGATTCAGCTTTCAAATGATGGTAAGTAATGTACCCCTACAATTTTTTTCAACAGATTTTTTTTTATTAGATATATATTTCAGATTACTTTTAAGGTTATTATGGTTGTACCTTGTCTGTTTTAAGTTGAGTGACCAGGCAATTATACATAACTTCAGATATTGTTTGTTTCTCCTTATTTTATTTATTGTAACAAATTATGGAGTATGTTTCTTAGTTGGTGAGAATAATATTTCACCCATGAAATAGGCTTAAATAATAATTTTATATACCTACAGTTGCAAGATATGCGCTACATAAACCAAATGCAACCAAAACAGAGCCTAAACAAAAAGATGTAACCATTAAAAAGACCATCAAAAATACAATGGTTATACAGGAAAAACCTAAACGTACCAGGAAAAAGAAGATGCCAGTTCCTTTAGTTGAAGTTAAAGAAGAGCAGATTGAAACCAACTGTGATATAGCTTCCTCTTCTTTAGTTGGTAAGTATATACATATATATATTTTTTTTATTGTAAGAATAGGTTTGTCTTCCATGCCACTGATGTAAAGTGAGCTTGAAGACAATGTTTGTACATGTCCATCCACGAGAAGCCTATTCACTCGACACTTTAAAGTACCAGGACTGTTGGCTTCAGGAAAACTTTTTTTTGTTTGTCAAGTGTATCAGACTTTTGTGGTCAGGCAAGCCTCCTATCAAAACACTGTGTTAGTGACCTGAGAAGACAAGTCTGAATTAATAACTTATCAGTTTAAACGCAGCTTTTCAATCAATCAATTCTTGACAATTTGGCAACCAGCCGTCGATATGAGGCGACAAGCTATTACTGCCAGTATCATGTGATGGGATAGACACGGTATTAAGAGTAAAGGACCAAATGAATTAACACTACAAGTTTAATCACTAAGTAATTTGAATATCAGAAAAACAGATATATTTTCAAATTTCATAGACTAGGCTCAATTGATTTTAAATTGTTCTTATTAAGGTTATTCAACAAACATGTACTATGATATAATTATCATTATACACTGATAATTCAATACTGATTTAAAAATACAAGTTTAGTAGGACTACTCTTAAAGATATAGCTCTAGGTAAACTTTTTAGATAATATGTCATTTGATACTGCTCCTATTACTGCCAAATCTATATTATCTTATAGTAGCTGTTTCACAAAGTGCTAGCCGGTGCAATTTCTAATATCAGGATAAAATGTTTTTATTCAATGTATTATTGAAAACTATTCATAGAATTTCATCCAGCTCTGTTTTTACATGAAAGGGAACAATCCTACAGCCATACTCACAAACTTCGCATTTATTGGTAGGATTTATACACTGTATACATAAATATTTTATAAATTTATTCATCTTTTATCCATAGCTCAAGTTCTTTAAGAAGCTTAAACTTAGGCTAGCTGTGATGGTTAGAAATATTTATAGAATTTTTATAAGACTATCAAAAGAAGTAGTTGCCTTTGCGAATGATTCTCTTTTATTTATGAGTTCATCTATACATTCTTCCTTGTAGTTTTGCTACTGTAGGCCATTGCAAAAATGGTATTGCGATGCCAGTTTGTCAATTATTTATCCTACAAATAAAAATGTACACTTCAATTATTTGTCTGTCATGGTAAAAGATGCGTTTTTCTGATAAAAGAGTAGCAGGTTTGCAAATAGTGGACACAAGACTTATCATGAACAAAACTTGCAAACTGCTGATAAAATACTGTTTTACTAACTTGTACTTTAATATGTATTTAACTGCATGACATAACAAAAGTGTAACAAACATTGTTTAATAATAAAATTGTGATCAAACTTAAGCATGCCACTGAATGACTAAATGAGTCACTAAAAAACAGAGTTTTCATTGTGTAAGTCAGCTAGGCGCGACAACGAAAGCATTGAGTTAAGTTTTTATTGGGTCACACATGTGCCAGAAGGAAATGTTACTTTTCCTAAACTTTTATTTCAAACTCATTTTGTTTGCAAGTCACTGTTTCTATCACTTTAACATAATAGTAGGTAGGCAGTCTGTGTAGGGTCGTCTTAGAATATCCCTACCACGCTCCTGGATAAGCCCCTACCCTACCATTTAGACCCTACCGCTACCCAACTGTGTTACTTTATAAAAGTTGAAAAGTACTTTCGATCAGGCAATTATTAATACTGTAGTTAATCTTTCGACAGCATAAACATATTATAGGTTATGTTATGATACTAAACTGCTTGGCAAAAGAAGGGCTGACATCATTTGTGACAAAGATAAATTTAATACCAAATTTATAAATAGATTTTACCCATTCTTGGGACCGTATCTCTATAATTATATTAATAAACGTCTTAAAATATATGCATTAAAAAGATTTCATTGTAAAGAAATTAATATTAACTGGCTTCAAACCCTAAACTATGAACAGACTGAATCAGTACTATCACCGCTAGAGTACTTAGTTATAAGTAAATCTTCATAATTTTTATTTAGTAAATATAGATTTATTAACATGTTTTGTATACCTATTGTAGATTTATGTATATATATGTTATTATGAATGTAATTAAGTACCTATTTCATACTCTCACTAAATTCACTTTAATACTATTACTAAATCCACTTTGAACAAAATGGCCCGTATTTCTCCCAAACATGCAATTCCACTCCCACATACTCATATATACACACACACACACAAAAACTTATTTTATAAATCTAGGATTTATTTTCTGATAGAAGCAAGTTGCCTCCGCAATTTTTACATATTGCCATACTTAGAAAAATACACTTTAGAACATAATTTATTTCATTTTTTTAATCTCAATAAAAATCATGATTTCAGGAGAATTATCTCTTTAGAAAGACTGTATGAAAAGTGAAGAAAGATAAGCAGTTTTTTACAAACCTTTAAAATTACGAGCATTTCTAGATACAAGTAGGTCCCTTATAAAGAAAGTAGTGGTGACGAGGTTGATATGGAAAACAGTTTATCATAAAAACATGATTTTAATTTGATGTCACTTTATGTTTGAATACATTTTCTTGCTTCTCTCTTCTTAATTTATATCTTAGACCCTGTATTTTTGTACCAACAACGTTTTTCTCAAAGTTTACGCGACAAACCTTTTGTAGTAGGTACATAAAATGAAATAATTTGTTTCCAAACTTGAAAAAAACTTAACGTTTATAGATTCATATTTTTCCCTGAGAATTGGGAAATTGTACTTAATGGTAACCCTTATTTCAGCCTCACGCCCCTCTGACGTCATCATCCAAGCGCCAAAAAAGCCTTGTAGGACTGTACATAAGTGTTATAAAATAGCTACAAAAAGTCACTTGGAATTAATTTTACACTTTAAATATTCGTCAATTGTGTCAAAGCACTTTTATTCGAAACTACAATTCACTGTTTGAGCGCTCGATTCTACAGATGTATACGAGCATTGTCCTGATGAAACAAAAGTTTCTTGGTCAACAATCCTGGTCTTTTAGACACTGTTTCTTTGCGTAAACGACATAATAGTGTGCAGTAGTATGCAAAATGTATAGTTTGACGTCTTTCTAAGTAAGTAATCTATCAAGATGACACCCTTAGAATGACACGTATATTCGAGTAAATTTTAAATAAAAATGGGTTACGTCTCAATTCTCAAGTTGCTCTGGTAATTATCCAATTTGCAACCCGAGTCCCTTTGATGTTGTCTAAAAAACCAACATGCACAGATTGCGTCGAGCAGGCTACGAGCGTCACTCACACAGGAGCAAGGCTCAGTCACACAGGCGCAATTCGTGCTCGCGAGCCGTCCATGCCATGCTCATCGTGCGAACGAACGCCCGTCGTCGGTCCGTGCTCTATATTAATATTTTCAAAATTAACGAAACTTACTCTCACATAGGGTTCACTTAACTATGACGCAAGCGCCGGTCAAACTACTGTCACCCCACAAACCCTTACTATCTCTTATTTCCGCATTTGTAGAAACGCAATGACCTTTCACGTGCTGATTCCAAGAATACAATGCCAAAGCCACGTAGCTTTCGCCTGTAGTAGTAGTAGTTCATGCGGCTTTTTTCGTACGTAGAGTTGAGTCAATTTTAGACACGACATCATTAAAATATATGTTTAAATTTTTTTTATAAGTGGAATGGATTCCAATCTCGATTCTGAACAAACTACACTCAGGTTTTACGTTCTTTACTTAACACGTTGTTTAATGTTTAATCTAAAAATCTTACTGCCTTATACACCGATTTCGATTTGTGTTTCAAAATTTCCTTAAGTTTGTTATCAATTCTTAAAAAAATTGTTTCAGAAACTTTCAAAAATCCATCCCCTATCAAATCCAACAAAATCAACACAAGAAAAGCCATCAAGAAAATCGATAAAAAAGATGAAATTACCCCAAAAGGTATCGTACCTTGCTTGTAGTTGTTATAAAAACTGATTTTTTTTTCTATACATAACTTACACTTCATCTTTGTCATTCTAGTCACAACTGAACCAAGTAAGAATATTCAAATAAAAAAATCGAATTTAAACCGAAAACGTCCCTTAAGAAGTGACGTTGATGCTACACCAGTCAAGAAGCGTAGAGGACCTCGAGGTAAGAAATCAGTTGATGATACAACTAAAGCAGATTTAAAATCACCATCTCCTTTAGATGCCAAAGCAATTGACGTCACAAGAAACACTGCGCCACCTAGTGTCAAGACGGGGAATAAATCAGGGAATACTGATGCTGGAAATTGTAGCTCAAGAAGAACCTCAACGCTGTCAGAAAGCTTATCATGGACCAAAGAAATATCCAGTTCAAGTACTACCACTCTAGTCACGGTGTGTTCAGCAACAGACTTTTTCCGTATAGACAATAAACTACCTTTAATCGAGTTAAAAGACCTAAAGTATGATAACAAAATTAATAAATCCACGAGCGATTCATCCGATACAGATTCCTCTACCAGCTCATCAAGTTCAGATTCCTCGAGCAGTGTTTGTTTCTCCCCTAAAACACCAGAAATGGAATGCCCTCCTTCACCAAATCTTAGCACCTCGACTATTTCAAAACCAGTTTCTTATTTAACTAGTCCCAATAAAGATATAAAGCCTAACTACACGAAAGAACAGCTAAATGATTTCACAAAAACATTAAAAACTCTCGAGAAAGTTAAAACTATGATGAATAGCCTTGACCAAGAAATACTCAATTGGATAGGTTATGCGGACGAGTATACGAATATCGAAAATATTAAAAAACTTAAAAACTCCCAAAGTAGAATAGCGAATCATTTTCAAAAAGAAAATGGTGTCGTTAAGCTTTGTCATCAGATTTCCAATAACTCACAAGAAAAGCCATCAACAGTTGCTCACAATCAAGACTCAACCAATAGCAAACAGAAAGTCCAAACTGCAGTCACAAACGAACAGTTTGTCGCATCTTCTGCAACTGAAAATATTTCATCTACATTTACGGATAAAAAATCCGATACACAACCTACGCCAATGGATGTGTTTTCTAAACCAGACTCACCCAAGTATAACAATGACGTAGATGATGATGCTTTATCACTCTACGCGGAGAGTATCACAGCTATCGATTCATCAAAATATAATACCTCAGTAGCTTCTATTGCTTATGCGAAGTCATCCAAAGAGCACGAAGAATATGTACCTGAACCTCTTTCGAAAACTTTTAAACCATCAAAACCTTACCAACCAACAAAAATAGACAGTAGAAACGACATATTAGTTAATTATGACATCAATTATGAAAAAACGGATGAAACTGCAGGCAATCATTTATATACTAACTTCGAAAGTCAAACAGTAAAGCCAGCAGTGACTCAAAGTAATATCCAAGAAATTAATGTTCATTATGACAATTCCCAAAATAAGAGAGCAAATGTCATATCGACACTACCTAATAACCACACAACCAAACTAATTTATCAAGATATTTGTGTGTATAATTTGGTAGGAGGTTGCACTAGAAGCTCATGTAGGTATAGTCATATAAAGCTAACGGAGATTGAAATCAAGAACCACATAGTTCGCCTAACCAACGAAGTATTTATTCGTGAACTTTTGTACGTAAAAAATAAAAGCTTCCTGAGAAATCTTTTTGGTTTGTGCTATGTGGAAGAGTGCGAGAGACGAAAACTTACAAGGAAATTAATTGAAATGGCCCACAAATTTATAGCCAAATCAAAGAACAACAATCCAGAAGAAATTGCCCTGAGAGTATCGGTAGTTGAAATAGTTTTATTGCATCTCAATTCAGTTGACCTGCATGAATATAGAGACTTACTGACACACTTTATTGCTAATAAGCAATTCTGTGAACACTTAATGCAATATATTGGGCAAACGCAAAACTTTTCTCGTTTTAAATCAATTTTTATCAAACTCGCTGATTTTCTCGTCGACAAAAATAGAAAAGTTAACCCAGTTGTTGCATCTAACATTCTAGAAAGAGTTGCCATTTTACCTTTGGATGAACAGATCGCAAGGGCAGTTTTGAAAGTTATGGAAATTAGTACAGATAACAGTGTCGTATTCAACAATTCGATGATTATGAAATTTGAAAGCCAACTGACGAAATTAAGTGAAGATCTATTGATGAAATTCCATGCCTTGAAAGCCAATGCGAAGGCCCACACGGCTGCGTCCTTGATCAGTTCCTTAGCGTCTCCAACAGTGCAGGAAGTCAGAAATAATTCTTTGTTAGAGACTGACATGTACGTTTCTCCGGATTCTTCGGTTTTTAACGGATCGGTAAGTTCTTCAAAGTTATAATATTTCAGTAGACTTCTAGTGATTTACATGTTATGTAGATTTTTGTGCATCACTGAGGCATACATTTGAATGGCTAGCTTAAAAAGTTCACATTTTTGTATAATAGAGATTATTTGATAAGCGGGGCAACTATTTGGCTTTTTCCCTAATTTTCCCTAATTTCGTAATAGGGAAAAAGCCGGATAGTGGCTCTACTTTCCAAAAACGCTCTATTATATAAAAATTTAAACTTGATAATAAAAACTAATACATGTATATCAAAACATGAGTATATGATCTATTATAAAAGCTTATCTTTGTAAATCTTTGAGAAAATCCTGTTTTGTTATACCTCTCCAAAAAAAGGATAGTTGCCTACTCTAGCGGATAGTTGCCGAACGTGAAATATACTCAGGAGGATACTTGCCTTTTGCAGGGAGAGATGCTTATAGTAAAAAGTAATAAATGAAAGTTACGTTAAACAACAGTTATGAAGCAATAAAAATAATAAATAGTGAAACCACAAAATATTCATCTTACTTCTCACTAACAGTATAAATGTGAAAGTTTGGACGGATTTACGAATGTTTGTTCCTCAGGCACGGCAAAGTGGCTGAACGGATTTGGTTTAAAGTTAGCATAGTGATAGCAGACAACAACGCCCAACTCCAAATTTCGAATGTGTCTAACATACTGTATTTAAAACCGAGGCAACTATCCACCCTATACACTGGAAAATCATTAAATGCAGTGAACTGACAGTTCGAAATGTCAAAGAGAAAAATAATATACCAGTTAAAGTCATTGTAGTGTAAGTACTAAACGAGAATGATTGGAAATGAACGAATCTAGTCATTCGTTTTGCATAAATTTTTAAAGAAATTTATATGTAATTGAATTTGAGGTGTGTACTTTATCTTCTAAGTAACTTTAATGAAAATAATTAATTACCAAACATACCAGTGCTTTAAAACGGTTACAATTGAAGCTAAATCGACTTGATAACTCTTTTATTTTTAAACTCTTTTCGTCGTTAAAAAATAAATTTTAAGAAGAGGTGCCCTTTGCTAACAGCACCATAAAAACGTGAGCCAAAACATATTTTTTCCATATATTACGATATTTGTATTGTAAATAATTACATTTATTCACTTAAACCACATCACTAATTTTTCTTCCCTAATGTGGGCATACTGGAACTGTCATTTTACTGCATTGAATTATTTGTCACGGTATACGCAACTTTCCAACGTAGGCAACTATCCGGGTTTAACCCGAAATAAAATTCTCACATTTATGTATGTATGTTATAAACACGGTTAATTGTAATCTAAGTTACAAAACCAGCAGAACTTTTTGAATGTTATCGCTGAATTTATAACGTACATTATGATGGCTGATAATGATGTGAACGGATTAGTTTTCAACTGGACTGGAAATTTAAGCATTATACAGGGTGCCTGGTGGGTCACTTTCGAAATTCAAGGACGTGATAGTATGAGAACATAAATGAAGAGAAAAATTTAAATAAAATATTAATAAGGTCAATAGGGGCATTTCCGACTAAAAAAATGCAAACAGTTTAACTATTTGTACATTCATATGTTACTAAATAACTACACATCTGAATAATTCATTTTATAAAACCATTGACTGAGATTGATCTTGATGTATTCTTCAGTTAAAATACTTATTATATAGGTACAAAAAAGATTAATTTAGCATAAAGTCAGAAAAAGTTGGTTTTACCCCTCTGTGAGGCAATTCCGACTATTGAATATATTAGGATTTAGATAAGAGCAACGAACACAAAAGTGAGAGAAAAACCAAGTCGATGCTTTGTAAAAGCAAATTAATACTTTAAATTCAATACACAACGGTTCAATTTACCAAAACACTATCATAAACATTTTGAAGGGGCAATTTCGACTGTTCTCTATAGACAATAGTGATGAGACTCAAAATTCGATTAAAGTAGTCGATAAATGAAAGGATAAGAAAACTAAAAAATGCACTTAGATTCACAAATCAACCTGGAGTAACTTGTGTTAAATAATCAACAAAGTATTCTTCTATGAAATTAGTAACTTTAATAATTTTTGATATCTCATAGTGTACGTAGTTTAAGCAATAATTTAAATTACCTACATGAGAAGTGTCGATACGTTGACATCACTAGTTTTTTGCATTTTCATATTAATTGTCTGTGGCAATTCCAACTACCAATTTTAGTCGTAATTACCTCGTGTCACATTTTTGTGGGGCATTTAAAACTGTGTAAATATTCCTCTTAAAACGTATCGTAAGCAAAAACCAATAAGAAAAAAACAATTTATGGTAAACAAGGTCAACACTCACCGTGAAATTGGAAGAAAATAAGCCAAAATTAATTTAAAACAAATAAAAATCTGTAACAGCTCTTTCCGACAAACACTGGTTAAAATGGCGTTTGTAAATAAAAGCATGGTGGGAAAGCAGCATGACGATTTAGCTGCGCCATTTATGCAATTTCGTAAAACTTGGGTTTTCTCCTACATGGACATAGATGGGGCTTTTGATCAACTGTTATAGAATAAAAGTTATTGAGTTTGGTTGGAATTACCCCTCAGTCGGAAATGCCCCCATTGACCTTATTAATTATTTACTGAGTTAACCGAAAGCTAAAAAGAGTTAATAACGCAGCGCATGGTTACATAAGCGTAATACAATAGATACTTAGCGGGTGGTGGTGTGTGTGAGGCGGGAACACTGCTGTGTGCGTGTTGAATAAGGCGGCGCGTCGGAAAAAGTATTGTAATGTCTCTTTATCTATAGGGAATTTTGTTAAATAACTAAGTACCTACTTTTATTACATACGAGGGTCATTTGAAAAGTTCCTAGCCTAACGTACTTAATGAAACCACATGATTTTGATTATATTTTTATTTTTCAACATACTCTCCCCCGAGCTCAATACACTTTTTCCATCGACCCGGTAAGGCTTCGATACCCATTTTAAAAAAATCTTCGTCTAACTCCTCAAAATAAGCGTCTACGGCGGCTATGACCTCTTCATTTGTAAAAAAATGTTTACCACCTAAAAATTTTTTCAGCTTTGGGAACAGGTAGAAGTCTGACGGTGCTAAATCCGGTGAATATGGGGGATGAGGTAACAATTCAAAGCCACACCGATGGATTTCTGCCATAGATTGCACAGAAGTGTGAACGCGTGCATTGTCCTGATGAAACAAGACCTTCTTCCTCAATAAACCTGGACGTTTTTCTTTGATTTTTTCTCTCAAAAGCCGCAGCAGGTTGCAGTAGTAATCAGAATTTATTGTTTCACCCTTTTTTAAATAATCCACCAGAATTATACCCTTTGCATCCCAAAAAACTGATGCCATGACTTTGCCAGCCGATAAAACCACTTTTGCCTTCTTTGGGGTGGGTGATCCTGCCCTTTTCCATTGTTTCGACTGTTCTTTTGTCTCAGGTGTATTGTGGTGAACCCAGGTTTCATCCATGGTTATAAATCTTTCAATAAATTCCTGTGGATCAGCTTCATATAACTCTAAACAGTCGCGGGAAGTTGTGAGTCGGTTGCGTTTTTGTTCCACTGAAAGCAGCCGCGGTACCCACCGCGCAGACACCTTAGAGAATCCAAGTTCAGAAGTAATTATATGATGTGTTCGCTCAGAAGAGATGCCTACAGTCTTAGCTATTTCCTCGACTGTCAATCTTCGGTCAGATAAAATTAAATCACAGATTTTTTCTTTGTTTTCATCAGTGGAAGCCGTCGAGGGCCGGCCACTACGGGGCTCATCTTGAATGGACTCACGACCACGTTTAAACTCTGCCACCCAATTTTTAACAGTCGCATACGAAGGAGCGGACTCACCTAAAGTGGCAGACATGTCTTCATGTATAGCTTTTGGAGTTAAACCTTTCAAATACAAGTATTTTATCACTGCACGATGTTCAATTTTATCCATTTTCAAAAATTGCTCTGACTTGACTTACGGTATCACGTGTAAACGAACAATTAATTATTGCAAATAAACTAAACTGTGCATACTTGTTGCTAAATAATGTAGCTATAAAATGAGGGTAGTTATAAAATATACCGACGAGTCTAACAATGTTAGGCTAAGAACTTTTCAAATGACCCTCGTAGTTATATTCAGAATCGAGTACAGAGTGCTCTCCTTCAATATCTAAAATTTGTCACCAGTGACCCTGTTTAGCGGTAAATTTGTTTTACTCTAAACCGGCGGCCATATTGAAGAAGAATAGTTGAAACGTTTTTGAAAAGTGTGATCTTGTTTGATTTATGAGTTCAATATGTCATACTAAGTCCGATCAATTTTGCCGTTACGGGAAAACCTTGTAATGGCCGCCCTTTTCTAACCCAATATTCTCAATATTCATACTCGTCAACTTGCTATTTCAAAGTTTCAAACATCATCTCAGCTGTAAGTATGTGATATATAAGTTTTACTTACTTATTTTAAGAATTTTATCTATGATGATGTGTCCAGTCTTCGTCGTACCAAATGTTTAGTGTCAATATTATCTTGACCTTTACTTCTAAATACCGTGTCTATTCCATCACTTAATTCTGACAGTAATAGCAAGTCGCTAGTATCGGTTGTTGGTTGTCTACGTCCAAAAATGTTATCAGTTGTAACTAAAATATATAGATATTAGTCTAATCTTGTCGATGTCAAGAAAAATACCTCATAACTTGACATCAGCTGGTTTTATAGCCTTTGGTGTTCTGCCCCATAAGGGATACAGGCTTGAAGTTATGTATGTATTTTGAAATTATTCATAGGATTGATCATCTCGTGGACTTAATTGCTTAAAAAGGTCGTGCTCTTATTCATGTACAAAAAATCAATATCTTAACACAAAACTGTGTTCTATGTACTCTTGAAAAAACTTTGATTCAAACTAAAGTATTATTTTGACAGTGTGGCTTCTATGGGTACTGGGTACATAAGTCGTTAACAGATTATTTATAGCAATAAACATGGTTTTAAAGCAAATTCTTTTTCGCATTAACAAGAACTAGAAGGAATAATTTTACATAGCAATTAAAACAACCTTATGGTTACCCTAAAGATGAATGAATAATCTTAGTTACATACCTACTGGTTCTATGACAGTTAAACGTGATAATTAGGGTGACCATGATACTCAGTCAATTTAAAACATTCTTGTTTATAAAGTATTATTAAATAATGCTACACCAGACGACCGGCTGGTGTAGCGGTAACATACATTGCCTTCTATGCCAGAGGTCCTGGGTTCGAATCCCGGCGGCGGCGGATATTTGTGTGATGAACACACAGATATTAGCCGTCAAGTCATGGATGTTTATATGTTTATTTAAGTTTATTCTAATAAAAAATATGTATTTATTCAATATGTTTGTTTATATATTTCTTAAATATATCAGTTATCTAGTATCCATAACACAAGTTCTTTAAGAAACTTAATTTGGGCTAGATAATGTTGTGTGAGTGTGAGAAATATTTAAAAAAAAAATTAAAAAAAAAAAAATGTTTGCATATTGTTGGCTGTCGTCACGTCCACATGTTCAATCTGAAGCTGAACAGAAACCCATATTACTGTTTACGACTTCTGTTTAATGTAATAGTAGTCGTCAAATAATTGCTTAATCTCAATGGCATTGTAAAATGTAAAATAACCACTCTATCGCAGTGCTCTTTGAAAAACCCCAATTTTCACACTGTCTCGGTGTCTACCTACTTTTTCAACCGACTACCAAAAGGAGGAGAATGGTTCATTGAGCTTTACGTTAAAATGCGGATTGTTTATACTTTATAATTTAATAATACATATTTTCGTGCGTCTCAGTCGAGGCACAAGTACTTTTCGGTCCCTAATTTATAAGACCGATTTGTTATTCAAACGTAAACATTGATTTTTGACACAAAACGTATTGTTGAACACTTCCTATTCAATTTACAAAGTATTTGATTTGTTTATATAAAAAAGTATATTTGCAGTAACAAAACTAAATGGAAGTAAACAAAAAGTAGGCAAATGTAATTTAAACGCTGAAGGCGGGCAGCCCTATCATATGTGTACGCTGTAGGCATTTATTTCAAAGATGCAGCCGAGTTAAATTACTCTAGAAATCTGTAATGTGCAAATCCTGGCGAATAATCCAATGCAGTAAACTCACAGTTCGAAATGTGAAATAGAAAAATAATGATACAAGTTAAAAAACTTCATAGTGAAGGTACTGAATAAGATTGATTGAAAATGAACGAGTGTTTCATTCGTTTTGCATAAAATTTTAAAGCAATGAATAAAATACGTGAATTTGAGTTGTGTACTTTATATTTACAGTAACTTTAATGAGAATAATTAATTATCAAAGATATCTAGTGAATCAAAAGTTTACAGTGGAAGTAATGAGTACTTTTTTTTTTTTTTTTTAAAGTCATCGAAAATGTAAGTGGCGTGAAGCATCCCCACCCTAGTAATGAAATTACACAATTTTTGGCTCACACAAAATTTGTGGAGTAATAAACACTGGTCCGGTTTAAATTAATGTCTACCCCCCCCCCCCTCGTCACATCCATGTGACAATGATAAATCGAGCCTTTATATCGATATTTTCTTAGAATATGTCACTAAGCCTTTGTATTTTTTTTTTATTATGGCATCTTTGATTCTGTGGGCTTAAAGTCGAGTAATTCTATCTATTGTAGTGCGCATATTAGCTAACATGATAGTATAAAATAATATTTCTCTTGATCTTACTTTATCGATGATAGCATGCTAGCCTTGCTAGCCCTGTTGGCTAATTATACAACCGATAGATTACGTATACATAATAAAAATCCAAAATGTCTATTGAAATACAAGCAGTTGAGCGCGGTTTTACGCTCCGGCTACACTACCGTGATATGCCAGTAATTATTGCCATAACTTAAACAACACCTAGGTGTAACCACGATTTACGGCCATAATTTTACAATGCCAATCAATATGGCAAATGGCGGTAGGCAATAGCTCCGGAGGCGGTCTTTTTGCGCACATCAAAGAAGATTACCGCAGTAATTATTGAGTTTGTGGCCACACTACCGTTTGTCCAGTGTGCAATATGAGCTCACCGGCGACGCACGTATCGTCCGACATGGAGTGGTCAAATGAAAAAGCGCTCGAGTTTTTAGAATTATTCCAATCCGAACCGTCTCTTTGGGATACCCTTTTTGGTCTTCTTTTAGCTTTGTTGAAATTTAAAAGATTCATGGCACTCATAAAACACAACACCGCTGCAGCTTCGACCTCCATCTTGAAAAAGTCATATTTACCGCCAAATTTAATGCCATAATTATTGCCGGTAGACGGTAAGGTAGTGTGGCCACACCAGTTCATGCAGTAATTTAAACGGTAATTTAATGCCATAATTATGGCGGTAACAGCCCGGTAGACGGTAAGGTAGTGTGGCCGTAGTATTACCCGCGCAATTTTGATTCCCGCGGGAATTTCGGGATAAAAAGTAGCCTATGTGCTATTCCAGATTGTATTCTATCACTATGCTGATTTACATAAAAATCCGTTGAGCCGTTTTGCAGTCATTGGGGAACATACATCCAAACATTCACATTTATAATATAAGTAACATTCAAAGTATTTTCCTTGTAGCGTTACGTGTTTATAACATATGTACTATAAAATAAGTCTTCTTTCCTTAATGATGCAAAGTGAAGCTGGAGATATTGCATTTGTATTCAGGATTGAGATTTGGAGTTAAAAGTTGCATATAACATACCTCTTTTCCAAATTTCACTTAAATCTGCTGTTTAAAAACGGTTTCTCATAATTTTGTTACATTTACAGAATACCAGCTATAGACAGCTAAGTCGCACGTTGGACCTAAGCCGCCCAAAAATTACCATAACAAATGATTTCGCCATGTCACGTGGTGGGAATGACAATGACAACGACGATTTTGGACAGGAGAGCAGCGGCGAGCGATATAGGTGTTGGAGACAATCGAGTTTTAAAACTAGACGTCCGACCGAAATACGGAACGATTTTAAAAGGAACAATCAACAAAGACCTTTTGTGTCCTACAACCCTGGTGTATGTAATCTTGAAATTTCTTAGTGACGAAATCTGATTTGGCAGTTGTGTTGTTTTTCTGGCGCGGCTGCTTTATATGCCTTTTGGAAATATGAAACAATACGAAAAACAGGTTAACTGGTGATGTTGCATACAGGATGAGCTTTTTTTACAGTTCATAGATTCTGACACTTTCGGAGTCGATTTTTTCTATTTTAGGATACGATATTTATCTTCTCGATTGAAAATCAATTATCATGTGTTCAATCGAGTTCAATTCGTTTATGATTTTAAAGACTAGTTTTTGCCCGCGACTTCGTACGCGCATTAACTAAAACTTCGTATATTTTCCGTTCCTGTGAGAATTTCGGAAATTCTTTCCATAAGGAAACCAGACAGACACCCATTGGAGAACCTTTTTACCAAGTTTCAGATTGGTGTACACAAGGAATAAGAGATTTCATAGAAACTCAAAAGTAAACCTATATTTCCCGTTCCCATGGTAATTACGGGAAATCCTTAGTGCACCCCTACACTCTCTAAGGAATGTATGTTCCGAAATTCAGCTCTCTACGCGCAATATCTATGGCTGTATGTTGTGTGTCAGTGACTCAATCACTCAGCACTTCAATCAGTACCGGAACAATACAAAGTCATAACAAAAAGCCAAAGGGCTTTGTGAAAGCATCCTAATGTTTTCGCTGAAATTCGCGCATTTAATCTAGGGCGTTATTTTATTTTAGTCAGACTTTTAATATTCATCTTTTCAGTTACTAGCAAATGACAATAATCAGTTCTAATATTTTACCAATACTCGTCATTTTTCCTAATTTAAGTCACGCTCTGTCGTGTGCAAAAAATTCCTTAGAATTTATTAAGCCGTCTTAGTTTACTTGGGATAGTAATAGCCTCTCTCCATCATTATTATACCTCGAACTTGTCAAAAATGGCATCAGATAGTTTTATAGCGTCTGGTGCTCTGCCTTCCGTATAAGGGATACAGGCGTGAAGTTATGTATGTATGTAAACGTTTTATTGTAAGAAATAGGGTGAAGTTAGCCTAATAATTTTATATATTTTTATTTAACATGTTAACTTAATCTTCTTTACATACCTTTTGATTGTATTTAAGACTCGTCCTGTGTAACTATAACAACTTGTATAATCATATAGATTTGAAACCTATCAAGATGTAATATGCCTTTTCTTAGGCATATTAAATTATTTATGTTCTTGTCTAAATAATTCTGACTCTTGGCTAACATGACATTCAGTTGTGTATCTGTCTTTTTTACTCTTAGCGATAAATGGAATCGGTATGTATTTTTACGTGCTAGAGTGAGAAAGAGAGATAATATGACAAAGTGTATTGGTAACCAGGGGACGTATTTTAAAAAATGTGTTTTTTTTTATAAACTTTTGCAGGTACCCAGGTAAAATTGATTTTATGGAAAAATACTAAGCATTTTTTTTGTTTCAGAACTTCCATCGCAGATTCTGAAGTTTCTCGTTGGATTTTAGTTTAAGCTTATTTAAGGTTAACATAATTAATATAAGGGATATATTTTTTCTATGGAAGCATAGCTATAAAGCTATAAACATGGTACTAATGTATAAGAAAGTCTAAACTAAATTGTTTATATTGTTCTTGGTGCTCAAAGAGTCTGGTTATATTATGAAACTAATGTTTTCGAGATTATTTTCGTCCGGTTGTCGAAAAGTGCACATGTCAAATTAAATTTCTGTTCATTTGTTACTGTTGGCCCTTTGGCAGGCGAAAATCTATGGTGTCGTGTCTCCAATAACTTTAGGCTCAAGTTCATTATGCACTTCTATGTGATAAATACGTGTTTATTATAAAAATACGACTATTGTGTGTAAACCACAGATAAAAAATCGTTTTTGTTTAGTTTAAAGATGTTTTTTGTTATTGATTGTTATTTACCTATAAGCTTAATCATTACTTTTTGTTTTTTTTTTTAAGTACAAATATGACTTAATACTGTTGATATGAAAGATGCATCGCTTTAAAGTTCTTTAGACATTTTGGTCTCCTTCTCAAATAAAATTATGCCTATATTTTACTATTCGTATGTTCAAATTCTTCACGTAATTTTCTTTTACTTTGTCCTTACCCTATTTAATATAGGTCCGATGAATAAAAATAGAGGAATGTGAATTTAGATGATTTTTCGTGCAGTGACTTATCTTTTTCTTGTAAAGATCTTTGACAGTATAAACTTTATATTAACAAATTTGACGTCTGAAAATAAGCGGGTCCCGGGAGCGAAATATGCAGATGTCGAATTAAATTCGACTAACATATATGCTAAGTACGCCTTGTTCGGCATTGCATCCATTAATTTTAAAAAAATCTTTAAAAACTTAGTAAGTATTTAATGTAATCATCATTTATTTCAGCACTAAAAATAGTTGATAGCAAATATTGATTTAGAAGACCCCATTATTTAAACTTGACATCAGATGGTTTTATAACCTCTGGTGTTCGGTCTACCCCACAAGGGATACAGGCGTGAAGTTATGTATGGTTGAAGACCCCAAATTTTAGATTAGAGACACTTAAAATTACAAAATGTATTAGTGTCTTATGTAATCACGATTCATTAGAAAATTAAGTTATTTTAAATAAAAGACAATATTTATGTGGATTTTATTATATGACGAGTGTCCTAGATGATTCTAACGATACCGAAACGTCGAGTTAAATATAATATAAAATGTAAAATATAAATAAACGTTATAATGAATCTATTTGAAATCAAAGATTAGATACCATGACGAGTATCCACGACATCTATAAATATACCGACATACCGAAACGTCGGGTTCTAATAATATAAATATAAATAAACGTGATAATGAATCTAAAGATGTACTGCCGAATAGGGTTGAGTTTATATTGGAAATGTTTTATATCTGACAAGATTTCGATTCATTGTATTCAGATATTTTGACATAGAGTTTTATGATTTGATTTGAAAACGTCTTATAGTTGTGTTAAGATAAAAGTTGTTGATTCAGATTCAGTTTTTGTTTTGAAATATTAAGTATAGGGTTAAGTATGTTTCATTTGTTACACTTTTTACAAAGTATCAAATCCCAGAGCTAACCTTTAACTTCTAACTATGACTGCATAATCTAGAACTTTTGGTTGATATTGTCTTGTTCAAGAATTTTCAATAATAAAAACCCCAACCCAGTGGAAAAAAGTGTTAGGAATTACTGAGAAGTCCGATGTCACGGTGATAAATGCCGAAATGTTTGAAACTTCTTTTTTTTTTGTTTTCGTGATGATATAAGTATGTGATCAGCAGAAGGTTCTGTTCCTAGCGGTTATTCGAAAAAAACGAATAAAAACCCACATGTCAAAACTCATGGTCTTTTGAGTATTATTTTATTTTCTTTATTCAGGTTTACCAACAATTGTTCACACTGTTACTTAATAATTACATTTTGCCATAAGGTACTTACATAGTATGACAATCACTTAAAGGTGAACACAGCATGCATATAATTTTTGCGTGCACAGGTTTTTTTTTTATGTTTGCTTAGGTACTTCAAAGGGTATTTATTGAGTATGACACTTCAGTCACTCTTGACGGTCTTTTTCAACTACAGAATGGAGTGTGGGTAGTTTTCCTATCATGTTAAAGTTAAATATGGTAGGTTATAAAATTGTCATAGCTCTCGCAAATTAACTATAAATAACTGATGTTTTGGACTCTTGTTTTATGTCATTTGCAATATTTCAATATTTTGTTTGCTAGTGGTGAAAATTTAAAATTAAATTGGCATGTTTTAATGTCGTCTTATTATCTAAACGTAATCCTACAAGGCTAGTTAGCATAAAAATTAGTTTCAATCTTTATGTGAGCATGAATACATTGTGACATAAGTCATACTATTTACTTATTGAAATAAGTCCTAGCTCTGAATATGAAAGTATTGAGCAACTTGAGAGGTTTGCAAGAGTACCTTATCCAGTATTTTTTTTATAGGTGTCGGAAACTTTTTGGTCTATCGACAATATCTGGCATTGAAAAGTCTTCATATAACTGATTTATAACACTTTGACTGCTGTATTTAAAGAATAACCTAGGTCTATAAATTTCAATAAATTTTATTGCAATTAACTATAAAAAAAATGTATATCCACATCGTTGCTGAAATTCTGGGTAGTAATAATATCACAAAGAGTAATCGTCTTATCGTTTTCAGCAGTTCACAATCAAATTGGCGGTATTTTGTAAAGGTGTACCAATATTTAATTTTGATATTGTTCTACTTGTCTTCATATTTACATGTTTGATTTAGACATTTTGATTATTATAGATTCAAAAGTGATTACATAAATTAGTTTTAAGACAAATAAAAATTATGAGAGATTCTCTTAGTCGATTGATAATTATCATATTTAGTGTACCTGTGTAATTATCTGTTTGAATTAATAGAACTACGAGAACGAAGTTTGAGTGTTATATGTTCAAAGTGATCAACATAATGTCATACTATTTTTAAGAAAAAGATGCATAAAGCTATTATTTAGATTAAGTTGATTATCAAATATCTGTAAGAGTCCTCATACCTCGTTTTCATTATTTGTGATAAACAAATATATACTTCGTTAAGTAAGAACTAACAAAGTAGGTTTAAGATTAATTAGAAATAAGGATGTCTGTTCCAAAATACAGTTGTTAGTTGACCGTGGTCCGAAGTAAATGTATAAAATATGTAAATACATAATTAAGATTGTTCAATTTTGTTACCTACTAGTTTTTTTTGTTAAACAATGACTACAAAGTATAAGTTTGAGTTTTATTTCTATATTCCTATTTTGAAAATCGTTTCGCGGGTATTTCTAACGGTCTCAGTGCCAATGCGGCTCGAAAAATTATCGCCGGGTAGAGGTCGTTTAAAAGCAGAACTTTTGTAAACCGATTTGTCTCTGGGTTCAAACTGGGGAGACTGACCAACGATACTGTCCACGAAAAAAGGCGGGAAATCTAAAATTTCAAGATCAGGCAACGCTGCTCTAACGAAGTAGATAGGGGAAGGGAAGGGGGGCATGATGGGGTATCTACGGAAAATACCAAAAATACAGTATAATCATTGCGTTTATTATGCTTATTTATTTATTGCACAATGCCTTATTAATCTAACTACAATTTGGCATAGTCTTTGGAAGATGAACTTATAGCATTTTTTTTAAATAAATGATTTGATAGGAACTTTCGAAAAACCATCTTGCCCCTTACCATGAGGTAAGCTAATTATTATCACAATAAATACAAATATGAATTTCTTCGGTGTTTTCATCATCCACACCAGCACAACCATTGTGAGCCCAACGTCCACAAAGCTGGCAGCCTACCCAACCTTGATGATTTCAGAAAACTATGATTTTCATCATAGAGACTAATTGTACCTTCATCATCGTCATTTTTCGTCTTGGCTGCAACTGTAGTCTTTTGTTTCTTCTTAGCATTTTTTTTGAGGCGAGGATCATTAGAATTGGATATTTTCCTCAGTTTTTTCAAATTCTCCGTGTTGCCCCTATACCCCATCTTACCCCATACCCAATACCCCGTCTTACCCCAAAGGCTGATTTAGAAAAAAATATTTCTCAAAAAATAAATATTAACTGAACATTTGTCTAACCATACCACAACAAAGTAAACAACACTAACAACCATAGGTATAAGAGAAAAGACATAAATTGGGTAGTCATAATTACCTTACAGTAAAGACGTTTTTAACTGCGTAAAACTAGATCCACGAGACACTCAACGGGATTTTCGTTTGTAAACAAAAAACCCGCGCACTCCCACTCACTGTTTCTGTCGCGCTGACGGTTGATCGAGAATGGCTTCCTATTCGCTTATTGCTTTCTGTTCGCAAGAGTCTAGAGGCCTAGACAAAATCCAAGCGTGTCGTTTTCCGTTTAACGTCACGCGCTCACGTCACGCTTTAGTGTTAGCAGAAATGGCAGACAAGTGCCATACGATACGGAAAACGCGCTTTCCGCACATCTTGCGGAAAACTCTGCGGTTGAAGGGTGATTGACTGTGAGGCAATTGTCAAATTATGTGTCAAGCAAGTTTCAACAGTTGTATCGCGCGCAAGTTTGTAATCCAATTGTGCCAGGGAGTCTAAATCTTCTGTGAAATCTGCAATTATTAAGATTTATATTTTAATTGATTAAGTTAGTATCCTAAGTAATATTGCAGTCATGACTTAAACTGCAAATTATTCTTGACAATGCATAAGTAAACCTACTCAAGTCGGATTCTTGCTCGTTCCTTTCCTGTGGGGATGATGGGAACCTAATCCATTTTTTGACAATATTCGGGCGATTAAGTGCCTCTACCACTTGATGTATGCACCTACTTGTAGTCCTTTGAACTAATTGTTGACTGAGCCCAACAATGCGTTGATACGAACCAGTAGCTAAAAAGCTGAGAGTGCACAGAACCTGAAACAGGTACCTAGGTATTTTTTTATTGTGTTTAGGTAGAGGTTAAAATTTTACAGTAAGACAGCCAAAGAATCAAAGCAATAGCAGTAATATTACCTTTATTCCCAAACTTATTTCATTGGTGCCTTTTAATGAAGTTTGTCGGCGAAGTTCATCACAAAGACGCCTAAAACTTTGATAGTCAAGCTTAAATCGGTGAATAAATTCCAATTGCGGCATTAACGCGATTTGTTCCATATTTCGACGATTGATCCTGGCTCTACGTCTTTGCAACGCTTCTTCATTATTAGCAGCCCACATAAATCTCAACGTATGCATTTTAATAACTTATTTTTAGTCTTAAAAATAACTAAGAATCCTGTTTTAGCCAATGACTAAAGAATCTCAGCTCAAGCAGCAGGGTCTGAGCTCACGCTATTTGTGCAGGACAGTGACGATAAGACAGTTATATAAACTTAAAACAGTGTATATAGATAGTGTTATAGTGTTTTATAAGACTCTTAAAGAGCTAAGAACGTTTAAAATAGTGTTTTTATAGTGTTTATAGTGAATAGCGTCACATACAAGTGTTAAGTAGTTTGTAAGAAGTTTGTAACAGTTTATAGCTTTAAAGTGTTTGCTTAATCGTTTGTACCTTTGTAATTTGATTAATAGCCGCTATGATAATGAAACTTACGTGATTATAGTTTAAAATAGCTTGATTTGTATTAGGGCTGATTTGGAAATAAAGAGATGGTTTTGAAAGTCTTATCATTCCCGCACACAGAGAGAGAGATCTAAATAGTTAATAGAATTTGTAAATAGTTTTCAAATTAGAATATAGTAAAGGTCTAATAAGAATAGTCGAATCCAGTTAGAATCTTGTTAGAAAAGTCTAGAAATTTCGAATTAGATTCGAGCGAGACAGACATATGTGTGTCCCGCTCGCACGCTTGCATTACTCTCTCTTGTGCGGTATCCTTGCGCGCCTGCACAAAATCACTTAAGAATGCGTCACACTCCGCCAGCAAAACATTCGCGAGGGATTCGCCGAAAAGATCCCGAAGAGTGAAGATCTCCGGAAGAAAGAAGCCTCCGAAAGAAGCCTCAAGCAACAGTACAGTGAATCTCAAGCCCGAAGACTCATATAGAAGCCTGAAGTCAATATAGAAGACTGAAGGCAGAATACAGTAATAGAAGAGCGCGGGAAATAGAGTGTGCTTGTGGCGTATTCGCGAGTGAAATAGTGCCGCGCGGCTGGACTTTCACGACCGTGTTAAGTGGTGAATTCGCATTTTCCTTTTGCCCCTCGCATCGATTCCAGCTAATAGAGTGGGTGGATAGCGCATCATTTGACTAATCGTTATCGGATTCATAGACTACTCAATACTCAATTCTTTATTGCTGCCTTAAAACATTTTTATACATGGTAACAATAATTAACCATAAAATGACAATTAAGGGCCTTGTTAGGCGCTGCAATTTTGGGAGAGAGGAGGAATTTGCATGACTAATGTACTTTGTTTAATTTAATATACAGTAAATTTAAAAATTAAATATTTCTCCGATCTATTTTAGTAGTTTATCGGTTAGAAATTCATCTAGAGTGTAGTAGCTTTTCATGATTAATATTTTCTTCAATGTTTCTAAAAAATGTTTAGTGTTTGTGATATTCTGTATGTGTTTAGGTAATTTATTGTAAATTTTTGCAGACATTGCAAGGGGACTGGCCGAATGTAACTGAAGTTTTGAGTGTGGAAACTGTATTTTATTCTTATGTCTAAGTGTGTATTTTGATTTGATATCTTCTCTTTTTTCATAGAGTTCTGGATATAAACGAACATACTTGCATATTTCCAGTGTATATACACATGGTAGAGTTAATATTTTTAATTTTTGAAAATATGGTTTACAGCTTTGTCTATTTTTAACGTTTACTATAATTCTTATAAGTTTTTTTTGAGCTATGAATAGTGTTTTAAAATCAGTGCTATTTCCCCACAGTAAAATACCATAGCTAAACCATGAGTAAGCATATGCATAGTACATAGTGACAGCTGTTTCGAGGTCAGTAGTTTTTTTTATTTCTCGAAGAGCGTATGTGAAACTTGAGATTTTGTTTCTTATTTTATTTACATGAATTTTCCAATTTAAATTTGAATCAATGTCTATGCCAAGCAATGTAAATTTAGTTACGAGTTCAATGTTTTTGTTGTTAAATTGTATGTTTATATTTAATGGTTTTCGTTGGTATGGGTAAAATGATATTAATTTAGTTTTTTCTAAGTTTATCTCAAGGCTGTGTTCTTTTATCCAAGTGTTTATTGTATTTAAAGTAAAAAGTATCTTTTCATTTAGAGTTTTTCTGTCGTTGGATGAAACGAGGACAGAGACATCATCCGCAAATAAGACACAATATTCTTTTAAAATGTTGGGAAGTTCATTTATATATAAAAGGAATAGCAGACATCCTAGGACGCTGCCCTGTGGGATAGACCAGTTTATTATTTTTGGAGATGATCGTATGTGATTTATTTGCTTTTTATTGGAGTCGTAATATTTTATTTCAACATATTGTTCTCTATCTTTTAAGTAGGAGGTAAACCATTTATGAGCTTGTCCACGGATGCCAACTTTATATAATTTTAAAAGTAGAGTTTGATGTTTTACTTTATCATAGGCTTTAGTTAAGCATGATTCCGATTGCGTGTTTGTCATCATTTAGAGTGTTTAGTGCCTCTTGGATAAATTTGTATGTGGCTAACGCAGTCGATCGCTTTTTACGGAAACCATTTTGGCAGTCATTAAAAATTTCGTATTTTTCACAAAAACTGTATACTCGATCACACATTGCTTTTTCGAATATTTTTGAATCCGTCGGTAAATGGGAAATTGGTCGGTAATTGTTAGGGTTATCTTTTTCGTTTTTCTTATGGATTGGTTTTATAATAGCTGTTTTCAAAGGACACGGAAAAATTCCTTCTTCAAAGGATTTGTTTATAAGAATGGTGAGGGGCATAGATAGCTCATCTGCACATTGTTTATATAGAGTAGGTGGGAGCTCATCAATACCATAACTGTTTTACTTTTTAGATTTCTTATTATTTTATGAACTTCTTTGCAATCTACAGGACGGAGAAACATTGTGTTCTCAATAGTATTAAAGCATGGGCTGTTTTCATAATGTTTGGAGTTAGGGTTTATCTTTTGTGAGTTGTCGCATTGTTTAGGTTCACCGATAGTTGCAAAGTATGAATTAAATAGAGTTGCGATTTGTTTTGGATCTGTGATTGTGTTATTATTTATGTTAAGTTTTATATTAGAGGTATCTTGTTTAGATTTTTTATTCGTACGTTCATTTATTACGTTCCACATTGTTTTTGTTTTGTTTGATGAATTTTTTATTTGTTTTTTATACTGAAGTTTTTTAGCTATGTTTATTGATTTTTTAAGTATTTTTTCATATCTTTTATAGTAGTTGTTCAAAATATCATTATTCAATCGTAAATTGAAAACTTTTAGTAAACGTTTATTTCGGCATGATAGTTTAATCCCTGTTGTGCGCCAGTGTTTGTTGTTTTTATTACTTATTTTAATGTTAATGTTTTAAAAAACTATACAGTCCACTGGAGCTATCCCCCACATTTTGGTCCTTCGAGAGCCGGATCTTTGAGAGGGCAATTGGGAGACAGCGATGCCTCTTACACGGTCGCAGTCAGGCCGCGGGGAGCGGGCCGCCTCGACAGGGCCCGCTCAAGAACAGTCTCAAGCTCAAGCCGTGAAGAGCAAGAATACGACGACGCCGACAGAAACCACAGCGACGACGGGTGCCACAGCTACAGAAACCATGAAGATCACCCGTCAAATCGAAGCTACGCAGCCACAGCGAGCTCTACAGCGATCTCAAGTATCGAAGTCGAAGAAATCCTCGAAAATAACGAAGGCGAAGTTGAAATTGTTACGGTTACAAGTCGAACTCGCCGCCGCCGAAGTCGCCGCTCTCGAAGACGACGAAACAGATATAGAAGAGGAATCTGAAGCACCCTCAATAGAAAATACAGAGAAGAGAGTGTCAGTGTGGTTACAGAATAATCCGACAGAACCGCCGCTGGCGATCCAGGGCCAGAGTGAAATCGAAGAGCCTCCACAGCAACCGCAACAGAGCGAAGAACCGACGCGTCCTGCGGCGCTCCCGGCACCGGTGAGCTTCATCCCCCCCCCCGGCTCCAGTACCGGCGGGAGGGGACACAGTCGCCGTGCCGCAACAGAAGATCGACCTCAGCGAGTTGGCCTCAGCCATCGCACTTGCCGCCAGGACAGGTCCGCAGCAGCCGCCTAGGATCTACACAGAACTTCCGACATACAGCGGGTCATATCAAGAATGGCTCATGTTCAAGGCAGCTTATCAAGAAACAGCGGGATATTACAGCGACATAGAAAACACAGCGCGTCTACGACGAAGCCTGCGTTCAAGAGCTCGGGAGGTCGTCGAAGGGCTTCTCCTCTACAACGCGAAGCCCGAAGAAATCCTGCGAGCCCTCGAGTCACGCTTCGGACGGCCCGACGCTATCGCCATCGCCGAGTTAGAGCGACTACGGGGACTACAGAAGCCTACGGACGCGCCCAGAGACCTGTGCGTATTCGCGACGCGGGTCTGCAACATTGTAACAACGCTGCGCGCCCTGGGGAAGATTCACTACCTGTACAACCCGGAAGTCACGAAGATTACAACAGAGAAGCTAACGCCGGCTATGCGATATCGTTGGTTTGACTACGCTGCCGAGAACCCTCAAGACTAAGCAGACTTACTAAAGCTTGCTAACTTTTTACAGAGAGAAGCGGATCGCTGCGGACCCTACGCGCAACCGGAGCGCGTCTCGGAAGACCACCTTGCGAACAGAAGATATCAAGAAACCTACAGTCAAAACAGAACAGTATCACAGCGAACAGTATTTACAGATTTCGACCCATGGTGTCCTGTTTGCGAGAAGAAGGGGCACCATGCAAACAGCTGCCACAGTTTTTTAGAAGCCGACTCGAACCGAAGATGGGAGTTAGCGAAGATTAACCGTTTATGTTTCAGATGTCTACACCACCGAGCAAGAAATCACACGTGCAGGGAGAGGCCTTGCAGCACAGACGGGTGTAGCAGACTACACCACCCTCTCCTTCACTTCGAGAAGCGCGCAGTCATCGAGTCACCGATAGAAGAAACAGAACCGAACAGAATAGAAATAGAACGTGTCCATTTCGTCAATCACCTACCGAAGACGCCGAAAACAGAAAAAACTGCTCCGGGTGAAGACAGACGCCGCGAAGCTAAGTCGCCGAGAAATATAGAAACCATAGTTATGCCGAATAGTACAGAAAATCAGCGCAGCATAGAACAGAAAACCGAAACGAGAAGACAGCCTTCGCAACGCTGCTGCGCAAGTAGCGTCTCTCCGAAGAGGTCCTGCGACCTCTGTTGGCGACCCCACAGACGAGGCGCGCACTCCGTACCGCTCCACTCTGGGTGGGCCGGCGCCGTACGTGCCATCCATGGTCCCGCTCACCGACCGTGGCCTCAGGGGGCGCAATAGCTGGCGCGCCTCCCTACAGCTGGCGAACCACTTCCGGGCCAGGTAGCCCCGGGAGTACCCACCACCGGACCTCCATCACCGGCGGGAGCCGCACGGGCGCGGCCCCGCAATGCAGCCGGGAGACGTGGCGACCTTCCCCAGCCCTGACATTCGACGCGCGGGCGAGAGATGGGTTCCAGGGAAGACCCGTCAGCTCGTCGTGCTGATCTCCGAGTCACCTGCCTGCACCGAGGAAGATGCGTCGTCAACGGCGGTGACAACGCACGGCGGGAGTATGTGCAGGACAGTGACGATAAGACAGTTATATAAACTTAAAACAGTGTATATAGATAGTGTTATAGTGTTTTATAAGACTCTTAAAGAGCTAAGAACGTTTAAAATAGTGTTTTTATAGTGTTTATAGTGAATAGCGTCACATACAAGTGTTAGTTTGTAAGAAGTTTGTAACAGTTTATAGCTTTAAAGTGTTTGCTTAATCGTTTGTACCTTTGTAATTTGATTAATAGCCGCTATGATAATGAAACTTACGTGATTATAGTTTAAAATAGCTTGATTTGTATTAGGGCTGATTTGGAAATAAAGAGATGGTTTTGAAAGTCTTATCATTCCCGCACACAGAGAGAGAGATCTAAATAGTTAATAGAATTTGTAAATAGTTTTCAAATTAGAATATAGTAAAGGTCTAATAAGAATAGTCGAATCCAGTTAGAATCTTATTAGAAAAGTCTAGAAATTTCGAATTAGATTCGAGCGAGACAGACATATGTGTGTCCCGCTCGCACGCTTGCATTACTCTCTCTTGTGCGGTATCCTTGCGCGCCTGCACAAAATCACTTAAGAATGCGTCACACTCCGCCAGCAAAACATTCGCGAGGGATTCGCCGAAAAGATCCCGAAGAGTGA
The DNA here is from genome assembly GCA_944452665.1 of Stenoptilia bipunctidactyla. NCBI lineage: Eukaryota > Metazoa > Arthropoda > Insecta > Lepidoptera > Pterophoridae > Stenoptilia > Stenoptilia bipunctidactyla. The sequence continues at coordinate 268,255 of OX101737.1, read as the reverse complement.
AGATCTCCGGAAGAAAGAAGCCTCCGAAAGAAGCCTCAAGCAACAGTACAGTGAATCTCAAGCCCGAAGACTCATATAGAAGCCTGAAGTCAATATAGAAGACAGAAGACTGAAGGCAGAATACAGTAATAGAAGAGCGCGGGAAATAGAGTGTGCTTGTGGCGTATTCGCGAGTGATATAGTGCCGCGCGGCTGGACTTTCACGACCGTGTTAAGTGGTGAATTCGCATTTTCCTTTTGCCCCTCGCATCGATTCCAGCTAATAGAGTGGGTGGATAGCGCATCATTTGACTAATCGTTATCGGATTCATAGACTATACAGTCCACTGGAGCTATCCCCCACACTATTATAGCGTTTAACAGAAAGGATAAAAAAGCGTTAACCGTTGTCAAAAGTGGCAATTGTCTGCCATATGTATGGAATTGTGTTTTGCCGTCACGCTAACGAAACGCTAACGATAAAGTTGTAGGTATTCCGCACAAAATGACAAGTGGCTTTTGTCTGCCAATATAGCAGCTGTCACTTGGCTTAGCTTCACCATACGTCACTTTCATATATTTTTGTGTTTCCTCATTCCTTAACGCCTGCGGAAAAGGGAATTTGTCTAGGCCCCCTAGTTTCTTGTATGTTGTGTGACCCCGTCTTTATCTTACCTCGCATCCCCATCATGCCCCCCCTTCCCCTACTATTAATACCCACATCGAATACATACTTCACGTCCTCCTTTTTTGTAGTCGATAAATGAATAGGATCAACTTGGTTTAAGCAGCGGAAAGCAAGGGATAGGTACCTGATTTTGATTTTTTTTTAATTCCCGTTGTTTTTTGGACAGCTTTCGTTGGTTAGACGTCTTCATTTCAACCGAGCGGCCACATCATAGAATGCTATGAAAATTGACCAGGAGTTAGTAGCTATTTGTAAAAACTCAAGTGTAATATATCAAAAGAAAGGTCGTAATTTGTAGGTTCTTTTACATAAAGCTATGTGATCAATAAAATTAAACAAGAAAAAGTTATGAAACATTAAAACTTTTTAGAGGTGTTAATATTTATTTGTTGATCTATGACAATTAAAAACTATCTTCTTTCTATTTTCATATAGGTACAGGCAATAAGTAGCTAGTTTTTAAAAGAAAATAAAAAGAAGAAAAAGGTAAAAAGTTAGACAAATAACAAGTTTTATCGAATACAGTTGGCCGTTCGAACCACGGACAGGACCCGATAGCTCAGTTGGCAGAGGCACGCCATGCTGGAGACATCGTTGGCAGAGGCACGCCATGCTGGAGACATCCTTTCGAGCCCTGGTCAGGTGATTTTATTTAGTTGTCACAGAAATAGATCGTTATCTGCTGTAAATGTGCGCCAATCTATAAGCTCTCTGCACAATGTTTCTCTCTGCGATCTATTGTTTAGAATTTTCTAGATTCCCAAACGACAATACGCACTTTTAATATGGCGCACATTTACAGCAGATTACGACCTATTTGTACACCCAGTCACAATACTCAAGAAGCAGGTCAGGTTACGCACACAGAAACAGTTAGGGAAACCTGTTTAAACAAAAACTAAAATATTCCTAAAACAACCAAAACCTAATTAAAATTAATATTTTAGCCAGTCACGACCAAAATAAAGATTTTTTATGGTTTTTGGAAACATACCAAGAAGTTAAGTCCGAAGCCCGGCGTATCGGTGAGCATTGAGGGTTTACAAGACCCTACCGACCCAGCCAACCTTTTCAGCTCGCACTTTCAGGTTCAATCGCCGCTGAAAACGGGGAATGCTGAGGTCACCGTGTCCGGTGTGCCACAACGCGTGACGGCTCGAAAAGTAGAAATAATAATTAAAGGTATGACGAGAGGCAAATCACTTGGGCACGATGGTCTCAGCATTGAGCATTTCATGTATGCTGGGTCACACCTACCACGCCTTCTAGGCCTATTGTTTACAATCTGCATAAAACACGCAGAACTGATGAGATCGGTCGTAGTTCCCATCGTAAAGAATAAAACTGGAAACGTAGCTGATAAAACCAACTATCGGCCGATTTCATTAGCTACCTACCTTAATAGCCAAGGTCTGGTTGAGAGACAGCTTAAGCGTCACCTGTCCTAAATGATGCTCAATTCGTTTTCAGGCCTAAACTATCAACCGAGTGTGCTATTCTCTCAAGCTTACTGTCAGGTATTACACGGACAGAAAAACATCTGTGTACGCAGCCTTCCTTGACCAGTCAAAGGCATTTGACCTGGTTAGATATGAAATCCTCTGGAAAAATCTAATAAATGCAGCTGTTCCAGGTGAAATTATTAATATGTCAAAATATTGGTATGGGCACCAGACTAGCCAGGTCAAATGATTAGATAGGTTTTCGGATCCTTACAGGTTGGAATTTGGTGTAGTCAATGTGGCCTGGCCTCCCCGACACTGTATAACTTATATAGGGTCGCCACATAATAGTCAATTATATTTTAATAGCAGACTCAGAACGAGGAGTGGGTCTGAATTTCGAAAAAAAAAAATTTTTTTTCAACATTTTTCATAAATTAAAATTTCATAATACTTAAGTGCATAAAATTTTAGTTTAATCTCTAATTTACGACTACATAGCAAGATGAGAAAACGTTTCCATCTATTTCTATTAAACAATAAAATATTATGGTATGGCCCACGAGAGAAAAAATAAAACGGCACTGACTCGACTTCTACCAAGTTTTACACAAACTCATACGATACTCATACTTCTACGATACACATGTTTTAGTCGTTTACGACATATTTGCGATAATTTCCATACACTTTTTTTGTGTCATTTTTACAAAAAGGGTACATTAATAGAGAGACGTCAATGCCCTTTTATTTTTTCTCTCGTGGGCCATACTTTAGTAACATTACCAAACAATACCTATACGTTCTTGCGTGACACAAGCAAACGAGCCGAAAGTCAAATTCGAGCCGCCGCCGCCGCGCCCGCGCCTACTATGTTTGATTGAAAGCACGCCACGCCCCCCGCTCGTCAGTCTGTCCAGAGATTCGCGCGCGCGAACACTAAATCGATAACTAACAAAAATGTCGAATTACGCGATTATGGCACGTTTAATCCACAGTCACAGACGCCGGCAGACCTCGATTTCTGGTTCACGCGAAGAAGACGTGCTGGAGTGTTTTGAACAGCATCCGATAGCCAGCACAAACGATGCGGCTCAGGTTTTCGAAGTCAGCAGCTCGTGGGTGCGGCGCTTGCTGTGACGAGAGGGCTCAAGTCTTACCACTTTACGAAAGTGCAAGAACTGAAGCAACTACCTATGCTCCACGTGTGTAGTCTATGGTTGGTTGCTGAAGCACATTCTATGGACTGACGAGTCCACCTATCGCTGTTATCAAAAGTGATAATGATACTTTATGGATAGTCAAAATTAATAAGCTAAACATGACAGGTTTTGTGTTCAGTATATGGGCTAATGGGACTCCATGTACAGCAGTTATTGTGAATGTGATAAGTTATCAGTGACTAATACCTAGCACGGTATTTAACATCAGCGATAGGACGCAAGGTAAAAATGTAAGTTATTTTTGTACGTTATACCTACACTGTACATAGTTATAAATAAGGTTATTCCAGTTACTAAACAAGTCATTCTAACATTAAATTAATTATAAAATCAATTTATTTGTTTAAACAAAGACTTCAAGCACGAATGCTTTATTTTAAGTTCATTTTTAATTTAATGAAGATCAAAACTAAAACAGTATTTAGATACAATTAGTTTAACGTGAAATTGATAGTCAAAAACCTGTAACAGTAGTGTGATTGGACATTAGAATCACCTTTTATCCTGATGTATGACGTAATTACAGCTGATTCCGCGCTAAGTAGGAGTCACGCAAACACACGGGCGCGCGTCAACGACCTTCGCTCGGATGCGTAGGTATCTATCTACTATTCGCGTAAGATTATTGTTTTGGTGAAGTGATTTTCTTAAAATAAATAGACGGAAATATTTTTATTTTTTGCTATGTACCTAGTCATGAAGCGTAGATTAAACTTAAATTTTATTTATTAAAATAATTTTGAAATTTTAATTTATGAAAAATATAAAAAAGAAATTTACTTCATAATTTAAACCAACACATCATTGTTAACCCAATTTTAAAATATCACAGACTATTATAAATTGACCCTGTATATGGATCAGTTGATTTTTGAGCTCAGCGGTTCCGAAAGATGGTTCCTGTCCTGTGTCAATAGTTTTGGTAACGCAGATGACATGGGCTTTAGAGCCAAGTCCAGCAAGGTTCATCTTTCAAGTATCTAGTTTAAAGTATAAAGGTGGCAAGTTTCTGGGCGGGCAAAATATAATATAATTTAATATTCATTGACACGCTAAGAAGAAGTATCAAGTTTTTAATTTGATTTACTGATTGCATTAATTTTGCTGTTTAATTTTATTTTTATTTGAGTATAATAAGTGAAAATTATGTCACAATTTTTCATAATTTATTTCTCTAATTTTAAATGCTAATAATAGTATCATAAGGTTTTTTATAATTTAATCAACAACATATGGACTAACGTCTCAAATAAATCGATTTTATTTTTATTATTTATAAAGACTATGGCCTGATAAAAAAAAGGCTCGGGTTGTAGAAATAAAGTGATAAGTTCCATAGAAAAAAGTTTATTGGTTAAAAACCTTTTTAAAATATAAAATCCGAATACACTATTAAGTACACGATTATTGCGTGGCTATCTTACATGTTATGTAAGATAATTTCTTAATTGCAAAAGAAGAAATAGCTTTTTAAGTAGGTACATATGGATTCTTTATTGTTTATTTTCTCTTCATTTAATTTAAGTATGGTTGAGCATAGAAACAAGTAAAAACTAAAGAAAATTATACAAAAATGTTTATGGGTTAAAATATTAACCCTGAATATGGACGTTAGAAGGCAGTTTCATTAGTTTTATTTTGTAATACATTTTTTCAACACACTTGCTCGTAATAGAGCCTTATTCTATTGAATTTAGAGCTATAAACTGGGCTATAAGTCACGTGTGCATAGTAAATTATATATAACCTACCCTAGTGCATGCATAATATAATGAATCCTACAAAGTTGAGTTGTAGGTACCTTAGTGCAAATTACATGCGAGTAAACAGAGCATATTTTATTGATCAGGGTTATACATTTTATAGTATTGCACCACTAATGAAACCACTCATACATACGTATGTGTATATTACAGGATTCCACTTTTTTGTTTGAGAACAATTTAACAACCTTAAAACAAGTACACATAATTTTATTTATTTCAGTTTATGCGCGATTCAAAAGACAATCAACGCCATCTATTGCGTTAAGTGGAACTTGCAAAGACAACTATAAAATATTTTCAGAAACAACAGAGATTTTATGACCATGTATGTATGTCTTTTACTCACAAGTGTGTTGAAAAACGTCGTATGTAACTCGTGAGAGTTGCTAATTACAGTCTCAGCTCATTATTAACTTGCCTGCGGTGCAGGTTCAAATCACAACCTCGACTGTAATTAGCAACTTAGCTCACTTGTTACATAATCTACTATTACAATTCAAGCAATTAACCACAATCCATCTTTCCATTGACATACAAAATTTATCAATACCTACAAAAATGGGTTATTAATCAGTCTTGACCCAAGATCACAAGAAAATATATAGGTACCTACAGTTTTAAAGCTTTGGCGAAAGAAAACCCTGCAATTTGAAATAATTATCAATTTTTAAATACGCTACACAATGTAGAAAAACTTATTTTATCTAAAACTAGATAAGCATAGGTATAAGTATTGTCATAGCCAAGCACAGTCTTTTATAAAGAGTATTATATCAGATGCTTTACAAAGAAATGTCGGAAAACTTATCTCTATTTTTCCAACCCATGAAGCTTCTGCAATTTTGGCAAATTTTAATACTGATGAGACTCATAATACTGTATACAGTTCAAGAATAATAGATATATTAGAAAAAGCTGCTAATTTATCACAATATATTAGAATAGAGGCAAATTCTTGACACAACAATGCCACTAACCTACCCTAAGTAGACTTTTGGGCTTATAAATAGAATAATAATTAAAGATTACATTCAGGGATAAAATACATGAGTTAATAGAAGCATGAGCATTAATATTTCTTTATGCTTTTTGTTTGAGACATTAATCAAACTGGATTTTCACAATTACAATAAGTTTACATCATAATCTATCAATTTCAATGAAAACTGTTACAAATGTGTATAAAATAAGTAAAACATTTGGTAATTTCATCATTGCACTGCTAAGGCATAAAAAATATTGACCATTAACCTCACAATGAGATGTGATTTTATTGCCTTAACTGTATTAATTAAACATTACAACACTATCATAATATTGTAATATAAAAGACAATTTATAAGGAAAAAATTTCAGGGATAGATTTTCATAAACCTTGGTGAACTAATAAAACTAGGTATTTAGATCTGGTGCTCAAGGGGTTAATTATGACTTACCAATATGGAAAAAAAGAGTTCGCAACAATTATTTCTAGACTGTTGTACACCTATTTTTTTTTTTAAATGTTCATGCTTTTATCAATATCCCATAGATAAAATGATGACATACAGGTATTAATACATTTTAGCACCAATTTATTTAATATTTGGACGAAGCTAGCCTTATATGATAGCGGTGGGTGTAGTTAAGTTACAACATATTAGCATAAGATAATATTTTCAAGCACTTAATATAGGTTTGAAATAAATTAAAAGTGAAAACTCTTTAGACTTTGCAAAATGGAATAATTGTGTTAGGAAAATGCATGAACTATAAATAAAATTACCTAACATTTTTAATATTAATCCAAAGCAGGGTTTGAGTTATCAATAAGCATCTGATGGTACACATATTATACATAAATAGCACTTAAGATTAAATATGATCATAAATTAATGGAACAGTGCTCTGGGTCTTTTCTTAGATAGAATATTCCATGAATGTACAACTCCTTTACGCCGCTTTGGAGAAAATCTGAAACATCATTTTACAGTTTCAGTATACCAGTATCCAGGTTGAGAAGCAGTAAGTTTGTTACAAAAGCTGCAGAAAAATACCTTCTTAGGAATCTTACCCATGTTCTGGTGTATCTGGCATATATGGTGACATCCTGAAGTCACGGCTGTGAGGTGTTTCAATACCAAATGGACTGTACAATCTAGTTGGACTCCTACCCAGCAACTTTAGAATAAAAAACATCATAGTTAATGTCTGTTCCATTTTGCTATAATTGTAGGCTTGATTCAACTAACAAGTTGCTACAATATATAAATTTATCATTATTAAAAGCGAATTTTAAGTCCCTCTACCATCAAATTAGGAAACATCAAATTCAAAAAATGCTAACAAAAACTTAAGTTGAAGCTTCTAAGTTTCACATTAGAGAGACTTAAAATTTGAGATGTAATGTTAAATATGGCCCATTATCTTTTTAAAGAGTGCCGAACTATACCTGCTTCTTTTTAGTAACTGGTGTTGCTGGAGTTCTACAGGGAGATCCTGCCTCAGTAAGACGATGCCTGCGTCTCCCATTCATTCGGAAGTGCTAGAAATAGAAAGTCCACTTTCGTAACTTGCATTGTCAAATATTGATTTAAAATTCTGGTTTTTATCACTTAAGCGATTATTGCACTATTGCGATTATGTTTAGATTATATTGCTCATAATTTAAATCAAAACCAATAAAACATATTAGAGAACAAACCTGAGTTAGATTCCCGAATGTATTTTTTACGCTTCGCAGCGTTTTTGATATTTTTTCAGCCCCCGATTGTAAAGCACGGCGTGAACTAACGAAAGACTTTGGTTTGAACATATTTTTGCTGTAGCAACCATCCACATTTTTGAGACTATCCTTTGCTGGAGAGTCAGTACCCGAATCCTGTGCAAATGCATCCCTCATTGTGAGAATCACGTTTTCCTTCACTTTTACAGGATTGAGACCTACAAAACTCACTTTCACACAACACAAAGAAATCTGTACTCTTAAACTTGTATCAAAGTTCTAGTAAAATAAATGTATACTAAAAGTTTAGATACTAATAAAAATAAATCAATGAACAAGTCTCGTCTCGGCCGTTGCACATTCATTCGCATTTATCGACTCGTTCGTTTTGTGTTCAAATTTTCATTTGACATAACTACTGACTGACAGCATAGATTTTTTGACAATGACACTACAGCTGTCTGCCAATAACGAGCCTCAGCAAAACAAAATGAACTGACATTTTAACGATTGATTAAATAGCAAATAAGGAAGTTTGCAAGCTATCAATAGTCATAAGTTATATAAATTACTATAGGTACGAACTTTATATACAGAAAATAAAATCGTCATCGAATTTTATATAAAAAAAATATATATATTTAATTTACTACAGTAGGTCGACAACGTGCCCGCAAAATATCAGACATTCTTTAACCATCATTTTTTTCGTATACCTAATATTACAGGTTTTATAATTTTCTATTTATTTTTTTATTTATTTAATTCATGATAATTGTATACAGGGTCAATTTATAAAAGCTTGTAATGTTTTAAAATCGGGTTAAGAATGATGTGTTGGTTTAAATGTCAAAGTCAAAAGAATCTTTATTTCGTAAGTATTTAAATACATTTGAAATAAGTCACAATTTACAAATTGAACTGAATCTAGCACCACTTCGGAAAGTCGATCTGTTGAGAAGAAGTGGCAAGAAACTCAACAGCAATCATCTTTTAAAAATACACAATAACAATAACAACAATTTACAATCTTCTTGCATCCGGATATCTTATAATAAAACTTTATGCTTATCATTAAATCTATCGAAGGGTTAATCTTAAATATTTTGGAATTTTATTATAAAAGCGTACACATTGACCCATGAACGAGTTGGTGATCTTCTGGAGTCTACTATTATATTTATACATTGGGCAATCAAGTACTAGACAGAAACGTAGACATAGATATAGAGGTAAAGATAGAAGTAGATAGATGTAGCGATAGAGGTGAGAGATATTACAGATAATGTGGATGGAGATGAGGATAGTCGTGGACAGAGACTGGACACTAACACGGACGTGAACATGGGGGAATGGGATGGAGATGGGGAAGTCAGAGTCAAATTCAAAAAAGTAACATAGTCATAAAGTCTTCAGCAAAACGACCTGGCACCGCTAGCAGCACCCGTTCACGAGTATAACGCAAGCACCAGCCATCACTCTCCTCAACCATATTTTAGGGAAGAGGGTGACCCGACACCCGACGCTACCGCTAGCCATGCCGCCTGAGGGAGCATGACGTTCTTGCTGTTGTATGGATAAGAAGGAGATGGAGATGGCGTTGGATGAGAAGGAAATGGAGATGGAGATTGAGAATATTTGAAAAACAATTTACAACCAAGGACTTTTATCGTCCATATATTCATTCAGAAATTGTATAAAAGCCTTTACTACACAATTTTTGTTTAATAGTTAAATAGTGTGTTACACCTATACACACACTGTCAACCTTTTCGACGCCAAGCTATCTATTTCACGATGTCTCTCTGTACGCCAACGTAAATATACATAACAGATTATATAGTACGTAAGCAAGGAGGGGATAACGTCATATCGATAAAAGAAAGAGATGTGTGGAAATTTAAATTTGATATAAATAAACACTGATACCACTGATAGGTACCGTATAATGGCAATTTGTTTAATTTTATGAAGATTTTTAGTAAATAAAATACAAACTATTAATAAAATATGTATACTTATTGCTAAAAAAATAAGACCGACTTCAAAACAGAATAAAAAGTAAAAAATAAAAACTATAACTGCTGTTTCAAGTAAACTCACCTTGTTATTTATTTATTTTATTTAACTTTATTTCGAAAACCAACAGCGTTACATAATTAACAATAATACAAAGTTTGATTAATACTAAAAATTAGGCAAATTATAGGTTTCCCTTAAATACAAATTGGACGGTATGGTATTATTTATGTAAATACATAAGTACTCGTAGTATTCTTATATTTTTACAAAATTAGTAGGTACCTAATACGTAGGTACTTAAATCTCAGGATTGCAAATCAATGACATTTTATGAAGACTTGAGCGAATACACTTTTTACATAAAAAACAAACATCTTTAAAACATTATTTTAGTTTTTGGGACATAAAATAGCACAAAGGCTTAATGCCTGTTTGAAAATTAAATTATACAAACTACTTATATGAATAAAAACGTTACAAATTATTTTTATCATATCTAGTTATTTACACAAACAAACTTATTAATTTTTTCTTTTACTTCAATATGGTATTTTAATTTCGCTAAAACTCGCAATCACAAGTAATAAAATAAGAACATAAAAAGAGAATTAAATATCCCAATAGCAACAGCATCCATCATCCAAACTATTATAAAATAAACCTACCCTGCATCTACCCTTTTAACGATTGATTTACATGCTTTAATTTCATTACTCTTACTTTCTTATAATTCGGGCAGTCACCTCCTTCAAAGAATACTTATGGTTTTTATTTTTTACTTTTAGTTCAATTTTAAAATCGATTTTATGTTTTTAGAATATTTTTATTTCTTATTTTTTTTACTTAAATTGTAGGGTAAACTAGGTAAGTTCATGAGGGTTGCTTATATTGGTATTGTAGTTAGATATATATTTTTCTTTCTTTCTGCCGTTGTAAGTGTATTTTTAGTTGTGTTGTATTTTTTCTAAACATACCTACGTAAGTAAAGGTTATGTAGTTAAAGGTTCCGCACATTGGTAGTACCTACACTATTATTTTTCTTTTCTTTCGTTGGTTGATATCATAGATGAATATAAGTACTAAAGTACAGATGACCGTCTCGCGGTTTTTGCACTTTAGCGCCACACAGTATCCACTCTAGGAACCTTTTTGACCAAAACAACCCTAGAAAGCAGCCCGGCCGTACCGCCGCCACTTTCAAATTTTCAGAAATTCGTAGTACCAGTTATTACTATTGTTCAAACTGCGCAATACTAATAAGTTGAAATAAACTGCACAAAGCATGATGCAATGCGAGTTGGGGGTAATAAAAAAATATGCATCTCAGACAATCATTTATTTTTTCTTAATTATTTTTGTTTGATATAATAATTACAGGCCATAGATTTGTTCGGGTCGTTTTCGTCAAACTCAATGCTTTTGCCACACAAATTGTTCACCTCCTTGCACCAGTCATTCAAAATCAATGCAATTCCTTTTCTTAACTCACTATCTCACTAGAAAGTCAGCATCCTATGTAAAAATATCACTTCACAAAAGTAAAATCTTTGATTTAAGATCGTAAAAACGCGAGGAGTGAACACTCTACTCAACGTACTTTGTAGAAAACACTAACAAAAGAATTCAGCGACAAAAAACACACAGAAAAATAAGCAAATGCAACGAGTGCAATTGATTGGTTGAATACTATACAATAAATACACTGCCTAGTACTATAGATATATCGATATCGAACGCAGAAAAAAATACAAAAAGTTCCAGTAGTGCCCGGCGCGTAGCGCTAGTAGTAATAGAATTTTGGTATTTGTATGGAAGACAAACTAGCATGGTTGATATTCTCTATCTCAAAAACTATTGAACTGATTTTGATGAAACTCAGTATTCCCTAAGTTGGACAATACTCAGTATAACAAAAAAATATTTACTTAAATCAGACTTGTAGTTCCGGAGATATGCGGAAAGAAACATAAAAAAGTCGGTTGAAATTCCCTATCTCAAAAACTACTGAACCGATTTTGATGAAACTTGCAGTATTATCTAAGTTGGACAATACCTAGAACAACAAACTAAAAAGTACTTACATAGGACTTGTGGTTCCGGAGATACGCGAACACATACAGACGCTTTTGAAATTTGGCACATTTGATCAGACCTATATCAACTAATATATCCGAAAACTGGGCAGTTTTGAAAATATTACATACATACAGGTCGAATAGATAACCTCCTTTCTTTAAGTCGTTTTAAAAAGTAAGAGGCTCCACTCCTTGTAAAATCCGTAATAACTCATAGTACAGATATGCTATCACTCATTTTGCACCGTTTGTTTATTACTTTCGCATTCGATAGAAACGCAAGTGTGCACGATTGTAATGGCCGGCATTATGACGCAATGACCTTGACATCTGTGCGCTTATTACGTCACGGGTTGAATTGCATTGACGTCGGTGGCGCTGGAAGCATCAACATTTGCAACCCGTAAAAAACCGCAAATCCTTAAGAGATCTACTAAATCTAACCACTTCCTTAATGACCACCATTTTAGCGGGTATCACGGATGTTGAAATTCGAGAAGTACGAAGATTGCCCTCAAGATCAGCTTTATTTATGACATGACATGATAAACAAGATTTCTATGATACAATGATCAACAATTATGACATAAAGAATAAACGAATTCCCTTTACATTTGCATGCAAGAGGTGTTGCATTACCTTGTAACTACACAGAATAATGACATATGATACGTGTTATGTTAAATGAACCTTGTACTAAATAAACGTATGGGAAGTCAGTCGCTTCCAGCCGGCACACTGTACACACACGTATTAAAAGTACTTGACCGTAATTCGAGGCTTATAATATGAGATAGGCACTTCCGTTTCCCGTAGTTTTTACCATTTTGACACTTTTTAGTACATTTTTCACACGCTAGAGGGCGTGTTTCCGGTATCTCAGCAGGCAGTGTTAAATTTATTGAAACTCATTGGCGTTCTTGTTCCCGTAGCAGAAAGTTGTTCGCTCAATTAAGCGCACAAGTAAATTTCACCGAAGAAAATTCCTCAGTTGTATAATATTTCATATTCTAAAACAATTACTTTGTAATTGGACTCGTGAAAACAAGTAAGTACGAAATACCATTGTTACTTATCATACTATTACTTGCAGTTTCAAAGTGAGTAAAGTGTTATAGTTACTTACTATTTTACTTTTCAATAGTGTGCCTATTCATAAATTATTATTATCCTTAATATGGTTCTTACAATATTTCGATTAATACAGTAACCATTTCGAGGGTAGAAATAGATTTGTGAACAATATTTAACTACTGAAAAAATGTTACGCAAAATGTTTTTGTTCTACTAACGGTTTTACCGTTCGATATTATAAATGTAGCTGAGATTTTGAAATACTAATGTAGGACATACTTACATTCTCTCATTTATTTATTTTTGTTAGTACTTTATTAACATTATATTTCAGAATGAGTCAAATTAATGTACCACCGAAGGAAGACGAACCTATACAGGGACCGAGTGGATTGCAACGGAAAAGGGCTCGAAGCCTTAGTTCCAGTTCAAGCAGCTCCTCATCCAGCTCATCTTCCTCGGATAACCGCAAACGATCGCGTCGGCACAGCCGTAAGAAAAGTAAGCGTCATTCTAATTATAATAAATTATCAAAAGAAATTAGTGAACTGCGGAACCTTATTGCCCAGCCGCCTCAGAATGATAATTATTATTGCGATGATGACGAACAAGTTTCTATATATTCTAGTGTTAGTGGTGAGCTTTTTAATAATGCGGAAGGAGTTGATGATCAAAATTTTGATAACACGTCGAACGTGGATTTTTCTTTTGAGTTAGAAACTAAACTTAAGGAACCTTTAACTCCCAAAACCCCAAATAGATTTATTAAAATGCTAAATGACACGCAACGTTTAGGAAGCTCGGCCTGGTCTGAAGTAAGATATGCGGAAACTCAAAAATCTTATAATCACTCTCCTGGCTTTGTAGATCTCGAGTGTAATGGAGAAATTCGTGCATACGATTCACTCCCGCATTTAAGTAAAGCTGATAAAGCGTATGCTGCTTTAACATTTTGTATTTTTAAACAAAAAGAGTGCTTACAAGATAATTTGCGTGATTTAATTACATGGGCTAGATCTGATTCTTTTGATTTAAATAATTTTAACGTTCAAATTAATGATTTATTTTTAAAAGGAGAATATCATAAAGTTTCATCCGATCTGTTCCAACTTGTTTGTGGACATAGGTCCGAAATTATTGAAGTTAGAAGGGATACGATTCTTAAGCATGTTAAAGATCCAGTTACTAGAATGTCTCTTAACAAAATTCCACCCTCCAATACGCATATTTTTGAGGCCGAGTCTTTCTCATCTGCATTAGATAAAGCAGGAGGGATTCGAAAATCCTTCTGGCCCCTAAAAACTGAAATTTCTCAGAGAGGGCGATATAAGAACGGTCGCTTTCCCTCGAAGGGAATAAGCACCAAGAAGTTTACAGTACCATCGAATGGTACCCAAACTGACTTATATAATTTTCAAAATGTGGTACTACCCTCGAAGGGTGAATACCAACAAGCTAAGTATTACCCACAAAGTTATTATACTAGCACAACATCTAATAATATAAGAGGTTCTTTTCAATCCCGAAACTCGAAGTTTCGTGGACCACAAAGAGGAAGTAGAGGACGGGCATCTTCTTTTGCCTCTAGAGGACTACCAAAACGTCACGAGCAATGACTCGAAGTCATTCCAAGCCGGACAATTAATCCACTATCTCGAGAACTGGGTGAAAATGGGGGCTCCCGATATCATATTAAAATTAATAAGGGGTTATCGCATACCATTTGTTCGAAAACCTCCCCTAGTAATACGAAAGGCCAATCACAAATTTCAAACACAAAAATCACAGGCTATGACAAAAATTGTGCAGAAAATGAAAGATCAAGGCATTTTACATTCAGTTCCACCTTCTCCAAGTTTCATATCCCACATGTTTCTCGTTCCAAAGTCCGACGAGTCCCAAAGGCCGATTTTCAACCTGAAATACCTAAACAAATTTGTGAAAGCAGAGCCTTTTCGCCTCATAAATATGTATCGGATACCCGATTTCCTACAGCCACTTTCCTACACTGGCTGTGCAAAATACATCTAAGTCAGGCTTACTTTCACCTGAAAATCGCAAAATCGCACCGTCGGTTTCTACGACTAATTTACAATGTAGAGATCCTAGAAATGACTTGTCTTCCATTTGGCTTGAGCACAGCTCCCAAGACTTTCTCCACACTAACCAACTGGATCGCCCAATTCTTACGTCAGCAAAAGAGCATTCGAATTATTGTTTATTTCGACGACATTTTAGTGGCGCATCAGAACGCCACTGTTTTAAAGGAACAAGTCAAAATAACTTTATTGCGTCAATTTGGAGAAATCCATTACGACCCCACAGAAAGCTATAACATACCTTGGTACGAGGGTCATTTGAAAAGTTCTTAGCCTAACATTGTTAGACTCGTCGGTATATTTTATAACTACCCTCATTTTATAGCTACATTATTTAGCAACAAGTATGCACAGTTTAGTTTATTTGCAATAATTAATTGTTCGTTTACACGTGATACCGTAAGTCAAGTCAGAGCAATTTTTGAAAATGGATAAAATTGAACATCGTGCAGTGATAAAATACTTGTATTTGAAAGGTTTAACTCCAAAAGCTATACATGAAGACATGTCTGCCACTTTAGGTGAGTCCGCTCCTTCGTATGCGACTGTTAAAAATTGGGTGGCAGAGTTTAAACGTGGTCGTGAGTCCATTCAAGATGAGCCCCGTAGTGGCCGGCCCTCGACGGCTTCCACTGATGAAAACAAAGAAAAAATCTGTGATTTAATTTTATCTGACCGAAGATTGACAGTCGAGGAAATAGCTAAGACTGTAGGCATCTCTTCTGAGCGAACACATCATATAATTACTTCTGAACTTGGATTCTCTAAGGTGTCTGCGCGGTGGGTACCGCGGCTGCTTTCAGTGGAACAAAAACGCAACCGACTCACAACTTCCCGCGACTGTTTAGATTTATATGAAGCTGATCCACAGGAATTTATTGAAAGATTTATAACCATGGATGAAACCTGGGTTCACCACAATACACCTGAGACAAAAGAACAGTCGAAACAATGGAAAAGGGCAGGATCACCCACCCCAAAGAAGGCAAAAGTGGTTTTATCGGCTGGCAAAGTCATGGCATCAGTTTTTTGGGATGCAAAGGGTATAATTCTGGTGGATTATTTAAAAAAGGGTGAAACAATAAATTCTGATTACTACTGCAACCTGCTGCGGCTTTTGAGAGAAAAAATCAAAGAAAAACGTCCAGGTTTATTGAGGAAGAAGGTCTTGTTTCATCAGGACAATGCACGCGTTCACACTTCTGTGCAATCCATGGCAGAAATCCATCGGTGTGGCTTTGAATTGTTACCTCATCCCCCATATTCACCGGATTTAGCACCGTCAGACTTCTACCTGTTCCCAAAGCTGAAAAAATTTTTAGGTGGTAAACATTTTTTTACAAATGAAGAGGTCATAGCCGCCGTAGACGCTTATTTTGAGGAGTTAGACGAAGATTTTTTTAAAATGGGTATCGAAGCCTTACCGGGTCGATGGAAAAAGTGTATTGAGCTCGGGGGAGAGTATGTTGAAAAATAAAAATATAATCAAAATCATGTGGTTTCATTAAGTACGTTAGGCTAGGAACTTTTCAAATGACCCTCGTATAATGTGGAGAACTTGGCACAATTTAAAATCACTGCCTTGCAAAAAAGTATCCAAGCTCAAGGAAAGAATAAGACTGATCTTAAATCAACCACAAGTGATAATAAAAGAAGTTCAGAGCCTTGTAGGAATGTTGAACTTCGCCAGCTTTGTAGTCCCAAGGGGCCGGCTGCATCATCGTCAGCTCCTCAGGTTTATGAATTCGATGCTGAAACGTCCTCTACTATGTGCAACTCTCCCTCAACCCGTTCGAGAGGAACTGAATTGGTGGCAACACAATTGTCATTTACCGACAACCCTTCATTTCCCTCCTGCGGCACATTTCCTCACAACCGACGCATCAGACATCGCATGGGGTACCCAATTAGACAACATCAGTCTATCGGGCCCATGGTGTCCAAAAGAGAAAAAATTGCATTGCAACCTAAAGGAAATGCTAGCAATCTTACGTGTCATTCAGTCACATGGACACAATCTCAGTCGCAGCTCTGTCCTAATACAATGCGACAATCAAACGGTAGTAGCCCATCTAAGAAAAGAGGGGGGGACAAAGTCCGTAGCATTGATGGAGTTAACCCACAAATTGTTAACATTACTAGACCAGTATCAAATTTCCTTCACCATTCACCATATTCCGGGAAGATACAACAATCATGCCGACCATCTGTCACGGCATCGACGTCTACCGGAATGGCACTTACTGCAACGCTGTCTAGAAACAGTTTTCAGGAAATGGGGAACTCCGATGATAGATCTCTTCGCATCAGACAAGGCTCACGTGACTTACAATTACGTATCATTAGATCAGAAATACCCAAAAGCGCTCTTTTACGACGCATTCAGCATACAGTGGAATTACCCACTGGCGTGGATATTTCCCCCTCCATTTCTGGTACCAAAAGTACTGTCTCACCTAAACCAATCGAGGGGGGTATTCCTTTTGGTAGTGCCTCACTGGCAGAAAGTGTTTTGGCGAGCGGACCTCAAAACGAGAGCTCTAGCAGCTCCGATAACTCTGAAAAACTTGTCCCAGAATCTAATAGACACGTCAACAGGTCTCCCGCCACCGAACGTGAAAGACCTAACTCTCGAGGTATGGAAATGTGGGGGTGGACAAAGGAGTTAAGTGATTGGTCTGGTAATCAGATAGCTTTATTAAAAGGATCTTGGAGGACTTCCACGTTAAAGACCTATAAAGTTGCTTGGGAGCGTTGGCTCTCGTGGACTAAACGGAATAAAGTGAATTCTACAAAACCTACTGGATCTCAACTTGCACAGTTTTTGGCAGATTTGCACTTAATTCATGGTTTATCATATAATACGATTCTATTACATAAATCTGTTGTTTCCACCCTTTGTTCGGCAGACATATCTAGTCAACTCAGTTCACATGTTTTAGTAAGACATATTTTAAAATCAATCGCATTAAAAACCCTTAAAACTATTAAGTCACCAATATGGGATATAGATGTTTTAGTTCAATATTTGTCAAGTTATTCAATAGATATTAATAATTTTTACCAAATTTCTCGACACACTGCTATTCTTTTGTTGGTATGTTCCGGTTGCAGAGTGTATGATTTAACTTTGCTTAAGGTTGACTCACGTCATTGCATTAAATCAAGCGATTCTATTATTTTTTGGCCCGAATTTGGTTCGAAAACGGATAAAGCAGACTACCAACAATCGGGTTGGAAATTAATAGGAAATAAAGAGACGAGACAACTCGATCCTGTTTTTTGGGTAAATCATACCATATCATTGTTAAAAGAGAGAAGAGACTCTGCTAAAACAACTAACTTATTTGTAACGGTCAGGGGTCTTCCTAAAGCTGCGTCTCGGGCAGTCATAGCTGGTTGGTTAAAGCATTTATTTAAAGACGCTAATATTAATTTTACACCTGGTAGCACAAGGTCAGCAGTGGCCTCAAAAAACTGGTTAAATTATCCCCTTGATGAGATATTATCACGTGGAAATTGGCGCTCACCTAATACCTTTAAGAAATTTTATAAGAGAGAAATCATACCTATAAATTGTAGTGATTCTAAACAGATAACTAGTTTATTTCAACCTGTTACTTAAAATAATGTTTGTTTTCTATTGCTACTTTACTAGTATGATGTATTAAATTGAATATAATTAAGTAGATATTTAGACTTATTGAGATTGAGATCAATAAGCTTGTTAGACTGATTTGTAATGATTTGATTATGTATATGCACTTATAAATATGATCGTTATACTTATATACTGTTATATTAAGATTTCCTAATTGAAAAATGTTTGTTTGAATAAATACTCTCACAACAAAGAGTAATGATATGTGTATTGAATTGCAAAACGTATGTGTATTATTTTTGAATAAATATTATATACACGAAATAAACCAAGTAGTTTCTTTTATTATTCAAGTATCACATTGGCGTACCTATAGTTCGTTGTTTCCGGTTCTCACCAGGCGATAACAGACACATCTCATATTATAAGCCTCGAATTACGGTCAAGTACTTTTAATAGCAGCGTTTTTCCTGAAATAAAACGCATATTAAAATACTTACCTAATTCGAGGCTTAGTTTATAACTCTGCCTGGTGATTATAACAGAAGCCAATGAGTTTCAATAAATTTAACACTGCCTGCTGAGATACCGGAAACACGCCCTCTAGCGTGTGAAAAATGTACTAAAAAGTGTCAAAATGGTAAAAACTACGGGAAACGGAAGTGCCTATCTCATATTATAAGCCTCGAATTAGGTAAGTATTTTAATATGCGTTTTATTTCAGGAAAAACGCTGCTATTATAGTAATAAAGTTATATTTAATTTAATTTATGGTTTTCTTTTTTCTCACCCATATAACCAAATAAGGTTAAAACCTTTTGAAATGACAGTTTCAATCATCGTCTGACTTAAAAACGTCAATTGAAAAAGGTGAGACCGCACCCACTCTATATGTTGGTTTCTTGATTTCATTTGTGTTCTTCCATTTCGTTTGCTTTCATAAATAAATACTTAATTATTATATATATTAATTAATATATATAATAATTATTCAATTTACATCGTATACCAAGTAATGATCGTATGATAAGTTTTAAGGCCGCTCCACATTCTCGCGAGAATTTCGCGAGTCGTTAATATAATTATCTTCATACAATATAAAGCCTTGAGATCAATATGTTTTTATCACAATTTATCTTTATTTGTTAATAAATAAAACATATTAGATATTAATTTTTATCTTCCTGGACCATTTTCAATACTAAAAATATAAAAAAATTAACAAAAACTCTTAAAATCTATTACGAGTTACTTCAAAACTCTCTCTCTCTCTCTCTAAAAGGAGTTATGAGGGTGAAACAGCGGACACAAGCTGCCTGTCAATGCATTCAGTCATTCAACTAACCATTCGAATGCTTTCTTTCAAGGTCTTTCGGCTATATTGAGGTTAACCATCGTTAGTAATTACGAATATTAGAAGTATTATTCGACTCAGGACGTTTGTATATTACTATCGTTTAAGTCGAATATTTAAGTTAGTATTAGTAGTTTATTCGAATGATATGATAATTCGCAGACGCGCATCGCTGAGATATACTCTGCGATATAACCGTTCAAACCGGCGGCGGCTCGATCGTTACTGAGAAACATGCGAGTGTGACTCCTACACAAAACTCCAAACTCTCCACAAACCCCAAAACCCACAAAAAGTAGAGAAAAATGAGAGAAATTGAGTAGAATACGAGAATGGCTTTCTCGCGAGAATGTTGAGCGGCCTTAACGTCAAAACTATTTCATATCATCGCATGGTTTTGAGATCCATAATAGGCCTGCAGACCCCGGCCGTATACTAGTTGGGGATAGAACAAGACAACGTAAACATAAAGTATTGTAATGTATGCAACTTTTTCGGCTGATCACTGGCCTACTTGATATGAAGCCGTTGGCGTACGGGACATGAAAATATTTGATGCGTTTTTGTTTTTATCCATGTTAAAACACAATAAAGCCAGTTTTAACCGGGTAAATACAATAATAGGGCTATATTTGCGTCCATCTTACAAAATTACTAATGAAACAAACGTTTTATGTATTGTAAATGTATTTTATAAGAGACTAGCTTTATCCCGCAACTTCGTATGCGCTTAACTACCCTTCTGGTGGAAATTTCAGAAACTATACCAGACACCCACTGAAAGAACCTTTATACCAAGTGTCACACCCATGCACTCAAGGAATAAGTTTTTTTCATACAAACTAAAAATCATATATTTTCCGTGCCCGTGGGAATTTTGGGAATTTTTTTCGTAGCACAACCAGTCACTCTTTGAAAAACCTTCATGCCAAGTATCACATCCGTGCACTCAAGAAATAAGATTTTTCATACATTCTAAAAAGTCCAACCCTTTCCCGTGAGAATTTCGAGAATTCCTTCCATAATACAAACAGACACTTATTGAGGAACCTTTATATCAAGTATCACATCCGTGCACTCAAGGGATGGGATTTTACATACAAACTAAAACATCATATATTTCCCGTTCCCGTGCGAATTTCGGGAATTCCTTTCATAACACAACCAGACACACATTGAAAAACCTTTACACCAAGTTTCACATCGGTGCACTCAAGGAATAAGATTTTTCATAAAAACTAAAAATTCCTATATTTCCCGTTCCCGTAGGAATTTCGGGAATTCCTTCCTTAGTGCACCCCTACATCCCCTAAAGAATGTTTGTTCCAAATTTCAACTCTCTACGCCTAGTAGTTGCGGCTGTACGTTGTCTGTCAGTCACTCAGTACCTTAGTCACTCAGTCAGTAACGGAACAGTTTTATATTGATAGGTACCTTTAAAAACTTTTATAGAAGTCATTGGCGTCGAAAAGGTTAATCACATTGCCTGTGTCATCGACTCGAGTCGATTCTGCTCCGGTGCCTTGGCTACTACAACATTTGAGAAAAATCATCTCGTTACTTACAGGGGTGAGGTAGGTAGGTACCTAAGGGTAAAAGTTTACGAACCAAACCATACGAAACGAGGTGATCGCGATTCCATTTTTGCGATGTGCGGAGAAACTGTAAAGCCGGCGCTACACTTAGCTTCAAATGTTTGAACAAATGTTTGCACAAATGTGTGGCGCTGGACTTTGCATATGTATTCAACGTTTGCACAAAGCTTTGCACTTTGCCATCCGGTGTCGGTCTTTTTCTATACATCAAAGCGTTCAAAGTTGAATGTGTGCAAATGTTTGCGTAGCCTGCCACACTTGTTCAGTGTCCAGTTGCTCGAGCGTTGTTGAGCGGGACGGTTGTGTGCATGTTATGTATTTATGCGGCCATATAATGGACTGGGGCAGCGAGTGCGTTCTGGAATTTGTAGAGTTGTTACAGGGGCAACTATGTACATGGAACCCGAAAAATAACAAATAAAAAAATATAATTACATATATACAAATAATACAGGCTAACTGAGTCTACAAAATCGTTGTCCATCTTGTTTGTTGTCTACTAGCATACTGTGGAGAAAAGTGTTTGCGAAGCAAGTCTGGCAGGTTACGTCAATATGTGTTCAAATGACTTTGCAAAGTCGTCAAACATTTGTGCAAATCTTTGAAACTAAGTGTGGCGCCCGGGTAAGACGTTTTAGAAACCGCAACAGTGTATCATTGCTGAAGGCCGCCATCTTGCAGATCTCACTTTCATAACAAGTGAAAAACTTTTTTAATTTATGACTAATCCTGCCTTTGACCTCAACTCACCTGATGGTCACTGGAGACGAGGCCTCTTCAAAAATATTGCCGGAACACATCACCGCCGGAGCAGTGATATGGCGGGAGATGTATCTGAAGGGTGTTCGCTAGCCAGCCGTCCTTGAGGGCCCTACCACGAAGCGGGCTCCAAAGTTAAAACATAAAAAGTAGGAAGGTAGGTAACTTGAATATAATTAATGACTAGCGACCCGCCCCGGCTTTGCACGGGTGCAATGCTGATACTAAATACACTACAGAAAAACTGTGAACGTTGTTTATAAAAACATAGCGGCCCGCTCCTGCTTCGCACGGGTATAAAATATATAGCCTATTATTATAATAAACGCGTCCGATCGCTGCTAAATTCAAAGTGCTATAGGGAAAACCGCGGCCTCAGACGCGCTATTTATAGGCACGCTCTTGCCGCACCGGACGGCCGGCCGGTACCGCCGCAAACGCTACGTCCCGCAATTTTTAAATCTGTAATATCTTCGAAAATATTCACTTAAATCATACGGTGTAAAGAGCCATATAGATCTATATTAAATGAACAATGTATTCAAGGTATTTAATTGGTTTAGGATTAATGCTGTATTGGTTAAAATCGCTTCGAAAATTAGCCATTATTTGTCGTAAAAAGTAAATGACAAAAAAAAGTTATTGTGGGTTATCCATAAGAGATAGACATATACCATCACGGACTTTTCTGTAGACCTTTTCAATGTGTACAATACTTAGTACATTATTTTGATAAAACTCGTAGGGTTCAGCCTGCGTTTGCAATGTAAGCGGAAAAAATGTAATTATTTACGACATCACATTAGAAACCACAAAAATAACAGGACTTCTCCACTATTTAATGGATGTTATTATACATATAAACCTTCCTCTTGAATTACTCTATCTATTAAAAAAAATCGCATCAAAATCCGTTACGTAGTTTCAAAGATTTAAGCATACAAAGGGACATGGGGACAGAGAAAGCGACTTTGTTTTATACTATGTAGTGATAATAATGTCATAAATAAATTTAGATTTATTCAAACAACTTGAAACTTGAAATAATATACAACTACCTAAGTAATTCTAACGAATATTTACTAGTTAGGTACTGTACAACATAAAATGAAATCTGGTAGAAACATTTCTTAATTAGCGTTGATGCATGTAATAGTCTATTGCAGTTGAGAATGCTGCAAAACCTGCAGCTCCAAATATTCCAGCACGGAGACCACCTGGAAACAATGTTATACATTAATTAAGGCCCATATTATGAAAGGTTTCTTAAAGGTAAACGACTCAAGAATTGTATTTGTCCACGCTTGGACATGTGAGGAGGCTGCGGCGCGCGAGAACAAACCGATCGGTCCTCGGCGCTATGGGGTGACAATGAATACTCATTAATTGTCAAAGTTCAAATTTACATCTACAGACTACGAGGTTCCTGCGTATTTTTACTTCTCATCAATAAGCGTAGGCTGCTCAAGATCATATTAGTGTCAATTTATCATAGAGAACTACGAAAACTTATGCTTTAGTGAACTTCAAGTATGAGATAACTTTTAGAGGGGGTTAGAAATAAGCTGTACCTTTGTACATTTCTTAGCCTTTAAGATATACTGTGTTTTATATCACTGCTGCACTTAAATAAATGAAAAAACAAATGGATTTTTGAATTACTTGAAGTGAAGGGTCAGCAGAAGACCCCTTTATAAAAATAAATAAATATAAAATCCCCAGACAATAATACCAACTATATGGCCCCAAAGTAAGCATAGCTAATGTTATGGGATACCATGTAGCGAACTAGGGAGGAACCTAGAATATAAAATCATAAATAGATAAACACCCAGACACGGAACATTTTTCTTGTTCCGTGCGGGAATCGAACCCGCAACCACTGGCGTCTGAGGCAGAAGGGTTTACCCCATCGCTTTAACTAAACTAGCACTATAATTCCACTTTCAATTTAGTTAAATTACTTAATTATCTACAAGGTTAAGTTGTGCAAGAAAAACATAAAATAATTTCAACCTAATGGTTTCGAAGAGATCAATTTGATATCAACTTTTTAACTTAAATGGACTTGCAATTTTATTTAATGTATAAAAGTATGTAGGAACAAGAAGAAAACAATGTTTTGGGTCTGAGCGCTTATCTATGTATGTATTTTATATACAAGGTTCCTAGTTCGCACTTTGTATCTCACAACCGGTCATGTGGTTGGTGTGATTGTCTGGGATTTTATTAATTTAAATATATAGGTATATATGTGTGTACACAAAGGGTATTGCTTTGAATTGGTGTTTTAGTAATGAGATAATTTAGACATAGTCAGGTAATAAAAACACATAAAAAATTGCTTATTCACCTCTTAATCCAATTAAGCCACCAGTTACACCCCCAGCATATGTTCCATTCTTCCAATCTGACTTTCCTCTCGCACTTTCTATACAGCATTCTACACCCGAAAAAACTGCGCCAAGCATAGCAAAATTCTTTGCGTAACTTAACATGGAGTTTTTCATTTCTCTTAGAATTTCTCTGGCCGTCTGCGTTTGGGCTGCTGTTGTGTCGGTAACATTTGGCATTAATGATGATGTGAAAAGCCCTACCGCTGCACCGAGAGCATAACCTGCGAAAATTAAACAATTTGGTTTTTAATTTTATGACTGAAATGTATTCATCTAACATTGATACTACATGTGTACAATTAATTTTATATTGAATGTTGTTGCTGTCACAAGATAGCATAAACTGTTAAGGTTCTACGGAAAGTGAACCTATTTTTTCAAGTGTTTACTTTACACATTAACTTTTGTGTTGAATAGTTTTTTATTGAAATACAGACATTTAATGCTTTAAAAATCAGCATGATAGCCCATAAGATATTATAAAGAATTTGACAATCTTTTCTTATACTCTATGAAAATGAACATGAAAATGAAATTTTTTTTTCATCATAAGACCATCGTATGGTCAATTAATGACGTCACAGTTTTGTACTTCGGCTTTAACATTGTGTTGATAGTTATTGAATAAGATATTACAGTAGACCAAGACACAAAAAATACCGTCGGAAAAAAACACTTAGCACTCTTTTTCAGTCAGGATTATACGAATTAATACAAATAGGTACAGTACATATTGATCATGACATAAAAAAAAAAAACAAGCGTACTGGGAGCATGACGTTCTTGCTGTTGTCTTGACAAGAAAGTAAGTGAGTGGAACAGACAGTCACCAGTATGCCACATGCACAGCCAAGTCGTAAACAAAGTTAATAAGTAAATAGAAATTTTCTGAAATATCCTGTGGTATCTGCAGTGCGAGCACAGAACTTTATCGACTCGTATTTTTACGAATGTTCGTATAGTATGGAGACGGTTTGTTAGCAATAAATAAAATCTATCCATTGCCGCACGGCCAGCATCGATAAATGTGTGCCTTGTTAATTTTGAATGTTTGTAAACATGTTGTACTCTTCAATAACAGTAAAATAAAAAATTACAATGATACTAAAAACTTGCAACCGACTCCATACTATACGAACATTCGTAAATATACGAGACGATAAAGTTCTGTGCTCGCACCACTGAATAGTGTTCTTAATCCCATGCCTTTTTATCGTCTAAATAATCTTTAGTTTTATAATAAGCTTTTAGAGATAGAGTGTCTTTAATGACTGATTTAAATTTATTGAATAGCAGGGATTGAATTGTCTTCGGAATTTTGTTATATATACGTATTGACATTCCATTCCATTTCCATTTGGGAAAAGCTAACTAATGGTAGTCCTTACAGAGTAATTTTTATCATGATTATCTTTCCTAGTTTAAAATTAATTACTATTCTTTTAAATATGAATAATGTTTTCATACATATATTGTGATGCAAAGGTCAAGATACCAATCTCTTTAAACTTTTCTCGAAGAGATTCTCTGTTTCCAAGTTTATACATTCCACGAATAGCCCTTTTCTGCAGTGTAAATATCGTGTCAATATCTGCGGCATTGCCCCAAAGTAGGATGCCGTAGGACATTATACTATAATTATAACTATAATATACCAGCTTCGCCGTATTAACATCGGTCAATGAGCGAATTTTCTTTACCGCGAACTCTGCGGTATGTGTCTACTCGATAGTTGTGAGATATGAGCGCCCCATTGCAATTTAGAATCTAAGGTAATTCCAAGAAAAGCAGTGTTAAACCTGTTCCCATTAAGACACAGATCAGACTCAACTGGTTGTTCAGTTGGTGCAGAGAATTTTATATATTTCGTTTTTTATCATTGAAAGCTAGATTATTTATATTGAACCACTGCACAACATTTGAGAGAGCATTGTTTACATTGTCGTAGTTGATTTTCTGTCCAATAATTTTAAAAATTAATGATGTGTCGTCAGCAAACAATACAATCTCGTGATTATTGCCTACCATATAGGGTAGATCATTTATATAGACTAGAAACAAAAATGGGCCCAGAATTGATCACTTCTATTCTCACAACCGACCTTTTCCGGTTTACCTCAACCTTCTGAATTCTATAGCTTAGTCAGTGCCTTTGATGCTGTAGTAGTGGAGTTTCCTGATGAGAGTGTCATGCTGAACAAAGTCAAATTCCTTAGATAGGTCACAAAATACACCTAGAGCATCCTGTGACCCCTCCCAGGCACCAAAGAGTAATTCAAATAGTTCAACACTAGCATCAGTTGTTCAACGGCCCTTTGTGAATCCAAATTATTTATTATGAAGTAAATTGTTATTGGTGAAATGGGCCAAGAGTTGATTTAGAATAATTTTTTCATAAATTTTACTACGTGTAGGTAGAATTGAAATTGGTTTAAAATTAGTAGGGTCTGCAGTGCTACCCGACTTAAATAAAGGAATAACTTTACTATGCTTCATTAAATCAGGAAACTCACCACTAAGTTGTTAAATATTTCAACAAGGCAAGGAGCTATTACATCTATTAGGTATAGAATTTAATATTTCAAAAGATATGCCCCACAGATCAGTTGTCTTTTTAATATCAATTGTCTTAAATGGTTTTATAATATTCCCGGTGTCTATGGGTTGGAATTTGAAAGACACCTTGCACTCACTCACATGATTTTTTGATTTTTGTCACAAAATTTTCATCCACTTCAATGATTTTTTAGTCAATTACAAGTTTAAACTCAGTATTGCGATCTTTAACTTTTCCAGTTTCCTTACTAATTATGTCCTTAGTTGTTTTATTCTTATTAGAACTATTTTTAATCTTATTACTTAGATAAAAGGATTTGGCTGCGGCACAAACTCTTTTGAATAATTTTGAGTAAATTCTAACTTAGTTACAAAAGCTTTCACTTTTGTTACATGATTTCTCATGATAGAGATCATATCGAGCCTTTACCGCCGTTTTAGCGCAACCGACAAAAAACAAATTTTACAGGAGAAGGCTTTTTTTAAATATTTTTGAAAATAAATGTGCTAGTGAATTGAAATTTTACATACACTAATGATTTTCAGACATTTACATATGTAATGCAAAAAAATGCAAAAATATTTAGTATATAAGCTATTTATGTCGCTTAAATTATTTTTGCTGTCATAATCTAAGGTTGTTTTGGCATTTACGATAAAAATATCCATTAATATTACTAATACAATAAACTATATTTTGATAAATAAATAGATATTTTAAAAGGCATTTAAATGAAATAGTTATATAATATTGAAAATTAAAATTTATTGGAGTAATGAGATCAATCAGCATAATTATAAACTTAATTAGTTATTTAAAATGAAATAAAGTATTTCTTCTCGTACGAATTATCTTAGCCTGTTTGCTCTCGATCTGATGATGAAATCCATGTTATTTCGTAATTGTCACTATCTTCGAAAAAACTGTTTTGAAATTTAACAATAGGATTATTTCTATGAAATTGCACCACCCTTAATGAATTAAAATTAATCTTAAATTTTGCCGGTAATAAAGCTTGCGAAAAATTCTTCCAATCCATGAAGTCTCCATAGTTTAAAACATTTATATTGTAGTTTCTAGGCTTATTTCTAGCATTAGTAATCATAGTTGGCCACTCAGAAGGAGCCCATACTGTTTTATTACGCACAAAACTTTCAATAGTGCTATGAATAGAGTCAACAGGCATCATGGTGTGTCCCGGTAAAAGATAAGTTACCTTTATTTGTGTAATAGTAATTGCGGTATTCAAGAAATGAATTATCATGGATATCATTGCTCGATTCCTATTTTGCCCGGCACAGCTATCGGAGTATAAATTTATCTCTGTATGGGTACCTCTTTGGTCTACCATAATCAAGTATTTAAAAAGGACTGTAACAATTTCATTACTGCCTCTTTTACCGTCGCATTCACCCCACAGGTAACAGTAACCTTCCCTTGTACCACTTTCGTATATACTTTCATTATAGTATGCATACTTCCTGGAATAGTATAGGGTAACACTTTTACCGTGTGGAGTATTCAGGACTTTTTCTAAATCAAAGCTTACGCATAAGGAGTTAGAATCAGTTAATTTGCTCATTTTTTGGTCTTCTAAAAACAGTTGCTTACATTTTTCTTTATCTAGAATGTGATTTTTATATTCAGGGGTTTGCTCAAAAATAATTTTGTTCTCAGGTGATAAATTTTTGAACTTCTCACAAAAAGCACATTTATCTTTTTTAGGCAGATGGAATCCGATATTAAAATCCCTTTTGAAAATGTTACGAAATACTCTTTTTGATAATACTGATGATTCTGGATTATTTTCTTTCACGTGATTAACATACTGTAAATACAAAAACGATATATTTTGAAATTCTTGAGGTAAATATACTTTTGTGCTTTTATTGCGACAATAATGGGATGGAACAGCAGGCAACATCTCAATAAATAATTTTAACTGTGCGACTTCTACCTCATCAGATTTATTATGAGGACGACTAGTTCTTCTGCCATCTCGAGTGGCATTCAGAGCTTTATTAGCATTTTCGATGGTGTATCTCATAGACATTTGGGATATGTTTAGGGTCTTAAGCAAAAATTGTTGACATACTTTAATATTCTGTCCATTGTAGGTGATAAAATAATCGTATGATATTTTGCGAACATTACTACTGGATCTTTTTCTTCCAATCGGTTTTTCTTTAGCACAAGACAGCAGGAAATCTTTTTGTCTTTTATCACAACCTAATCCCCAATAGTTTTCAAAAATATTATTGCGATCATCTTCCGTAAATTTATTTGCACATGAGTTACCACATTTTTTATTCATACAAGGGTTTGGTTGTATAGATTTTCCTACAGCAGCCTTACGATTTTTTTTTGCTAAAAGTCGTTTTGTTAAAGGTTTTATTTTCCTATATCCTCTTTTACCAACACTTGTTTCTTCTTCTATTGTTTGAACTGACTTATCTTCATCCGAATCACTGGACGATGAGACAGGCTTCCATGAATCTTCGCTATCAATAGAGGCAATGCTGTCGTGGGTCTCAAAATTCTTGGACATATTTAGTTCTTGTTGGTCAAACAGTGAACTGGTGCTCGGCTGTATTAATTGATTAATGAAAGCTGGCATAGTAGGATCATAAGTTGTTAAGTCTTTTATGTTCTGGTTATCTAAATCCATTAAAGTGTAAGTATTTTCAGTATCTGAATCACTGTATTCGACAATTTTAGTTTGAGGTAATGGTGTTAATAATGCGTTAATATTGAGCTCAGAATTTAAATCGGTATCACAAATATAATCGATCAACGAAGGTGATGTCGTATCAGTTAATATTGGGTCCATGTCAATATCGTTGAAGCTGTCTGTTAAACATTTGATCTAGAGCTGTGGCCTTATCTTGCTGTATGTTCTCGGGAAAAGCAGTTCCAGGATTACTATCTTCTGATATGGGAAGTGGTGATATTAACTGCATAATTTTCTTCATTCGTGACTATAAAAAACAAATAATAACTTAAAAAGAATCACATAATAATAAATAAAGCATTAATGGACAGACGTAGGCAGTGACGCCCTCGCTTTGCTGTGGTTAATAAGATTTCCCAAGGGAATTTCGGGATAAAAAGTATCCACATTATCCCTGATGAACCCAGGGATAATGTAGTATTCTAATGGTTAAATAGAAGAATAGTACACAGAACAAAATCGTACTGGTATTTAAGTTATCCCCAATTCAATTACCAAAATTAAAACACAATAGGTACATACCTTAGCTGCAGGAGTCGACATGGCTGTTTTATTTGATGTTTTCGAGTTAACTATCTGTACTTTCTTTAAAACACAATAAGGAAACAATAACTAAACAATAATAAATACAATTTAAAATGTTATTATTGCTGAAACTGTTTTTTTTTGCTACAATTCAATAAGAACGATGTTGTTGTCGCATTACTTTCACAGAAATAAACAGGTCACGACAGTTTTGTTTATAGTAAACGCCTCATAGTCTATCACCTATGTCGGTTGCGATAACAAGTAGTGTCATTTGCGCTACAAAAAATTGATCGCAAGGCGCTTACGATAAAAATGCTTGTTGTCGCTTACGTTATGGCTTTAAAAATATATGGATATACGATAATTTTAGCACTTGCTATAACTTTACAACGGTTAAATTTTGGTGGGAAATGTCAACAGGTATAGATCCGTTATGGTTTAAAATACTACTTACGATAAAAAAAGCATTTTCGACAAAAGTGTCGCTTACGATAATTTGGCGGTAACGGCTCGATATAGGTGCTTTCTACTAATATGTATACCTGTGGTAGCCCAATCACTGAAGGATTTAAAATGAAATTAAAAATTAAATAATATATATAATAAGTACTTTTTCTTTCAAATAAACCAAATCTGAACCTTCTTTTAGTTTAATGGCAACCAGCTGCCATTACTAGGCGACATGCTCTTACTGCCAGTTTCACATACTGAGATAGACCCAGTATTAGAAGTGATGTTTAAAATTAATTTTAAATGACAGGTTGGACACGACATGGACCGGTCATTGAGGTATCTACAACAATTAGATCTTCCATCTATCAGAACCTTTCCAGAAACAATAAGTTTTTAAGTGGCATACCAAACTACACATGATAAGGTATGATTACTTACTATACTACACTTCCAATAATAAATATTTGATACTTGCCAATAAATAAACACTCATTATATTTTCAGTCAAACTGTAAGAAGATTTATAAGTAAGACTTTGAATTTACAAAGCATAATATATATTTTTTCCTACAGATTACATTTTTTTCAAAACAGTTATAGAAATTCTTTATAGGGAACATTTGTAGTTGCAAGAGGGACTTGAAACCACAATGAATCCCGGTTAGTACTCTTCCAATATTCCAAAAGAAGGTATTAAAAAAGGCAAAGCATAAAATGAAAACAAAATCCTGCAAAACTTCTTTCATTTAATAAAACATATAAGAGTGGGACTTATAAAGTAATGTGACAATGTAATTTGTGCAGTGGCAGGGAACCTGTTAACAATGCTACTACCAATGTGAATCCAGCATGCCTATAACCCTGCTAACTATATATAGCTCGATATTCCGGTTTATCATTAGATAAGTAAGTTAGGTTCAGTTCAAATAAGAAAAAATACTTACCCACAACACAACTTGACAGTGATTTAAATGCACAACTCTCAACAGCACCCTCAATTATTTTCTCTTCATTTGTTTTAATTACTACCGGTCCAAGAACGGCAGGAATTATTATATTTTCACGATACCTATAAAAGTTGCCAACCAAATATTTTGCGAGAGAATCATAATCATTCTTTTCTGAAAACTTAACCAAATCTTTATCTACAGGAGGTTTAGTGTATTCGGTCATATTTGCAAAGACTGGTTTTAATTCACGAATGAAAGTGTTTGTTTTATAGTCATTGAGTACTTTAAAATTATTTTTTATTTAATTATTTTTATAACCTCTTCAGATTTACCAACACTAATTTGACATTGACGGTTCTATGACAGTTTGCTTTTTAAAAGTTTTTTTTTCTCTTTATTTTTTAAGGAACTTTGTTGAAAATGACATTGTTATATAAATTATCCCGAAGAAAAATAAGAACGTTTTGTCGATAATTTTAAGTAATTATTCGAGTCCACATGGCAAGTGACGAATAATTTGTAATTAAACGAACTTACCTAAGTGAAGTTCTATCAAAATTATACGATGTGCTTCTTCCTGAAAGATAAGTAATTTTATTATATTACACCATGGCACTATTTCATAAAGCTACAATTCGTGGTAAACTGACAATTGTTAGCAATTTTCACATGACTTTCGTTTCATAAAACTACAATGGGGAGTTTTCTGACAGCTCATAAAAATTAGTTTAAAACACCTCTATAGATTGCACTTTTAAAAAGCCGAAGGCGTTAAGTCTGTAAACTATAATGTAGGTAAGTGGTATCTACCATCTATGGTTATTTATACGTTCAATTTCTAATACAGACATCAATTATTTTACTTGTAAAAACGCAGTGTGGAATAAATTCTTCGCCTTCGCCTTTTGTAAAGCGCCATCTATCGAAGCCTTTTGTACCAATTGTGTACAGTTTTGTTTTTTTAATGAGCTGTCAGAAAACTCCCCATTCTACAGGTGACATACAAATGTCAGTAAAAAGCGTTTCATAAAAATTGTCACGACAATTGTCAAGGTTTGAAGTGTTACTAGATGTTTAAAATCCATTTATACCTCATTTCACTTACCTTTGTTGATAACGAAACGTAACTAGAAAAGGGTTTTTACAATTTCGAAACGCATATCAATTTAAAGCGACGTCTTTCATGCACCTACTCGTCGTCATCCTTCCATCCATCACAATTTGTGAATCATTAAGTTCTATAACTCTATTTCACATACTTCCTTAATACTTATTTAAATCCAAATCAAAGAGTCCGCAATCGAAATTACACTTCTTCTCAACAAAATCCATAAATGGTTCTGCTATTTACTGTAGTTTTTATTTATATGAAAACAAACAAATCTTGAAAAATGACAAAATGGGCTATCCATTCAATTCAATTCAATTTCGTTTACAATGGCCACCATTATTATTTTTTGCATCCATTATTATTAATTTTCTTAGTTTTTTGCAATTGTAAGTCGTCGACAGGTCCTCGCTTGCCTGTCGAATTGTCAGGACAATTCTACAATTCTTGGTAATTTTACACATGACAGGCGTTTCATAAACGACATTTCATAGCGATTTGTATGACATTTGTCAGTAGACCGCCTGTCGCTACAATTGTTTTATGAAACGCATTATGTGACAATTTTGGATGAATTGTCAGGGTTTTATGAAACTCATTTTTCTAATTTTACAAGGAATTGTTGACATACAATTGTCAGTTGATCTGAGTTTTATGAAATGAATGTAGTCTCACCTCTAGGACTTACCACTCACATACACTTTCGTTTATAGATAAAAAAAGGTCTCTCTGTCACACTCTTTAGGCTATGCAGCCCTATCGGGCCTCGTCATTTTGTTTGGAGTTAAATATCTTTTGAAGATCTGTCTTTCCTGTATCAATGACTTAGGGTATCTTGGGTGGGTTGGATTTTGTTACTTTTTTTGTATTCATTTATTGATGAGGAGTTTTCTGACAGCTCATAAAAATTCGTTTTTTTAATAAGCTGTCAGAAAATCTCTCATTGTATTTATATTTTTGTTCTCAACTATGAATGTCACTTTATGTTGGCTTTGACATTGTCAGTTGTCTGGTTGTTTTGAAACTGTTTTATTTATTTTTATATGCTTTGTTGGATACTCAACCCTAAAATTGAATTGAATTGAATTTATTGAACAGAAATAAATTATGTCTGACTCTTCGGAAGAAGAAGACTTATCAAGATTTCGAGAGGCAGTTGATACTTCGTTTAACAATATTGTTTTAGAATCCAAAGGAAAAGAACATCAACCAGATAATAGTAAATAAACTTTTCAAGTTCTTCGTCAATTGTATAACATGTGACTTATACCCTTAGAATAATTATTAAATTGAATTCATGTTTTACAGAATGCAAATTACCATCGGAGCGATACTTGAACATTGCATCGCATTATAATGACGTTAAAGTACCAGAAACATTACAAAATCAGATAGGTGATAAAATTTCGAAAATTATAAGCAAAAGTATAGAGTTCGTTGATATGGAGCTTAGGAAACCTAAGTAATAAATTATAGTTTTGTAATTTTGTCATAATATGGACAGCATTATATTACTTACAATGTTTCTATTTTATTTTCAGAAAACAAAAAATCAAAGGAGGCGTAAAACTTTTTAGGAACTCTGTAGACTACTTAAAATCTGAAGAAGTGGCTGATACCTTTACAAAAACACATAATGAAAACTCTAAGAGACTGTACAAAGGAAAGAGAAAAATTGAAAAAGATATTCTTGATGAGCATGGTAAAATTTTGTGAAGTGCTAATTTTTTATAAAGATTCTTTTTATTTAAGAGATGTTTTTAAATAATCAATTAATAGCTTTACTCCATTTCACAATTAAAGAGTTTTTTTGTAAACAAACAAAGGTCATTGTCAAATTGACATGTCAGATGTGTTCAACATTTTTGCATTCATTTAAATAAAATATATTTTTAGATTCGAAAATATTGTAAATACTTATTAATACAGACAATAAATTAAATAAATAATAATTCAAGTTTATACCTACTCTATGGTCACAAAAAACAGTATTAAGTTGATGGGGCCTAGGGTTGCCCTATGGTAAACGGCACTATACATGAGGTGTACAAATAAATAAATATTTAAATGATTTTGCATTCTTACATTTACAGGAATTCTAAGCTTTAACTTTCCTTTTACAGTCAGAAAAAAACTTTGCTTGTTGTTGTGAGGTCCAACTATTTCGGTCAGTTATTTATTCTGAGATTTATAATAAAATTTTAAATGGTTCTGAAAACATAGCCTAGGAAAACTTTGACTTCACAAACCAAAAACATTTTGTAAAATTTGTATGAATATTGTAAAAATGAATGCAATAGCAATCCAAGCAACTCGTTGACTCCAGCTCAATTATTTGCTATATAAATCGGAATATCATTGATTTCCGTCATTTGGCATCATGGCCTCTCGGATTAGTTCACTTTTATATCACGCTTATCCAGAGGCGGGAGGGCTATTCTAAACCGCCCCTAGGCGGGCAAAAATGGTTTTGTACCGAGTGCCTTGTTCATGTTTAAAGTCAACCATAGTAGTTTTGATCACGGCAATAATATAAATTATGATTATTATTTGAAGTGCATCGTAACCTTATGTTGTTGATGTTGATAATGCACCCTTTCTATAGTCCATTCAATATCATGATTGAATCCTAGTTCTAAAAAAAACAGCAAATAATTGAATGGCACATTTAAAAATATTGAACATTCTTAAACCTCAATTCTACAAAATAAGGCAAGATTTGTAGAGTCTAAGATACACGAAGTATTATTATTTGGTAGGTATATCTAAAACTACTCGCTTTTGGCACTTTTGTCACTCGACCTCACTCACCACGCACCGGTCTATTCCAGCCTTTCAAGGTGTTTTACCAATGTGACCTGGGGTCAAACCATTTGCGGATATTACAACTTTTTAGTAGACACAACTTCCCATATTTCAGTTTCGGCCTTCACGAGGTTCTCGTCATGTGGGATAGTTATGTCCACCAAAAACACCTAAGATGACGATCGGTCCATTAACACGATGACCGGTTGACGAGATTTATTCCCAAGAGTAATCTTGTCCCTGACGTCTGGTAATGAGCCGATGCCAGTGGGGCTTGGCGCTGGTTTTCGAGAACGGGCTCTAGCTTGTTAATGATAGATGACACGATATTTCAGAGCGATTTATGGAGGGTCTTGAATGCTTGGTTGTGTCTGTGCAAAAACCGAACAACCTGAAACTACGTAACTGAGGGACTCTACAGGTTGGCGGTACGCTCAACATACGACCACTGTGCCGTCCCTCATAATGTACTTCCTGTGACTTAATGCGCGTTCACTATTCTTTCAACAGTAGTGAAGGCTATGCCTAATAGTTGTGCTGTTATTAGAACAGTTAGTAATTGACCATTCTTCGCGAGGACAATTTATATAAGCTTATAAATTATAAATATTCATCACCATTACTTTTGTGATAAAGAAAGACCTTTTGAGGGCGTTTCCTAATTGGTAATAATTTTGAAGTTGCCGAGGGACCCAGTTGTGGAATATATGCCGGGGTGTTTGCCACTGCCCTCATTTTTGTTAACAATTATACAGTAAAAAATAGTCCTGATACGAAATCCGTTCCATCCCAACACGCTCCAAATACTTAGTACCTATAATCTAATCACGTTATTAGATTCGCCTAATATTTGTTATCGATGAATTACTTCAAACAAGGAAGAAATAGTTAAACTTATTAATAGTAATATGGAGTATTAAATAGAATAAAAAATTGAATGCAATAACGTAAAATAAAAATATTAATATTTTCAAAAATAAACCAAATGTCCTGATACCAAATGAATAAAACCTATTCCGCCAAGAAAATGTTTGCAATAAAAACATTGTTTTTATTTCAATGTTTAAATTTCAAATAGGTTATTAATTATTTTCTATATTTATTATATTGATCCCTTATAACATAAACCTTACTGCTAGTGTGGTTCATGAAATACAGAGAATCAACACGTATTTCGTATTTTTTTCACCCGGTATCACCTTTGTTTACAAAATAACTCTTTAATCGTGAAACGGATTATAGCAATGTATAATCTTCACCCTTGATTTGTAATAAGATGATCTATTGCAACAGGGTTGTTTTTTAGTAACCAGCCAAATTGAAATGTTATTTTCTTTGATACGATATAAACATACATGCATATTTATTTTAGAATCGCTCAGTACCTACAAAAAAATAAAGTTATGGCACCGAAAACTTTTTTACAAATATTCGCTGTTAATGAACATAGCTAATACGCCGCGGCATTTCATTGATAATGCTACGACTTAGTAATACAAGATGTTTTGTAGTACTATGTCGTAGTATTATCCTCTTTATTTAAATGGTATTCATTCATAATTTTGAGTAACCATGGTTTGCTTAATATGTTAGCGAATATAATAATTTCCTTGTAAAAAAAATACATAAGTACCTTTTTTTCTTTCCATAAATGATACTTGTTGTGTAAAATAATTTCGCGGGTGACTAAAAAACAACCCTGTATAGATCTTGTGCATGACAATTGTAGACAATTGCTGATCTAGATTTGTCTGTTTAGAAAAAGCTGCAGCGGTGGCGGTGACCGGAGATTACGTTTTATCTAAAGAAGACACCAAATACTGGAAATCACGCCGAAAGGAGAAACTATTTAAATATAAAAGCAATGGTAAAAGTAAGGTACTTTTAGCTGTAGAATAAATATTTATTTTAAAGCAACAACTTTCTTTTATTATTCATGTGGTTTCTGTATTGTTAAGGATAATGAGGCTTTTAAGGCAGCAAGGAAGTGGGCTCATGATTCATCTCCTATGATTACTATGATTAAAAAGAGTTTGATTATTGTGTAATTAAACACTTTGATGGACAGTAAACCAGACACATTAGATTTTTTATGATAATAAAATAAATAACGGCTGTAGCCATTTAATGTCCTCCAAAGTTAAAAGCAGTTAATATGCTTAAATAAATTAATCACCTGAATTGACAAACCAAACATCAAACTCCAAAGCAACACTAGGGGTAACATAGTATTTGCCCCCACCTTAACCAGTTTGGACAAGTTTTGTCCCACCTTCAAAGGTGGATAATTGTAAAATCCATAAGTTTATTCTGCCCTTTTTTCTTGGACAGCTCTCGTTAAAATGAAAAAAATTAAATCTAATGTTTCCAATTACCATTGTGAAATGAAATAAAGAACTGAATTGAACCTGGGACTCACTAACACGACATCATGCAGATACAGCGGCAGCGCCGAAGTTTCTCACCCGATGGTTAATGCAGATAATATGAAGACGACAGCACCAGGGCTTAGCACCTCTACACCTATTTTTCCCTGTCCAGTCATGAACAAACGTTCTCCTTATAAGGAGAAATACGAAATTGATTGAAGAGACGCCCTGCTCGGATGGTCCCATACTCCAAATAATAAGAATAACAGTAGTTAAACTGTAAACTAACAATCACTTTAGTACCACCGAAACAATGAATGCAAAGCATTAAAAACCGACTTCCCTTATACCAACTTTTTTAAAGTTTTCATCCAAAATGTTGTTTGCCTGCTGAAAAATTTTAGATATTGAAGGAGAGCACTCTGTACTCGATTCTGATCATAATTATGTAGAGCAGAATTCCCTATAAATAAATAGTTTTACTAGGTCGACGACCGTTCGTGAAGCCGTCTGTACCTACCTACATATTCTGTGTTGATAGCGCCGTGCGTACGTCCGTGTCAGTGTTACCATGCGTTGTGTAATGAATTCTTTACCTTTCGATTGTTTACTAACTACATTTTTTCTCTTCATGTATGAGATCTCAAACCCTATCACCATATACATTTATGTATAGGAATATTTTTTGTTTCAGTTATTATTTTCGAAATTTTTCATAAGTGCATATTCGATCGTAAACCTGTTTCGCGCGCGGTTCTATCCGCGAAATTTCAAATCTCGCGGGAATATCGGACTGAGAAAATACCTATGTGCTATTCCAAATTGTACACTATCACAATACTAGATTTCATCCAAATTCTTTGAAATGAAATGAAATGAAATGAAATTTATTTATTTGATAAGATTTTCAAACACTTATATGGTCTTAGACAATAAAATGTAGTCGATAGAAAATCTGCCATCCAGGCGTTCAAATTAAGACAATTTATACTTATTACTAGGTTGAAGACATTACATTCATAATTATATTGTTTTATTATTATATTTGACATAATTGAATTTAATTTATATTTAATTAATCAATTCAAAAATACATTTTAGCGATAATGTCAAAATATATTATGATATAGTATAACAATATTATTGATTGGAAAACGGATAGGAGTGTCTATTAAGAACAGCTTGCTTTTTAATTATTAGTCAATATTAGTCCGAATTATAAAATTATGTCAAGGGTTTATTATGCTGAGTCATATATTCAGTGGCTTAGATTAAGTTACATATATTTTACATTGTTTTTATATTCAAAGTAGTCCTTAATTGAGTAGAAACACTTTTCGGTTAGCCAAGTGTGTATTCTACGTTTAAATATTTCTTTTTCCAAATCTTTTAGGTCATTAGGCAGAAAATTATATATTTTTATGGCCATGTAATATACATTTTTTGTTGTGAGGGTGAGTTTACATTTGGGAATCACAAGCTTTTCATCGATGTTTCTCCTTAACTGTCTGGGTCTCACTTCCTTGTGCTTTTGAAATAGTTCAGGATGGTTTTTGACAAATAAGCATATCTGTTTAATGTATAGTCCTGACAAGGTTAATATTTTCAAGTTCTTGAAGTGTGGTCTACATGATTCTGGGATCTGTATATTTACCAATGCTCTAATGCACCGTTTTTGTATTTTAAAAACATTTTCTATGTCAACAGCATTTCCCCATAAAATTAATCCATACTGTAAAACAGAGGCAACATAGCCATGATAAGCTTTTACTGCTACTTCAAGTGACACTACTTCCCGGAGGCGGCGCAAAGCAAATACGAACCGGTTTAATCTCGAGCAAATAGAGTCAATGTGGGATTTCCACTTAATATTGCAATCAATTGTGATCCCGAGAAATTTGTACGAATCAACCTCTGTTAGTTCATGGTTTTCATATTTTATAAGTGTTTGCGGCGTACATCTATCCGTATAGAATTGCATGAGTTTTGTTTTTTCTAGATTTACTTTAAGATTGTTTTTATTTAACCAATTAATTATGTCGTTTACTATTATATTTATTTTATTTTCAAAATTATTGATGTCATCACATTTAATTAAGATAGTCGTATCGTCAGCAAATAAAATTAAATCTTCATTCGTTACCGTTGGCAAGTCGTTTATGTAGATAAGGAATAGGAATGGCGCGACAATTCCTCCCTGAGGAACACCAAATTTGTTTAATTTATACTCCGATGTGAATGTGTTTTTGTAATTTGAGTATAGATTGTTTTTGTTGAGGTTTTTCGTAAATTGTGTTATTTCAGTTCGTTGAAATCTATGAGATAGGTAACTCTGGAGTAGCTTATGTGTGGTACCTCTAAATCCACATTTTTCTAGCTTATCGAGCAGTATTCCATGGTGAACTAGGTCGAAGGCCTTACTCATATCAAAAAATAATGCTACAATGGGTGTCTTATTATCCAAAGAGGTCGTTATTGATCGAACAAGGTTAAAACACGCTAAAGTAGTTGATTTTTTTTTCTGAAAGCCATTTTGCTCCTGTGCTATAATTTTATTTTTAGTAGAAAAACTTTCTAGTCTAACCAATAAAGCTTTTTCGAAAACTTTTGACAGAATTGGAATTTTACAGATTGGTCTATAGTTGTTAATATTGTTTTTATCTCCTTTTTTGTGAATAGGCTTTACTATCACATATTTCAATCTTTGAGGGAAAATCCCTTCTTCAAACATTAGATTTACAATGTGAGATAAGGGCGAAGCTAGTTGACGACTACATAATTTTAATAACTTCGTCGGCAGTTCATCATAGCCTACCGCGTTTGAGTTATTTAAGGACCGAATAATTTTTTCTATTTCATCTGGAAACGTAGGGTGCAAAAAAATTGTATTAGGATTATTAGGTAAGTCATTTTTTCTGTCGGTTAAATTTAATTTATTAGTAAATTTTATAAAATGTTCATTGAACGCGTTAGCTATGTCTAAGGGATTCTCTAATGTTTCATTGTCATAGACAATGGATTCAATATCCTTAACGTCACTATTACTCTCGTTATAATTCTTAATGAGATTCCAAACCGCTCTGCACATATTTGGAGATCGGTCTATATACTTTTGGTTGCAATTTTTTTGCAATTCCATCATGCAGCGGCGTAGTAATTGAGCATATTGTTTATATTGTTTTTTCAACTTAATTTTATTTCTCGACGATCTAATGTATTGGAAATAGAGCCTCCTTTTTTTTGCACAACTCTTGCGTATACCTGGCGTGATCCATCTCACTTTACCTGTTCTTGTGGAGAATTTAGCAAGTATTTTAGGAAAACATAATTTGTGAAATAAGGTAATAGTCTCATGGAATAGAGAGAATGCGTGTTCCGGGTCATTTTCGGATAAGACTTCTGAGAATGACAAAGACCGTAAACAGTCTATAAATTTATTTATATTTGCCTGACTATAATCTCTCTTTTCTTCAAACCATTGTTTTTTTGTAAATTTGATATCAGCGGGAAATTCTAACGTTTGTGCTGTTTCATGGTCAGAGAGACCAAGATTGTAAGTTTTACCCATTGCCTCTGGTATGTTACTGATTATCAAGTCTATGCAACTATTCTTACGAGTTGGAACAACGATGTGTGGAATCATATTGTAATTTTTAAACAAGCTTTTCAGTGCAGACGAGTACTTATTTATTTTTATTAGGTCCACGTTAAAGTCTCCAGTTATAATTATTTTGTTTTTACTGTTTTTAGTCAATTTTAATAAGAGAATGTCGAGCTTTGTTAAGAACGTATTCACGTCAGAATTAGGTGTGCGATATAAGCATATTAAAATCAAATTGTTACCTTTTATTTCTATCCCGCAACATTCAAACACTTTTGGGGTGGACATTGCCTTTGTTATTTTTAATTCGTTACATTTGATATTATTTTTTACTAGGATGCAAACCCCTCTCCTGCGTTTCTTTTCTCTACCAGAATGCGAGCCTACCTTAAAATTTTGAAATCTAATATTTGCTTCCTCTCCCAGGGGAACAAATGTTTCCGAAAAGCATAGGAAGGTGATATCGATGTTTTCGCTTTTTAGTTGCTGCAGAATTATTTCAATTATGTCTCGTTTATTAAGGAGACCAGCGATATTTTGATGCAAGAGAAATGATTTTTTAGTACTTAGCTCGTTTTTGGCATTGAAAACGAAAAAGAGGATCTTGATTTTCGTTTGTTGTACGTTTTTTATCTGATATTTTGTTGAAGTAATAAGTTATTTTTCTTTGTATATATTGTGTGTTCCCTTTATTTTGATTAATTATTTTTCTATTATTCTTAAAGTTCAGGAATTTTGATTTGTATTCATCGGTATCTATTTCAAGGTTAATTAGTTTGCTATAGGTTAAGTATGGGTTGATATCAGAGGCAACTCTATTTCGACTCCCTATAAAAGTTACGTTTAGAAATGTTTTACAAAGTAGTTTAATTTTTACATTTAGTTTATTATTATTAATATATCTATTTTTGTTTGTTTCTATGA
Source organism: Stenoptilia bipunctidactyla (assembly GCA_944452665.1). Lineage (NCBI taxonomy): Eukaryota > Metazoa > Arthropoda > Insecta > Lepidoptera > Pterophoridae > Stenoptilia > Stenoptilia bipunctidactyla. The sequence goes on along the minus strand of OX101737.1, from coordinate 225,452 downwards.
CAAAAATTTTACATTGTGAGCATAAGTGTAAAACAATACTAAGGTTTGCCAGTATAGCATAAGGATTTTGATCATTACAACCCATTCTTATAATAATTTTATCACATGGATTCAATGTTTTGTATATATTTCTTATATATTTGACTATTTCACTAGATGGAGCATGCGATAGAATAAAACCAGAAGTACTATAAATATTGTTCCACTTGTTCTCTCTTTGCTTCATTAGGATACCTGCGAAACCCCTAAGTTGTTCATCGCCTATCACTAAAATCCTGGGAGGAATCTCCGAGCTGCTGGGGGGTGACTCATATCCAGGATCTTTGGATTCCTTTGGTGATTTGTTTATTGGTTCTTCCAGATGCACTTTTGCTGTATTTTTTTCATCTGGTGTGGTTTTTGTGAGACTTTTGATTTCTTTTTGTGACGTGGTGGCTAGTGCTGTGTTGTAGAGTACGATTCTGTCGCAGTGAATTGGAGATATGCGATTTGCAATTGAGAATATATTCTGTAATGGTGGAGTTAGCGCTGCTCTTTTTGTTGTTAGAATTCTTTTTGGTGTAGACACTATTTTTACATCTTCATATGATATTTTTTTCAGTAGTTCTATTTTCTTCCTTTGCTCCTCCATTTTGCTCTCAAGTTGGTTGTTCTTTAAGTTTAATTTATCAATTTCTTCATGGGCACTTTGTAGTATAATCTTGAGACTTTGGATTTCATTACGCAAGTGGTCAAGGTCTTCTGAATTATTAGTCATGTCCGGGAGACTACGCGACGTACAGTCCAGGATGGTAGTGTCTAGTTCATGTAAGCTTTCTGTCGAGCTTTCTCTTCCGCCGTAATTGAGGAACAAACAAACATACATCCAAACTTTCACATTTTTATTTTAGAACGAGTAATATTAGTAAGATTATCTACGTCTGAATTATGATCTAATACTATGATCTAGAAACGCAGGACTGCAAAAAGAAACGCAGCTAAAGGATTTCAGAGCAGAAGTGGCAATGGGCAGGGCACATAGCTCGCAGAACAGATGGCCGTTGGGGCAGAAAAGTTCTCAAGTGGCGGCCACGTACTGGGAGACGTGGAAAACCTTGGGGGAGGCCTATGTCCAGCAGTGGACGCCTACTGGCTGTGGATGATGAAAAGTAACAAAAGAATCATCATCATCACAACTCTTTGTAATGAGCCCACTGCAGGGCATGAGTATGCCCCACTTCACCCACTTCCACTTCACCCCTGGGTGAAGAGGAGGTATAGACCATAATCCACCAAGCTGGCCCAGTGCTGGGTGGTGGATGCCAGAATTTTTAGGGCGCCTAGATGGCTTCTGACAAACCCTAACGACTACTGTGTACAAGTATACAGCACCCGGGACCGACTGCTTAACGTGCCCTCCGAAGCACGGAAGTCGTCGTGCGATATGAATGGTTGGCGGTCACCCATCCAAGTACCGACCGCGCCGAACGTTGCTTAACCTGTGATATCGTATGATACACACAGTAACCACGGCGCCACGACGATCAAATCATATTATAATTAACGAGCCTTTTCGCTCGAGCGGCCGGTTCATGTCGCTCTCTGCAGAATGAACTTAAATAAAATCAACCAATAGGTACAACATAAAAAGTTTATTGTCATCAAAAATGACGAAGGTACAGTGAAATAAATTATGTACAAAACACAGTTTATCACATTAATAACTGCACAGGCTTAATTAAGGATTTCTATAAGTAAGTAACGTATCGAAAGCTATTTTAGTAGCTGGCAAGACAAGAGATAAAAAAGTTAAAATTGAAAGAGATCAAAATCATATCATAATTGACTGCTTAGGTATTCTTATTTCTGCTTTTGATAAATCGAACGTTTTATTTTAGTCGCTTTTAGTAGGTAATTAATCGTTTTTTTGCCCAATATTTTTCTTAGTAAGTATTGAAAATGAGTTGCAGATAGATTATCTTTAGATACCGTAGAGTTACTTCGCACACTAGCTAGTTAATTCCTTAACTGTACAAACGCAAAACGTATTAAAGAAATTAAGAATCGTATTTAAGAATTTCCAATGTTTTACTTCTTTTCTTTCTTTCAATTATAACTTCCACAAAAGAGAGAGTGAGAAAAATAGGCTGACTTTCATATCATGATATTAGCATAAGATACATATTTAAGAACATATTATGTAAACTAAACAATGAGTCAGTAAATAAAAGTAAACTTACTGAATACTTGTAACGCTCACACGACAGTACCTATCTAGCAAGTATTAGTTGCCTTCCGAGCTTTTTGTGTAGATATAAGAGAACAGATAAATAAACCTAAGAAATACATCATTAAAATTATACATATAAATTAATATAAATATCCAAAATAATTAATAATAAAAACATCTATGTCTTTACACAAATATCCACGCCAACCGGGTTTTGAATCCAGGACCTCAGCCGTAGTTTTTATCGCTACACCAGTAGGCCTTTTGTTTATATCAGATAGTATTCAAAGATAGGCTTTGCGGTTCATTGCTAGCTATTACCTACAGGTACTTCTTACCTGATTCGAAAGTCTTACTATTATTATGATTTGAGAAAATATCTTAAGAATAACAACAGTTTTGTACTTGGAACATGTCACAAATGGCTACTTCCGAAAGGGAAGTACATAGGTACGTCCTAATGAGGGTTAGGCTGTAAACAATAAAAAACTTAACTAAGTTGACTAATTACTTAATAATTTGAGTGTTCATTAAAATCAAGCGAATTGAGTCTTCCTAACCAGCCTAACAATCTACCTATTAACATAAATTACACTTATTAACAAAACAAATCAATCACAGACTTAAAGCTATCAATCAATCAATGGTACATCTTTAATCTATAATCGACTGCTGTCATGTGTCACTGTCAAAGGTCTGCCGCCATTTCTGAAGTTCTCGTCATGTGTGAAGGCGCGGTTGTCTAAGCCGGCAGGTTTGGGTGTGGGTTCGATTTCTGGTTCTTTCTCCACTGGCCCGTCCATTAGGAACATGGTTAAGAAGAAGATTATACTACCTGTAACACAAGAAGTAAGTTTTTTTTAAATGTGTAACGCAAAATGCTATCAGAGCGTCAAATATTTGGTATTTTTCTGCTTTATAGGTATGTATTTCAAACAAATCTGTTGAATCTGGAACCTACGTTAACGCACACTAATTTGCTGAAAAAATACAATAAATGAATCTTTTTAATTCCTCAAGGTTTTCTTGGAGTTCGTCAATTTAAGAAGCTTTTAGTGTTAGTAACAATTACCAGTATACCATAAACCAGAAATGGACTTATGGATTTTAACTGCATACATAATTAAATGACTAAATTGTCACACCAAATCTGTAAGTTAAAATTAAGCTTCTGTTACCTTGTGGCATGGAAACCACAGTAGAACGAGAGTTAATTTTGACCTAGTAAGTAGGTACCTAAAACCCAGAGCATATCCAGCTTATAAAAGTCAACAAAACGCAACGGAGGCCTACAAATACCCGTAAGCGTATTTTATCTGGCTCGAAGGACGTTACAGGAGATATCGTACTTGGAGTAAACCACGAAGGCACACATTTGTAAAACTCTACTATCAGTGTGCTTTTTATTAGGTATCGTTGTTACTTACCACCAGGTTAAATAAATTCTAATAAAGATTTTTCAGTTGCAAATAAAACTAAACTTACTGATTCCATAAAATCCAGCATAAAAGATCATGATGGCCTCTCTATATCCAATAGCTTTGGAGACAGGGTCGACTAAGATGGGAAGGTTTCCACCGACGTTGTTCATGACGAAGAGGAAAACTCCGACTGTGGTGGACCGCACGGAGACGGGCACGATCTCGACGAGGATCGCGAACACTATGCCGAACCACATCTCAGCTGGAAAATAATTGAAATAAATAAATTACTTTATGTACTCTCCGCTATGAGGTTCGAAAGTAGAATCTAAGATTTTATATATACAGGGATGGTTTTTAGTCACCAGCCAAATATCCTTTGATACGATGTAAACGAAGCTGCATACTTATTTTGGTATCGCACCGTACAAAAAAATTAAGATGCCATATCTTACCACAAACTTTTTTGCAAATAGTCGCTGTTGATGAACATAGCTACTACGCCGCGGCATTTCATTTCATTTCATTACGACGTACTTAATACTTACTACAAGATGTTTTGACTCGAACTTAGGATCTGTCACTGCGCCTCGGACGCCGCAAAAGATGTCATTGTTAAAGATGATGGAGCTTAAAAATTACGTCATAAGTACCTACTTATTTAAAAAAAACGTACTATAACTACCTACTGTTTTCTTTCACAGATGATATTGGTGACAGTTCTCATTATCCATCACGCACAAAAAACTAACAACTAATAAACTTAAAATTGGCACGATAAAAAAATAAAAACTATGTAAATAAAATTGTTTAGGTACTCACTAATTATAAGTAAACTAAATTATTAATCACCTGTAATTATTACAGGTGATTAATAAGTAGGAACTGCATTTTTATAGTCGTTCATTATAGTACTTACTATTGATATTATGCATTATGTAAAGTTCATTAAAATTTTAAAGAGCGTTATTCCTTGTAACGAGATACTTGTATGAGAAACTTGTTAATTTGGCTATAGCCACAGAATATATTTAGTTCCACAAACATTAATTTCTACTCTTTTAAGATGGACTGTACCTATGTATGTGGTTACTTACCGAAGAAATACGATATAGCAAGTGTGATCATGGCCCATAGAGGTCCGAACACGACGGAGCCAAACGCCGGCAGCGTAGCTATGAGCTGAGACAGCGCTAGCACCAGCACACGGGAACGAATGCCCATCTTTGCCACGAATCTGGAGAGATGATTGAGATTTTTTGAAAAAAGAACATGTTTGAAAAAAGTATAAATACTGGCTATGGTACAATTTAATCATTGGGTTCAGAATCTGAACTTCAGATTGGTAGGGTGATTGATACAGTTATTGGCCACTTAAGGAAGTTTTTTTTTAAAACCCTATACCTACCAGTTTAGTAGATAATGTTATTTAAACATTTGAAATACCAAAGGAAAGAGACTTGCAGGCCTATTATGGATCTCAAAACTATGCGATGATACCATGAAATAGACCTAAAACATATTATGCCATCATTATTCGGTATTAATCCTCTTAGGTAAATCTCTAAGCTAAGCTCTTGCCATTAGACTGAATACAATAATCCCAATATATAATAATATAGTTTTATCTATGAAAGCATACGAAACGGAAAAACATAAATGAAATCATGAAACAAACATATCATAGAGGTGGGTGCGATCTCACCTTTTTCCATTGACGTTTTTAAGTCATATATGATATAATTGAAACTGTCATTGCAAAAAGAAATGCCTCTTGTATGCAATGTATGCATGTATAAGGAATTCTGTCATTCAGTATATCATCATTGTATCATAGAAATCTTAGAGTAAGAATAAAGTATAATTATTAATCTAAGATAGAAATTTCCTTTATCCTGTCATGCCATGAAAGAACCGTAATAGGCCTGCAGATCAGACTAAAGGAAAATAAAATGAAATTTACGAAACAAACATTGTATTTGGAAAAAAGGTTAGGAGATCTACTAACTAAATGAAATCTTCACCAAAATTCCGTAATTGGTCGGTAAAACCCAGTAATTTGCATAATTCTATCAATTAGGCCACTAATTACTAACTAATTAAACAGTAAAAACATTAAAAAAAACTTAACAGTAAATAAACTTTTCCTAATCCTCCATAAATCTGTCACCAATCTCTTTTTCACCTTCTTTGATTATATCAAAAAATCCTCATTTTCTTGACCATTTTCCTCAGAAAAGCTGTTATCATAGTCTAATTGAAAGCAAAGATGGCACAGAATGTCGTCAATTTCTTCCTTTGGTGTGTGGGTAGTGTGTCCTTTGGAAATACAAGACCTGCGAAATGCTTTTGTGCTATCAGAGCTTCTCAATTTTATATTTTTTATCCTACCTTTGCACACACCATAGGTGTGTAAAGTTTAAATTCTTTTTCTTTTCTAACTTTTTGATTTTTAGTTCCTTTAACTTCCCCTTTTTTAAGCTATTGCATAGCTTCTATCGCGGGCCTTGAGCGTGGGGACCGAATCCAGAAATTCCGTAACGAAAAACCTAAACCTAACACCCCCCACTCCGACCAGCACAGCGGTGATACTTTGATTTCATAACTTTACATGCTTTAATAAACAATCAGCGCCATCTACTAGGAACTTGTGGAACTTCATATTAGATCAAACATTACTGCATTAATGAAATAAATAAATAATTATAATTGCATAAGTTGATAAAAAATGCTATGCAATAGCTTTACCGCGGCAGTCTCCGAGTGCCACACGTCATTTTTTTTCTTCTTTTCTTTGCTCCTCCACTATTTTCTTTTATTGTTTCTTTGTTTTTGCTTTTCTTGCGCTTTATTTTCTAACGTATTTTGGTACTCTAGTTCAGCTAAATGATACAGTAATCATTTGATGTTTATTTTTCCTTCCCTGGCTGGACATTTAGGTATTGGTGAGAAATCTGTAATCTTAATAGGTAATTGTAATGTTCTTCTTAGCACGCCATACTTTTTCGCTGCTGCTTTAACAGTTTTAGCATCTTCAATTACTATGAAGAAAATAAGAAGACATTTAGTAAGTAGCCACCTCATTCTCTTGTAATTGGCCGCCCGGCCAATAACTGTTTACATGCACCTAGACAGCCGAGATTTTAATAAAACTCATGGCTAACTAGGCAACACAAAGTCAAGAATGCAATAAAATTACACATTGACCAAATTCAGTTATTGGCAGGTCTGTGTGCAAAGTAATGTATTTTATTTAATTCAACTGAATTCATCATACAAAAAGATACACAAAGTTATAACAAGCTTAAACAAATAATTTACTTAAAAAACATAGCTTTTTGAAACACTTGCCATATTTTTTATTAACAAACTACCACACAATCCGCCGTTTTTTTGAACTGACATCTTCAGTGCACACTTACACTATCTATGCAAAATATTGTGTACTTATTCGGAAAAAAGATCATCAAAGAACTATTTCCTAACGTTTTTCCTCCTGTGCATTATTCGATTATTTATTTCGTAAGACTTTGTTGGAAGTGGCCAATAACTGTAGGGTGGCCAATTACTGTATCGATCACCCCATTTATTTATTGTTTATTATGCGGCTCGCAACCCTGAAGGTGGACACCCTAGGAGCCCGAAAATTAGCGGAACCTCCGAGAATAACATGTGAGTAAAAGCTGCATAATAAACAATGCTTATGATTCACCTAACATCTTTAGATGTTTATTTATTGTTTATATTATTTTATGACGCATACCTACCTTACGAACCACTCCTCATAAAAAGTCTGTTGCTAAATAATTATCAATTCTTCGGAAGTGATTTGTACAGAAGGCAGCAGGTTAGGTGTTACAAAACTGTTCCCAACCGATTTTTAACTTAATGTCGACGGCATAGAGTTCAGATTAAATTACAATTTCTTTGGTTTTAAGGATTAAAACGCTTGATCTACAGCCTTCTGTACAAGGAATGTATTTTGAAGAACCCATTTCTTATCGTGATATAGCCAAAAGTGAGACGGACAAAAATACTTGATAGCCCAACTTTAGCGGTAGTTTGTAGACTTTATTTTACAAGATATATTGACGGGCATAAACGTTATGTGCGTCAAATCGTGCAACTAATGAGAAGATCATTGAGTGAATGTTACCTAAAACTTATTTATTTTCTTTTATCGCAGCTCAAGTCTCGTTTATAAAGTTTTATTGGACAAAAATAACTCTTAGTTCTTTTAACATTGAACATAATTTTATAAAACTTACTTATCGGAGATAACACCTCCCACCACTACACCAATGGAGCCAATCCCGACGGTGACCGCGAACAGCCACCAGCCCAGGTCTACGTCGGGGAAGTAGTCGCGGTAGTAGAGATCGGCGTTGTACGCGAAACACATCCCCCCTGTGGGAAAATCAATAAATAATTAATAAGCAATTTATTAATTAAGTTCCATGCTGAAAGAAAGAAAAGAAATTTATTCGATGCCAAATCATAAATAAACATACAATTGTAATATAACAAAGCACCGAAAAGGCATTTACTCAGCATAAGTCATGGAGTGCGGACACACCAACACGCTGATCTTCCGTAAACGCCTAACACAAGGAGAAGAAACTGCTGTGCATTGCACATATCAACATTATGTTAAATTATGTTACATTAAAAAGATCTTATTCTTATATTTTGGACTGGGAGCGAAGGAAAAACATAGAATGTGCTAGCTGCTTCTCTTCCCGGGCATACTGTAAAAGTCAGTTAAGGGACAGAGGTTTAATTGTAGATATTTTTGTGGGCGATAGGCTGACCCCCTGTCACTGCAATGGTCTCTCTCCAATATTATAATGCCTCCAAATTTGTCAAACGTGACATCAGATGGTTTTATTACCTCTCATGTTCTGCATACCCCGTAAGGGACACAGGCGTGAAGTTATGTATGTATGTATGAAAATTACCTAAATGGACACATCAACTATGTGGCCACAAAGTAAGCTTTGATAAATACTTTAGTCATGGAGGCCACATAGAAAAACTAGGGGGATCCAAGTTTACTCCCAGACTCAAGACAGTTTAGAAAAGTTCGATTCTAAATGTCCTTTTCCTGTGATGCGGATTACGGCACGCGTGCGGTCTGGTCCACACACATACCTACATATTTTTCCAGACTACACGCATGCCGAACGAGGAAAATATGTATAAAATAATAGGATACGGGCAGCCCGAAGGCGGAACCGCACGAGTGCCGTTATCTGCATCACAGGAAAAGGGCACAAATGTTACTTCTACTGTAACCGTTTTAAAGCAGTCGGTATGTTTGGTAATTAATTATTTTCATTAAAGGTACTGTAAAGTTGTGTGTACTAAAAAGTTAATAAAATTCCACAGAGTATGCAAGAGCTTAGATACCAATGACTCTTTAAAAAAAGACTTTTGACCTACTCCTATGCAAATTATATTACAAAGTAACAGATTTTTTAAATGGCAAGTCCTTACAGACATTCAAATTATACAGGGTGACGTGACAAATTTTACATACTGAAGAAGAGCACTCTGTACTCGATTCTGATCATAATTATGTAATGAAAGTAGGTACTTAATTTTTTACTGCAATTCCCTTTAAATAAATACTATTATGTTACTTTTTACTTTACATACAACTGAGTCGATCGCGGCACGTGACCTGGTCATGCGTTGCGTAATCAACTCTTTAACTTTCGGTTAAGTTTACTCAGTAGGTATATAATTAATATTTATTTTCAACCGACTTCCAAATAAGGAGGAGGTTCTCAATTCGTCTGTATGTTTTTTTTGTGTCTTTGTTACACGATAGTTTGGACAATTATGGATCGATTTTGAAAATTCTTGTTGCATATGATAGAGGATACTTCATAGTTGGTCCCATTCCCATATCAAAATTGAAATTGATGAAATCGGTTGAGCACTTCATTGACAATTATACTTAAATTATATTTAAATTATACGCGATTAATCCGGTTATAAAGTAGTTTTTTTAAAGCCCAATGCTCTGTTTTCGTAGATAAGGCTTAAAATTGGCTTTAATTTGGCGTAAAAATAACAAAATAAAACTATTTGAACTTGAAAACAAATGTTTTTTTAACGAATTTTTAAGTTAAGTAAGTTTTGAGTTTTGCAATTAATAATGCTCAATTATTCTTTAATAACTGAGAGGCAAGAGAGAGGTTCCAGGTTCGAGTCCTGGTCGGGTGATTTTATAATTTAAATTTATCTTTACCTATAGGTACTACATACATTTATGATGTTATTACAGCATGTTCCAAGGGTTAAGGACACTATTTACTTCATCCCAATAATTGCAGGGCATTATACTTATTTAATGAAATTGGAATTCATTCGTATGATGTAAATAAAGGAAGAAATAATTGAGTAAAACTATTGTCAATAAGACTTGCTAGCTCAAATTATTAGTGTCAAAATTCAACAAACTCAAAAAAAAAGTGTGTACTAAATAAACGCCTAAGCTATACTGTACAAAATTCTCTACAACTCTTAACACAAGTATCTATTTCTCACAAAAAAACATACTAGTTCTATTTATAGATATGTAAGTATAGTTGAAACAACTAGCCATAAAAATCGTAGTACTTTGTTACCGAAAATATAATACTCTTAATTAAAAACAGGTTCGAACATAAAACCTCCGTGCCCTTCCTTTGCTTTGCACCGATAACTCAGAAAAGTTATTTTTATATGGCAAGACCGGAAGAGAGCAAGTTCGGCTGTGTCAAATATTACCATTTACATTTTACTATGTGGGTTTCCTAATTCATTTGTTTGCTGACGTCAATGCGGTTTTATAAGTTTAATTAATATGATGAATTTTATAAATCCTTGGCTAAAGCCTTGAAGTTCGTAAATATCTTATGGGTTCCGTTTTTTAAGTCTAAACTTTTTTAAGACGAAGACTTTTTATGAACTTTACCTACTGCCACCAGGTTTTATACCTAAACAACATAGAAAAGTAGAGCCAAATGTTTAAAATTGATAAAATGCCGTTAAAAAGGTCTTTAACGCGTAGGTACGTATCCACTAAAATATAAAGATAATTTGAACTTAGAAATGTATCTACGTCATTGAGATACTAACGTCAGTACAAAGTAACTCAATGAGCTACGTATGTACTTATATATTAACTATGATTGTCCTCATTAATGGTAAATATTGTCTAGGTGGGATTAAATATTTGTACGCATACAAAATTTGAATCGAATGCGGATTCCAAACTCTACAATACTAAGTACGTCATTAACGCCTTATTCTTTAAAAATACATAGTAATTATATGAACTTTATTACCCATCGTGCTATAGTCGAAACTCATCCAAGCTATTGCATTTGTATTAAGAAAAAATCTCAATAATATGCCTCCGTAGGAAGAACCGTAGAATATGAAGGTAGATATTTTCAGGACCTGGCGTCCGCATTGTTTATGAAAATGAACTCTTCACACTCTCTTAAAACCTTCACTCTGTCATCACACGTATTATGAGTGAAATAAGGTTCTCGATCCAGCATCACAATAAAATCAGTACCTACCCAGAGTTATTGTTCCCTATTATAGTGGACCTAAGTGCCAACGCTGCGTTCCGCGTTCGAACGCGCATAACATACATCCTTATTATACGGACGTACGTACGGACGTACGATACGCGCGTTCGAACGCGGAACGCAGCGTCGCTAGTACAATTTCATAAGTGTGCTTGTGCAGTCGTGTCAATGGAATATAATTTCTTACTACTCGGCTAAACGTCGTTTAAAACTTGAAAAACGACATCCAGTTAGTCCGTTTGTGGATTCGAGGGTGCTGTGCGGGGAATTTGTTTCAGTCACTCGTGACACGTTTAACGGAGCGTTGCCGACTAAATAATTTTTTTTTAATAAAAAGCGTTCGGAGCGCGCGCGGCCACGTCCGTACCAAACGCGCGTATCATACGCGGCGTTTGGCACATTCCGAACGTCCGTATCGACCGTGCGTATGGAACGGGCGTTTCAGTTTTGTATGAATACGCAGCGTTGGCACTAAAGTTGGGAGTTTACTCACTTTTATAATAACTCGCTCACTAAATAACGATATCAAGTGACCCACCAGTCACCCTGCATAAGTAAGATACTGAGCATTTGTCTTTCGCCGCGGAACCCAAAAGAAAACATCAAATGCGGATGAGCAAAACCACGGTTACCAAATGCGTCACGAATGTGTGATTTATGCAATAACTGAATATGGCCTTAAAGTAATCGTTAGATGAAAATGAAAATCAATTCAAGTATTTAGATCAATGTAGCTATTTACATGGTTATTTATTTATTTATGTTAATCTTGTTTGTGACGCATTTGATAAGTTCATGGAATAAGATCATATTAGTTTAGTGTTTTACTTTAACTAAGTAACTGCATGTTAAACTTCTCGCTAAACGTAAGGTACCTATTGTACCAAATATTTTGCGGTTATTCCTATCTTTTACTTGAATTCACCCTCGGGTAAATTCCGGGAAACGTATATAAACGTAAATTTACCCTATGCTAGGTTGAAAAATGGCATTTACTTTTAATTCTTATTCCGATTTTTCACCCTAGGTAATGTCAGCGTGTACAGTTAATCCTATTTACAAATTACGTAGTGCTGATGGTTGATGCCTTGGAAATAAGCAATCATCATTAATAACATTGTTAATAGAGAATTATATAAAAAATAGAAAGTGTACATTATCGAGGTGATAAATAAGAAGTGAGTACTTATAGATAAAAAAACCTATTTTGCATCCAGTTTAAGGTAAATTCTCAGACATAGGCTTCCCAAAATTCATTCTAGGGTGAATTGTTTAGGGTAATAGATCGGAATAACCAATATTGTGAATATTTGAAGTCGTGACTTGAAACTTTTTCTTATTGGGTCGGCTTGGAGTGGAGTAGCCCTGCCGCCGCTGGATAAGCGTCTCGTAAAAGGCGACTAATCCGATTGGACCGCGCTGGGTGGTAGGATCCCATCAGGGTTCAGCTGGCGACCACCCTTCATATAAAATTTGTCGACAAATATTACCGCGGCGATGTGTTCCGGGAACATTTTACGAAGAGCCAGTTATTTCGCCCGTGTGCTTTCATCTCCGACCATCATCTTCTCATGCCATCACACGAGGTGAGATTGATGTCAAACGCGGGCTTTTTATTCTATAATAAAAAAAGCTTGGTGACTAAATAAACTCACCTGATGGTAAGTGAAGAAATGGTTGACGATGACAGCACACGGGTTTAGGATACAAGTTTTGTTTAATTTTCATCTGCAACACCTAACCTATGTACTACCGAACCAACTGAATCATGACCCACAACAACCTCATTTTGGCAAACCGTCGAAATGCTAGTAGGTCGACATTTGCTTGAAGATAGGTTTCCTTGTAGACGAACTTGTTATCATTTCAGTCGACACTGACATTTAATAAATACAGAATTCGTTCAGTATCTATAAAGTCATACCGTGTCTATCGCATCACGTGATACTGGCAGTAATAGCACGTCGCCTGGTATCGACGGCTGGTTGCCATTAAACTTAAAGAAGAAGAAGATCTATAAAGTCATAAGTAAGTTATTAATACGCGATAGACCTTACAAGTTTGACAGTTTCAAACGAATTTTCAGCAAAATGCGTCATGAATCATGATACAGTTGGTTAGATGGTACCTTCCTACTAATTATATTATTGTCTTATACTCATTTCAAACACAACTCATTATTTTAAGTTGCAAAATACAAATTCTTGGTTTATCTAACCTTAAAAAGACTTGTATTCGTAACTCGATATTTATACAATATACAAATGAAGTATTTCGATTAAAAGCATTTATGAGTGTAGGTACATCCTTTTATTCGAAAGCCTTCATTTTTGCACTTTCATTTTTTTGTTGCATTTCATATTAAGTAAGTACATTTCTCCATTACTACATCATACAACTTCATATAGGTAGTAGGTAGGTATAAATATTTTTCTTGAGTGAAAATTTGGCTTAATTGCAGAATTACCTGACTCAAATCTAGGTTTTATTCGGATTTTAAAATAATGTGTGGATCCGGTTTCTAAGCAATCGATTTTACCTTAATAGTAAAAAAACATTATCTGCATTCAAAAGTTAACTTGCACATTCGACACGCGTAGAACCACTTTATATACCTATTAACGTTTTTCCGCGAACTAAAAACTGGTAGATAACCTACCTAGGTATATATTGTGCAATGTCTTTTTATAACTTTTTATAAGACACGACTTCCTATTTAATAAATTGTCGCAGATTAGCAAAAAACTTCGTTCTCAAATTATTGTAATTATTTGCTAAGTAATGGTCGTCGAGAAAAACTTCTCGTTATTTGAAAGGTTTATTGAGGTAACGTAGTTAATTTATTTTTCAAGAATATAAACACGTAGAATAATATTCCTCAGAGAATAAAAATACACAAAGGTAACAGCATTTTTTGCTAAGTAATTTCATGAAACAGGTAGGTAGAGATCGCGCCAAACATCCAGTCCCCTCTGAAGTAGTCGCAAGGCGACTCGCGCAGGTGTTATACTTACAAACAACCTGCGCGAACCGTCTCCCAACAACTTCAGAGGGTCTAGAGTTCTAGATCTTTGACGATCTATAATAACCTTAGTACGATGTTTGTTCATATTATTTTTACTAGCAATACCTTCTCATTTTGTTTACCTGTGAAGTTTTGGCTTAACTTTGTTCGAACTCACCACAATGTCTGATGGAAGCTGCGAAGCACAGCAGCAGCACCCTGGGCTGGGCGATGACATGCCAGATGGTGATCTGAGGCACCTTCTTCCCTGACTCCAGAGCAGCATCATTCTTTGCTTTGTCTGCTCCTGGTGGGCAAAATACGCAAGGGGTTTAAGCAAGCTGGTTAAAAAAATGTCTAATTGTCTAAGCTTTCACAGGTCCTTATCATAATCGTCGCTTAATTCGAATTCGTTCTGTTTAAAAAGCTGTATGAAAAACGTAAAACGCGACTAACCAAAGTCACTATCGCTTGGTGGTAGGGCCGCTTGAGGGTCGGTTTCGCTAGCGACTATCATTCAAGTAAACTCTGCCGTGCAGGCGCTGATGTGTGTGTATATTATCATGAAGGAACGATTAAAGCCAATCGCGGGTTTATTCACAAATAAAGGATCACACTTAGGGCCTTATCTATTTAATGTATTTATTAATGACGTTTGTAAATGTTTTATTAATTCCACATTTTATCTTTTCGCTGACGATCTCAAAGTTTGTAAAACCATAAAGTCACTGAACGATTCTTTTCTCTTGCAAAATGATTTGAATAGATTAAACGAATGGTGCAAGCGGAACAAAATGTCTTTGAATGTAAAAAAATGTAAGCATATCAAATTTACGAAAAATAAATATATATTACCAACCTCATACTGGCTCGATAAGACAATACTTGAAGAGGTAACCAGTATACGTGATCTTGGTGTCTGTTTTGATACGAAGGTAAAATTTGATAAACATTTAGACAGCATAATTCTCAAAGCATCTAAACTATTGGGCTTTGTTCTAAGAGAAGCAAAAAATTTTAAAAATCCATCTTCAAAAATTATGATGTACAACTCCTTCGTAAGAAGTCATTTAGAGTACTGCAGTGTTGTGTGGTCTCCCCTATACAAGGTTCATATAGCTCGAATTGAACGCTTACAAAAGATACTATTATGGCACCTGTCTTTTAGTTGTGGTGTTGCAAAAAAATACAAATCATACCAACAACGTTTGTCTCATTTTAGTATGAATTCTTTAGAAACACGCCGAAAATATTTAGACATAGTATTTCTTCAAAAACTTTGTTTGGGCCTCATAGATTCGCCCGATCTATTGAGCCGCGTGAGATTATTTGTACCAAATAGGGTCCCAAGATCAAGTCGCAAAAAAATGTTTTCCTTGCCTGATTACCACACAAATTTAAGAAAGTACTGCTCACTGTCACGCATGTACTCTTTGTATGAAAATCATAGTAGTGACATCGATCTTTTTTCTAATACTAATCTTAAAAAATGTATTTTAAAAAATTAATGCTGTTTTATATTAACTGTATTTATCGCATAATGGTGCTTTACTGTTATTGCTTTTGTTATTTCTTTGCGTTTTTGTTGTATATGTATTTTAAATTGTAATAGTTTTTAAATTTATAAAGTATTTTAACTAATAGTAGTAGAGCATGCAGTGGTTTCCTGTAAGTGACAGGACACTTACTTATTATTTATACCTTTTTATTGTTATATGTACCAGTGTACCTGTTGTTGACCTAATAAATAAATAAATAAAATATAACATATGAAAGCTACTATCCGCAGACAGAACTTCCATCCGTATGTCGTGGATATTCCAAAAAGTCAAACTAAGCGCTTTGACAGTTCTTTTTTGCTACGGGTCGTCAAGGTTTGGAATGAACTGGCTGCCTCTAATTTTCTTGTAGTCCTGGTACTTGTAAGCGTGGATGCACGTGTAATACCTTTGTCTTATCTTACTAGAATTGGGGGGAGGGGGGGCCACAACAAACATTTTAATCACAAAGTATCTTTTGCTAGCTTCTACTCTTTTACGGGATTTATCTTTTCATGATTTTGGGAGGGTTTATGTCCCCTGTGACGAACCCCCTGGGACCCCGCCTGATTAAATAAATAATAGGTGAAAGACACTGAAGCGTAGGTAGAGTTACGATATTAAAAAAATAATTAGGCGCAATAAGGAACGATTGATAATGTAATTTATTCAAATTGACAGATTCAACTCAATCGATGATTCATCACTTAAGAATCTTCGATCAAAGTTTTATCGGAAATTACCGATGAATATTGAAATAAAAAACATGGTGAGAAAACATGAAGTGATCGTCAAAATTGTATAGTATTGCAATAGTATGGTTCTTATATAGTTAATAATATTATAAAGATACAATTGTTTGTATTGAATAAATTAAAAAGTACAGGATGGATTTCAAAATTTTTCTCCAAGTTATTTTATCAAAAATAAATTATGGCTATATTTTATGACAGAATTCAAAAGAGTGAACACGTGTAGAACTACTACTTTTAAAATAAGTTAGTAAAGTAAGGATAATCAAGGAAGTCACATTTTTGAGACGACAATATACACATTTAAATTATTTATTTATATCACCTTTTTTTGATAACATTTGAATTAAATTTGGAAGCGGTACTTATATTAACCAAATTTTTTTCCGTCTGTGCTCGTTTGTCTGTCTGTCCCTACTTCTCAGAAACGCATAAAGTTCCATAAAAATCTTGGATAGAAAGATTAAACTAATAAGTTTTACCTTAAGTTTAAGAGCAAGAACTCTGAACTTACAGTAAAAATAAAGGCACAGGGAGACTCGTACTTCACCGGCTTTTTTATTCATCATGGCCCTGATTATGGCACTTTCATTTTCAGCAGTGCCGAAATATGAGAACGCAATTTTACAAAATTCATGGTAAACATTTCGAAAAGTTAATTTAGATGCTAAATTATGATCTCATAATTTCTTTTTTGTGGGCGATAGGCTGACCCCCTGTCACTGCAATAGTCTCTCTCGATCATTATAATGCCTCCAAATTTTTCAAACGTGACATCAGATGGTTTTATAGCCTCTGGTGTCCTGCCTACCCTATAAGGGATATAGGCGTGAAGTTATGCATGTATGTTATTTCTTACCTTCTTCTCCAATGGTGGTTCTTGCAGGTTCCCTTAGTGTGAGGAAGGTTAGAGCTGCTATCAGTAGTCCCACCACGCCAGTGGCGTAGTAGCACAGACGCCAGCTCTGTGGACAAGCCATGTTTATAGACACGAACTAAATATTATATGATCTCTTTTCCCGACTCTATTTAACATATAATGCTGTCTTAAATTTTCAAGATTATAAAATTAAAACCTCTTTGGGCGGATTTATCGCGTACTTGACATCGCGTATTGAGTATTTTAACTCGACGTCTATACAGGCCGCGTGGTCACGAGCGACGTCAGTTAATCCGCTTACAAACTTTATTATTTTCCACATATACTTAGGTTATTTGGAATACACCTACTTCAAGATTTCTAGCAAAAAAAATGTTTTCCTGGTTCCTGAACGCATTGTCAACCGTCAACAACTTCATATAAGGCCAACTATAAATAATGAATAATGATTTAAATAACATTGGCTGGTTAAACCCATTTAATAATATTGACATCGAAAATTGCGTAGAATTATTTTACCGTATTTTATATGACATCATTGAAAAACATTCCTAAGTCTCAAATATCAAGTAATCATACCTACCCAGTTTGGTATAGCAGTGCTTTAATAAAACTGACTAAGGTGAAAGCAAAATTTAATGCCCGCTGGAAGCGTTTTAAAAATCCCAACGACTATAATTCATTTTCGATTTTAAGGGCTAGATATAAAAAGCTGCAATTAAATCGTGCCCAAAGTATTTCTGGTCTTACATTAAAGCTAAAAAGACCAATAAGTCTAGTCCTGCTTACATGGAATGATGGTGGGATTTTAAATAACGGTGCAGACATCAGCGCAGCATTAATGAATTTTTCGAAAGTAATTTTAGCACCCCTCTTAACTCTTATAATGACTTGCACACGCCTATTGTATTTTCTAACTTGAACTCACCTGGTCAACTCACTATTGATAGAGAGTTTTGCGAAATGTTACTAACAAAGTTGGACATTAGGAAAGGACAGGGCAGTGATGAACTACCCCTTTTACTTTTTGTTAAATGTGCTAAGTCTCTTTCAGTCCCTATAACATATATTTTGAACCGCTGTTTCTCAACTGGCTCACATTTTTCTAGATCATTACCAATTCCACCTTCACAGTTTATTTAAACCTACAATAACACAAGAAACTCACCAAACCCCAAGCATTCAGCATGGGTATATATCTTCCTACAGGAAACGCAATCCCGTATCCTCCATAAATGCCCCAGTTAAAGATGCTCAACACCAGGGCGCGCTGGTGTTCAGGGAACAGGTCCGTGAGGATCCCGGTGGCAAGGGGATTGCAGCCTGACTCTCCAGCGGCCATAACCATTCGGAGGAGCACCAGGTGCCAGTATTCTGTCACTGTCCCCATCAGCAGGATAGCTATCACGAAGACCAGGGTGCAGATGGAGAGCACACGAGCTCTGTTGAATCTAGTGGGACAATAAAATGTATGATTGAAGGAATTTAAATGTGGTTTGCGTATTATAACTACAGTTTGTTATGCGGCTAGTAGAGTGTCAAACTGGTAATAATTTTCTTTTTATAAATGACAAATCCGACATTTAACTTCATTTATAAGACATCAATCCGCAGTAAGTGAAGAGGCCGCTTTTTTCCCGAGAAATCTGTTCAATTGACGCTTAAAATAACCAGAACTACTAATACTGGTCGGGCGTAACAAAAGCAGGCAGTTCATTCCACACCAGTATCAGAGAGGAACTATTAAAGCGCAAATTTGGGCTACATTTATGGTGAGAATATTAGAAATGTTTATTGATTTATACTGTCTCTATCGCTCACTTGTCAGCGACGACTCCAAGTATGACTCCGACGACGGTGAAGACCGCCATGAAGGCGGGTCCCGCCAGCACCTGGTAGTCGATGCCGAGTCCATTGTAGCCCCACTCGCAGTACCGGCTCCCGTTCAGCGTCAGCGATTCGCATCTGGTGGAAGGAAAGAAATTTTCTTTAATAATTTTGTACTAAACTAGCTGTAGTTCGCTTTCGCTTGGGCGCAGTTTTTGAAATGAATCGTCGGTCACCCATCCTTTTACCGACGCCAAACGTTGTTTCACTTGCTATATCGTATGATATGTACAGGATGTATATTTATATGTTACATAATAATAAAAGTATATTCAAATTAATTAATAAATAAATTTTTAATATAAAAAGATACTACCTACTCAATTACATCAATGGAAGGGCACTAAGTTATGAATATTTAAAACGAAGTTGACCTTCAGCCAGATCAAGGTCGAATAGTTGCGTTAGGTACTTGGTAACTCGTTAACTGTTGGATAATGGACAGACAGCGAGTAAACTAAACAAGCGTAATTCCACATTATACTTAAAAAGATATAATACTTAATTAAATAGTCAGATTTATTGTCTACGAATCGAGAAATAAAATTAACATACTTGGAACAATAAAAAGGTTGCATTTTGAGTCAACTTGCAACGGTTATACTCAGTATAATGCTACTGATTCCCAATCACTTTGTACCTATAATAAGCACTTTTGATAAAACAGTGCCGAGAGTTTTTTTTTCCGCCGGCTTAGACCGGCCTAGACCGAGAGGAAAATCTCGGTCTACCTAGGGTCCTAATTTCATTTCGTTTCTTAAAGTCGAAGAAGTAGGTTGCTATATTGAAGGATAATGGGCGATCATCATCTTCGTGAGCCGAGAGACGCACACTGCTGGACAGAGGCCTCCCCCAGCAAGACTCTCCACGTCGCGCAGCCCTCATCTACCGTTTGACATTCATAAAGTGTTTCTTTTGTTTTCTTTTGTTTTTTGATTTTTGACTTATTTAGTTTATTTAGATTTATTAACGTATTTTGTTTATTTAGGTTATCGAGCCCTGCACTTACCCTGGTGGTAAGTGACAGCTATCCCGTCGTCTTAATGAAATAGTCAGTAAGATTAATGCTGAGCTGCTCAGCTAGGTATTAAACTGTAAAAAGCTCCTATAACTTCTCTATCTTAAGTTTTCGTGATGTTTTTTTTTTTAATAAAAAAGTATGGGACTTTTGTGTTGTGAACACTTAGGCGCTTAGCAGACGATAAACTTCACGCGTCTTGTTGCGACAACCGACAACTGACAACTCCCTGTTCATATATTATTCCAATGGAATTGCGTACACAGCGATTCTAGTAAGGAGTTAGTTTCTGATTGCAGCAACTCGTAATTAGCAACTTTGATTAAGTTGCTGGTTTTTTCAATTGACAATCGCAGCTAACAAAAGTTTCTAAAATCAGCAATAGCAAGTTGTTCTTTGGGGTATATACTTTCCCTCATCACTGTATCCTGTCGTTTTAAACCACTTTCCAGCAACTTATTAAATATGTAAACAGACATTTTAAAATATTGTTTAAACTTGTCATTATGTTTCTGAAGCTCATTTATGTTAATAAATCTAGTCCTATCTTGCAAGAAGGGATGAATCCAAAACCGACGATTGCTGCGAATAATTTGTTGTAGTTGCCACCGTGTCGGCGACGCCGACGTAATATAATGTAAACGAGTGCTGTCTCTTCGGTGTCCATCGTAATATTGAGTGGACTCACCTAACAAACCAGGTTGACATAAAATTGCGACAACCGTAAAGGCCAATTTGTGGTTGCTGCAACTGGAAACCTTTAGAACATTTAAAAAAATTGATAGTTGCTTCAACAAGGTTACCAGTTGCGTCAATTGCAGATTCTCTAGTTGTAGCAAGTGGCAATTTCTAAAAAAGTTGATGGTTGCCTCAAGTAAGTTGTCAGTTTTCTAAACTTAAGTTGCTACGTGTGCAAAGCGCCTTAAGTAATTATTCATTTTATCATACCTCTTTAATAATACTGAATTGCTCTGAACTTGATATAGTGTTTATTAACATTAGTTTAAATTATAGGTAAAAACAACACAAACTGGCTGACTGTACATGACTAATGTCAATCAAATCTTTATTTATACTTACTTTAATATAAGTGGATATTACGAACTAATACTTTGATTAATTAACTTCACTGCCTCAGGCCATGACTTTAAATGTTATTTATTTATTTAAATATGTATCCTTAACTAATGTGAAAGTCACTGCTTCTACCGTTTACTTCCGTGTATTTATAATATTCAAGATTTTCCACTTTTAAGATAATATTTCATATAAATGGTGTAAGATGAAATATCTGATTCACACGGTGACTTAAATTCTCTTTAACACGTGTTATTAAATAAAACACTTTTTAACCGGATTTATCGCGTAGGTATATTTACATTTTAATTTTTTTTTTTAATTTTAATTTGACATTTCGTTGTCTTTGCAGGCCCCGTGGTCACGGGCGACTGCTCAAAACTATTTTAGGGAAGAGGGTGACCCGATACCCGACGCTACCACTAGCCCTGCCGCCTGAGGGAGCATGACGTTCTTGCTGTTGTCTTGACAAGATAATAAGTGAGTGAAACAGTCACCAGTATGCCACATGCATGACCAGCCAAGCCGTAAACAAAGTTAATAAGTAATTAGAAACTCTCTTAAATATCCTGTAGTGTTCTTAATCCCAAGCTAAATAATCTTTAGCTTTTAGAGATAGAGTGTTTTTAATGACTGATTTACATTTATTGAATGGCAGGGAGTGAATTGACTTTGGAATTTTATTTCCTATATATGTATATATTCTTGGGAAACGCTAACTTATGTTCGTTCCTAGTCCTTACAGAGTAATTTTTATCGTGATTATCATTCCTAGTTTTAAATTTATTACTATTAGTTTTAGTCTATTAGTCCCAAATAGGTTCTTCGTTTTTTTATCAATCTTGTTACTTGCGTGAGTAGATATAATTTTATCTGTCTGACTGTAGGTACGTAACTCGTCTTAAATAATAATTTAATCGTTTTTGGATTTATTGCCAGCATAACTATAATTAAAGTAGTAAAAGACCGGGCTATTATAATGTGCGGGTTTTTTACACAAATAGAATATAAGTAAGTAGGTATATTAACGAGTAATTTAACAGAGTTATACTTTTATGATTGCCATTTACTATTATGTTTTTATTACTTGTACAAATGAAAATGGCCTTGTGCGTCTGAATGAAATTCTTAAATAATATAAATATTTGTTACAAGTCTTTATGATTATTTTTAATAAGGTATGTTCTGGCGGGTTATGGGTGACTGGGGATTTGGAAGATAAACCACAATTTGTTGGTTGTCAGAATTTCGAAGTTATTGAAATGGGTTCAAAGCGAATTTTAAACTCATGATGACAATAAATTTCAATTTATTTTTTACACTGTTAAATAGCATATTAATGGGCGGAGAAAAAACCTACATCATTAATCCATGTAATAATGTTACCTCAGTACCTAAAAGTACGTGTAGCTAAGTCACAAGCAGGTCTTGCCGACTAATTAACAAGTCATGATTAATTAACTTCACAAATAAAATTACAAGAACAATTTTAGTTTTATTTTAAAAACCTACCGAGCACCTTCTACCTACTTCCTTATTACGGAAATTAAACTGATTGACGATTTACTCCGATAGATGTAAACGCTTAATTATAGGATAATAAAAAGGTAAACTAGTTTTTATGATGTAATTTATTGTCTTTTGTTAGGTGAGGTTCATATTTTAGCGTAGCCGTAGACATCGAAATCGTGGAATGTTTGAGTACCTATCTTAGTTATATAATTTGGTCTAATCAAAAGTTTGTTTGGTGCAAAGGCGTTAAAAACCGGCCAAATGCGAGTGAAGCTGGGGCAAGGAGGATAAAAATGGGCAAAATTTTTATTTGCTATATGGCAGCCCCCGTCAGTATTTATTTCAAAGTTTTTTTTAGTATTTGTATAGATATACATCACAATGAAAATTTCAACTGCCTATCACTGTTGACAGATGGTAAGCGAAGTCTTAATTACTAATTGAATCCCGCTTTACCGCTTAGGTGCGGAACTAAAGAAGTGTGACGCGCTTTAGTAAAATAACTAAAGAAAATATGTCGTAAAATTACTATGCTTATAAAAATATTTAAAACTCACATATCACTTGAGTTGACCTTCTCACAGACCACTGGAAGCTGGCTCAGGGTGAGATGAGTAGCATTCAACGTACACGACTTGTCTCCATAGTGGAGATCCTCTGCTGTCACCTTCGATGTTGTACCTGCGGAAAGAGAGGGAGTTAGAAAAGAAGTCAGTCAAAATATAATGAATATATAATTTTTTCAGTTATACAGGGTCACTGGTGATAAATTTTAGATACTGAAGGAGAGCACTCTGAGCTCGATTCCGATCATAATTTTGTAATAAAAGTAGGTATAGAATTTTTCACTAGTTTCACTATAAACAAATACTACTATGTTACTATTTACTTTCCATACAACTGAGTCAATCGCGGCACGTGAGCTTGCACGCGGAGCGATCCGCCAAAGCTAGAGTAAAAATGCGTTGCGAAATCAATTCTTGAACTTTCGGTTGAGTTTACTCAGTAAATAATGAATATTTCGTTTTTATTATACTTTTTCTCTTCATGTATGATCTCAAACTTTTCACATCCTTCAATTTCAAAAATGATCCACCAGTCACCCTGTATTTACAATGAAAGCTCGTGGATACATCATATGCATTGCATCGTTTTCCCTTTCATATTTTTTTCTTCGTGTTGGCACTATTTTTTAAAAGTATTTTCTAGTGTCAATTTTGTAGTTTTGCAGATAGTAGAAAGGGTTACATAAGAAATAAGTTATTTAAAATTTGCCTTCACATTTACTTATACATTGAATTTTATAAACTTTAATTTGACATGATTATTATTTATTACCTATATCTAGACATTTTCCCAAAATAATTAAAATATTTTCTCACTCTCGCAACTATTTTTTAAGTCACATTGCAAGTAGAGTCAAAATATATTCCAAATTACTTTTTCTATTAAAAAAACGTACGGAGTAAAAATGACAAACAGAATTATAGAAGCCTCTTTTCTTTTTGTTATTTTATTTGTTATTTGAAAGATTCTTTTTGTTATTTTTGAAAGTTGCTAATCGCTGCGTAGGTATTTTATTTATTTTTATTTTATTTATTTATTTATTACATAGCCCACAGCTCTTGAACAAAAAAGTTGACATTTTATATTTACACTGACAGCCAATTAAGGGCTAACAATTTGATAAGTTAATCTGACAGTAAGCATTTTAAAGATAAAAACAAAGGAAAAAAAATACATAAGTATTCATCACAAAGTTACAAAATTAAATTGGTATGACACATATATCAGGATGAAAAAGAGTAAACATTTACTTATTTGTGATAAGAAAAACAAAATTTGCATATCTGTATATTGTTTATAGTATTTTGCCAACTTACATTTGTATAATTTATGGGTAGTGTGTGTGAGTATGTGTATGTGTGCAAAGGGGGAAGTGAGAAAGGGAAATAAACTTGTTTCATTTTATAAATTATTTGTCAATTAGTATTTTTATTATCTTACGCCTAAAGTTTTCTTTACTATCATGGAATATATCCAAGTTCAAAATATGTGAGAAGTTTTTATTAAATGTACTGTGTAATCTATTGATTATTGAATTTTGAGTATAGTTGGTTTTTGATTGTTGCGTGTGAAATAACTTGGTATTTCGGGTTATTTTGGAGGGTGTGTTAAAACTTAAAATAAGGTGTGTTAAATCAGGGCAGTCGATAAGGCCATTGCATAATTTATATAAAAAGAGAATATCCAAAAGGCAACGTCTGTCCTGCAAAGTTAAAAAGTGATGGATTTTGCAGGCTTCTGGGTAATGGGCATGAGTATGTTGTCTATAGTTTAATTGCTTTAGGAATTTTTTTTGAGTCGATTCAATGGTTTGTCTATAAACAATATACTGAGTATTCCATATTGAACTACAATACTCTAGTATACTGCGAACAAAAGAGTAGTACAGAATTTTCAGGCAAATTGCATCCGAGAAAGGCGCAGTAGTTCTCAAGATGAAACCTAAGTTTTTATAGGACTTCGTGGTTATAGATGCAATGTGTTCTCCAAAGTTTAGCTTTGAGTCAAGCAGTACACCCAGATCCCTAACGGGAGAAGATTTTGCTATTTCAACACCGTTAAAAGAATAACTTGTCGACAAAGGTTTAGTTTTACGAGTAAACGCTACAAGTTTACACTTATTAATATTAATAGAAAGACGGTTATTGAGATAATAGTTAAACAATCTGTTCAAGTCATCTTGCAAATTATGGCTATCTAAAGAATTTCTTACTTTCATATAAATTTTAGTGTCGTCCGCGTACATAACAAACTTTGCGTTGTCAGTAAAGGCCCTAAAATAGAGCCCTGAGGGACTCCAGATGGTATGGAAACATAATCAGAGCGAAAACCACCCAACTGAACAGCCTGACGACGATTGCGAAGGTATGACTCAAGCCATCGCAACAAGTCTCCACAAATCCCTACTTCTTGAAGCTTGCGGAGCAGGATGACATGATCGACACGATTGAAAGCTTTTTCGAAGTCAGTGTAGACCACATCAACCTGCCCCCCACCTTCCATGTCATGGAGAACATCATTCGTATACAAGTGCGCATTTACGAAAATTTTGCGTGATTAACTTATTGCAGTTGACTATACATTACATATTATTAGATTTTCGCTTCATCGATCTTAAGAATGCAAGTAACTATTGCGATTACGTAATTATGGTTTAAATGTAGGCAGTGATGGTTTTTGCGAGCATTCTTCACCTTGGCAATGAACGACCGTGAATTTTAAAATTAGAAATCTACTCCAACCGACCAGTAACCTCTTTTTGTAGTTGATTTGCAAAAGGATTGATTGATTTCGTGATAAGCACTTATTTTATCAAAATTTAAGAACTTTATTTTGCCAATGTTTACATTGCTATACAAAAACTCCCTTAATCCTTTTGGCCCTTAAGCAATCCAAATATTGGACGTTTGGTTCTCAAAATAGTATTAAACTTATTAAAATATTTTTGAATACGTTTTTGTCTTGACCGTTAAGGACCGCATTGTCATCTGTGGGGTTATCTTGGTCGCGTCTTGGTATCGATAATATTTGCCGTAACGTACCTATAGGAGGTATCGATATTTATTTACGAATTGGACAAATAATATACGAGTTTTTCGTTCTGTCATCTATCGTCTGATGGTGCTATTTAAAACTGCATACCTACATACAGTACCAAAGATTTAAATCCATACTACATTTATGACAATGCCAAAATATTGCTTCTACTGTTAAGTATGTAGGTTAGATGGGTGTATGCTTGATAGATATAAGCGATTGAGCCAGCTGTAACATTGCGAAAAGCCGTCACAATTACTTACTATAATTTAATTAATTTGCTAATGCCATGGATCCAAAGCCAGTGATGCAGGATCTTCGTGTATCGCATCTCTCCCTCAACAAGCAAGCAATGAAACGAATACAACACACTCGGAACAATCGCACCACAAGTCACAGCCGACTCGTGTTTGGCTTCATCCAGATATATTCTCAAGGTAAATATAAAAAATTACACCCAGACAATTACACCAACTACATGGTTTCAAAGTAAGCAAAGCTTGTGATATGTGATACCATGTAGCGAACTAGAAATGCCTAGAATATAAATACATACAGGCTTGTTTTTTAGTCACCAGCCAAATTTAAATATTATTTTCTTTGATACGATATAAACGTACCTGCATATTTATTTTAGTATATCGTACAGTACAAAAAAATAAAAATATCACACCTAATTAAAGAAAATTAAATTATATAGCAAAAGGGCTTTTGAAAATGAACCTACGCAAAAATTTCACTTTTTCAACATTCATGCAAAAAGTAAAGAACATTCTTTTCAACACACTTGCTCGTAAAGTGAGCCTTATTCTATTGAATTTAGAACTATAAACTGGGCTATAAGTCACGTGTACATAATACGTATATTATACCCTAGTGCATAATAATAATATATTATACCCTAGTGAATCCTACAAAGTTGAAATGTACCTTAGTGCAAATTACATGCGAGTAAACAATTTTATTGATCCGGGTTATACATTAAATATATGAGCGCACGCGTCCAGGCGGCGCGCCTGCAGCAGCAGCGGCTGCACGGCGCCTCCAAGCAACAATAGCGTGTGTACGTGTAATGGGACAGGGCTACTGACGCGCAGCAGCTAACAGCTGCTTCAAATAAATTTTATGACCACTTAGGTATGTCTGTCTTTTACTCACAAGTGTGTTGAAAAACGTCGTATGTAACTCGTGAGCGTTGCTAATTACATTCAAATATACTATTAAAATATACTATTACAGTTCAAAGTTATTTAGCAAATTTATATGATTATTGAAGATCTACAAATTAATGTTTTCACAACTCTGAAAAACCTTATTACGTGAGTTACGACACTATATGATTAGAAGAAACAAACTTTTCATTAAATTTTGTGTATTAAAGTGACACAAAAATATATTTTTGCTGAAAAATATAATTATAACTCGAGTCGAAACACGGTAATTAAATTTCGATCATAAAACTAAAAAATAAATCAATTTCTAGCAAAATAAAATATTCAAAAACTTAAAGACAATCAATTTAATTCACAGTTCCTCAAATAATCAAAATATTCTTGGATCATATTTTAAACGTAAGCTGTACCAATTTTGGATATTTATCGCTTAATAAACCTTGCCAACTATGAAAAAAGTCTGCACTAAAACTAGGTATGTTGTTGTTTTGCACCAATACTAATAAGTCAGCCTTTTTATTTTCTTGCAGGAATACCAGGATAAAAAGTTATCTATTTGCTATACCAGTCTGTGCACCATCACTATGCCGAATTTTATCTAATTCCGTTAAGCCATTTTGCCGTGATTGAGGAACAAAATCCATCGATCGATCCATCCAATCTTTCACACTTATAATATCAGTAAGATACATTTATACAGACTTAACTTAATTTGAGGCATTATATTATTGTTTACTTGTTTAAAATAAAGGTATTTTGAGTTAATTAAAACACAAATATTGACTAATCTCAACATAGATCAGTATTGTTGTTAATAAAACATAATCTTTATCTTTACTTCCATCAGATATACTGTCACATCCCAGTACAGATCAGTCTTCATGCAAAATTTGTATGTGTTTTGGATCGTTTTAATCAAATATAAAGACATAATTTGACAAGCATCAGTTTAGATGCAAAACGAATAAAAATGTAACTTACCTTGAAAACATAAACTGTTTTAAATCGATACTGTACATTTTTACAAAATATCTAATCTGATACAATTTTGTGTGAGAACTTACACATAAGTGGTCATACTTCAAGAAATGTCGGTTTATAAAATAATTGAAAATACTTCTCTCTAGTTTAAGTCGTGTTATGATATGACACTGTTAATATTCGGCACTCCACAAGTTTCTCTTAATAGTATAACGACATTTGTTCCGTCTGGTGTCAGAAACTTAAAAGATATTTTTGACTCTTCTTGAGTTAAGAATACGAAAAATTATGATAAGAAAGGTGCAATAAAAGTTATTGTGTTTTTTTTTGAGTTGTAACACTATTTGAGCGGACGTGCGATATGGCACCTCAAACTTGTTTAGAAATACTAGTTTAACATATCTACTACGACGCGGCATTTCATTGACGACGTAGTACTACAAGATGTCTTCTTTATTTTAATAGTATTCATTCATGTGAATCATTCAACTTCCATGCTGCACTGGGAGCGAACAAAAACATAGAATGTGCCAGCTTCTTCTCGCATACTGTAAAAGTCAGATATGGGACAGAGGTTTTATTTGAGGTTTTTTTGTGGGCGATAAGCTGACCCCCTATCATTGCAATAATCTCTCTACATCATTATAATGCCTCCAAATTTGTCAAACTTGACATCAGATGGTTTTATAACCTCTGGTATTCTGCCTACCCCATTAGGGATACAGGCGTGAAGTTATGTATGTATGTATATTCATTCCTAATTTAGAGTGACCATGTTTTTTTTATGTAAGTAAAAAAATACATAACTTTTTTGTAAAAACAACCCTGTATAAACGCCCAGACCTATAATTTTTTTTTCTTGTTCCGTGCGGGAATCGACTCTGCTATCTCACGATTGGCGCAGCAGCATATTATAGCCTATCCTGATCGTCAACGAAGTTTAGGATGTTGTTCTAACCATGTTCTAACACGTTCAAACTACTTGGTTGGATTAAGCTGATATGCTTCACACAGCACTTTTGAACTTCACCCTGAATAACGAAAGATTACAGGATTTTTATAGCGATATCCCAAACACATAGCGCATAACGCACCAAGTCATCAAAACAGCATAACTGCCATTAGAAGATATGACTATAATATAATATTTACACATCGTACGACTACAAAGCTACAGAAAGATGGCAATAAACCATAGTGCCAGAACCCTAAGAGCGCTTTGCCACTGCGCACAGTTAATTTATCGTCGGTTAATCTATGTGTTGACAGTCAGTCGTGTCGTTCCATATGTGAACACCTCCATCTAAATATGTAAGCCACGATACTTCAAAAACTATACGATTATCTGTCGTCACGACTTAGTGGAAACGCGCCCTTAGCCAATCTGCCTAGAATTTAGACCAGATACTGTTTTTTACAGAGCTAGTCTTCCTCAAAAAACTATAAGTAGTGTAACTGTCAATCATATTCATTTCCTCCAGGTGCAGTCAAAACTAAAATAGCCGTCATTAGAAAAACTTGCACAGTTAATTATCAAGACTGCTATTAATTAAAGGATGTAGAAATTCCATAAATACGTAACCGGCGATTATCAACTGCGATGATTAATTATTCAATTATTATTCAATTGAGCTAATAATTGTATAGAATCATGGTTATTGCAAATATAGCTACCCATGTATTGCTCATAACTCTACGAATAATAACGATTCGAGGTGTTAACCATCTCTAAAACGTTTTTCATTATTATGATTTTAAAGTTATGAAGAACTAATTTTATTAATCATCATCATTACAACTCTTTGTAATGAGCTAACTGCTGGGCTATGAGTCTCTCCTCTGGGTGACGAGGAGGTTTTTGGGCATAATCCACCAATGCTTGTTGATGGATCTCAGAATTTTCAGGGCGCCGAAATGAAAAACCCTAACGACTACTGTTTACAAGATACAGCATCCGGGACCGACTGCTTCACGGGCCACCGCAGCACGGAATTCGTCGTGAGAAATGAATGATCAGCGGTCACCCATCCTGATACCGGCCGCGACGAACGTTGCTTGACTGCGTATGATACGCCCAGCAGCCACGGCGCGGCGCCACAACGACTTCATTTTATGACGT
Source organism: Stenoptilia bipunctidactyla (assembly GCA_944452665.1). Taxonomy (NCBI): domain Eukaryota; kingdom Metazoa; phylum Arthropoda; class Insecta; order Lepidoptera; family Pterophoridae; genus Stenoptilia; species Stenoptilia bipunctidactyla. The sequence goes on along the minus strand of OX101737.1, from coordinate 194,690 downwards.
ACGCACGTATGTTTATGTTTTGTATACTTACTGATAACTTAATAAGCTTACAAATATTAAAGCACCGGGTTTTAAAAGGTTAAGAAAGTCAAGTAAGCAATCATTGTTGCACTAATGGTGCAGTTTCAGCAAAGATGTTGAACAAAAGAAGCTACAAACGATGAACGCATAAACTTAGCTTTACATTGCTATGTGAGTACTTACACGTTACGGATCGGAAGAATATAAACGGAATGGTTTTCCTCAATATTGTTATAACTATATAACTATTCTATTACTCAATGAAGTCATAATTATAATCTCATTACTTACTGAGATTTCAAATTGCGATAAATTAATTATTCATTACTTTATACAACATTGTAGATCTATTAGCGTTTAATAATTATGAGAATAAGCAAGAAGGCAGTAACTGTATAAAAGTACGTTGACAGTGCGTCGAGTCCTTAACATTTTCAATATCAATGTTGATAAGATCATTCGAGTTTTTATAGGTTGAAAGGTAAACACAGAAGTTAAATACCAGTGAACGAGGTTAATTTTTAATTAGGTACTTAGTTAAAAGAAGTTTACTTTATGAATTTTCTTTTATACAAGTTGTTCCTGTTGATTTCCCATAACTTTAGGGTATTAATGGGACCATGTACCTAATAGAATCAAATCAAATAACATGTAAATAATTTTTCAACTTAATTATTTTTTTGTTTTTCATACAAAATAATTCAAATAACTCAAAACATCTTATGTAGAACACCTTTACGCGAAGTATGACAACGTAGCATTTTCTATCCCTTTTATATCGCTATGCACAGGTACAGTTCGCAACGTTTTGCGTTGTACATTGTATGCAACATTCCTTCAACGTTTAAAATATTTTTGTTGTTTATTGTATGGTTTCAGTGACACGCGTCTATTGAATGAATATTAAAGAGATTCTACAAGGGTGATAATTTACGAACTCATTATATTAAGATTGATGATATCTTGGAAAGTATGCACTTTTGAACCACATATTCTTTGGCAAAAAGTATTAATCCTTAAAGTTATTGACGACCGGCTGGTGTAGCGGTAACATACATTGCCTTCTATGCCAGAGGTCCTGGGTTCGAATCCCGGCGGCGGCGGATATTTGTGTGATGAACACAGATATGAGCCGTCAAGTCATGGATGTTTATATGTTAATTTAAGTTTATTCTAATAAAAATATGAATAAATCAATATGTTTGTTTATGTATATTTCTTAAGTACAGTTATCTAGTATCCATAACACAAGTTCTCTAAGAAACTAAATTTGGGCTAGATAATGTTGTGTGAGTGTCAGAAATATTTATTTATTTATGGGATATCAAAAAGAACACTTTGTATAATGTAGTTTAATTAGGAGAGGTCAAGTTCAAAAGTTTCCAACAAAAACTGATTTTGAAGATCTAAATTTGACATTAAAGTTAGAGATTGTGATGTCGAATACTGCCCGGTGGGCCCGAACAGACATTGCATCCTCCAATTTTAAGTGTTTCTTGATGCCGCGTGAGAAAGAAAAAAAAATAGTTTTTGCATGAGGCTGTCAATTCACGTCGTTAAATTTGACACTGGAGAGACTTAAGAATAAGAAAATGCAATGTCGAGTACGGCCCCTTATCCCCCTTATGTCGCTCCATGGTATCCTTGTGGATTGCTTTGCTTAATTTTGGGGAAATTAGGTAGGTAGTTGATGTGATATTGGGGATTTCATTTTTATTTTATTCTTTACACACGAATAGGTACACTTTAAAAAATCTTTTTGCGTCCCAATTTTTGCGTATCACACTAAACATGTCAACCCGAAATAACAAGACCCCGACCCGATTTTCGGCTTACTTTACACTATTAATACTGGATTCTTACCTATCATGTAATGTCCAAGTTCTCCAAGGATGTAGCCGACGGAGACCAGCCCCAACACGTACCATTTGTAGAAGCGCTGAAGCTTCACCCAAATACCTCCTTGGAACATGGCGGGCCTGGAACAGAAAAATAATAATTATAATAAATAACAATAACAGTTCACAAGAGGGTGATTTATGGAGATTTTGGCCCAGCTAACCGCGTAGGTACCAGTATAAGGATCATGTAAGTTAGCGCAGACGCGACGGACGGAATAAGTGGAGAATGAAAACTTCTTAACCCTAAGGAATTTGAAGGTAGCTTGGATAAGGTGTTGCGTAGTGCATACTTGTTCAGGAGAATTAGGGGTATGACAATATTGAAACACACACTCGCTCTATTAGGGCACAAATGCATAAAAAAACACCCGAGCACCGGTTTCCCGCGATGGGGCACTTTTGTATGGCAGTACTCCCGTCGCCCGCGTAACGCAATTATGGCCCCTAAATCCACATAATTTTACAAATAATATTTACAATTATGGAGAGCCAGGCCCGTCTTCTTTCCCAGGCCCGTGTGCTCTCATCTTAGACCTCGTCATCACTTACCATCAGGTGAGATTGAGGTCAAAAGCGGGGTTAGTCTTTATTAAAAAAAAGCCTTATTTTTTTCATATAATGTCAATCGTAAATTGTATTAATAATGATTAAAACTTAAAAAAACCTCCGTTTTTTATTCCAATATCAAGTTGGTTCTTACTACATTTTAAACATAAATATTAAATACCAGTTCAATAATTACTTACTACATCGAGTGCTAATCAAAGTAAGTTATTCGTTTAGTTTACACTAGTAGCAATAAAAAATCCATACATGGTTGTTATCCATGGTCCATTACATTATTAATTGCTATGATAATGTCAGATCTCGTAAGTGGATCGATTTTTGAGCAACGACCGAGGCAGTCAACGTCTTAAAGGTAGAATAAAATAAATATGCTAACTGTCTTGTAACGTAATAAAAATGTATTTGCAATAATGTTTTAATGTTAACAATTACGTATAAGGTATCAAACTTATAAGGTGATTTTGTTTTAGTAAGTAAATTGATTAAAAAGTTGCCTTAGAGTGTGCCCGAACTTGCTTATGACTTTTATTTGAACAGGAGCGCATCTTCAATAAAAACAAAAGCAGAGCACTAATGCCGACTCTACCACATTTTAAAATCTTTACAAAACTTTGGCTGAAGCGAATATTCATCTTTATAAAAATATAGAATTTTGCGTTTTTAAAACAAGTTCTGTATTGATTGAGATATAATTTATATCGGACCAAATTCAAGAATCGATAACTAACATCGATTCTATTTGACGAAATGATCGCAAAAATAGAAAAAAAGCATACAGACGAGACCTCATTCTTAGAAGTCGGTTGAAAAGAAAATGGTCCACTATAGTTACTTATATTCCGCCGTTCATTTAGAGATAAATAAATATACCTACAATAAAAGCAGAGGTAGTGCAGATTTGACAAAAATCATACACACAACACCCTTTGTGCCTATTGTAATATAGGTAACACAAATAATAAGACATACTGAGCTTGATAAAATTCACGATTGACAATAATAGGCAAAAATAAATATTCTTACTACGAGTATGTAGGTACCCTATTCACAAAATTCGTCGGAATAAGTCGGGTTTATTCAAACGCACGCCATAATCCTTTGCCTACTCTACCAAGGCAAAAACGCACAAAAAAATACCTGCGGAAGTCTATTTTTACATTTGACAATTAAATGAAATCATTGATCCATGAAAAAACACGAATAAATTAGCGTGGAAGGGACTAGAACAAAAAAAACGTCTGCAATTCAAGTTTGTCAAAGTCAAGGTTGTGGAAAGTTGTTTTTTAATATTGTCATGTAGTTATATGTAACGAATCAATGTAATGAAACTTTTAATTAAAAACTGATTTTACGATTCTTAAAGGAAACTTTTTTTCTTGTATGGTCCTTTTACTTTTTAAGTCGCGTCAATTCAAAAGAAGAATGTTTCTGAGAAGGTTTGACTTGGTATTTAATTACCTATTTGCATTTTTATTAGGTATACACAGAACCAAACATCTTGTCCCCTCTGAAGTTGTCGCGAGACGTCAGATTTTTTGTAAGTAAAACACCTGCGCGAGACGCCTTGCAGCCATTTCAGATGGGCCTGGATGTTTGGCGCGATCTCTACCTGGCATATTTTTAAATTCTTAATCCTCAGAAACAAATTACCGACGACCTTGCTTACAAAAAACCTACCTAATTATACTAGCGAACTAGATTTTGCAGGTTCAGGTAGCTCTTCTATAAGAATCTACGATTTCAGGAAAAAAAACTATTTATCTATTATCATAGCCGCGTGCCAGCAATGAAACACCTATTGTATTTATGAAATCAAGCCAATAATTGCCATTTGTCCTTTAATTTTTTTGCAACAATTTATACTTAAGCAAACAATTATATTCCGCTAAGGTCAGATGCACACGCTTTATGCGAAGTTTAATTTATATTATATTGTTAAAAGAGTTACTGTTTGTTCAGTAACATTAAAACACTCTGTACGTATGTAAACAACGTAGTTTTTCTTAAGATGCTATGTTATAATTGACCTACAGTTGGGTCATGGACATGGTCATGTAGATCTATTACGAATTACGGACCTTTATGGCGCGAAGAATCTAGCAGAAGTTTTTTTTTTAATTAATGTGGCTTGCATGTGGACACGTTATGCCATAGCATTTTTTATGCTCATCTTAGCGCAGACTTTTTTTATTTTCTTAGATTTACTGCATAAGTGTAGAATTTAACTGACGTTGATTACTTCAGAATGTTGTACTATAAAACCTAATTTGAATTAATGTGCGTGTCTTGTACTGTGATTTTGATACAAGACTTGTTTTTAAATCGCTTTATTATTTCGACTTGTTTGATGGTCATGCTTCGCAAAAGATATAACCGTCATTGCAGTAAAAATCTAATAATTACTTAAGAAGAGGTTATTTCAAATTAGTTACATTTGCTCTGTAGCGTGGTGCGGGTGACAGTTGCCGGAATGACGTTACATCTATCAGTCCCACCGAGATTTTAGAGTTCAATCAGATTTTATTTGTAGAGGAAAACATTTTGTTTGTGTTTAATTTACACAGCTCAAATACAATTATAGTTTGTAAATCGCGGAAACTTTCAAGAGTGAATCGATGCTTTATTAAAACTGTCACCTGCACCGCACCATGCTACAGCGTAAATACAATAGTGATGTGAGGAATGTTGTTTTTTTACTTTAGGTAATCACCGTTTACTGAAAAGTTAAAACAGTTGCGTCATATAAATTAACAAAAATATTTTTTTTCTGTATACCTACAAAAATATAGAAAATAGCATTTTTCCTACAAATAGATAAACCTAGATAAATATGGACTAAAAAAAAACAAACATCTTCGTTGGCATGAAACTTTTAAAAACGAAATGAAAAAGGATTTGACTAACAAAGACGTTATAGTCTTTGTTAGTCAAATCCTGTTCCAATTAATACACAAAAAATGACAAAAAAAAAATTAATAGAAAATTTGGGACAAATTGCGTATTGAAAAACAAAAACACACACACACAACGTCACGCCTATATCCCTTATGGGGTAGGCAGAACACCAGAGGTAGGTAACAAGACCATCTGAGGTCACGTTTGACAAATTTGGAGGTATTATAAAGATGGAAAGAGACTATTGTAGTGACAGGGGGTCAGCCTATCGCCCACAAAAACGCCTTTAAAACCTCTGTCCCTTAACTGACTTTTACAGTATGCCCGGGAAGAGAAGCAGCTGGCACATTCTACGTATGAAAAACAAAAAATCTTTGAATTAAGAACTTGGTTCTAATTTTAAACTTGCGTTCTAACATTTTTCCGTTGATTCATCGATATTTATCGTCACTGCGTCTCTCGGCTGAGTTTCCGTCGTGTAATCATGATGGCATTGTCATTGTCAACGGGGTTTCCGGATTATTTAAATTTGTTAAAATCATCGTATAAGAAAATTCAAGTGACCTTGATCGTTGGGCTGTTAAACAACCAAATTATATGGATATATTTTTTATTTTGAAAAGGTAAATATTTCATAACAATTTTCCTTAACCACCACTTAAAAATTTAATTGCGAATTTATTTAAATAATTGTTTGTTTTAATAAATAAATCGGACAACTGCGAGTCGGATTCTCGCACCGACTTGTTTTCCACTTTTCGTTGCTTTGCCACCTTAGCTGCCAAATTAGCCGTCGAAAGTCGCGCGGCTGCGGCGCTGCCATCGCAATGGGGAGTTTTCTGAGAGGTCATAAAAATAAGTTCAAAAAACCTCTATAGATGGCACTTTTAAAAAGCCGAAGGCGTTAAGTCTGTATACTATAATGTGGGTAAGTGGTATCTACCATCTATGGTTATTTATACGTTCAATTTCTGATACAGACGTCAATTAATTTATTTTACTTTTAAAAACGCATTGTGGAATAAATTCTTCGCCTTCGCCTTTTGTAAAGCTCCATCTATCGAAGCCTTTTGTACCAATTTTGTACAGTTTTGTTTTTTTAATGAGCTGTCAGAAAACCTCTCATTACTGTCGCGAACGTTATTTATTTTCAACCGACGACTCCCTAATAGAGAAGGTTCTCAATTCGTGTGTATATTTGTTACGCGATAACTTGGTCAGCTATAAATTGATTTTGAGGGCTTCGTATGATAGAAGATACTGCAGAGGTGGTCCCATATACATTTTATCGAAATCGATTGGGGTCTTTGTGAATTTTTTTAAATTTTCGAAAAAATGTGCATGAAAACGGAAAACATAAAGATAATTAGACCTGAATCTTTTAAGGTGATATAGGGGAGGGAAGTCATTTGCTATCATTTGAGCCCAAATCACGTACTTCCAAAGTGTACCATATTTTGAATATTTTCGGATTTTCTTTTTTTTCTGAAAATCAAATTTACTCCTTTACATATCGATTTAAAAAAAGTGGTCCAATTTCGGTTCAGTATTCAGTTTTGGATAGGTGTTTTTTTTTAATAAAAAAACAAAAATAAAATTGTTTGAATGTTAATCCGAACAGAAGCTACAGTTCGTTTTATAAAATAAAAATGCCTTTTTTAGGAGAAACGTTTATAAAAACAGCATTTTTCTCAAAAGAAAGCTGGTAATTGTTTTGCTCCCTGTTGTAGAAAACATCTACAAATCTCTGGCTATCCAACGAGGTAAAACAATTAGCATTTAATTGCATACTTGCAGAAAAACGTGTAGTGTAAAAACACATTAAAAACCTAAACTTTTTGATCCTCCAAGTGAATCATACGAAGTTTTTCTGTCATTGAGACGCTAATTTTGCGTCAAAATCTTTTGTCTAAATCTTTGTAAGTAAATGTAAATCTAGACGAAAATAATTTTAAGATAAATGAACGCGGAGGAAGCGACAGTGGTATGTCTGGATCGTAGTATTAGGCGTTCCCCAGTCTCTGAAGTGAAGTTATGTATGCACCTATATGTCATGAAGCACCAGTTTTTTATCATCAGTACCTAAGTATCAGGTGAGATTGACCCTAATTAAAGCAAGGTCAGAAACCACTCCAGCAAGTCCTGGCCTTCACCTGGATTAAGAATAGCAACATTTTGTACACCGTGCATCAAATACTTAGATTTAAATCTTATCATTCTATTGTTAAAAACTGTCGTGACAAATGAATGCGTGAAATTTTAGATCTAATAAGATCAATCTATGAATCACTAGCAGTTCCAAGAGGTTTTCCCAATTTTTAATCCCGCGGAAATATCGAGATAAAAATTTGCTATTCCAGACTGTGTGTACCACCATATAAAATTTCATCTAAATCCGTTGAGCCGTTCTGCCATGATTGAGGAACAAACATTCATGCATCCATCCATCCCTTCAAATTTTCACATTTATTATATTAGTAAGATATTAACCGCTGGAATGGAATATTGGGACTGAGTCAGGTTGTAATATTTAAAAGCATGTAGTATTTTCTATTGTTATAGGTATAATCCCCGAAAGTTGGTATTACGTTGGAACCATTGGTTGGAACCTTGTCGAATTAACGTCCGCATGACGTCAGACAGTACAGTTTGCATACTTATGATTAAAGGTGCTGAAAATTCGAAACGAGTCGACATTCTGACGTCACCTACTAGCGAGGGTTATTAAAGTAGATGTTTGAAAGTGCTGGACAAAGGTAATCTTTATTTCGTTTTGTAAATCCGAAGTTGTAATTCTAATTTTGACGTTTATCATCTTCGTCAGCCGGAGACACCCACTGTTTGATGAAACTCTCCCCTAAGGTTCTCCACATTCGTAACGACCGGTCCAGTGCCACCCTCACTCGTAGAGTGAACGTCAAAATATTTAATGAACGTTAACAATGCCTCTATTTGCGACTTCGACTATTAAATTTCAATTTCTTCCAGGCTGGACTGAGAGCGAAAGAAAAACATAGAATGCACTAGCTGCTTTTCTTCCCGGGCATACTGTAAAAGTCAGTTAAGGGGCAGACGTTTTATTGGACGTTTTTTGTGGGCGATAGGCTGACTGCAAAAGTCTCTCTACACCTTTATAATGGCTCCAAATTTGTCAAACGTGATATCACATGGTTTTATAGCCTCTGGTGTTCTGCCTACCCCATAAGGGATTCAGGCGTGAAGTTATGTACGCATGAATTTGAATTTCATAATATTTTGTTCTAGAATTCTTTTAATATTGTCATTTGTTGAGAAACGGAGTAGCTAAAGTACAGTTAATTGATGAGGGTATGATCAAATGATGGTTTTATTGAAACTAATTGTCTTTAATAAAAACTGCTTTAATATTTTCGCCGACTGTTTAATTAAAATGTCGTTAGTGGTTTATTTTGGACCTCACTAGCTAGTGCAGTTCTTAAGCAGCGAAGAATTACGCTTATTGTATTCTATGTTAAGTATTCATTGATGAATTCATTCATTCATCAATTACTTTTTTATTCTACTATATAAGTAGGTTTACTTTAAGATATCCGGATGCAAGAAGACGGGATTCCCTGCCTGAAAGTTGTTATTGTGTATTTATAGAAGATGATTGCTGTTGAGTTTCTTGGGACTTCTTCTCTGCATATCGACTTTTCAAAGTGGTGGTAGATTCAGTTCAATTTGTAAATAGTTTGACTATTTCAAGTGTAAGTATTTAAATACCTACGAAATAAATAATTTTGGGACTTTAGACTTTGATTTAGCTTATACCATAGGCAGGACGAGATATACAAACACAATATAAACCATACTTCATCTTAATTATATCAATGGCTGTGTTACGCAATCTTACCTGCGTGAAATTCCCGTATGAGTACTTTACATTTTCGAGACAGAAGTCGCCTATGTGCTATTCCAGGATCTAAGATAGTTACATTTCATTAAATTATGTTTAGCCGTTGGAGCGTGAAACTCAGTCAAACATACATACATAGAAACTTTAACGTTCGTTGATTAAGGATTAGTTTGAGAAGTACGTCCATTGCGTGAAATCAGTAAGAAACTCTGCAGGCGTACATTATAAAAAGAAATACTATAATATTACCTGTTTATCAAATAACCTCATTATAATGTCATGTTTCCTAACTACTGAGAATAAACAAATAATAGCTATTTAACTAACTGTGATCATTAAAAGTTCTGAGAAACGATTTCCCTGGTATTTAGATCAGTACGAAGTGCCTACATACGTCGGTTCCCTCCCATTGTAAATCTTACCAATATTATCTTACTTCTTACTAATCATACTAATATTGTCATGTGAAAGTTTGGATGGATATCTGGATGTTCCTCAGTCTCGGTAGAACGGCTAAACGTATTTTGATGAAATTTGGCATAGTGACAGTGTACAGCCTGACATAACACATCGTCGCGGAAATGGTGCGGGTAAAACCGCGCGAAACAGCTAGTTACATACAATTCCTAAATTCCCCGCATGCAGTCATAGAAATCAGTGCAATTGAATTCAGCACCTATCGACGAAGTTTGATGATAAAATTATATTTTTTTTAAGTTATAATGTTTTTAAGTTTTTGCATTTATAATGCTCAATTCTTAAATAACCAAAAAAATGTGATAAATAAAAATTATCCGGCCAGGACTCGAACCTGGGACCCCTCGTTTGCCGGACGAGTGCTCTCTTTTTATTTATCACTCTTTGAGAAATGTTGCTTAATTTTGTTTATTTCTTTAATTAATTAAGAATTGAAAACTGCTACTGTTTATAAAGCGGCGTTTACTTTCACTCTACCCTGAGGAAAACCTATGGAGTCCCCACAAGAGCCCGAAGCTAGTCGGACATATGCGACATTAATTGTGTGAGTAAACCAGCTTTATAAACCATAATTGTGGACTCACATAACATTTTTAAATTTAATTCAAGACTCAATCAACAGATATATTTTAGTCCTGGCCCGGTTTTTGTATAACATCTAGAAAAATTGACAAATTAATAGTAATCAAAGGAAACATACAAATATTTACATTTATCAAACAGTTCAGTGGTTGGAAAATACTAAGGTTATCATATTTTTTTATTAAAAGACATGTTTCCATTTCTTTTTATATGGGGTTAGAATTTGAGCACAAGGGTACTATGAAAAGAATATATGTACAAACCAAAATTTATCTCATAATTTCAGATAGACATCGTATTAAAAGAGCACACGATTTATTAAAAATAGCTTCCCCGTACATAGCAATTCCATTCCTCCAAGATTTGTATCAAATGACAAGACAGATGACATGACAATGACAGTTTTGACTTTTGACAGTAAAATCTATCAAAAAAAGGCGAAATTGAAAGACGACTTAGCATAGCGGTTGCCATTCACATGAAACTTTTATATTTTGGTGCGCCATTGATTAAGCGTATTGTAATTGTTCGATATTTTTATCGAGAACAGCGTAATTTTAGCTTCACTTTGGTCACGTGTTAATTTAATAATTTCCTTCCATTCTATTTTGGAGCTCCACTTACATGGCGTCTTTTGTATGACGGGAGCTATCAAGTCAACTTCACTCACAGTGTTACTTGTCTGTGTACTTGATCGTTTTGAATCGTAGATGTCAAAATGAATTTTTTTGCCATGTTATTGTTAGTGATGTGAATCGAAGCACACAATTTTATTTCACTCCTTTAAACAAATCGATTTGAAAACTATTTGTATTTTGGTACATCTCTTTTATAATGTATAGTCATGTTCAGTTTACTTTTATTAATATTTATTTATATCTTGTGCATAACTTTTGCATATAAAATGTCCATCTTAGCAAAGTATATCTCAAAATAATTCAATGAAATTACACTTATGTCACTCGTTATATAATTTACCTGTCAAATAATCACAACATCACAGTTTGTGATATGACTAATGACAAACAATGTGTGTGTCTGTCCGTTCCTCTCAGGTCATTATCATGTAACCAGCCTTGGCCTCGATAGCCAGTGATATGTGGCAGTACATTCCGCTTCAAATTAGTTTGAATAATAAATTATATGATGATGGTAAATTCAATTTGTTTCATTACTGATAATTCATTAATGGTAAAGTATGGTCGAAGTCAAAAATGGAGGCATAGTTGACGTTAAGTTCGAATTAAAGTTCTTAGACAGAGAGGTCGATAGAAAATAATGCTTTGCCGATGTGAATTTTAAACACCAGGTGTTCATTAAATTGACTGAAGCATAAACTTCACAGGTCCACAGATAATGCAAATAAAATACACCCAATGTAACCCGTATTAAGTTAAGTAGATAATTCGTTTTCATTGCTTACGATGAAGAAACTCACCATGTTAAGAAATATATAGGTACCTAATTAAAAACATTGTTAAACAAAGCCAGTTAAATTAATAAAGTACATTAAAACAACGCATAATCAACGGTCATGTGAAGTTAATATTTGCCTATCGTGTCCTATACTATCTGTGCAACGAGCTATTTAAAAAAAGGAAAAACAAAGTAAATACCACGAGTTTTTGTTTTTATGTTGACTGTACCGTGTTGCATTGTGGTGTCAAATGATTCTAATTCAACGGCGCGCGCGCCGCTGTTAAGAATATCTTCCAATTGCTTGCTTTTGTTATGACAAAGCAAAAACAAGTTATCATAGCCAGTCTTGTTTATTTACGATTTTTATAATTTGCTTCCGTGGCAAATTAATTTTGGACGAATGAAACCATTAAACTAAACGTTAGGAAACTGTAACTTTTTAAATAATAGAGGATAAAAAGTACCTTTCTTTAATTTATAAATTTTGACTTGAAATTCTACGGTTTTGATTCCGGTGTCTTCGGCGAGCTACTAGAGGCAAACTCGTAGATTTTCCCGTAGGCCCCATTTGACTTATACTTGCCAGGATGTAAAAAGTTATTTTACATATTTTAATCATTTTTGTAGTAGGTAAGTATAAGTCGGGCAAGACTTCTTCGAAATATTGTATCAAGGTTTCGCGATTTCTTAAAATAAAACTCGCGTGGAGACAGAAAGTCACTGCAAGTAAAATGCAAAAATATAATAATACGCAATACTTTTTTTTGGGAATTCATGAAGTAGAATTCAATAAAAGACTAATTGAGTCGAGAAAGTTTAAAATCAGTTTTTTATGTCTAAGAAAACCGCAGAAACTTTTAATGAGATGATAAAACGTTGAATCAAAGAAAAACTCACTAACTACAATGACCTAGGTGCAGGTTCGTGCCGAACAGTACAGGTGACCTAGCGGTGACCTAAGAGCTAAGATTGACGTGTCTACAGGGCTCAAGTTATCTAGACATGCTATCATCGTAGGTAGTAGTAGCTGGGTCTGTACCAGTTTGTCCCATGATTACGTTTGTCATACTTCCTAGTTATTTATTTAATGAGGTACAGAAAAATCCTAATATTTTGCATAAAGCAATATTTTTAGATCAATATTAATTACATGAACGTTATTATTAATAAAAGATCTTCAATACTGTATGTATATATGTTTTCTTGATGTTCAGATCTCACACAATAAGAACTTACATATTTTTAAATATCAGACTTTTCTTCTCACAAGACTAGTAGTTTGCATGGAAAAAGATGGGTTATTCAGAATAATAGTGAATTCAGTAAACATTAATATATTTTTACTAAGGGGGGATTTCACCGATTTCCTTTCGATCCGAGATTGAGAAATCTCAGATCTGATCAGAACAAGATCAGAAGCTAGTTTTGATCGCGATTTACGTGTCACGGATTTCATGGGCTTCGTTGTATTCTCGTTTCATAAAACTTAGTTTAGCTATAACACCTATGACTAGGAATGAACGAAAGAATGATGCGTTCAAAGTGTTGCAATAAAAAAATGGTTCCTTCTCAAATGACGAAATAAGAAATTCAGATCATGATATTTTTTAATTGTTAGTTCTAGGTAAACATCAAATATCTGTTTCGTTTATTACGATATTTATTAAAAAAAACTGAAATATATGTAATATCAATAATAGTAAGTACTCAGCACAGAGGACATTACGTATACTAACATTTTAGTTCTAAGAAACATTAACTTTATAAATAAATTACTAAAATATGAACAATTCTCCCTTCCCTTTTAACCCATTAACAAATACGGGGAAATATAAATTTAATATAATATAACTTCGAAAAAATGGCTTTTTATAAACAAATAATAGTTTCATATGACACATTGACAATGACAGCAGGCTCCTAAACTCGTTTTAACACGCTAAACGGCGAAAATCGGACGTTTAGGCACTAATCCAGATTTAAGCTAATCTAAGATTTTTTTATGTTGATGAAAAAGAAACTTAAAGGCGGAACTCGTTTTAACATGTAATCTGAGTTCATCTCGAGTTGATCGCGTTTCATTACATCGGTAAAATTGGAGCTAAATATTCATAGTTGATTCTCTACGCATTTGCTACTTAAGGTCTATAATATTAGTTAAGTTCAAAAAACAATTGTTTTTTTTTTAATTTCATTTAGGTACCTAGGACAAATTATTTTTTCTCAACCAATTGAAAGTTTAGAAACACAAAAATGCACAGTGTCGACATAAATTTCAAATATACAAAACCGGTTAACAATTAATTAAAAAATATTTATTGGCATAAAAACGCCACGTAAAATAACATACACATGAATAAAACTCAATGTCAAGGTTTATTTGAACCAATCATTAGGAAAATCAGCTCCCACGAGCTGAACCTTGGTCAAGTTGTGCTTGACTATCGCAAATAACAAATTGATGAACTGATAAAGACCCTCATAACTTATGTTAAGTTCGTGACACGTTGTACACTTAGCTGCATATCGAACTTGACATCGGAATGTATAAATTTAGGTTTACTCATACAGCCTGAGCTATTTTACATTTTGCAACTCAAGAATTATTTCAGTAAACAAAAGTTATTTCTGGTCTTTGATAATAATTTATAATGGCCGCCGTGGCGCCGTGGCCTAAGACGCTCTCTACACACATTCGAAAAAATGTTAGATACTGGGAGTGATGCTGGACGGTGAGCGAAGAAAGTACAGAATGTACCAGCCGCTTCTCTCCCCGGGCATACTGTAAAAGTCAGCAAAGCGACAGAGATTTTATTGGAGGTTTTTTTTTGTGGGCGATACGCTGACCCCTGGCGATGTCACTGCAATAGTCTCTCTCCATAATGCCTCCAAATTTGTCAAACGTGACATCAGATGGTTTAATAGCCTCTGGGGTTCTGCCTACCCCATAAGGGACACAGGCGTGAACTAATATGTATGTGGGTTCGCTACTATCCCATATCACAAGCTCTATTATATGCAAAAAACTTTTAAAAAACTTTTCACTTTAACTGAGATTGACAATTTTAGGAGGACTACTTTATTATTTCATTTTTTTACAATGTCTGTAACGAAATTGATGGTTACCTCAAATCTGCGAAGCAATACCTACCACTAGACGGAGCCACGTTAGTAATTTAAATAAAAAATATAGTAATTTCGATGGCATCTACCAGGGACCGGTAGCTTAATTGCTAGAGTACTCGCCCGACAAGCCGGAGACCCAGGTTCGAGTCCTGGTCGGGTGAAAATAATACAAAATGAATCCAACTTGCTGTTGAGTGTACATGGATTATTTCCTAAGTTACTGCACGTGGGTGCTGCGGAACTAATCACCTATGTGTAATATATTGATATTATTGTCGTAATCGTATTAATTCAAGGTAGTTGGCTTCGTGATGGAAGTATCAACGCAGGATGTATGTGACGTTCGTTTTGAAAGTTCTACATACATACATAGGTACATAACTTCACGCCTGTATCCCTTGTGGGGTAGACAGAACACCAAAGGCTGTAAAACCATCTGATGTAACATTTGAGAAATTTGGAGGTATTATAATGATAGAGATAGACAGGGGGTCAGCCTATCGTCCGCAAAAACGTCAATAAAACCTTTGTCCCTTAACTGACTCTTAGAGTATGCCCGGGAAGAGAAGCAGCTGGGACATTCTATGTTTTTCTTTCGCTCCCAGTCCAGAATGGAAAGTTCTTTAAACCTTTAAATCGGTAGGTACTATTATACAATCAGACACCCATTGAAGAACCTTTATACCAACTTTCACATCGGTTCACGCAAGTTTGGATGGTTGTCAACCACGGCAGAAAAGCTGAACATATCTTGGTGAAATTTTGGACAGAATTAGTTTATAGTCTGGAGAAGCATTTTATCACGAAAAATACTGGTTTTTACGGAATATATTTGTTTCAAGACGGAATTTCCTTTACGCTGAGTGAACATTTATTTTACGCTATTGCACTTTAAAATGTGACACATCACGTATCAACAGCCAAAATATAATACATTGGAATTATATAATTTCGTAAGCAATAGGTCACTGAAATAGGCATGACCCTGAAATACAGATCAGTTTCACTCGCCGGATGGTGCACTAATTAATTATTCTGTAAAAAACATTGTGTTAAAATAATTACACGTCCAAAAAAAGCAAAAATATTCAGGTTTATTTTACTAGTATGGATTATTAAGATATATAGGAAATATTTCGCATCTATTTTATTACAGGCCGTTATCTATAAAATATCTCACTTGATAGAAAGTGAAGATGATATTATTGTCTTTAGATTTCGCGATTCATATTCATACTATTAAATAAAACACTTTTTTTAATAGTATGAATCGCGTACTGTCGCTCGTGACCGAAAAGAGTCACAAGAACAAAGACATCGAAACGTCGAGTTAAAATTTAAAATGTAAATATACGCGATAAATCCGGTTAAAAAGTGTTTTATTTAAGTGAAGATGAGGTCGAAGATGATGACTGGGGAAGAACTGGCTCGTCGTAAAATATGCCGGAACACATCACCGCCGGAGCGGTCATATTTGGCGGCAGATTTTATAACACGGATGGTCGCTAGACACTCGGACCCTCACGGGATCCTGCCGCCATGCAAAATCTGGTGGTATCTAGTCAACTTGGAAAAGTTGACTAGATACCTCAAAATGGAAAAGTTATCGCTAATAACACCAGACCAAACTTTATAGTACTTCCTTCCTTAGCCGGTGTGCTGGCTTTGACACATTCGCTTGCCATCATTTGAGACGGAGGCCAAACGCGGGCTAATCACCGACAACAAAAGTACTTACTTAAAATAGTTCTTTAAAGGGCTAACATCAAATTCTTGCGTTTAAAAAACCCCCATCCTACTTACCTAGTATGTAATTACTTAAATAAACGCAATCGATGCGTTTTAATAACGTAAAGTATGCATGGAAAGCAAGTTGAGTAAATGTTGTATAAATATTGTTTCCCGGGAATCCCAGCGCAGCGACTCAGTAGGAAAATAACTTACTAGAAAGCCACTCGAGTATGACTTTTACATTAACTTACATACTTAGAAATAGATCAACGTGTTTAATAATCGGCAGCTGGTGAATTGTTAACATTTTGTATCTACATTGCCTTCTATGTCAGAGGTCTTGGTTCGAATCGCGGTGCTAGTGGATATTGGTGTAATAATATTTATACAGGATTAATTTTAATTAGTGCATCACCTCTTGCAGGCAGCCTCTCCGCATCAATCCCAATAACATTTGTTCTACGACTTTTTAAAAATAATAATTTTAAAAATTTTAATTTTCCCATACATAAAATATTTGTTGTCTCTAAACTGGCGTTACTCTATTTACAGTGACGCCACGAGCAGCGAGGCGCGGGGTTGCGGGGTGTATCCAGTTTTCCATAACACAAGATCTTTTAAAAACTTAATTTGAATCGTAATTTCTTGCTTAGCCTTTATTTAGTAATCCGCCGGTACGCAGCAACGGTACAAGTATGTGGACTATCGATTGTCACATGTTTTAACTGATCTCTATAGCATTGGATATTATCTTAACTTCCGTATTATCACCATAAAAGCTTTCTGAAGTGTAGGTACTCAAGTATGAATTTTATACAAGTATAAAGTCTATAGAGAACTGTGAAAAATCTATTACCTATACCTAGGTCAATCATCTTAAATAAAACACTTTATACCCGAATGTATCGCAATAATTACTTATAGTTTTTTATTTGCACAGACCACCTGAAAAGTGTTTATTGGAAATAGAGACAGTAATATCAATCTTTCTTAGTTCCTGCGTTGATATAAGCAATCAAAAAGACCTTATTTTCTGAACGAATATTTAATTGAATAAAGGTAGGTAAGTACGCACTGACAATTGCAAAATAACAAGTCCATGCATATTTAAGCGTATCCGGATTGTAGGACCTTGTGCGTTTAACACATAACAAGGACAGTTATATTCATTTCTGGCTTAATGAGAATAAATAAACATAATCCAAACCTCTTTTTGGCATTTAAATATAGATACAGGGTTAATTTTAATCAGCGCATCACTTCTTGCAAGCAGCCTCTCTATATCGGTCCCAACAACAGAATATAAATATTCGTACATATAAGGACATATAGATAAACGCGCAGACCCGGAACATTTTTTTTCTTGTTGCGTGTGGGAATCGAACCCGCGACTGGACGATTTACGTATAGCGCCTTCTACCACTGCAGTCCGGAGGTCACTAAACATCTTTATTTCTATTTATGGTGCGTTCACTTTAAAATTCCGTCAGACTACTTTTATACTGTGGTACCTAAACCAGTTTGACCTCGGTCTAATTTCAAAAGCACGTGATTGTATAACGGGACGCTCGTAAATATTTACTGCCGGTAAATTTATCCAAAAAAACCTGATTTTAGATTGTTATTAATGACCTTAAATAGGTAATTTACAAACAAACGCCGTGTGTGTATATGGCCATAATGTTCGGACTTTGTACCAATGACGATTCATTCAATACTACCTCTCTCGCGCGGTTTTAAACGCGCCATTCGAATTACGCTGCAGTGTCGGGATGAAAAGTAGCCTTAGTGCTATTCCAGACTGTACACGATCACTGGGAAAACTTTCATCCAAATTCATTTCACCGTTCTGCGGAAATTAAAGAACAAACATCCATACATCTATTCAAACTTTCACATTTATAATATAAGTAAGATAACATTAGTGCAGTGGAACCTAGCCCCTTGTATTTAGGAATATTTATACCAACCTATAAAATAAAGATTTTGTTGATGTGTTTGTCTGAAATCGTATATCTTGGAAACTTACAGTCGACTTTGCCAATCACGTGTTCACGGGCGGAATAACGAGAGAAATTAATAGACGTTACTTAAATAATAAATAAATAAATAAATATTTCTAACACTCACACAACATTATCTAGCCCAAATTAAGTTTCTTAAAGAACTTGTGTTATGGATACTAGTTAATTGATATACATAAGAAATATATAAACATACATATTGAATAAATACATATTTTTTTATTAGAAAATAAACTTAAATAAACATATAAACATCCATGACTTGACGACTAATATCTGTGTTCATCACACAAATATCCGTCGCCGCCGGGATTCGAACCCAGGACCTCTGGCATAGAAGGCAATGTACGTACCCCTACACCAGCCGGTCGTCACGTAATTGTTTAATTTCTTCAGACCTTTAGAAAAAGTTGTTATTTTTCTTCAGTCCTTTAAAAAGTGATTATTTGGTTTTGAACCCTCTTTACGAAAACCAAAACTTACCTACCTAGTTTACCAGCAAGGGTACGCTGCCAATTTTCCACAGAGAACTGTCCAAAAATTGTCAAAAAATATAGTTATACCTACTTAAGTAGAGTACAAGTGAATAGTCTTTTATGATAGGTAAGAAACTTTTCAAAATAATGAAAATCTGTAAAGAAATTGCAAATGGCGGACGTCTCTACATAAAATCGCACCGTTCATAAGTTCTACGCAGGTACTTATTTCTCAGGAATTGCTCGCGTTTTTATGAAGTTCTTTCATCCTGTTGCGGCCGAGTTGGAAACAGGTTTAGCTTTAGACCCTGAGTTAGTCCCTGAAAGGTTGTTGTACCTATAGGGCTGCAGGCAAATAGAAGATCGGCCTCTCGTAGGGCCAACGCTACGGGCACGGTAATATCATCTATACAGTATTTCAAATCGGCCGCATCTTTGAAATAAATTCCTACAGCGCCGCGGTCCGTATTGTGATTGTAATTGTAATTTTTTTTATATAAACAAATAAAATACTTTGCGATTTGAATAGGAAGTGTTCAACGAAAATGCGTTTTGTGTCAAAAACCATGTTAACTTTTGAATAACAAATCAGCCTTACAAATTAGCGACTGAAAAATACTTGCGCCTCGACTGACACGCACAAAATGATTTATTATAAATTTTGAAAGTATTAAAAATCCGCATTTAAGTAGGTATAGCACGCGTTTCGTCCGTTTGTATGAAGTTGAAATACTGTATATAGTATTGCCGTGCTACGGGCACGGTTTCATAAAAAAGTAGTCGCACGTGCATGTGTGATCGTTTTTAGAATTCCGTACCCAAAGGGCAAAACGGGACCCTATTACTAAGACTTCTGTGTCCGTCTGTCTGTCTGTCACCAGGCTGTATCTCACGAACCGTGGTAGTCAGTCAGACATTTGTAATTTTCACAGATGATGTATTTCTGTTGCCACTATCACATTAATAACTAAAACACAAAATGAATTACAACAGACATGCGGTACGTCGATGGGGAGTTTTCTATCGCACTCACTAGATGGCTCCGTTTGTATATTTACGCTAAGTTCGAAAGAGGTAATAGAGGTCGCTATAACATAGTGATTTATCGATCAGAATTCTAAACGATGTGATGAGGTGCTCATTTAACTGACAGACATCCTTAATTAATTAAATAAATGAGTGTGTGACTCGGTCAATGATCGCGCAGGAAATTATAACCCTTGTCGCAATCGGCCACTATGCCTCCACTTTTGAAGTCGACCATTCATTATTTTTATAATGACAGTGATGCCAACGTGTATAAATAAATTGTACTATAGTGTCGTTAGTGGCCGGTGCGGGACCCTTCGTGCGCGGGTTTTACCCGCCCTTAGCCAGGTTTTTTTGTAAAACCAAATTTTGTAAACCAGCGTTGGCCCTTATAGTTATAAATCCTTTAGAATCTGACCTTGGTAGACAACTTCACAATGGACAGAAATAAAGAAGTTATTAGTTTTTTATTTTCGCTTTTTAGCTTAAGGCTTGGATGTATATTTCTAGGAAAAGAGATATGCCTGCGTTTTAAATACCTAAACCAGTTGATATATGCTGTACCTACTTTATTTAAGTTTTAAATAAGGCAGTTTATCAATTTTTTTGTTTTATTTTGTTTACTTAGGTACTCAATGTACAGGTACTTATATTGCTTATTATTATTTGCATAAATGTTTCTAAAGTGACAAATAAGGTATTATAATTATAGCCCGATCTTGTAATTTTTAAAACACATTGGATATTTTGAAAATCAGAAGTGCATCGGTCATCGTTTTTTGAGGTCTATAAGCACTTGCGTTAAATAGAGTACGTTTTGTACGGATTTTATCCGTCTGTCTGTCTATCTGCACAATCGGTACAAAATATATAGTTTGTGAATGTCATAGAAACCTTATTTTTGGAAACTCTAACGTTTAAATCCATCCGGTCGTTTGTACATAATTGAGCATTTTTTTTAACATTACCAATATGTATTATTTTATGCAGCTTAGAAATTGACGAGTCAGTCCTTCCTCGGTTAAGTACATGACATTTAATAAAGCCGCAAAGTATTTCCAGTAAAATTGTCTATCGTTACCCGATTAAGAGAATGTAATAAGGAAATAATAAAGAATCTTTTTCGGGAAATCCCCTCATTAATAATTAATGAGAAGCTATCGTAAGCTGCGGTGGTGGAAGTCATTTATATAATGACAATTTTATAACCGCAGCTGTCACTAGTATTTCTGAGAATACATTGACGTCAGATTGTTATAATTTTTGCATTGATTATTTTATTCATACGATACTGGGCCGGACTCGACACTACACTCTCCAAGTTTAGGTCTCTGCAATGTCGAAATCAGGGCCTTCGAAATCAGTTTTAGGGAGCAACTGTAGAGTTTATGTCCCCTAATTAAGTCGATATCTATAAAATTGATCCGTTACTGACTGAGTGACTGACGGACAACGTACAGCCATAACTTCACGCCTGTATCCCTTATGGGGTAGGCAGAACACCAGAGGTTCTACCTAGAACCACCTGATGACTTTAACACGTTTGGAGGAATTATAATGATGGATAGACATTAACAGGGGGACAGCCTATCGCCCATAAAAATGCACTATAAAACCTCTGTCCCTTAATTGACTTTTACAGTATGCCCGGAAAGAGAAGCAGCTGGCACATTCTATGTTTCTCTTTCGCTCCCAGTCCAGCATGGAAGATAAGTCCAACTAACCATAACTGCTAGTTGTAGAAAGCATAAATATGGAACATATTCCTTAAATTCCTGAATATTTATTCTAACGTCCTCCTTTTTTGAAATCGATGAATAAATAGTATCAACTGCGTTTAAGCAGCGTAAAGCCCGGGTTGCCTGATATTGAATTCTTAAAATTCGCGCCTGTTTTTTTGGACAGCTTTCGCAGACTCTATTGAAACTGCTGATAAAATAGCTCTGTACGACTGTATATAAACACATTAAACCGCGAGCTAGGCTGGACGTAATTGGGCGTGCGACCATGAACTTGCCTGCAGTCCGGAGAGTGAAAGGATGATGGATCGCATTATGCAATATTAAGTACAACACATTTTTTTCATTATATCTTTTTAGTTACTTATCTCTCGCGCGTAGGTTACAACTTACAGATTTTAATCATCGTATGGATTAAACCTCATTAATAAAATCTTAAAGAAAATGGATAATTCATTAATAGCATATTATTTCCGACTAATAAAGAAATAAGAGTAATAATTAGATACTAAATATTTCGAATATTTACTTCACTTTGTCTAGCCCTATTAAAGTTTATTTTAATAACTTGTTTTTTGGTTACAAGATACCAAATAAAAAATCATTAATATGAATTACTTAATTCATTTATATTAAATATTTACATTTAAATCCAATATATTAATATGAAAAATAAATTAATTTGAGCATTTGAACATTCCTAAATATCAGCTGAATGACCCAGTTATTCGTCCGAACCGGGATTTGAACCCGGAGTACCTTTGGCAAAGAAGGTTAGTTTTAACCGCTACAATAGAACGTTGTCAATAAAGCCACAATAATTACGGGCTAGTAACGGGTTGGCCGGAAGAAATCGCTTGAAGCGATAAGGCCGCCCAAATTAACCTAATTTGCGTTATTTTTCTTTTCCTTCCTGCATTTGTTTGGTTGACAATAAAGTGTAATTATTAATGACGTGAATCAAATTGCTTTTGCGTGAAATTTTGTAATTCTATAAAATTAGAAGAGCCATAAAGTGACGGATCACCATTTGAGGTTATTATCTAAATCATCAACTTGAAACCTTCGAGAAACAAAACAAACACAATTATGTTATGCTTATTGTTTAATAGATAACTATGAAAATAAAATTCTCAGATTAAAACAATGACGCGATTTATTGTCTCAAGTTTTAAATTAACAGTTAAGGCAAGTAATTACTTTAATACAATAATTAATGTTTTATAATGAATGTTTGACTAAGTCCTCAACCTTACCTGATGTCAAGTGAAGATGCAGATGATCTGGACATCGAAGACATATTTTTTTTTAATATTATGATTTCATGGTTTCTACGATGACGTTGTTGTTTCGATGCGTCGATTACTTTACATACATACATACATAACTTCGCGCCTGTATCCCTTATGGGGTAGGCAGAACATCAGAGGTTATAAGACCAACTCATGTCACGTTTGACTAATGAGGTATCATAATGATTGCGAGAGGCTATTGCAGTGACAGGGGGTCAGCCTATCGCCCACAAAAATGCCAATAAAACCTCTGTCCCTTAACCGACTTTTACAGTATGCCCGGGAAGAGAAGCAGCTGGCACATTCTATGTCGCTCCCAGTCCAGCATGGAAGTTTGCATAGAAGTTTTACATCGTCGTATATTTTAACATGACTAACAAAAAGATATTTCAAGACAGTCCTAAAGGATCACAATGGGCAGTATTCCGCATTTCATTCTAATTTTATGTCTCTCTAGTGTCATACTTAGAAGCTTCAAAATCAGTTTTTGTTAGCAAATGTTCAGTTTAAAGTCCCCATATTTGACATAAGAATATGATAGAAAAATATGAGAAAGGAAAGTCGAATAAAGCTCACTAACAATTTTTGGTTAAAATGCCTTTATATCTACTTGTAACAGTGATCAGTCAATAACAACGTAGCAAAAATTAAAAATGTAGCTTAGTGCAACATTGCATAATACCATTCATCGTGCACCAATCACGTTACGGATATTGAACTCAGTGTCAGCTGCGCAAAAAGCCCAGGATCGAAATATTCAGAGGCCTGACCCTTCGCTGAAACCCTTTATACTATACTTTGTCCATTATTTTACTGTATTTAATACAAATGGAACTAGTGGTTGCAAGAAAATGTGAAAATGTGAAATCTATAAAAATTACATTATTGAACTTTTTGTCCATTGTTAGATACACACAATTTAGAGATTATTACAATAAGACCCCATTGACATTAAGACAACTGTAAACTGATCACAGTTAGACGTGGCGGCCTTATCATCAAAAGATGATCTCTACCAGGCAACCATAAATTGTATAGGTAGTTCATAATTAATATGATAATATTTATAACGTTAGTGACTAGAATATTTATTACGTAAGTTATTTCAAATAATAAAATATAGTTTAATTATATTTTATTATTTGGAATAGGTAAACAAGCCTTTATCTGGTGATAGCCATTAATTTCCTGAACACATCGATGTGATGCCGCCTGAGATATCAGATCTAGTGATCTAGCGTGAGGCCTGGCGACCTAGCATACATTTTAGACTGTCTAGTGTAGACTTCACTCTCCCTCTGTAAAGCCGCTCTATTAATATATTCTTTCAAAGGCCCGTGTGCTTACGTCTTCGACCCCGAAATCACTGAATCTGGTGAGTGAGACCAAACGCGGACTTAGGTCGATAATAAAATTATTAAAAAACCACCTTCACTTACATTTTAAAGTATTCTCCGTTTTCACACATATTTTTTAGAAAATTTCAAATATTTCAAAAAGTACCTACTTTATCCATTACTCACTATGAAATTAACATAGAACCACCTCTGTAGTCTCCTCTATCATATGAAACACTAATCATCATCAAACTCGATTCATAGCTGACCATATTATCGCGTCACAAAGATAGAAAAAAAGATACACACGAATCGAGAACCTTCTCCTTTTGGAAGTCGGTTGAAAATACACGTGACATTTTAGAATATATATGGGTTAATTGACATAGCTCATGTAGCCGCAGTACATTAAAGTATTTTTTTTTAAATCTTGTCTTCTGTTTTTTTACGATAATCTGAACTGTGGCTTTGTTCGAGTTGCTAGCCTTCTCATTTTACAAGTAAGTATACATCCTGTGGTAATAATAGAGTTTTTAATTGTCTAACGAATCTGTGGGTGTTCTTATTGAATTATGGGTAAACGCTTAGGAATTTTCTGTCAAGTACTGGCGTTGAAGCTCTTCTTCTAGGATCGGTAGGGCCGTTCTCCATACATTACCAAAAGGTGAAAGTAAAAATATAAATTCCTTTAGTATCTTGTGTTAAATCTGTCACTTGAGCTACTATTGATAGATAATTTAGCATTCGTCTAAGATAGCTTAGGTATTGAGACCGGCTGTTAGTGTTTTCGAAGAACGTGTTTTATTTAAAATACCGTCTGTATTTACCTTATTTTATTTTAATGAACTAAATTTTAATTTTTTATTCAGTTTTCTGGCTTAATAAGAATAATGCATTCATAATCATAAGTATTCTTGAATAGCAAATATTAGAAAGTAGAGTTCATGCCATCGTGATGCAATATGTTATGTATGTTATGGCGCGAAAGAAAATCTTTCACGCGATTTGGCGGCAACGGAATGTCAAAGTAAATAAACACAACTTTTTTATAGAATAGGCAGATTTAGCTGTTATGCGGCATTAAATAGTTTTTCACGTAACTGCCTCAAAGAGACAAGATCTATAATGCTTTCTTTTGATTAGGTGAATACGACGGGAGAAAATTAAAGCATTGGGTATGACTGATATACGTATATCTAATGTTCTATTTTTTTATTGAACCCACTTTTGAGAATTGCTTGAAGAGAATTACACTTCTAGAAATAAAAATAATTCAAAAATGCTTAACGAACACCGATTCTTTTATAAATAAACTAACTTACTCGCTAAAGATCCATTTTTTAATCATATTAAAAAGAAAGAAATATGCGAAGGTTATTAACAAAAACGTGGTTCATACAAATCGACTGAAATAGAAAGATTCATAGATAAACTGTTATTAAAATAAAAAAGAAACAATACCTTTTTTCTCTGCTGCACAATTAAAAAAAAACACTTGATCGAATTTTAAAAAAGGTTCGATTCTCGCGTTCAAATCGACTTCGTAGTTTGAATTTCGATTTGTTTTCGCGCCACAAGTGCCACAACCTCTAAAGACGTTTTCTTCAATAGGTTGTTCGCGCGTGCGCGTCTGTTCGGCTCGCGTCGGCTACTGGTCGAACGAAAGGCTGCAACATTATAATGGACTTTAACTGGATTAGGCCTTGAAAGCTAGCCTAGCCTGAAAGCGCCTGTCAACCATCACAATTTTAATTCAATTAGGCCCAGTATGATATTGTAATTTTTTGTAGTGATTCTAAGCGTGTCTTGACGATGGTAGCGTTGCCAAAAACATCAATTAGATAATTCCGGGAAGTCATAACTCTATTTTACCTATTGTATCTGATGAGGAAAAGGTATTGCTAAACGTAATTCAATATGAGATTATTGAACTTTTGCATACTTTCACAAACCTTAACATTCATATCCGAATGCCTTATCTAAGACATTTTTTTGCCTAAACCCCCTAAACCCCCGTAGGGTCTAAACATATACCTAATTACTAAAGGTCCTCAATTTTTAATAACAAATGTCGATACAAGGTTTTAGCTGTCGAAGAAATAGAGGCATGTAACCTAACATTGGGAGATACTTACAAAAAACCGCTACCATTTTTTAAATTTATTAAAATATTTTTTTCAAAAGATATATTAACCGTATTATGATATTAACGCAAAAGAACACTTACACAACTTTCGCGTGGCTGAATCAAACTGATCGTCAATTAATTAAATAGGAGCTTTTCTCTTAATCTGAAAAAAAATATACTAAATAAAATCACCCGACGGGGACTCGAACCTGGGTCTACTTTTAGGAAGCTTTATAACGGCTTTGTTGCCCTACAGGTTGTAAGTATATTGAGAAATAACCTTAATGTAATATAACCTCAGTGGTCTACGTCGGGGTTTTCTATAGTGAATAGTCCCGCGTTTAACCTCAATCTGACTTGGTATGACTGAGTTCAGGAAGTAAATGACTTTTTATAAAACATTGTGTTTCTTCTTTGCTCTGCCCACATCCCATTTTTTGGCGTCAAGTCTCCTCACTCTTCTGCACTAGGATGCTCTATCCCTGGTTGTCTTTTCAGGAAAATGGGCTTCCTTGAGGTATCTTTGTACTTCAGAGGTTAAAGGCGGGCGGCCTCTACCTCTCTTTTATTCTCGAAGTTCTTGTGCTAACAATCACATGATCCTCGCTTCTTCTTTTCAACCAAGTTCCAAAAGGAGGAAGTTCTCAATTCGTGTGTATGTTATTTTTTTGTGTCTTTGTTACACGATTTTTAACAATTATGAATTGACTTGTTTCATATGATAGAGGATACTTTAGAGGTGGTCCCGCATAAATTTCATCGAAATCGGTTGAGTACTTTTTGAAAATTTTAAACTTTCGAAAAATATATGTATCAATAAGGTGAATTATACCTTGATGTCGACCACTTTGGCGTTGGGGTAAACCTATCTGCCTCAGACGCCAGTGGTTGCGGGTTCGATCCCCGCACGGAACAAGGAAAAAAAAAAATGTTCCGTGTCTGGGTGTTTATCTATTTATGTATTTATATTCTAGGTTCCCCCCTAGTTCGCTATATGGTATCCCATAACACAAGCTATGCTTACTTTGGGGCCATGTAGTTGTTGTGATTGTCTGGGGATTTTATTTTATTTTATGTCCTAATACTTCAGCCAAAGCTTTGGTTTGGATTTAAATATGTTAGTGAAGTCAGTTTATTAAATGCTCTGCATTCGTTGATTATTACATGACTGTACTATCTGAGACGATTATCGGTGAGCTTTTGGGCGATTGTTGAAACTTTAAAACGGCCTATTATAAATTCGATGCGCACTTGCTTAGTCACACCTCCCGCCCATCTCACCTATTAATATTTAATTTCTATGTAAACAAAGTGCTTTCATAGTATGCTCCTATTATTTAAGACCATTAGGATGTTCAAAGCCCCTTGAGTGTTACAGTGGTCTCCTAGTATACTACTTTACTGTACTTACTGTATTTATACATCCAGACCTGAGCGCCTACGGAAAAGTTCTTTTTCCTCTATAAATACCGATTCGATCGATGATATAAATATAAAACCCCGCAGAAGCGGATAGTTGAAACTTGCAGCAGATAGAAGCAGATTTTTGTTGCAGTCCAGTTTACGCAAAGCATTTTCAAAATACGTCCTATTTTGTAAATTTGTTTCACCCTGCGTTTTCACCCAAAGGTTACCTTAATCAAATTAATAGGTCATCCGTAAGAAAAAACTCATCTGTCAAATAATTTGGTCGGCAATCATGTGTTTTTGTTACGAATATACAAAAAATATGATAAACACGTGCATGAAGGTACATTCTGTGGTGAAGATTATATTTTCGTTTTTAACACCTTAAGGTTTCATGTGTAGGTATTTTATTATATTTGGTACTCATTGTTTAACAGTCTGATTTCTGAACTTTTAATAAAAATAATGAAATCCCCAGACAATCACACCGACTACATGGCCCAAAAGTAAGCATAGGTTGTGCTTACTATGCTATGCTACCAGCCACGGAACATTGTTTTTTCTTGTTCCGTGCGGGAATCGAACCCGCAACCACTGGCGTCTGAGGCAGGCAGGTTTACCCCAACTTCAAAGTGGTTGTCAACAACATAAAACAAACAATAAATACCCGAATTGAGACACAAGCTATGTGGTCCCAAAGCAAGCTTTTATGTCTACTTGTAGGTGATTAAAGTGCATCCTATCACCAAATTTGATCGAGATACTTCAACCCGTTTTTACGTAAAAGACGAAGAAACATCCATCCATCCTTAAGTACTCACAAAGCTTCCGCATTTATAATATTAGTAAGATTAGGTATACATATTTATTGAAATAATCGACGTCAATAAAAACCCCAGACAATCACACCAACCACATGGCCCCAAACTAAGCAGAACTTGTGAGATGGGATACCATGTCTCAAGCTCATGAAATAGTTAAAAATAAATTCAAAATCAAATTGAAAAAGTATCTATTGTCTTCTTTAATATAGCTTTTTAAATAAGTTATAAATTATAAGTAATAAATGTACATAATTATAAGTATTTTTAATGAGACTCTGGTTCCTACAGTAAAACTGTTTTGTGGGACTGTTGTTAGATATAAGATTTTTTTGTAAACTTATTAATAATAAAAATAAAAACAATAAAAAAAAATGCAGCGAAACGCCTACACCCGGAACATTTTTTTTTCTTGTTCCGTGCGGGAATCGAACCCGTCACCACTGGCGTCGGCAGGCAGTGTAACCCCACCGCCAAAGTGGTCGTCATTTACAACCACCATGTCTTCATGATCAGTGTCCACGCGACGTGGAATACCTAGGTCGGCTTACTATAGCCCGGCCATCCCTGGATAAGAGACTCCTAAAGAGCGACTCATCCAAATTAACTTGCCGGGAAGTCCCGTTCCACGTTCGCCTGTTCAACTGCCACCCCCCATCTAATGTCTGCCGCATAATATCACCGCTTCGGCCGCGATGTGTTACACTTACTTCCTAAACCTTTATGCTGTAACCTTCGCCCTTCACTCACCATCAGGTGAAGTTTAGGTCAAAACTGGGTTTTCTAAAATCATTTCATTATTAAAGAAAGAAAACACGTGTTTTTTGGTCTTTTAGCGTATAAGTTCTCTTGAACTGCAGGCGGTAAGTACGAAGGTGATATCTGCCTATGTCAATATTATAATACAATATGTATAAATGTATGGCTATGGTAATTCCTGCTTGTTCGTGATTAATCACATAACAGGTCAGATAGCCTTACTTATTGATTTTAATTGTTATTTATTAATTATTACCTAGGAACTATACATAGGAAACGACTTTGACAATATTTATAAAAGCCGACCATGTCTGGTAGATATTCTATATGCTCCAATTATTTATTGTTGGCAACAATTTATTGTATCTGAACAGTGTTGCTAGATGGCATATATAGCATAGCGTGCCGACTGCCGACTCGGTAGTAGAACAAACAAGTTGTGGAGTAGGATGTATTCTGGTATTATTTTGTAATATTGCATAGATGATACCTAATTGTTAACAATTTTTCATGTTGTCTTTACCTTTAAATTATTCAAATAACTATTCAAAGAATTATTCAAATAATATATTTTATGTATTTATTTCAATAAATTGTCTGTACTGCAATGTTTTTTTGATTTGTGTTCACACTTTATGTTCTTCATCTTAGCATTTTCTTCTGGGAAAATAATTTTCTTCTTGATCAAACGGGATGAAAAGTAATGCAGTTAAAATAGCTCGCAGCAACTAGTACCTACTCTAGAATGTTCAACAGTTTCACCAAAAAGGACGTGGTACGACAGTGACTTATTTGTCATTAAATATAAAATGTCAATATTATTAAACTTTACTATAAAAACTGTCGTAGATGTCTCAGTACAAAAAAAAGTTAATAGCGACTCCACGATTTCTTGCTCCACTGGGTGGAGCAATTCTATTCCGGTTAATTTATAAACTGTACCATTAATATGGAATTTTTATTGTTCTGTAGTACCAAGTTAGCCGCGTTTATAAAACATAGTTCTGTGGTGTTTGACGTACTGGGGTTTTCTTAATTGATCTACCACTTAGTCAATAAGATGGTTTTAAGACAAACAGGTTCATAAAATAATGCAATTTGCGCGGGGTAAAGTCAAAGTTGAGAAAATAAGGAAAATCGTTTTGAAAATGGGCCTTGTTAATTTTTAATATTTGTGATGTTCTATTGTTAAATAATTGTAAAATAGATAAATGACAATGCTGCTTACAACTCGCACCGGACATTAAACACACGAATTAATAGATTCTGTGATCGCCCTAAACTATCCCGACTGGGACTCGGACACTGCAAATAGAGCCGTCTAAATGATTACCTATTTATTTTATTTTGATCATCTAAATGAAACGCCACTTGACATTGAAACACTCGTTTTATGCTAATCAATGTTTAATATCTGTTTGCTTTGACAATGACCAAAACACAAGGAAGCAAACGGGTGAAAGTTTGCAGACTGACCTTCGCACTCCTAAGCCGCAGTTGACCTTGAAACTACTATGTGTTCGGTAGTTAAAACAATTAACGTAGAAAACTCTACAAAAAAGTAATGATGTTTAGTTGTAACGTACGCTTAGAAGTATTTTTTTATTACCTATAGGTAGACCAAGCCGCCCCGTTGAACTCAGCCTCACCTGGTGGTATGTGAAGATGACGTCTGAAATGAAAGCTCACGTGCTAAAGAAAGATCAGGCTTTTCATAAAATATTGCCGGAGAACATCGCTGCCGGAGCGGTCATATTTGGCGGCAGATTTTATGTGAAGGGTGGTCGCTAGCCAGTCGGACCCTGACAGGATCCTACCACCAAGCGAGTATTGTTTATTATGCGGCTTTTACTCGCACTTTATTGTCGGAGGTCACCAACTAGTTTCGAACTCATATAGATTCCTTCATCAGGCGTGAGCGCAGTTGCGGGTGCGCCTCTCCTTGCAATGTTTTTAAAATTAATTTCCGTTAGAAGGAAAAACAACTTACGGTTGAAGCACGTAGGAATACAGATACAACTCTCTTTTACGCTTTTGTTATCTTACGCTCATCTTACCCAGGCAAAATAGAAACTATCTAAATATTAATATCCGGAAGAAATCGCTCTTCAGCAATAACAACGCCTGGTTGAACCTACAGTATTTTTTTGTAGGAAACAATAAAAGTGTTAATACGAGTACAATTTATAAAATAGTAGATACATTAAAAATTATAACACAAAACATAACGTAACATCATACATCTAAACCTACCTATACAGTGTGTCCCCGCATGTAGTAATAGAACTTCAGGAGCAGTAACTATGCACAATTTCATCGACGAAAATACCTCACATGGGGAATTTCAAAAGCCTGCCATTCTGTAGCAATTTTTATACTTTTGCAGCATTCACCTAGATTTGTAAAACAACGGCTGTTTTAGTTCTACGTCTATAATAGTAATAATAATAATAACGAATAGTATCGAGAGGAGAAGATAAGTTACAAATAACCCTTTATTTATCCGCGCAATTTAGGATCCTGTGGGAATATCGGGATAAAAAGTAGCCTTTGTGATATTCCAGACTCTACACTCTTACTATGCCAAATTTCATCGTAACCCGTTGAGCCGTTCCGCCATGATTGAGGAACAAACATCCATACATCTAAACTTTCACATTTATAATATTAGTAAGATAAGAAGTAATTTAGTTATAATTTAGATATAATTTAGAAGTAATTTAGTAACATAGACAAAATAGAGCTGCTACAAATATAAAAAAATATTTCGTCCATTTATCTACAAGTTGAATGCCACGGATTTCGCTCCCTTGCAAGATAAAGCTGTCTCGATGTAGGCCATTTCCGCTTCCTTTGCGGCTCGTGACAGTTATAGGCTTTTGTTAATAGTCTGTGGTGCACATTAAGCAAGAAACTTTTGGAGTAGCTTCCAGTTAAGCTTTTTTTTTTAAATATAATTTATATAATTAAATCTCTGCCCGTCATTATGATACCTCCAAATTTGTCAAACGTTACCTACATCAGATGGTTTTATGGTGGTGATGATGAATTTGAGCCTGGAATAACGCAAATGGTATATTTCATTCGATATTCCTAAGGGATTTGGTTATGCGACTGAAACCGGCGGCAGGAACTATTTTCAACCGACTTTCAAAAAGGAGGAGGTTCTCAATTCGTCTGTATGTTTTTTTTGTATCTTTGTTACACGATTTGTCGGACATTTATTAATCTATTTTAAAATTTCTTTTTTCATATGATAGCGGATACATCATTGTTAGACCCATATAAATTATATCGAAATCAGTTGAGTACTTCATTGAAAATTTTAAATTTTTGAAAAGCCAAAGTTTTGACGTGAAGTCGGTTTTTATAATGCTCTGCATTCGTTGATTATATTATATACTTATTTTTTTTAATATACATTTGAAACACAGCGAAGCGCCTTGCATCCCTGTAGTAAGCTCATATGCTTGTGTTAAAGGCTACGGATATACAAAACTTATACAGTTTAATTTTTTGTGAATTTATACATATGATACATGCACACGGACCAATTCAAGTAAATACGTTCTGGGACTCTAATTCGAATTGTCCAGGGATCGAACCCTCGACCATTGGCGTCTGTGTCAGTTTTAGTCACCCCATAGCCAGAGCGGTCGTCAAATAAAAAAATATTTTTTTTAAGTTTTGAATTATTTCTACTCTATGTGCTAGCAGTTCGTAATAAATTGACACACCCATGTATTGAGAACGTCCGGCGTTTATATGGAAGATTATTATAAACCGACATGCAAAACGAGGAGGTACTCAATTCGTGTGTATGTTTTTTTTCATATAATAGATGATAACTACTTCAGAGTTGGTCCATTATAAAATTCATCGAAATCGATTGAGTGCTCCTTGGAAATTTCAAATTGAAAATAAAAAAATGTATGAATATGAACATTTACCATGACGACCTTATACTTCAGCAAAAGTTTTGACGTGAAGTCGGTTATTTTAATGCTCTGCATTCGTTAATTATTTGGATGTCTGTCTGTTGATGTTGGGAATCATGAAGGCTTTGTACGGCTTACCTTAAGCTGAATATAAACGCTTAACTTATAGTTGTTGCCAAAACGTGGAACAAACGCTTCGGTATTTCCTGTTTGGTGCACGTTGCCAAGGTGTGGGACGATCTGCCTGCGTCTGTATTTCCGGACCACTACAGTCCTGGTACTTTCAAATTTCGAGTGAATAAGCTAGACGTGTATAACCAAAGTCTTCATGCGTACTTTGCATTAGGTGACATGGAATTCGAATATCCTTACTACCTATTGTATATAAATAATGAACGATTGCAGAGCATTAAAAACCGATTTCACTTTTAAATCTTTAAATCCTTGTCAAAGCTTTGGTTGAACTATTTTTGCTTGGTGGTAGGATCCCTTCTGGGTCCGCCTGGCTAGCGACCACCCTTTATATAAAGTCTGCCGCCAAATGTTACCGCTCCGGCGGTAATGTGTTCCGGCAATATTGTATAAAGAGCCAGTTCCTTCCTAAACCCGTGTGCTTTCATCTTCGACCTCATCGTCACTTACCATCAGGTGAGATTGAGGTCAAACGCGGGTTTAGTCACTTATAAAAAAAAAAAAAAAAAAGTATTTTTCCGTTTTCATACAAATTTTTTTCAGAAATTTCAAATTCTTTAAAAAGTTGCCAACGATTTTGATGAAACTTATATATATGGGACAACCTCTAAAGTATTCTTCAGATGAAAAAAGAATATTCAAAATCAATTCATAATTGTCCACAAAATCGCGTACCAAGATACAGAAATAAAACAAAAAAAGACATTTTTGTGTTTGTAATTGAGAACCACCTCGTTTTCGAAGTCAGTTAAAAAAAAAATACTTGTTTTTCTGCGTTGCCTTCAGTTTTTTTATTCGCAGCTGTATCTAACATAGCATGCGAGGTATCCAAGTGAACCGAACTGTGTACATGGTCCAGTGAAGCGCGTTTCGCAGGCTATGAACCAGCGAGTCACATCGCACACGACCTCTCCCGGAGAAAACTCGGCAACTTTTAAAGAGACATAAAATCTGCATTGCCATTACCTAAGATATAATAACAATTAAAAATCAACGAATGCAGAGCATTAATAAAACCGACTTCACTAATAACCTTCGGCTGAAGTATGAGGCCACCAAGGTACAATTCACCGTATTCATACATATTTTTTTGGAAAGATTCAAATTTTTCTAAAAGTACTCAATCAATTTTGATGAACTTTATATGGCACATCCTCTGAAGTATTCTCCATCATATGAAATAAGAATATTCAAAATTGATTCATAAATGTCTGTTAAATCGTGTAATAAATATGTGACGTGTACATACCTACCTACTTGTATACTTACATATTACATATATTTTAAACAATATAACGGTCAGTAAAGGATCATATATTCAACCTATAAAATCTTTCTTTTCAATTCTCCGTCCCGACCTTATATGGCGACCCTGCCAGGAGGTGAAAGGGCGCGATAATGTAGCTGCAGACGCATTATCACGTATTGAAGTAAAAAGTAATGAACCATACATAGTGAGAAGGTGTGACACACTACAAAGACACAAAAAATCATACAAACGACTTGAGACCCTCCTCCTTTTGGAAATCGGTCGGAAAAATAATATACATGTAGAACAATATTTGCATATACAACATACCTAGGCTAGGTATGTTAAGATACCTCCTAATATTGTCTTAAGTTTTTGCGATTCATACTATTAAATATAACACTTTTTAACCGGATTTATTGCGTATATTTACTGAGTCGCTCGTGACCACGAGGTATGCAAAGACACCGAAACGTCGAGTTTAAAATGTAAATATACGCGATAAATCCGGCTTAAAAGTGTTTTATTTAAAAATACCTCCTAATTTCGCTGTGTGGTCTCCATGACACAGGCTTGTGTGGAAACTCTCGGCCACGTGGTCCACGGGTCAGTTTGGGTAATTAGGTAATTTATACTTATACCAACACTTAGGGCACGTTAGCGCAGGCGGAGCATTTCGTTACATCGCCGGCTTTGCTCTAAACCAGCGGATAGTTCTATAGTAACGCCGGTACTATAGTAAAAACGCAGGACGCCCCGCGCGACGCTGTGCTAATCTGTGCTAACGTGCCCTTACAGTATTAAATATTACAATTTCAATATTTAAGCTCAGCCATTGAGCTTGGACCGAGCGAACCTTACGACGCCGAGGAGAACCTTATGACGTGGAGGCCTCCCCTTGTCCAGCAGCGGGCGTCACCAGGCTGATGGATGATGATTGAATTCGATTTAAAACACTTAAATACAACGTATGCGCGCCGCATGATGGCTGCTGAAACCAGTATTCCTATTTTTATAAAACAATTTATAACTTCAACAAAAGTACAACAAACAAAATCATTATGTTTTTAAAGTGCTTCAACGAATTTAATTAAACTTATATGGACCAACCTTCTAACGAATCAAACAAGAATCATGAAAAAGGAATTCATAATTGCATATCAAACATACAAAAACATCCTTTTGGAAGTCTCGGTTCAAATCAAATTTTCCCTTCCGTAGTTAAAGTAAGCAAAGTTTTCAAAGATATGAATTGCTATTTATTATATTAAGGCAACGTAAAAATTAAAACTTTTATCTTCATGCAACAATATACCCACTTACTCTACTTAGGTGTGTCATAACTTAAGTTCTACTGAAATATTAAGAAAATTCTTTCATGCTTCAAATACCTACAACATCGCGTTAAGCATTTCAAGAGATTAATAAAGTTTCACTATAGATAATTTAGATAAGTACCAACAAGTTAAGATACATAGTTACAAGATAAGTAGAGAGTTTGCATATTTATTATTTATTGTCCTCATAGTTTGAAGATAGTTTCATACAATAGGATATAGGTTACAAGAGTACAAACAGCGGCCTTTTTATAATAAGATGATAAGATGATCTGTTCTAGGCAACGATACCACTTACAGCGATAAGCATTGGATCCTTTTGAAATGTCTTATCCTAAGACCCGCACTAATTGCTCTGAGAAAGTTTATTTACTACAGCGAGAACGTTGTGTCCGTGCAGGGCGGCTTAGAGTAGCCCTATCACCCCTGGGTAAGCGCGTCGGACCGGTCTACAAGGCTCTCCTCTGGGTTCCGAGGAGGTTCAGGCCGAAAACTAGGTACTCATCTATCGATGTCTGCCAATGTAAGTCAATTCGAAGTGTCACTGCAAAAATTCGTCAAATTATTGATAGAAAACCACGATTTACCTACAAATAATGTACAGCAAAAAGTTGAAACGGTCTTTATGAAAGGAACACATTGTAATTATAATTCCTTTGACTTGTAACTGATAATAAAATGTAGGTTTTTGAATTTGTTTTTGCATATTTTCTGCGACTGTGCTACTACCTAAATGCTAATGGTTTTACCTCGTTGGATAGCCAGAGCTACAATTCTCTACAATCTTCTTTTTTTTTAAAGTGCATCGGCATTTTTTTGAAGAAAGAAACAATCTTTGTAAAAGTTTTTCCAGATAAATGAATTCTAAAAGCAACAGCATATCTGACGCGGACTGAATCTGGGAGCGACCAACATTGACGCTTGGTCGGGGTTCGGCGAAGTACATGCATTTGCGTTGTCTATGTAGATGTACGTAGATATGTCTGTGGTAGAGCCTATGTTTTAACAAGAATTGCCTTCGGGATCTTAAGCTACGAATAAACCAGCGCCCAATTTATAGTTTAAAAATAGTAGAAGAACAACAACAATAAACTAATGTATTTAGAAGTTTGGCTCAAAACCTTTTTATTTGTACCTTTTTGTTTATACTCCCTATTTTTACTCTCTCTTATGTTTTTAATTACTTACGAGACTTCAAACTCAAAAGTTACTATCAATAATCAACGAATGCAGAGCATTAAAAAAAGGGTGCTAATTAAACAGACTTCTTTTAAATAGCATTATTCCCCTCTAAAAATCTAAGTTGCCTTCTAAATTACAATGTCAGCCACAATCCGTGCCATAAACCACTTCGTCGGGGTTATTTAAAAAAGCACTAGGGTAAATTACTATATTCAACCTAACTGCTCCTCCTCGCTGCGCTGGTTGTCGCACCTAACCGTACCGACTACGTCTTCCGGCACAGGAGCCCTTCTTGTCGCATAATATTTTTCATCGCAATGTTAATGAATATATTACTTAGTATAAATTATTATGGTATAGGTAATTATAGTATAAATTGCTTCAAGACACATTTTTCGCAAAAGTTTTTGTCTCGTGGCTAAGTTATGAAAATAGAAGCTTGATCACGTGGCCAAAAAAAATATTCTGTCGCTGGACTTATTATTTCTCTTAAAAAAAACCGACTTCACGTCAACACTTTGGCCGACTAAAAGTGTCAACCACGTAAACATTCTCCGAAATCATACATATTGTTTCAAAAATTTGAAATTTTCAATGAAGTACCCATCCGATTTCGATGAAATTTATATGGGACCAACTATGAAGTATCCTCTATCGTATGAATTAAGATTTTTTAAAATCGATTCATAATTGTCTGAAATAT
This sequence comes from Stenoptilia bipunctidactyla, assembly GCA_944452665.1. Lineage (NCBI taxonomy): Eukaryota > Metazoa > Arthropoda > Insecta > Lepidoptera > Pterophoridae > Stenoptilia > Stenoptilia bipunctidactyla. The sequence continues at coordinate 156,481 of OX101737.1, read as the reverse complement.
CGTGTAACAGAGACACAAAAAAAACATAGATACGAATTGAGAACCTCCTCCTTTTTTGGAAGTCGGTTGAAAATAGATTTTGAAGCCCCTACGTTTTAATTTGAGAGTGAAATGTGAAAGTGAACGGCCCATATGTTGATTCTCATATAGCATAGGTATAGCACAATTAATAAAAAAATAACCTTTTGTACATCTCGAATGAATTCTTTAAATAAGCTATCAATTAACTATCAGTCATTTAACGTATGCCGACCGAATTGGTGACATACTTAACATTAGCCTTAATCGGTGATCATGTATGAAAAGATTAATGAACGTGGAGGAAGCGGAGGAAGTCTGGAACGTAGCAATTGGCGTTCCCTTGTCTCTGCCTACCCCAAAGGGAGTCAGGCATGAAATTATGTATAGATTTTTACTTAATTTTTTTCACAACCTAAAATGTAGACTTTGAAGGAATTTCGTACGAAACTTAATCCTTAGGAATTCAGTTTTAAATTCTGGATCCGTGTCACGGGAGCCTATTCCAACCTGTTTGCGTTCGAAGCTACGCGCACTTTCATAAACAATATATACGAATAAATACGTATAAGGTAAAGTATCAATACATTAATAGATTGAGCTCACGGACGGGGGATGGATGCCGGGCGCATGCGCGGACCCTGTTGCCGCCCCACACAGATTCATCTGAGGTCCTAGGGTAACCATGACATTATGGGAACATTATTTTATTTTATCTGAGATTATTGATGTAGCTGATAAAATAAAACACGCGAGTCGTGCGTGAGCCGTCTGCAAAGATACGGAAACTTCGAGTTAAAAATGTAAAATATAATTTAATATTGTACTAGTTTGAGAGTAAGTATCCTATTTATGTAAATATTTTGTAAAGTGAAGTGAAGGATTTTACAATGTAAATATTGCGACTGAAAAAAAAAACGAAACTTCGAGTAAGTAAGCGCTTAACTATAGGTACCTATAGTAACTATACTTAAACTAATATTATGAAGATATAAATATGTATGTACAGACATAATATGATATAATATGTTTACATATTTAATACTTATAAATAATATAAGAGATGATACTTATACTTGTGCATTCTAGAATATTAGGCTGTATATTAAACCTTGCCTAGCCATGTCCGTAACCATATTTTAGATGAAATATTATTAAGATAGCAAACAAATATAAAGTTCAGATCTTTCAGATGGGGCATTGAATATGTCTCAACTGTCGTTACAATATTTTTTCTTAATTACTAACGGCAATATTTTATGAAGAGCCAGTTCTTTCCTAAGAGTGCTTTCATCTTTGACCCCACCTTCACTTGTCACCAAGTAAATTGAGGTCAAACGCGGGTCCTTATTAAAAAAATATTTTCCCTAGACTCCAAACATCATGGTCGCCCTGTGCTGAAAGCTACAGTGCGAGCCAAGTGTCACGTTGGCTGGGACTGAATTTGTGTTTTAACTGAAAAAATGTTCAATATCGTAGTTATTATAGAAATTAGTGTTTAAATAATCTTACTAGATGAAAATACATATCAATTAAGTGAACTAAGTGCAAGACTTAGGTTTTTAAAGAAGGCGTTAGCTGCATTATTTTTCTGTGGTTGCAGTGATTTTGAATTTCGTGTTGTGTTTAATGGATTAACTTAACAGATAAAGGTACTGTCACTAGTTTTACAAATATATCTTACTAGCTTTATCCCGCAACTTCGTATACGCTTAATTTCGGGAATTCCTTTCATAACACAACCAGACACACATTGAATAATCTTTACACCAAGTTTCACATCGGTGCACTGAAGGAATAAGATTTTTCATACAAACTAAAAGTCCTTTATTTCCCGTTCCCGTGGGAATTTCGGGAATTCCTTCCTTAGTGCACCTCTACATACCCTAAAGAATATATGTTCCAAATTTCAGCTCTCTACGCCCAGTAGTTACGGCTGTACGTTGTCTGTCAGTCACTCAGTACCTCAGTCACTCAGTCAGTAACGGAACAGTTTTATATGAAATAATATTACGATAAAAAATGCGACAAACACGACAAAATTACGTAGGCCGTTTAGCGTTTGGGCAGGAGATAGATAGGAGGAGCTACCTTCTAAAAAGTCTGCACAAGGAATATTTTCAAGAGCCAGTATTTTCTAATACTGTGTGCTCCACACTTCATCGTCGATTAAAATAATTATAAGATTGAGCTAACTCGTCACCATATGAAATTAAATCATAAACTTTAAATTTTGACATAGATACTGGTATGTAATACAAAAAAATTACTTAAATCCATATTGACTCACCTAAAATTCTTCTTCCGAAATTGTTCTTCCTACCGTTTGTAATTCGAATGTTTACTCTTCCAAAGCTTTACTTGCGAAAGTTTGCGATCCCAGTAACCAGCGACACGATGCGAGCTCCTGCTGTTGCTTATGTCATAACGCTAATACAGTGGTGGTCAACTAATTATAGCGTCCCCTATCATAAAAAATGGAAAAGTTATTTTAGCATTTCGAAAAATGTTTCAAGTTGAAGTTTGTGAAGTTTGTGCCGTTGTTAACAAGTAAATGAAGTTAAGATGTAGTCTAAATATTCATAGGTCAAGAAGAAAATTAAATAATTGCTTCTTTATTTTTTTTTCAAGAAATACTACTCTGCTTCTGTTGCGTATAGTTTATTAGTGGACATCTAATTAGGGACTGTAATTTGTTTAATTGAAAACTAAACAAATTAAAATATATTACTTAATTTAGAAAAAGAATAAATGTGCTATACCTACCTATAATAATAATATAATGATTTTTAATAACCAGTATGGTTGCCCTTGTATGGATTTTAGATCTGTGCTGTTTGGGAGCCAATCCAGTACTGTCACAGACTGCTGTGCAAGGAAAGATTTGACAGAACGGGCTGTATGTTTCGGATTATTTCATACTAAAACAGCCAAGAAACCGGTAAGACTTCTTCTACAGCGTACGGTACCATAGTTTCCTTCAATATTGATGTTGATCTAGGTTTCCCTCAAATTTTTTACAGGCCCTACTCCGTGTGCCTGGAAACAGTCCCAGGCTTGAATACTGCCGCCGCCGGGTTTTACTAGCTTCTTCGTATATTTAGGATGCATTTCAGTTCTGTAGGGCGTCGTAGGTAATGTTTGCCATCTGATGAAATTAAATATATCTTGGTTTCGTCTGAAAATTGTACATTGCTCCATCGCGCACTAGTCCAATGTCCATATTTTCATGCAAACGCCAGCCTCGCTTGTTTGTGTTCCTTCTTTATCAACGGAAACGTTCGAGCAACTCTTCTTACAAGCTTCGCCTCAATCAGACGCCTCCTAACGGTCCTTGCTGATACATCGGCGTTCGGCTCAGGCCCAAAAACATCACCCTTTATCAAAACAGAGCCTTTAAATGGTTCTCTTTTTCGAGGGTGACTATCCTGCGATCATCCTGTGGGGTAGTTTTTCGTGGTCTCTTCTTTCTAGGGCCACCTTCAGTTGTATTTTGGATTTTAAAATAGTTCTCTGCATTGCGAATTATATTTTTGAAATAGTTCAGATGGTCTGCTTTTTTCCTGTGTTACCAGCCACGTTGATAAAAGTTTATTATAATATTTCTTAATTTTGTATCAACAACTCTTTTTTCAATCCATATTTAAATTTATTCCTAATATTATAAATACTCAAGAAAAAAAAAGTATTGATAATAGTGACGAAATCAATAGAAAAAAGTCATTACTTTTTAAATTTTGAATTTAGAATAAGAAAAATGTATGCGTCCTTAATTAGGTGACCAGGCTGAGGCTACCAAGATTATTAATTTAAGTTATTTGCTTGATATTTTTGAACGTTTAGTTGTCCATTTTTTTAAATTTTGTTTTACTAGCTTGAATACTCAATTCTTTACTATAAAAACAAAGTAACATACAGTAATATCCATTTTTATTAGCCACAAAAAGATATGAACTTTACGTAATGCTTAGTATTCTGTGTCCCTAATTAGTTGACCACCACTGTATATCCCATAACATAATTTTCATTATATTTTTACTTATATTTAAATACTTATAAATGAATCATTTGCCTGGTATTGTTTAAATAATATGTGACCGGGAGGACTATGATATTAATTATTTTTATGGAATCCATAACTTCAGCGTGACAAACGAATTTGCGATTCACCGTAAGTCGACACATTGCTAGTGCGAAAAATTTTTGGTTTGACATATCACGCTCGTGCCATGCGAGACTCAAAATTTGTATAGGTATAGGTAGTAACTTGTTCTATAGCAGTATACCAAGTATTAAAGCGGCCATCTCTAAATCATTCTTTACTAATGTATAATGTTTGTTGTTTTTTTTTATTTTATTTTTTCTTATTTTCTCCTCTTATTGTTTTTTTTTGTAGGTATTGTTTGATGAACCTTCTTTGTTTTGTGATAGTTATTTTTATTTGTCTATATTGTCACTTATATGTGAAATCTTGTAATTGGCTTTCTTTTTCCTATATTTTCTATATGTAATATTTCTAGCTGTAAGTTTTCCGAACAATTGTAAATAAATAAATATTAACATTAACCTTCCATGCTGGACTGGAACCACATGAAATGTACCAGCTGCTTCTCTTCCCGGGCATACTGTAAAAGTCAGGGCGAAAGGTATTCTTGGCGTTTTTTAGGGCGATAGGCTGAGCCCTGTCACTGCAATAGTCTCTCTCCATCATTACAATACCTCCAAATTTTTCAAACATCAGATGGTTTTACATAAAGGCGTGAAGTTATGTATGAGCTAATGTAATCTTGACGACCGCTACTTCGATCGTTTCGGCATAGTAGAAAGAGGGAACCTCCCTCTTTCTACTATGGTTTCGGGGTTGCGTTGACCGACCTCTCTATTTGCTTCGTTCGGCCTTGTGTGTACAAAATTCTATAGGACTACTTAATTAAGATATCATAGTGTAGTTGCAATAGTAAGTTTTAGTCAGCAGTGTTTGAGAGCTGTTTGAGAAAATCTACAAAAAAGATGTCTCATTGAATATACAGGGTGACTGGTGTTCATACAGAAACTATTATTCTATAAGACTGTAAGTGTGTATAGAGTTGTCGTATCATCATATTGATGTGTTTGTTTACGAGATTCAGTGTATACTGACATTGGCTATAAATAGCCAATAGATATCTATTACAAATTGTGATCCGTCCGGCGGCGGCGGGCCTGTTACGATTTTACGATTCTGTCATGACTTTCTATCTTAGAGTAATAATTATACTTTATTCTTTCTCTAAGATTTCTATGATATAATGATGATATAATGAATGAACGAATACATATACATACATACATTGCAATTCATTGCATGCAAGAGGCATTTCCTTTTGAAATGACAGTTTCAATGATATCATCTATGACTTAAAAACTTCAATTGAAAAAGGTGAGATCGCACCTATCATATCATAGAGAATGTTTGTTTCTTGATTTCATTTGAGTTTTTCCTTTTCGAATGCTTTCATAAATAAATACTATACTATTGGATATTATTGTATGGGATTATTGTATTCAGCCTACATGGCAAGAACTTAGCTAAGAGATTTCGCCGAGTAGAATACCGAATAAAGATCCCATGATATGTTTTACATCAAAGTATTTTATGATATCATCGCATGTTTTTCCGTATCGGGTGCTTTCATAAATAAATACTATACTATTATACAGGGTTTATTTTTCGTCACCAGCCAAATTTAAATGTTAGTTTCTTTGATACGATATAAACGTACCTGCGGTTTTTATTTTATCGTCGCTCAGTACAAAAAAGGAGAAATATGGAACCACACTCTTTTTAAAAAATAGTCGCTGTTTATGAGCATAGCTACTATGACGCGGCATTTTCTTGATAATACTACGACGCAGTACTAAAAAATGTGTGTAGTAGCGCACAGTTATCTTTATTTTAATGGTAATTTAGAGTGATAAAATGTTAGTGGATAAATTAATTTCCTTGTAAAAAAAATTATACTTTTTTTTTCAAAAATTGTTTCTATAAATGATACTTATAGTGTAAAGAACATTTGGCCGGTCACTACAAATCAACCCTGTATATTGGCATTATTGTTTTCAAATTTCAGTCTAATGGCAAGAGCTTAGCTAAGAGATTTCGCCGAAAAGTGATACCTACCGAATAATGATCGCAGGATAAATTTTACGTCAAAACTATTTCATGATATCATCGCATGGTTTTAAGATTCATAATAGGCCCACTGGTTGCCATCCGTCTGGCATTCCCCGGATTAGTTCTAGTTTAGCAGGCGTCCGGGGTACCTCCGGGTCGGATCGGGGGTCTTGGAAATCTTGCAATTTAACACTGAAACTATCATAATATAATAATACCTTACATAACAATACATAATAAACAATTTTGTCAACATTTCCCTTTATTCGTGCAAAGTAAACTAATGATATCATTAGTACCAGAAAGAGGCTCGAAGTATTTATGTTTGAAGCCAACTTCGTGGACGAAATGCTTCATCTGCTGATGTGCCTTGTCCACGTCATACAATTTTTTAAACGGATTGCTGCTACCTCTTATAGGTGGCCTTTTAGGTGCAATTGATGAACTAATCATCATTTATTGAATTCATGAACTCATTTATTTTAAAGCGAAGTTCATGTGATTCTAAATTTTTAATAAAGTTGATTAAATCACTATACCTACTTTGTTTTGTATGAAGTATTTGTACGGTTTCTGAGCAAGAACATCGTGAAATAATCCTTTGGAAATATTCTTTCATCTGTTAGTAAAATTAAGAAAGCAATCATTTCATCATTTACTTTAATTTTTTTGTTTGAAGTTATTTAGTGTAAAGTATGAACTTATTTTACCGTTGCCTTTGTAAGCCAGAGTGGTGTACGGGATGTATTTGCAACCACTAAAACAAAATTCAATATCATTGGAGAGTACCGGGCAGTTGAGTTTTTGTGCGAGAGCGACGCACTGTTGTTTAGCCTCAAATGTACAGACGACGTATTTAAAATCCATTTCCTCTAAAACCTCCTTGTAAACTTCCTTCGTAAACACAGTCTTCGTTTTGGCTTTCAAATATACTTTCAAAAGTATATCCAGATCTCAGAAATTATATTAGATCTAATTCTCTAGCTCTAGTTTTTCATGTCCACCTTTGAAAATGAAGTAAGTAGCATTTAACGTTTGCGTCATTAAACATTTTCAACTTTTCTTTCAAATATTGAGCATAATCATTGCAATCGCAGCCAGGATAAAATGGTAGCCTACTGTTGTTTTAAGTATCGACACAGAAATTCTGAACATCAATGACTATTGTGCAATCTTGTAATACTTGCTGTATTAGCAGAGGATCACAAAACATCTTACCGAAGCCCGGAATTCTCATGTTGTATAGTTAGTACCTGTTGACACGAAAATAAAGTTAAAATTCACTTTTGGGAACAAATAGAGAAACAAACCCATAGGTATGTTATTTCGGAAGTAGTGTTAAAGTTATAAAAATAATATCTGATAGTATATTACATCTAAGGCCCGTACAAAATATATAAACAAACCTTAACTTGATGTTCACAAGTAAGATTTGTTAGGTTTTAGTAGGTACGAATATTACCCCGAAAACGTCTTGCCACATTTTGGTTTTCCATATTCTCATAATACCAAAAATACGATTGATATATTGCTGATAATCTGATTTTAAATATTGATGAGTTATCGCTTGAATATTAACCATGTCGGGGTTGTGGTGACCGACCTAATACTTGAGAGCTTATGGCGTGTGGCCTATGTAATATGCAACCTACCTACACCTGGCTACGCTCGTCATCGCACCTCACCGTACCGACTACGTCTTTTGGTGCGGGAGCCGTTGTCGTCGCATAATTTTTTCGTCACAAGTGCGTTTATAAGAATAGGGGTAAGGTTACTTTGACATTTAGTAAAGAAAAATATTGTAAGCCAAACAGTTACGAAATTATACAAAAAGATATTGATTATCGCCTATTAATTTTTCTAGAACATTAAGCATAATATGTAAAATAAATTTGTTTCTTACATGTAATAAAAATATCTGGGATTCAAAACTTCGTTAAACCGTTTTCGAAGTTTTGAAATTCTAACAAAAAAGTTTCGAAAGTAAAATTGGTTAGGTACCATACATATACGAGTACATACATGACGTCCGGCTGGTGTAGTGGTAGGTCACCTATGTAACTTAAAGAAAGCAATTGTAGTGCCAGTGCACAAATCTGGCAGTAAAAAGGAAATATCTAATTATAGACCTATTTCTATTCTTCCCTCCGTATCCAAAATCTTTGAAAAGATCATAAAATTCGACTCACTCAATATTTAGAGAAAAATCACGTATTGGCAGAAACACAATTTGGTTTCAGATCTAAATTTTCTACTACCAACGCTGTGCACCAATTAACGGACTACATTGTTCAACAGCTTGATAAGAATAACCGGACCTAAGGTATATTTATAGACCTCGCCAAAGCTTTCGATACTGTGTCCCAATCTATCCTATTACACAAATTAATGACATTAGGTATAAGAGGCACACAGCTTAAATTATTCGCAGATTACCTACAAGGGCGTACCCAATGCTTCAAAATAGACAATGTTCTCAGCAATGAATTAAATACCTCACCCTATGGTTTGCCCCAGGGAAGTATATTATCTTCTACTCTATTTCTAGTTTACATAAACGACCTATGTAAGCTAACACTGAACTGTGGAAAAATAATCTCATACGCTGACGCCACTGTGCTATTATTTTCCGCATCAAACGAAGAGGAGGTTTATAAATATGCTCAACATGGCCTCAATGTTGTAATTAACTGGCTACAGCATCATCGCTTATCACTAAACGCTGGGAAAACTAACTGCATGCACTTCTCTATACGTAGTTCTCTATACCTTTGCTTCACCCATGCCTAAACTCTATGCCCATCAATGTAAAGAGACTTTTATTAACAGATGCAACTGCCCCGCCATACGCCACACTGACAAAATAAAATACTTAGGGGTCAAATTGATAAGACTCTTACATTTAAGCACCATATTGTCAAGCTTAGCAGCAGACTACGCAAACTGATATTTGTTTTTAAAAAGCTACGCACTGTAGCTTATTTCGTTCTTATTAAACAAATATACTTTACACTTTGTCAGTCAATACTAACCTACTGTATTACGTCCATGGGGCGGCGCGGCTAAAACTACAATAATATCCTTGGAGAGAGCTCAACGAGCGGTATTAAAAGTCTCAACCTTCCGTCCTTTTCTATTTCCAACGCACCTCCTTTACAAAGCTTGTGGTGTACTAACAGTTAGACAATTACTTATAAAACGCACAGTCCTAAGGCAGCACACCGCACTTCCTTAAAACTCCGAAATTAACAACAAAAGAAGGAGAGATAATAGCTTACCGGACTGATATAGATATCTAACATGCTTTATGTACAAGATTTTTCTTATTTCTTGGCCCTCTGTGTTTAAATGAAACGAAAAAGAATGTTCAAGAGGCGTTACAAAACATGTCTTATTGTTAGCAGTAATAAGTTAGTGTAAAATTCATAAATTGCATTATTCAATTACAAAATATTTTTGCCTAACGTTAGTTTTATAACCACTGATTAAGGATTTCTTTTTTGCGTTTTTTTACTCATCCTTATTGTACAAAAGATATAGTTACATAAGTATTTATTTTAAGTTTTATTTTTATTTTGTATACACTCAGACCACTTTTCGCCTGAAAAACAGGGTAAACCTAGTAGATTTATAATTTAATTGCAAGGTATTAAAGATCCGCATTTTAATGTAAATTCAATCAAAAATTGTTTCGGCATGAAGACAGTCGCGGCTGGCTGAATGCTGAGCGCATGCTGAGATCAAGCCGCGTAGGTATAACTCGCGTTTCGTCCATTAGTATGAAGTTGAATTACTGTAGATAGTATTACCGTGCGCTTGGGGTGCGGCGCGGCAGTGGATAGTTGTGTGATAAACACAGATATTAGCCAAGACATGGATGTTTGTTTGTTTATTATTAATAATTATTTAAATTTATACGGTAGAAACGATATTTAGTTCCACTATTTTAGCTTACCTACTTGATTCGGGTCTAGATGTGCAAATCCATTAAATCGCGCAATAAGTTTTATTAATGATTTAGCCCTATCTCCTTAGCTACTTTCTTTAAACAAACAAATAGTACTTACTAGCATAAATAAAAAGCCGATTTTTTATGCGATCCATTAGACATACGATTCGATCCTAGCGAAGATCGCATCGATTTCTTCTAACTTAATTGCCTCGTCTCTGTATACAATACCTTTATCTATAAACGGTATAACAACCTTACAATGTTTACTTTTTTAATCATAGCTGCGAATCAAAATTAATGATAAAGTATCATCCACACTATTATAAATGGTGGTTGTAAACAAATTCTTAGTGTGCTTTGATTTCTCGCATCGGCAACATCTTCGCGATGGCAGTTTTGTAAGAAATTGGGGATATAAAGAAGAAAAGGTTGAAACGCAGGCTAAAAAGCGACAAAACTCGAGTCATTTGTAGTTTTAGTTATATAGCAAAATATACTGAGTACCTACATTGCTGAGCCGTGTCGCTAACAGGAACCTAATAGGATTTCTACCTTTACCTTCCCTTTATGCGACAAAGGAACCTAGGTCATTGGCTTTTACCTAAACCTTACCTTTATAAATGTTTTTTGTGGGCAGAGCGAGTGGCGGAAGGTGTCGGATGGGAGCATCGTATGGGCAGCTTGCCGGACCTCACCGAGCGCACGCGCGCGTCGCCCGTGCGCGTCGGCGCCGCGCGCACCGCGTCCGACCCACACAGGCACCGCGCCGTGCTCGCGCAGGTAACTAAACCCAATAGTACATCAAAAAACTACTTAAGTACCTATAAGTAGAAGTATTTTTATTACATAAATAAAAGGCAAGCCACGCTAAAAGTTGGTAAAGGTTCAACCAACTATCTCAGATCCTTTGTTCTACCAATCAACGGATAGATGACCACTTTGCCGATGGGGTAAACCTGTCTGCCTCAGACGCCAGTGGTTGCGGGTTTGATTCCCGCACGGAACAAGAAAAAAAATGTTCTGGGTCTGGGCATTTATTTATACAGGGTGACTGGTGACAAATTTAAGATATTGAAGAAGAGGACTCTGTACTCTGTACTCTAAAAATAAATAAAGAATTTTACTAGGTCGACGATCGTTTGTGAAACCATCTATTACTACATATTCTGTGTTGATAGAGCCCTACGTACGTCCCTACCGGTCTAACCATGCGTTGGGTACTGAATTTGTTTGACTTTCGGTTAAGTTTACTCAGTAAATAATTAATATTTACTTTTTATTTTATTATTTCTCTTCGTGTATGATCTCAAAGTATCACGTCCTTGAATTTCGAAAGTGACCCAACAGTCACCCTGTATATGTATTTTATATTCTAGGTTCCCCCTAGTTTGCTACATTGTATCTCATAACATAACACAAGCTTCGCTTACTTTGAGGCCATGTCGTGGGTGTGAGTGTCGGGGATTTCATTTATTTATTTATCTTCTTAAATACTTAACAAAAAAAAGTAAATATACTCTTACTTTTCAGATTCCAGTAAGCACAATTTACAAAAAAGAATGGCCCTGGAAGAAAAGCAAAGCGGCTCCGAAAGTGGCAGCGGGCGGAGGCGCGCGGAGACGGGATTCAGTGGCGTCTTCGTTAGGCGCCGCGTCCGTGCGTCGGCTCATAGCTCGCCAGCCTCCGAAGATCCCCAAGCCCATTGTGCGGCGGTTCACGCTCCTCTGCATATCCACCGCGACATGCGCCACGGCCTTCCTCCCCTTCACTGCCTTCGCAGGCGCCGAAGCCGGCTCACTTCCCCTCGCTCTAATGCACGCAGTAGCAGCAATCGTTGCTCCCTTCTCTCCTCTCATCTTGCAAAAGACTGGAACCAGAATAGTCATAGTCGTAGCTCATATTCTAGTGTCTCTTCTCTTAACCGCTCACACTGTAGATATGCCGCTCTCGGTATTGCTTCCACTTTACGGAATTTGTGGATTAGCTTTGTCTCCGATGTCTTTGGCTTTGGCAGCTTCCGCCACCATGTTTTCACAAGCGGCTGGCGATGAAGTTCGAAGGAAAATAGCTTTGAGAAGAGCGCTCAGAGCGCTCCGTGCCTCACAAGACCTAGGACTGATATTTGGGTCTCTTCTGCTTGGGGGCGCAATTACGTTTTGGCCAGAAGAAATGACAAGCTTTTCACAATTTACTGTCCTCCCAACAAATGCGACAACGACGGCGCGGTGGCCTCCGCCGGAAGAGTTCTTTTTAGAAGATGACTACGAAGTAAGTATTTGTAATATCAAATTTATTCAATGTCATATAAGGAAGCAAAATTATGAATAGTCTTTTCGACATACTTTTTTTAGATAAATAGGTATCATTTTCACCCTAGTTATTACATTATCTAATTGATTTATTCATAGACTGCCAAAATCAATACCTCTGTTAGAAATTACTATTTTGATACTGATGACAGTAGATGGTGTGCTCTGCAACATTTTACGGTCCTATTAATCTTGATACTAAAAATCATCGACCTACATAACGTAATAGTTAAAAATAAAAATACCTTTAACTAAAACTACTTTTTAACGGGATTAATCGCGTATAATTTATATTTTACATTTTAACTCGACGTTTCGGTGTCTTTGCAGACCCCGGATAAATCGCGTATAATTTATATTTTACATTTTAACTCGTTAAAATATAAATTATACGCGATTAATCCGGTTAAAAAGTAGTTTTATTTAAATTATGAATCGTGAAAACTTAAGACAATACTATACCTTTAACTCCTAACCACAATAAACCGAGCAACACCTTTCTATCTATTTCAAAGGTACGAAGCGTTTTTAACAAATCGTTAGTGCCTTGAAGTTTCGTAAAACGGACACAACACAACCGTCGTCATCGGTCTTACTTTTTGTAAATTACATAGATAATAATAATAAAATTAATCCTTATCATTATCTTGCTCGGCTTGATGCATGATAAAGCAGAGCCCTTGAAATAGGTGAGAATCAAAAAACATATATAAACATATACATACACTGGTGTGTCATTTTCGAAGGTCCAGGACGTGATAGAGATCATACATGAAGAGAAAAAATAAAATAAAAAATATACATCTATATTAATTATTTACTGAGCAAAGTTAACCGAAAGTTAAAGAATGATTACGCAAGGCATGGTTACTTAAGCGTTATGCAATACTTAGCGGGTGGTGGTGTGCGTGTGGTGGGAACACTGCTGTGTGCGTGTTGACTGAGGCAGCGCGTCGGGAAAAGTGTAGTAAGGTCTCTTTATTTATTCATAGGGATTTCTGGTGGAAAATGAAATACCTACCTACTTTTATTACGTAATTATGATCAGAGTCGAGTTCAGAGTGCTCTCTTCCAGTATTTAGTCACCACTCGCCCTGTATGAATAATAATAAATACTCTTTATTGCCATTAACTCTAAATATAATTATGTACAAAATATTAAAAAATAAACGACAATTTAGGCGGAATAGATATTATCAGCTTAATCTAGCAAAATATTGGTGTCAAAAACAATTATTATAATAAAGTAAATAAAAAATTAATAAATTAAAACCTTGCGTCTCGCAATCCTCAAAAAATTCATTTCAAATAATATCCAAGTGTTATCTAAGTATCTAAGTACTTCTTGTTTATTGTAGTTCTATACTGTTTTTGAGGTGGGCGTAAACGGCTACGACACAGTCATTGACTAATGTAGCTGTTTTCGATTATATTTATATTTGTAACTCTGTTTTTAATGAATGAATAAATAAATAAAAATAAAAAAATCTTGGTATCGGTATTAAATAACTACTTTTGGCAGAATTGCTTTAGTATAACCTCTCTCCGATTGGGGCAAATCTAACCTTGTCAAATTCAACGCCTCCAAAACACAAGCGAGTCTATTCTCCGCAAAAAAGAGCACCTTTACTTTTACGCCCACTTTCCAGAATGTATCTGTTCCCATCACCGACCGTCTAGGGCTTTTGGGCGTCACTATAACGTCCAAATTAAACTTCGAACAACAAATTGAGTCTATGGCTAAAATGGCTTCCAAAAAATTGGGTATCATCTCGAAGGTCCCGCGTTACTTCAGCCCTGAACGGCTGCTCAACTTATACACAGCCCAAGCGAGGTCGTGCATGGAGTACTGTAGTCACCTTTAGGATGGTTCTGCCAAATACCAGCTCGAAGCGCTAGACTCTGTTGACCGAAGAGCCCGTAAAATCATAAATAACAACAACCTTACAAATAAAAAATTGCAGACGCTGGAGCATCGTCGTAAAGTTGCTTGTTTGACAGTATTTTATCGGCTACATTTTGGTGAGTGTGCGAGTGCTCTTTTTGATCAAATTGAACCCACTCCTTTTTACCACCGGACTACCAGACGCATACAGAACTTCCATCCCTATATTGTGGATCTACCAAGAAGTTCGAACAAAACGCTTCGATAGTTCCTTTTTGGTACGGATTGCCAAGGTCCAACAATCTGCCTGCGTCTATTTTTCCTGACCACTACAGTCCTCGAACTTTTAAGTGTCGAGTGAATAGGTTTCTCGTGGATGGACGTGTAACACCATAGTCTTCATGCGTACTTTCCATCAGGTGGCATGGAAGACAAACGTCCTATCCTTACAATATGAAAAAAAAAGGTTAACCTCTCTATTACATTCAATTCAATTCTTTGGGCTGAATGGCAACCAGACGTCCATATTAAGGACAGACAATTACTGCCTGTATCACGTGATGAGACAGACACGGTATTAGGAATAAAGTTATGTATAACAAATTCATTGAGTTACCTACGACAAATACCGATGTAAGTAGATATAAATAAAACAGTGCCCCCTATTCGATTATGCACGAAATTCACACAATGTCTACATAAATTATAGCCTATTTGTTAGCGTGATGCAAAAGCTCTATTATTGTTGAGATTCATAAAAATCCATTCGGTGGTTTATGCGTGAAATAGTAATAACAGCATGCTTGTTAGTATGTATTTACGTTTGATTGTTCCGCACGCTCAAACGACTAAGCCGATTTCGATCTAATTTGGTATGGTAGTTTATTGAAGCCCTGAACTAACACGTAAGCTACTTGTTATTCCAAAGAAAACGATGGTTAAAAGGCAGAATGATATTTAGTTCCCCTATTTTAGTTTACTTTCAATGATTTAGCCCTACTAAGTAGACTTCCCCTAATCAGGCTCACTTTCGCCCGTATAGTACTAGTAGGAAGTAGGATGTCACCCGGGCGCCAGACTTAGCTTCAAAGATTTGCACAAATCTTTGACGACTTTGCAAAGCATTTTAACACATATTGACGTAACATGCCAGATTTGCTTCGCAAACACTTTTCTCCACAGTATGCTAGTAGACAACAAACAAGATGGACAACGATTTTGTAGACTCAGTTAGCCTGTATTATTTGTGTGCATGTCATTATATTTTTTTATTTGTTATTTTTCGGGTTCCATGTACATAGTTGCCCCTGTAACAACTCTACAAATTCCAGAACGCACTCGCTGCCCCAGTCCATTATATGGCCGCATGCAGTGTAACATGCACACAACCGTCCCGCTCAACAACGCTCGAGAAACTGGTCACTGAACATGTGTGGCAAGCCACGCAAACATTTGAACACATTCAACTTTGAATGCTTTGATGTGTCGAAAAAGACCGACTCCGGATGGCAAAGTGCAAATCTTTGTGCAAACGTTGAATACATATCCAAAGTCCAGCGCCACACATAGCATTCAAACATTTGAAGCTAAGTGTGGCGCCGGCCTCAATTTTGGATGTATGGAAGAATGTTTGTTCCTCAATCACGGCAGATAGGCTCAACGGCAATGGACTTGGATGAAATTTGACATAGTGATAGTCAACAGTCTAGAATAGCACATAGGCAGTATTTTTTTCCCGACATTGGATAAAACCTTGCAAAATGTTGTATATATGGCAAACATGCGAGCTGAGCCATAAGACATTTCAGTTGGACCTCTCGCTCGTACTTACAAGACTTATACAGTGTGTCCCCGCATGTGGTAATAGCACTGAAAAAGCAAAGAACAGTACCTGCTTATGTACAATTTCATCGATGAGATGACACACAAAATATTTTTATATTTAATAACAGCATTTGTTTTCCAACTTTATATCTATTTTTTAAATAGCATCAATATTGAGGCCCTGCCAGACCTAGAATTTAAACAGCCGTGGTTTTAAAAGTCAAGATGAATTCTGTGAAGGAAAAATAGAAATTTCTACAGAATGGCATGGTTTTGGAATTGACCCACCACATGAGGAATTTCCGTCGATAACATTGTGCCTTGGCACTGCTTCTAAATTCCTGTTAATGCGTGCGGGGCGCGGGGCGCGGGGCGGGGGGACGCACTGCTCAACTGCCATAGTGTTGTAGTAACAGTAGAAAGGCATGAATGATAATGTGTTATTACTAAGTTCACAGGCTTGTGATGGTAGTCTTTCATTTGTGAGAAGATTGTCTGGAATTTGAGGATCTTATAATATTTTTTAGGAAAGAACGTGTGGCGCCGCGGGCTGCCCTGATATTCAATCTATGAACAGTCCATCGCTAAGTGCGGAAGGTCGCAGCGCCCTTGTGGGGCTCTGGGCTGCACTTGCCTTTGCTTCAGTTGGGTTTGGGGTTCTGGGTGCTAACCCAGCACCAATTCCACCTCCTGACACCAGATCAGTACTGAGAGATCCTCGAGTAATCTTAGGAGCTCCTATGGGTCTCTTCATCGGATTGCAAGAGGGATTCATATATACTTCTTATATTAAGGTAAGTAGATCAATATTAATCATGATTTCTTTGTCTTCTTCGACCTTAGTTTAATAAAAGAAATTAAAAATATTTAATCAATTTATTGCTTAATGTTTGGTAAAAATACTTAGTTGTTTACAAATAACCATGTCATACAAAACTCTTGAACAGTATGTATTATCACAATATGTATGCAGTACTGTTATTAAGGTAATTTGTTTAACTTATCATCTGCTTTATTGGTTGTCGTATTTTTGTGACTTTAGAATATTTTAAGGAGTGAAAACTGGTGAATGTATATGGTCTATACATTCACCGGATTCAATGGATTAGTAATAAGTAACAATATATGATTTATCCAGAATTGTGATTGGGTGATTTTATTAAATTTTAAAATATTTTGTAAGTCATACATAGCTATTCTTTATAATGTGGCTATGGGCCCCGGCTTGGTGATAACAAGTTTAAGAGTTTGCTGCGCTAGTTCTTTATTTAAAATATGCCGTCAAATATCAGATAGAAAAGACCAAGGCTGGGACGAGAGAAGGTCAAAGGTATTCCATAGGCATTGGTAATCGATCATGATTCGTTTAAACAAATGCTCGTTTTATTGCACAACATACATCATTTTATTAAAATCCTGCAGGCCTATTATGGATCTCAAAACCAAATCAAAAATGCACAAACTAAGCACCAATGGTGATATTTTTTGAAAATGTTTTAGGAAAAGTGAGTTACTTCTTCTCGTGCTTCCATCTTCAAAAATAACTATTGTAAACAGTGTTGGGGTCCGAGTTTATGCTAGGATACCCGCTAGGTCCGCTGTGTGGTCTTGATAACGGAAGCATAATATATAATAAAAGCTTAGTTTGATGTTACGTAGGTAGTGTATATGATTGGGCTACTCATTTATTGAAGTCGGTTGATAACCCCGCTGTTGTGGCGCGCAGTGGTACGGCGTGTGCGTGGGCGGCTGGGGCGGCGCGTGGCGCGCGCTGCTGGGCGCGGGCGTGCTGGCGCTGCTGGCGGCGGGCACGCTGCGGCTGTGGGCGGGCGGGGGGGGCGCGGGGGGCGCGGGGCGCGAGGGGCGCGGGCGGCGCGCGGCGCTGGCGGCGGGCGGCGGCGCGGCGCAGGCGTCGCTGGTGCTGGCGCTGCTGCGCTGGCGCGCGGCGCGGGCGGACGTGGCGCTGCCGGCCGTGGCCGCCGCCGCCTGGGCCGCGTGCGCCGCGCTGTGGGACGTGCTGCAGGTATTCATTTAAACAACACATTGCCCTACACAATGACGATGAACATTAAGCACCGGCTACACTGTTTTAAACGAGGCTTCAAACCAAGGAGAATTTGCTAGTTTACAGAAGCTTCTACAGTTGCTGCTGTTTGCAGCGTCTTGCACTAAATTTCGCAAGACGTTCGCGAATGTTTGTAAAAAAGCATTGAGATATTAGTACTTTAAAATGTGATTTACAACAGTGGATGAAACTCGGCGACGGTTGGAAACAAAAGTCACCTACCTAATTAATTGAATCGGGCGATGCCTACTTTGCGGAAATCCATGACAACTACCATAACTAAGTTACCTTGCCAGTTCCGCGACTCGGGATTGTAGCTTTCTACGATCAGCTTCATTAAGTGTGTAGCAGGGAAGAGTTCCACATAGTAAGAAGCAAAATTCTAAAAGTTTTATTCTTATGATGACCATTGAATGGCCACCTAATGACGACACAATTTTGTAGTTCGCCTTTAACAAGGTATTGATAGTTATTGAATAATATATTACAGTAAACCAAGAGACTAAAAAAGTTATACCTATACATAAACACAGCCAAAGTGCTTAAATGGTTCAGGCTTTGTCCCGTATGTAGCGAACTATTTAGCGTTTTTGTGCTCCGGTATATTTGAGCAGTGTGGAAGACCTGAGCAATTTGAGCACTTTGGCTATGATACTTTGATGATTCTTAGTTTTTGGTAGTCTTGGCTGTCACACACTTAATGAACCTGTCTTTACCACAGTGAGAGCATGTGTTTCGAGTACCTACGCGTGTTCGTTGCATTCCTTGCAATATTTAGGTATCGTAAAAGTTACATTGGGTTGAAGCTTCATTTTAAACAGTCTTCCATGTTGGACTGGGAGCGAAAGAAAACCATAGAATGTACCGGCTGCTTCTCTTCCTGGCCATACTATAAAAGTCGGTCAAGGTACCTACTGAAGTTTTATTGGCGTTTCCTGTGGGCGATAGGCTTAACCCCCTGGCACTGCAATTAGTTCATCATTATAATACTGCCAAAGTCAAATGTGACATCAGATGGTTTTATAACCTCTGGTGTTCTGCCATAAGGGATACACGTGCGAAGTTGTGTTTGCATTTAATCAGTGTAGCCGGGGCTTCATATTGATGATGGTGTAGATGAAGGCTTGTGTGTGTGTGTGTGCAGAGCAGCGCGGGCGTGGGCGGCGCGGGCTGGCGCGGCGTGTGGGCGGCGCAGCTGGCGGCGCGGCACGCGGGGCTGGCGGCGGCGTGCGCGGCGCGGGCCGCGCTGTGCGTGCGCGTGCAGCTGGCCGCGCTGGCCGCCGCGCTGCTGGCCGCGCTGGCCGCCGCCGCCGCGCTCGAGCTGCGCGCGGGCAGAGGTACGCGCCGGTACTGCACGCGTGTTCATACAAGCTGACGATTTACCTATACTTCCGCCAGTTTAGATGCAATGTGTCATGAATCGAAATGAAAGAAAAGCTACGTTTAAAAGTTTAATTAATCAGTGCCTGTTTAATTAATCAGTATCTTGCCTTCTATACCAGAGGTCCTGGGTTCGAATCCCGGCGGCGGCGGATATCGGTGTGATGAACACAGATATTAGCCGTCAAGTCATGGATGTTTATATGTTTATTTAAGTTTATTCCAATAAAAAATATGTATTTATTCACTTCAATTCAATTTCTTAAGTATATCATTTATCTAGTATACAAAACACAAGTTCTTTAAGAAACTTAATTTGGGCTAGATAATGCTGTGTGAGTGTCAGAATTATTTATTTATTTATTTATTATGTTATGCGCTATGTTCCAGGGGACACGGCGCGCCACAGATCCTAGCGAAGGAGCACGGCGACGCAGCTCGCGACGCTGGCGCCGCCGGCCGACGACGACGCGCCCTGCACCGTCATCAGCTGATAGCCTTCAATCGAGCGATACTGAACCTTAATGACGTCATCATCGTAGCAGTATAAATTGAAAGCTTAAGTTCCGATGAATAAGCGGGATCTTTAAAGGTGGTCGTTGTCTGTAATTTGAAGCATTCGAAATATGGATGTGATTGTACGATATTGTAATTTACGATACTCTGAATATATTACATTTAATTGTATCCTCAGATAACGAGAAAAATGCTATAAATTGAGATCAGATATCAAAGGGAAGCTAGTAGTGAGTTTATACATAATAAGAAGGCATTACTTCCAGTAAGTATTTCACCACCTAATCTCGTACAATGTTGCATTGTAGATTGTAACATATTTGTACATACTTACAAATCTCATTCACAATTAAGTATCCACCTACAATTTCGGAAACTATTTTTCCTATGACAAAGAGGGTAAAATAGAGCACATGAGTTAGAAAAAATCATGTAGATTCGGTGGTCGTTCGTACTTACAGTCAATAATCATAATTGTTTGTCAAAAGTATAATCAAAGCGGTTACAGACTACACCCGTTGGGAATCCGCGAAAATACTAATGTTGTATGAAATAATGGATGATAAAAGCTGGAAAGAAATAGATAGTTCTTTGGTACTTTACAGCATTATTGACGGACCTAAGTGGCCATAGTATGAACGCATATGTAATATTACTTTTGATTGAACCGAATCCGACAAATTGCTTGGATCAGAGATCGGACTATTGTGTAAACAATATCCGAGTTCGGTCCGAGATTTCGAGGTTTGTATTTTCGGATCGTGAAATACCGAACAAAAAGAAAAACCGCTAAGTAGGTACTCATTCAACGTTCCCGGTCTCATATTGTTGTATCGCGACAACTAGCGCAATCGTATGTTTGGATTTCATATAAATACAGTGTTGTTTTTTGCCACCGGCCAAATTTTTTTTACACAATAAATTTATAAAAAGAATTTTGCGAAAAAAAAGTTTTTTATTTTTTTAACAAGGAAACTAATATAATATTGTCATAAATTTTCACGATTCATCTATACATATAATAAAATGGTAGGAAAGTCAAAACTGTACATTGAATATTTTTTTAAAAGAATACTTGGGGTATGATCTACAATCGAAACAGAAACAAAAAATGTAGTTTTTAGAATTTTTGTCTGTTTATCTGTTTGTCTTTCCGGGATAAACTCAAAAAGTACTGCATGGATTTACTTCAAATTTGGCATGAAGATAGTTAAGAAGTCGGGTCAACATATAGGCTACATATTATCACGCTAGCAGTGTTATAATCGTAGGTGCGTTTGGTGCTGCATAGCGTTCACGCAGACGACGTCGCGGGCAGCAGCTAGTAATTTAAATAAAACTACTTTTTAACCGAATTAATCGCGTATAATTTATATTTTACATTTTAACTCGACGTTTCGGTGTCTTTGCAGACCCCGTGGTCACGAGCGACTGATATGTCAGGCGTCAGATTGATAGTGGAAAAAGTTATACATCATCATCTCCATCTGTTTCTCAGTCTTCGAGCGTAGCAAATACAGGGTTGATTTGTAGTCACCAGCCAAATTTTTTTTACACAATATCATTTATAGAAACGATTTATGCAAAAATAAAGTATTTATTTCTTTTACAAGGAAATTAATTTATCCGCTTACATATTAACCAAGGCATACTCACTCTAAATAACCATTAAAATAAAGATGACTACGCGCTACTACACACATTTTGTAGTATTATCAAAGAAATGCCGCGTCGTTGTAGCTATGTTCATCAACAGCGACATTTTTTTTTTAAAGTTTGTATTTCCATATTTCCACTTTTTTGTACTGAGCGACGCTAAAATAAATATACAGGTACGTTTATATTGTATTAAAGAAACTAACATTTAAATTTGGCTGGTGACTAAAAATCAACCCTGTATATCCGCTAAGATATTAAGCAAAGCATGGTCGCTCTAAATTATAAATGAAAATCATTAAAATAAAGACGACTCCGCGTTTCTACAAAATATTTTGTAGTACTACGTCGTAGTATTATCAATGAAATGCTGCGTCGTAGTAGCTATGTTCATCAACGGCGACTTTTTGTAAAAAAGTTTGCGGTTCCAAATGTTTTTTTACTGAGCAAAACTAAAATAAGTATGCGGGAATGTTTATATCGTATTTAAGAATAAAACATTTAAATTTGGCTGGTGACTTAAAAACCACCCTGTATAATATTGCAATAAAGAAAGAAAATATTTTAAATTTGGCATAAAAAACGACGTCTGTACTCATACAGGGTGACTGGTGACAAATTTTAAATACTGAAGGAGAGCATTCTGAACTCGATTCTGATCATAATTATGTAATAAAAGTAGGTATTTAATTTTTCACCAGAAATCCCTATGAATAAATAAAAAGACCTTAATACACTTTTCCCGACCCGATGCCTCAGTCAACACGCACACAGCAGTGTTCCCGCCAAACGCACACAACCACGCGCTAAGTATCTATTGCATTTTGCTTATATAACCATGCGTTGCCTAATAAATTCTCTAACTTTCGGATTATTTTTATTACGTGCGTTGTTAAATTAGTTACCAGCTTCTTTATTTAATGCATTTTTAAGCTTCATCTGTCCGTTATCTGTAATAAAATCTTACTAGTTAAATTCGATCCACTTCCAGGTTTCCGATTGAGCTAAAATTTGGCATGCATGTATAAATCGCATGACAATGAAATATTATAATGACATATATCTGATCTGATGATGGAGGAGGAATCTCTGGCTGACAGTTAAATAAACTTAAATGTATTTAATTGTTTAATTGATGTTGCATAGTTTACCCTATATCAACTTGTTCGCAATAAAACAACGCTTATATTGATATATATTTTTTCCATTATCAAGCAAGTGAAGGTAACTGGCATCTATTCGCTTCATCATCAGACTCTCGTTACCATCTAGTATCAAAGTACTCGTCAAGACAAATGAAACGAAGACAAACTCGACGAGGTTGCGTCGTTTAATTACGGAGTTCCTTTGGCCACCTTCCACGTCCATCATCAGATCAGATATAACTATGTCATAATAATATTGCATTGTCATGCGATTTATAGAAGCATGCCAAATTTTATCTCAATCGGAAACCTGGAAGTTGATCAAATGTAACTTGTAAGATTTTTTTTATATATTGTAAGGGTAGGATTTGATTTAGGTTTGATTACAGACAACGGACAGGTGAAGCTTAAGAAAGGCTTTTATAAATAGTCTGTCAAGGATTTTTTTAGGCAACCCATTCTTAACATAATCTATAATAATATATAAAGCTGAAGAGTTTGTTTGTTTGTTTGTTTGAACGCGCTAATCTCAGAAACTACAAGTGGGATTTGAAAAATTCTTTTTGCATTTGATAGCCCAACTCTTGAGGAAGGTTATATTTTATCCCGAAATTCCCACGGGATCAAAAGTTACGCGGGTAAAACCGCGCGCGGTGGCTAGTTTCTAATATACCTACTAATTTAGTTATAAATCAGGTTTCATTCTATTATCAGCTCGGTGAAGATATTTTCAAGTTCGGATCTTAGAATATAAATATTTAAAAATGTATAAATAGTACGTAAATTTGATGAGAGGAAGGGTCAGTTTCGCGTATTCAGAAGTAAATTTGTATATAACTATTTGTTGTAAATACTATCTATATATTTATAAATGTACCTAGTTGCACACACTGCGTCATGTATTGATCGCGCCAATAATCTAGTCCGCTCTGAAGTGCAATGTGGGGCCGGGAGCTGAATAAAACACATGTAAACTGTATGTTCATTACCTATGTGATAGATGTATAATGAGGAGTTGCGTCTCACTACAGAACTTGTTGCGAGAGGCTTCTCTTGCGCAGGTTGTTTGTTTGTAAGTAGAACACCCGCGCGACACGCCTTCAGAGGGGACTGGATGTTTGACGCGATCTCTTCATTTGGGACGACGAGCGCGCGTATGGAGTGTATGCGTGAGACTGGGTGGTGAGTGTGATATTTCTGGCGCAGTGTGTATTTACATGAATACTTTTATCATTTTACTTACTTAAAAAAGAGCTTGCATCTTATTGTGATCTATGCTAATATGTGGTTCCTTTTCTCTCATTCTATTATGAATGTAAAATCCCTTTTAAATACTTAAAGTGACACCTTCGTAATTTTAGAAATATTTAGGAGTTAAGGTGAATGTATCATCCTAGATTAAGTAGAATAATGTTGTAAGAACTGTTGTTATTTAAAATGTATTGTAATAGAAACTTAGATATTTACACAAAATGATATAAAGTGCAAACATACACAGTGTAACCATTAGTAATACATCGATGTTACTTGTAATAAACAAGGTAAACATGATACTCATAGAACAGCAACGGGACCCAAATGAACTAAAATGTAAGGCCATAAGATTTATTTTACAATAATTTCTGGAGGTTTTGCCTTTCACAGGCTTAAGATTAGCTAAGAAATATATTGAGTGTAGGCTGGGTCTTTTGGACAAATATGAACTTTGTTGCTTTCAAAAGTGGAAGCAGGAAAATAGCAATGGACGTCAAATACATCGGCCAGTCGACAATCACTGAATCTTAAGACTCAAGACTGTTTGTAAATACCTAGGTAGGTTTTATAAAATACAAACTTAATTTAATTTAATACAACATTATCTAGTTTTTCATATGGAAATTTAGAAAAGTAAACCTGATTGAAGGAAGCTGCTATTTCTCCTGCGTGTGCCTATTTATATCTTAATGTACTCTAAACTTGAAATTTCGATATAATATAACTTGTGTTCGTATGGTGTAGCGGACTTTTTTTGCGATCGATTTTGCTTGGCACAAAAAGTTCATCATACATTTTCACTAATGCGATTCCCACACGCACTAACGCACTGCATTATCGTTTTTTTACGCATTTACGCGTGTAGTTGCGTCAATGCGTTTCGAGTTTCGACTTATTTCATTCAATTCCTTCGAACACGTCGGCTGTTCGGTTCGTCCGTCGATCGATAATTTCTGCTATGCATTTATTCGACCGACACGTCGATCGACGCCGTCGGTCGATGCGTTTTCGGTGTAGGTAATGAACTCTGCATTTTTTCCATACAAACGGATATACTTACCTACAAATTAATTCGTTGTTTTCAATGTAAATCCATAGAAAAACGGTATAAAACACAAGCACCAATTCGTCACTTCAGAATAAATAGATTTACAAAAATGGTAGAATATAAAATCTATGTCTCTAAAATTTATGTCTCTCTCTCTCTCTCTTAAATAAATTTCGGGCAAGTGGCACGTCTATGATAATTCATTTTGTATTTTAGGCTGCTATAAACAATGCGGATAAAAATAAGAAGGGTGATAGTCTCTCTCCATCATTATAATGCCTCATAAATTGTTGAAATTAAATTTAACTGATGTCGAATAATGAGAAATGATTATGACAATGTTAAAGGATATTTTTTTGCATTTTTATTTAGTGTTATAACTCCATGCTAATTAATGCCACGTATTCAATATACTTAAATGAAACAAAAGGCTATTTGACAGTAAGGGAAATAAAGTGTTACGGGGTTACATAACTAGTGAGTTATTACTTATAGTCATTTAAAAAAATGAAAATTGTTAAGTCACTTATTTTGAGATTTTCACTGTTAAGCACAACTAAAATCTTCTTAAAAAGACAATAACAATCACAAAATTGAAAACACATCGTTGAATGAAAATAATAGTGAATACTACTCATGCATATTATGAATTACAATGTAAGTATTTGTGTAGCTAATTGGAATATTTGTTTGTTTTAGAGAGTAAGTACCTACTGTACATTTGTTGTGAAAAATAAATATAATCGCACTATCGAATATTGCAAATGGAATTTTGAAAACTTGACATAGAAGTATAAGAAAGGGGATAAAAGAAAGGAGGCTTATTCGTGAAAGTACCTACTGTTCTATTTCCAAACAAAATATTTTGACAATTTTGTCATAAATGTAACATATCTGTACCGCCCTCAGTTGGGCAAGCTTCAATTTACTTCTCAGTGAGTAAATACACATTGAGTTTATACTAGAATTGTTCGTTGTAAAGGTTGTAAACTCAATCAAAGTGTTCTATATTGAGATTTTAAAATAAAAATGTAACTTAAAACAACTTCTAACAAAAATAGCAATAAAACTTAGATGACCACTTGATAACCTATTTTTACAGTTCACAATAGAAAGCTAAGTGTATTGAATGTGTAAATGATGTACTTACCTATGTTTTGAATATGTTCACCAAAAAAAAAATTTGAAATAATTACTGTACCTATTGATTACTATTTTGTTTCCTTAATTTTTCCTTTATTAGTTAGGTGTGTAAGTTTATGTCGACCTTTTAACTGACCCCCTACATAGTTCAAACAACGCCAGAGGTTTTCAAATGTAATTCAGAGATTGGAGATATCTATTCTCACTATTCATCCAGGCCGATAGAGGTCTGCCTGGGCATGTGATGATATAAGAGATGATATACATATACAGGATTACTGGTTAAGTCGACCTAGATCCGTTAACCCTTTACCCGCCAGACTTTATATCAGTTGTCGTGCTCCCAGCGCCAAGCACAGTAAATCTAAAAATAAATACCTACAACAAATAGGGATGTGTGATAGACGGATACCTATCACACATCCCTATTTGTTGTAGGTATTTATTTTTAGAGCTTCAAATTCAATCGCACGCTTCAAATTCAATCTTAATAGTTTCAGCTGTTTAAGCTTGAAGAGGTAACAGACAAATATATACAAAGAGTAACTTTTATATTAAATTTCTAATATTATGTATTTCGGCAACCCAATGAAACAAAGATCGTTTAAAAGATTTTGAAAGATTTATTAATTTCCGCTCAATATATTAAGCCAGAGATAAATATTTTTATGACCCTATACTGTGATGAAGTTTACATCTTTTAATGTAGGTTAATCACATTTACCGATAACACGAACATAATAACTAATGCGTAAGCACAGTACTAATGGAAAATTCCACAAGGTGGCACTCGTTTATGACGTCAGAAGCGGTCGTGTATTTCGTGTAACTAACAATAAATAAGTCAAAGTCAAAGTCAAAAGAATCTTTATTTCGTAAGTATTTAAATACATTTGAAATAAGTCACAATTTACAAATTGAACTGAATCTACCACCATTTCGGAAAGTCGATCTGTTGAGAAGAAGTGGTAAGAAACTCAACAGCAATCATCTTTCAAAAATACACAATAACAATAACAACAACAACAATTTACAATCTTCTTGCATCCGGATATCTTATAATAAAACTTTATGCTTATCCTTAAATCTATCGAAGGGTTAATCTTAAATATTTTGGAATTTTATTATAAAAGCGTACACATTGACCCATGAACGAGTTGGTGATCTTCTGGAGTCTACTATTATATTTATACATTAGGCAATCAAGTACTAGACAGAAACGTAGACATAGATATAGAGATAAAGATAGATGTAGCGATAGAGGTGAGAGATATTACAGATAATGTGGATGGAGATGAGGATAGTCGTGGACAGAGACTGGACACTAACACGGACGTGAACACGGGGGAATGGGATGGAGATGGGGAAGTCAGAGTCAAATTCAAAAAAGTAACATAGTCATAAAGTCTTCAGCAAAACGACCTGGCACCGCTAGCAGCACCCATTCACGAGTATAACGCAAGCACCAGCCATCACTCTCCTCAACCATATTTTAGGGAAGAGGGTGACCCGACACCCGACGCTACCGCTAGCCATGCCGCCTGAGGGAGCATGACGTTCTTGCTGTTGTATGGATAAGAAAGAGATGGAGATGGCGTTGGATGAGAAGGAAATGGAGATGGTGTTGGAGATGGAGTTGGAGATTGAGAATATTTGAAAAACAATTTACAACCAAGGACTTTTATCGTCCATATATTCAGAAATTGTATAAAAGCCTTTACTACACAATTTTTGTTTAATAGTTTCTGTGTGTGCCGTGGGGAAAAAGGAGAAAGAAGGACGTACCTGGTTGACAGACACTGATGCAGCTCTGAGTTTTTGGCCATCCGAAAATGGCCGCCAATTGGTCGGCACAATAACACAGTAAAAATCCTTCTATGCTGGTTCAAAAAACCTTCTTTCTTGGTCACACAAGCATGTAAATTTTGAGTTAATTCACTTTCACTCGCGGCGAATAATTAATAGTATTTTTATTGCTTATTTTTATTATTTATTTGAGGAGCGACACTCGCGTGGTACAGGTGCGGACGAGAGCGGGAAGAGAAGGGGGGAGGGAGATGAGGCGGAAACGGAAGGGATGCGTGTGAGCTGTGGTGCGTCAAATGTGTTTCATTTTTTATATATATATGTATATATACCTACATATTTGCGTATTATTAATTAAAAAAATAAATATAATAAACGGCGTGAACAACTCCCCCGGCCTAGAGGTTTTCCTCTAAATATAAAAGTAAAGTAAATTAATTTAATTTAAAATATTAACTAAATTTATGAATAGGTACTTATGCATAAAATATAAATAAGCATGCATATATATTTACTGTCGAGGAAGAGGACAAACTCTAACCACTGGGCGAATAAAGCTACCAACGACTGTGCGAACTTTAAGCGTGCGAATAACATTGTCCTTTCCCGGATAAGTCTCCTCCACAACACCCAAAGGCCAGCAAAGAGGATGAGCATTGTTATCTTTGATAACTACAACTGATCCTAGTTGAATAGGATTGGATGGAGTGTTCCATTTCTCTCTTTGTTGGAGCGAAGTGAGATATTCCTGGCTCCAGCGGCGCCAAAAACTTTGAATTAATTTAGTTATGAGTTGATATCGAGTTAAGCGGTTATCAGATATATGAGTGAGGTCTTCAGAGGGTAAAAATTTTAGCGGGGTAACATTTAAGAAATGATTAGGAGTTAATACTAGAAGGATCTGAACTGAGAACGCACAAGGGGCGGCTATTAAGTATTCCTTCTATTTGAACTAGAACAGTATTAAACTCTTCATATGTGAGAATTTGAGTACCTACAGTTTTATAGAGATGTGTTTTGACACAGCGGACACTAATTTCTGAAAGACCATTGAAATGTGGACCATACGGTGGGCTATGCTTGAATTGAATGCGTTGCTCAGCTAGTTGATTACCTATATAATTATTATGTGCGTTAGAGTGTAATAAGCTATATATTTCCTTTAATTTGCGTTTAGCTCCAATAAAATTCGTAGCGCCGTCGCTATATATCATAGCCACGGGACCTCGTCTGCTAATAAAACGCTTGAAAGCGTCAAGAAACAGATCGGAACTAAGGTCTGAGACGAGTTCTATATGGAGAGCTTTGGTGGTTAGACACACAAAGATACAAATATAAGCTTTGTTGCTTTTAATACCACGACGTCGAATGTGAGTTATATAGAACGGGCCCGCATAGTCAACGGCAGTGTAGACAAAAGCTTTGGCTTCGGAAACACGAAATGCCGGCAAATCCCCCATAAAAGGAGTAGGAGACTTGGGATTCAGTTTGAAGCAGATGTTGCAAAGATGAACTCTTTGACGTACAAAATTCCTAGCGCCGAGAATCCAAAACCTTTGACGGAGAAGCGAGAGTAAGAGAGCGGGACCTGTATGAAGGTTAGTGAAATGATAATAGTCAACAATTAATTCTGAAACGCGATTTTTTGCGGGAAGTATCATGGGATGTTTCTGGCCATAACTGAGCTGAGCATGAGTTAGTCGTCCACCGACGCGTATAACATTGTCATTGTCAATGAATGGATTAAGTTTTAAAAGTGATTTAGAAATGCGTTTATTGTCCCTTAAAGCAATTATATCGTTTGAAAAATGTTTATTTTGAACATAGCGTATGAGATAGATTTCAGCGTAATCATAATCTGCGGGAGTGACTATGCCTTCGGTGCGTAAAATTCTTAAAAAACGTAATACATAAATAATAGCGCGTAAGAGTTTTTTATAACTTGAAATACGTTCAATTAAATTTTGAAAGGGATGTATTTCACATGAATCTAAGTTTGTGACTAATGTTATTGTTTTATTTTCTAAATATTCATTTTGATTTAAACTGGGTTGAAATGGTTTTATAGGCCATGATTCAATAGGTTGAGAGAACCAATCTGGTGCGTGAAACCACAGCTTACTACATGACAAAATGTAGGGAGTTACAGGGCGTGATATAATATCTGCGGGGTTATCTAAACTATTTACATGATACCAGTGATTTGCCGAGAGTTTAGCGTTAATTTCCGTAATCCTATTCGCCACAAACGTATGAAATTTGAATGCGGGGGAATGAATCCATGTTAAAGCGACGGTTGAGTCCGAAAAAGCGTGAATAGAACATATTTTATGTCGTTTACTTAAGGTATCATATACAGCGGTTATTAAGTTAGACAATAGTAAAGCGGCGCAAAGTTCGAGGCGTGCTAGTGAAATCTTTTTAAGAGGAGCTAATCTGGATTTAGAAGCGAGGAGATGTACTGAGCCTTGCGATGTACAATCGTTACTCACACGAATATAAATAGCGGCACCGTAGCATTGTTCGCTAGCATCCGCGAATCCTATAATTGATACATAAGCGTTTGCGACAATACCTATATGTCTGGGAAATTGTAACTTCGACAGGTGTTGTAATTCGTTATGAAATTGAGTGTACTTTTTGTAAATAGATTCGGGCACGATATCATCCCAATCAAGAGACAATTTCCAGCATGATTGTACTAAGAGTTTCATAAACGCGATAACAGGGGATATAAGACCAAGCGGATCGAAAAGGCGGGCGGTAGCGGAGAGGATTAAACGCTTGGTACATGGCTGTACCTTCACATCTATGCTCACTTGAAATGAAAATACATCACTGTCGGGCTGCCATTGCATGCCTACAATTTTAGTATTAGCGGGTGTGTCATCGAAATTTACGAAAAGCGGGTTTTTATTTGTGTTTGGGATTTTATTTAACAAAGAAGAACAATTAGATATCCATTTTACAAGTTTAAAACCTCCTGCGTTAAACAAATCTACCATTTCCTTGTATATTTTCTCTGCCTTATCTAAGCTATCTACTGAAGATACATAGTCGTCCATGAACATATGGTGTTCGGCTTCAGCAGCAGCGAGCGGCCACTTCGAGCGCTCATCGTCGGCGAGCTGCCGTACGACGCGCATCGCGAGATACGGAGAACTGGATATGCCAAAAGTTACTCTACTGAATTCATATTCATCAATATTTGAGGCGGAGTCAAATCTAAATAAAATGCGTTGAAATTTTCGATGACCTTTAGTGACCTTCAATTGGAAATACATTTGTTCTATGTCGGTGGACATAGCTATAGAAAACATACGTAGGTTAATTAACAAGTCAAATATATTTTGTTGTAGATTAGGGCCAGTATATAATAAATCGTTGAGTGATTTTCCCGAGGTAGTTTTAGCGCTAGCGTCTAAGACAACACGAGTTTTTGAAGTTAATTTATCGGGACGATAAACAGCCCTATGCGGTATATAATAAGCACTATAATTTTGAGAAGCGGCATTAACTTTTAATAGATAACCTTTGTCGATGTAATCCTGAATAGTAGCGTTATAGTTATTGCGTAATTCAGGCGTACTGTTTAATTTCTTCTCTAAATTAATTAATCGCCTTGTAGCGGAGAAGTAGGAGTTGCCTAGCAATGAGGGATCACATTTAAAGGGAAGCGATACGGTATATCGACCAGTATCGTCTCGTGAGAAAGTTGAGGAAAATAAACGTTCACATATTTCATCATCTGGGCTTATATGGACTTTATCAGGAACATTCTCGAGTTCCCAAAAGCGTTGAGTTAAATATTCTAACTGTTGATTCGGAGAAGTACACAAAAATACCTTTTTAGTATTTTCTAGTGTCGAATACGACATATCACACTCAGCCCTACCCATGGCTATATAACCGAGCGTGGATTCCATGGCAACGACGGATGACTGCGGGGAGCAAACCTTGTTGCCACCTATTAAGTGTGGGAATAGTTCGTTACCTAAGAGACAATCAATTCCTGAAGGGATAAAGAAACTATCATCAGCCATCGGCAAGTTGTGTAAATGCGCTAGTTGCGTTATATCAATGCGAGCGTTCGGTAAATAATCCGTTATAGTATTAATTACTAAAGCTTTAATATTATAATTACAGCGCGAGTCATAACGAGACTGAATTTTAAATGTTACGAACCCGTACGAGTTACTTTCGGACTGACCTATACCTTTAACAGTACAAGGATTAGGTGAAATGTGTAAGCTTAAACGTTCACAACATTCCCTTGTGATAAAATGGCTCATTGAACCCGAATCTAGAAAAACACGTAACCTGTTTTGTTTTCCGATAGAATTATATGCGTATACAACAGCAGTAGGTAAAAGCACGGTTGTAGTATTAATATTCTTACTATAATTTTTTGTAGTTGTTACTGATAACGAAACATTAGAATTTTCGTTGTTTGAAACTGAACCTTGTGCTAATGTACATTGAGAGTGCGAATCGCAAGCGCGCGTGTCAGAGCGAGATGCATCATTAGCTGTCGCAGGTTCATTCGGCGATAGTTTGCGAGGCGGACGATTCGTATGAGTGAGTGAGGAGGAACAATTAAACGTCAAATTACGATTCGTATTATTTTGCGATATAAAATTATCTACATGTAAAAGTGTATGATGTTTACCATTGCAAGTACGGCATCGATTTTGAGATTTACAGTATTTAGCGAGATGAAATCCTAAACAATTTAAGCAATAATTATTTTTAACTACTAATTGATTGCGAGTTTCTGGGTTTTTAGTTATAAAACCTGAACAATGAAATAGTGCATGAGCGGGATAAGCGTGACAAATAAAACATTTGCGATGCATATTTGTTTGGTTTGTGTGCGATTGAGTCTGTGAGTGCATGAAGGTATTATGAGACTGCGGTTGATTTGCGTTAAATGAGTTATTATTGTTTAAATTAGAGTGTGCGGTATTAACTACAAACGATCGAGTATTTTTTGAGTGTTTATTAAAACTAGCGCTATAATTTTTATTAGAATGAGTAGGTTTATTATAGGAGAGAGGGCGCAGCGTATGAATTTTATTCTGTTCCTTTATAAACTGTTTGAGATGCTCGAAAGTAGGAATTTTGACATGTCTGTATGATTGTTCAAATAGCGTGAGAGTGTCTTTATCGAGTTTAGATAATGCAATATGAGTAATAATAAAACCAGCGAGATCATCTATCTCCAAGCGTCGTAATGCGGCTTCTGCCGAACAATACTGATCAATAAATGAATCAGATGAGAACGACTTGAAATGTATCATTTGTTCTAAGTACATAGAAGCCTGGACCCTAACATCATGGTACTTTTCTATGAGGGCATTCCAGACAATAGAATAGTTGTCACCAGTAGGTGAAATGCCAGAGCAAACCGACAAGGCTTTGTCTGAGAGTTTTCCTATAAGATATTGCATCTTTTCAGCGGTAGTGAGGTTAGAATTTTCATGGATAAGCGTTTTAAAGTTTTCATAAAAAACTGGCCATTTAACGGGATTTCCATCAAACGACGCAAGTTCGAGCGGAGGTAATCTGGGATTAGTATGCAACTTATGTTCTGAGTTGACCTTTGATTGAGATGAAAGAGACCTTTCTACTACTTTGATACTGCAATATAAATCATCAAATGCTCTTATTTCAGAGTAGGTAGGCTTGACCTCTTTGTCTCGTTCCATGTATAAAAGATTTAAATCATCTATTAATTCTAAGAAATCAGTTCTAGACTGTTCTAATGAATTTATACGAGTTAAGAATTTTGTTTGAGAAATAGGTTTTGAAACCTCTAGCCCGAGATCGTAAAGTTCTTGAACGATTTGAAATAAAGCTTCTTTTTTAGATTCTAATAACAAAATTTTACGTGTTAATTGCGCAGACGCCATTTTAGTCGCGCGCGGTAGGTAGGTATGTCTTCGTTATTAAAATAAAGAGTAATTAATGTGCGTTTTATAAAATTACATAGACTAATGCGTACATAAAATGCGGTTAATAATTAATTTGGATGCGTATTTTACTTACTGAATTGAGAAAAGTAATATATTATATATGAAAGTTATAAATATGAGGGTAGCTATGGATATGATGAAGTAATTATGCGAATGAGTAAAATATGTATCGAGTTTGAGTATTTTGAGAGATCAGGATCGATAGGACCAACAGCTTGTGTGTGCCGTGGGGAAAAAGGAGAAAGAAGGACGTACCTGGTTGACAGACACTGATGCAGCTCTGAGTTTTTGGCCATCCGAAAATGGCCGCCAATTGGTCGGCACAATAACACAGTAAAAATCCTTCTATGCTGGTTCAAAAAACCTTCTTTCTTGGTCACACAAGCATGTAAATTTTGAGTTAATTCACTTTCACTCGCGGCGAATAATTAATAGTATTTTTATTGCTTATTTTTATTATTTATTTGAGGAGCGACACTCGCGTGGTACAGGTGCGGACGAGAGCGGGAAGAGAAGGGGGGAGGGAGATGAGGCGGAAACGGAAGGGATGCGTGTGAGCTGTGGTGCGTCAAATGTGTTTCATTTTTTATATATATATGTATATATACCTACATATTTGCGTATTATTAATTAAAAAAATAAATATAATAAACGGCGTGAACAGTTTCTTTAAATTTATCAAGTGGTAAGTCTTGAATATTTGTGGGAACCTTATTATAAAAACGTATGCATTGACCCATAAATGAGTTAGTGACTTTATGAAGTCTACTATCATAGCCGGCTAGCTTGTACTTATTTCTAGTATTAACATTATGCAAGTCACATTTTCTATGGAACATGTTTAAGTTCTTGTTTACGAACATAAGATTTTTAAAGATATATTGTGAGGCAAACGTAAGAATATTAATTTCTTTAAACTTATTTCTAAGTGTCGCCCTGGAATTAAGTTTGTAGATTGAGCGAATAGCCCGTTTCTGCAGCACAAAGATGGTTTTAATATCGGCAGCATTTCCCCACAGGAGAATGCCGTATGTCATTAAGCTATGAAAGTAACCAAAATAAACCAATCGCGCAGTAGCTTCATTAGAGATATTTCGCATCTTTTTGACGGCATATGCTGCAGAACTAAGTCTCTTCGCCAACCTTTCTATATGTGGTCCCCATTGTAGTTGTGCATCTAGGGTTATGCCAAGGAACACTGTTGAATTTACAGGGCTCAATTCTTGTCCTTTTACAATTAAGTTAGTATTTACATGCCGGACATTAGGCAAAGAGAATTTTAAAAATTTAGTTTTATTTTCATTGAGTAGTAGGTTATTGGCTGAAAACCATTTCTCCACAGTTTCAATACAACAGTTTATTTCAAAGCAATGCTTCAATTGCCTACTCACTTTAAATAGAAAAGAGGTATCATCAGCAAACAATATGACCTCACACTTGTCTTTCACCACAAATGGCAAATCATTTATATAAACTAAGAATAAGAAAGGCCCAAGAATCGAGCCCTGGGGCACTCCCATATGAACTGCTGAAAATAAATAAATAAGAAATAAATAAATAAGAAAATTCCTATATACGACCGTGGCGGAATGGACTCGAAAATATTTGTGGGATATTATATATCTGACCGTGGCGGTTAAAGGGTTAAGGGCGTGTAGTACCTACCCGTCTTTTCTAACTTAGTTATTTTTATAAAAATTGCCGATTTTTTGCCGTTAATATCATATTTTGAAATTGGTGCACTTTAATATTATTATTATTTATTTTTTACATGCATCATAATCCTACGTAAGATTAGCAAATACATAGTTTTGAGAAATTGAAAGGTCAAAAAATCTCACGGTATCCTTGGCTTGAAATCAGTTAATCTAGTCTAGACTTACCTCAGTCGCACCGCGAATACCTGCATCTATCACACTCAACCCTGGACAATCACGACATGGTCAAAAGTTATATTGCTTAGAATGAGATTTCTTACCGACAAATTCCGATTTATTACTGTCCTCACGTTACCGCTCAATCAATAATTTTTACCGATCAT
Source organism: Stenoptilia bipunctidactyla (assembly GCA_944452665.1). Taxonomy (NCBI): domain Eukaryota; kingdom Metazoa; phylum Arthropoda; class Insecta; order Lepidoptera; family Pterophoridae; genus Stenoptilia; species Stenoptilia bipunctidactyla. Next base: position 120,310 of record OX101737.1, on the reverse strand, counting down.
TTAATTGTTTTCCTGCTCAACTCTTTATTCACTGATCCTTATCATTATTTTTAATAACTAATTTTTGTTACCCACGACGGAACGGAGACGGTATATCATGGAACAATATACTCTCTTACGAGAGAAGAACGATTACTTCATACTTCGTAAATGCATACATACAGCTCACTAGCGCTTCAGTTAATGCCATCCGCAACTTTTCAGTGTATTAATAGATCTACTTTACACAGTAGTAATCTATGCAGTCTATTACTCTAAGATAGGAACTTAATGTATAATTTTGTTTTGACATTAAAATTGTGTATATTTAATAAAAATTCATAGGTGTTTATAAATTTATTTTCCAACCATTATCTTAAAACTACTGCACAAAAGCGTCAATTTCGCAAATAAACAAACAAACAATTACAAAGTATTTAGTGTCACTATCACATATTATTCTCAGGCCAGGATGGGACCGAAATAATACTTCGCAGTGATATTAGGATTGTTTATTCCGCCGTTACACTTCAAAGATTTTAGATTATCGCCACAATTCCGAAGTTTTTATAGGATTAAATAAATTTTACAGTCTGAGTGTGTTTACAATCCAAAGTGCTCAACACAGATTAACTACATCATTTTACCACCAAACATCTATCAATCAAATCAAAATATTTATTCCCGAGCGATAAACTACTTTAATTATTTAAATACTAGGAAGAACGATGACTATAGTAAATGTTTGGGCGTGCTGCTGGAAGTATTCGTTAACACTCGGCCATCCTGTAGAAACGGCTGCGTCCCGCGCCGTTCAATTTTTTCGCTAGCTGTGCCCCAATTCTGTGAAGTATAATAAAATAATAAGCAGTATTATATTCTCAAAACAAATAAAATACTTAAATATAAGGTGATATCTACAACATTTTTAAAGTCTACAAATCAGACCTTACTGATTATGCAATTTCGTTTTGATACGTTGATACATTTTCAGCATTGTATTCATTAAGTAGTACATGCTATTCTACGTTTATGAACCAGTATGAGGCTGCAATTTTTTTTTTTTTTGCGTAAGGTTTGTATAATATAGAAATACAATTTCTTGCAAATACATAGCAAAGGATATTTAATGTTATCTTAAATATTGTGTCGTACAGATTGAGTTATAAGGACACGTTGCATCAATAACAAGTGTATGTACGACACGTGGATCAAATAATTATAATTTATCTAGGTACGTTGCACAGATCACATAGCAGTGTACGTACATCCCATAGATCACACAGCAATGCACAAGGTCACACAGATCACACAGTAATTTATGTACATCACACAGATCACACAGCAGTGTATGTACAACACGTGGATTAAACAATTATTTATGTACGTTTCACATGTCACACAGAAGTGTACGTACATCACAAAGATCACACAGTAAGTACATCCCATAGATCACACAGCAGTGTATGTACAACACGTGGATTAAACAATTATTTATGTACGTTTCACATGTCACACAGAAGTGTACGTACATCACAAGGATCACACAGTAATTTATATACATCACACAGATCACACAGCATTGTACGTATAACACGTAGTTCACACAGTATATTATAGTACACACAGCTTTTTTTAAAAGGTCACACAGCATTATACTTACATATTTATTTTTATTTTAAAGATTACTAAGCACTGAACTTGTAGTACAGGAAGCACATTAAATTACAATTCTCTTCCCGGTAGGAATTTTGAATTGCTGACGAATTAATATTATTTTGTGTTGTAAATATACACCTTATCACATGTTGGAGCCAAATATATTGATTTTCATATTATCTTAACTCAAATTGAAATATTATCTGCATCATATAGAAAACTATTTTGTAATGTAAATAAAATTGACAAGATTTTTTTTTTTTTTAAATATTTTATATTAGTGTTATAATTGTAACAAAATATAATTCGACATTATAAACTAAATCATTAACAATACTCAGGCAGCAACTATGACATTTACATATAACATCAGACTAAGGTTTACAAAATTACATGTGGCCTTGCTAATTAAATTTTACAATGCAGATTTACTTACAGCTATAAAAAGGATTTTTAATTAACTTTCTAGAAGATCTATCAGATCATCCCTATCAATTTCTTTATCACTACTAGAAACGTCATCCTCAGACATAGAGGATTTATATGGCCGCAGGCTTTCTCCCGGTACTACCGCATTGAAGTTTTTATATCCTTTTATGCCCTTAATGCTAGTGATGGTGTATCGATTTAAAGTGTGATCCGCTTTGACGACCTTATATGGGCCTGTATATAACCCCCTTAACTTTTTCGTTACTCGGGCAGTACTGTCTGTTGTAATTCCACCTTTCCATAACACTAGTTGTCCTAGGGAATATTTAGTGCAAATTTTATGTTTTTGGTCGAACCTCCTTTTCATTAAAGTCATGTTTTTATCAATACGTGATTTCGCTGTACGTCTTCGCAACTCTAGTCCCTTTCGTAAGCCATCATGATCGATCTCATGACTCGTGTACGCAGGTAAGCGAGAATTACTATGGCTAAACATAAGACTAAACGGTGAAAATCCAGTAGTAGCATTGTGCGTGTTATTTATTCCCCAGACTACATCTGATAACTTTTCATCCCAAGTGCATTCACTTTCTGATGAAGTATTCAAGCCATTGAGTAAAGTCCTATTTACTCGCTCAACCTGTCCGTTTGACCGAGGGCTAGCTATAGCGTTTAGTACGTGTTTGAATTGAGCCTCTTCTGCAAATGCTTTAAAGTATCTGCTAGTAAAGGCTTTACCGCGGTCCGTAATTACTCTAGTAGGGTTCCCAAACTGGTCTATAATTTCTTTTATTATTTTAATCGACTCGACTGAACTGCATTTTTTTGCCGGTCTAGCAAATACGAATTTTGTAAAGGAATCAATAATAACCAGGATGTAAGCGTAACCCGATCGTGTCTTGACAAAGGGGCCTAAGTGATCAACATGAATTGTATGCATAGGGATGGCCACTTTGGTTATGGGATGGAGCTCACCCTCTGTTCTACCATGGTCACCCTTCGAAAACCCACATTGTAAGCAAGATTTGACGTATTTACGAATAAAGCGCGTCATCCCAGGGAACCAAAATTGTTCCTTAATGACTTTTTCACATCGACTAAATCCCGGATGCCCAATTTGATCGTGAAATTTTTGTAAAAGTCCATATTTGCCAAGCTTCGGTATCACAAATCTGTCTCCGCTAAGAGTTTTCCTATACAAAATATTTTCTTTAATACAATAATTAGACTGAATATCGTTATTTGTAGTACCAGCTCTAATTTGGGTAAGTATGTTTTGTATACCATCATCTTGTAATTGGAGAGTAACTAGCCAATCAGTACTTTCTATCGTTAGCACGTTACTATTGATAGGATTCCTGCTCAAGGCATCAACGTGCTTCATTTTACATCCTGCTCTATACTCTATTTGAATGTCAAAGTCCTGTATTGTGAGCCACCAGCGCGCAATACGGGGAATAAGATCCTTTTTTGTGAGAGTTGTGCGTAGTGCAGCGCAGTCGGTAACTACTTTAACAGGTACCCCCGTGAGGTATATTCGAAAACGTTTTAAGGACTCCACCACTGCTAATGTTTCTAATTCATAGCTGTGATAGTGTTCCTCTTCTTTACTCGTAACCCTACTAAAGTATGCGATGGGTTTCAAATTACCGTCACACTGGTATTGCATTAAAATTCCCCCTAAACCTAAGCGACTCGCGTCTGTGTGAAGTTCGGTTTTTCCATCTTTGTTGTAAATTCCTAAAACTGGTCTATCTGTTAACTTGCTTTTCAACAATTGAAAAGCGTTTTCTTGGTCGGATCCCCAATGCCATTTAGTGTCTTTTTTAGTTAAGAGTGTTATAGGTCTAGCGATTTCAGCAAATCCACGAATAAATTTTCTAAAGTAAGAAGCTAAGCCAATAAATTGACGCACTTCGTGAACATTACATGGTCTTTTATATTCAGATACGCATTTTATTTTTGCTTGACCTGGTTGAATGGTACCGGCAGTAATTTCATGACCTAAATAGTTTACAGACTTCTTTAGAAAGGAACATTTATCGAGATTTAATTTAAGGTTAGCTTCATACAACAATTTAAATACTCGTTCTAATAATTCTAAACCGGCATCAACTGACGTAGAAGGCAGCATAACGTCATCTAAATATAGTGCTATGTCTTCATGGACTTTTCCTAGAATCATCTTAATAAGTCGTGAAAATACGGCTGGTGCGTTTGCTAGGTCAAAAGGCATTTTGACATACTCGTATTGACCTGAGGGAGTAACAAACGCCGTTTTGCTAATAGAATCTTCAGCCATTTGAATCTGATGATAGCCTTGTGCGAGGTCTAGGGCAGTGAAATATATTTTGCCACTTAACCTTGCAACTTGGTCTTCGATATGAGGTAGTGGAAATCGATCTTTTATAGTCCGACCATTTAATGCGCGATAATCAACACACAGTCTGTAATCACCGCCTTTCTTTTTAATCAACACAACAGGGCTAGCATACTCAGAATTTGATTCTCGAATCACACCCGCATCAAGAAGATCTTGTATTTTATTATTAAGGATTTCATTTTCTTTATAAGAAAGTCTGTAGGGCTTAAAATATATTGGTCGTTCATCCGTGGTATGAATATGCATTCGAACTAAATCGGTACTACCTAAATCTTTTGTATTTTTAGCGAAACTAGTTGCATAACGATTTAACAAATCTAAGAGGCGTTGTTTATCTAGTTCGCTGAGTTCACCAATATCTATATTTCTTTCATCAATTTTTATCGGTTTATAACCTGGGTCATTATATGGGCCTATATTTAATACCTGTTTCATGTTAATATTATCGTCTGGTTGCATCAAATCTGCTCTAGCTACTAATTTATTGCTTGACCAACGAATATCAGTGTCCCCAACGTTGAATACTTTTAGATAGCAGTCTCTAGAGTGAATAATTGTCGGTGGTATAAAGTACGACGTATTCCCCAAGTCGAAATGTACTGTACGGGTTAGAAAAGTAAGTTCCGGAGAAATAGGTACGTCGTTAATATAAACTTTAATATATCTTGTACTCTGACTCGGTATTAACGTATTATGTTGCACATGAATTGGGTATTTAGATAAAAAGTCAAGGCTGTTCAATTGTATGTCACTTAGAGCACTCGGTATTGAGCAGGTAGATACGAAGGTTACAGAATCTTGAGAAGTTACCAAACTAATGCCATCTTGGTTAATCATGGGTTGGCCAACAATCAAATCTACTTCCGATAAGTAGCAGTCTGTTATTTCCACTTCCCCGTTGATCATTATGCCGTCTATAATTACATTGATTTCTGATTTACCTAAAGATTTAGTACATGAACCCCCAAAGCCTTTCATAAATATGCCGGACGCCTGTAATTCCAGTCTTAAAAGACTAGCTTGTGTGACTGTCAAAATATTTAGTTGGCTGCCAGTGTCTATGTATACATTTAGTACGTGATCATTTATATAGCCTGTCTTTTTATATAAGTCGCGAAACACGTGGCAGTTTACATGAAAGACCTTACTAACCTTTTGTTGTTGAGGTTGTAGTGTCGACGATGACCCGAACCAGCAGTTTGAGGTTGCATGGCCCATACGATGACAGTTTTCACACCGAATTTGGCTTCTACATTCTCTTGCTTCATGGCCAGGTCGACGACAGTGGTAGCATATTTTCGGCAGTTGGTGTTGTCGTACCATTACGTTGGTGGTTGTTGTTGTCCCACGTCTCCAAGTTGATTTCCTTGTCGAATTATCGATAGTTTTATAATTTTCTAAAGACGATAAATATCCGAAGTACAGTTGTTGAGGAGTTTCACATTGGAAAGCTTTAGCATTTGCCCTTATTTCTAAAGGCAGTCCCCTGATTATACATGAAATAGCATCTTCCCCATCTATTTTACACTTTCTTAACAGCGACATCTTCGAATGGAAATACTTCGTCATTGTTTCAGTATCATTTTTATTTCTTTGTAACATCTCTTCTAAACGGTCCACAAAATCTGTCGATCGAGGGAATGCAGTACGTAAGGCTTCTTGCCATCCATCCCAATTTAAATTGTAGTCCTCTAAATCATCGTACCATTCACGAGCAGATCCCCTTAGTCGTATTTGCATCACAAATTGGCGATCTCTGTCATCCCATCCGTAAACATCTCCCAGTTGATCTATCTTGTGCAACCAATTGACCACGTTGCTATTTTTTTCATCGGGGCGAAATTTTGGAATAACTTCTGCATCAATAACGGAAATGCGACGTTGTTTCACAACTGGCACGGGTAAACTTTCTTGGTTTGAAAAAAAAATTTCGTTATTCGCTTCACATTCTACGCTTATCGACGAATCACTTGATCTGCGTCTTCTTTTTCCTAGTCCACTTGCATATAGTCCAGCCATGTTTATCCCACTTCTGAAGTATTATTCTCAGGCCAGGATGGGACCGAAATAATACTTCGCAGTGATATTAGGATTGTTTATTCCGCCGTTACACTTCAAAGATTTTAGATTATCGCCACAATTCCGAAGTTTTTATAGGATTAAATAAATTTTACAGTCTGAGTGTGTTTACAATCCAAAGTGCTCAACACAGATTAACTACATCATTTTACCACCAAACATCTATCAATCAAATCAAGATATTTATTCCCGAGCGATAAACTACTTTAATTATTTAAATACTAGGAAGAACGATGACTATAGTAAATGTTTGGGCGTGCTGCTGGAAGTATTCGTTAACACACAATATAAAGTGTCAATTTCGCACTGAACAAATAGCACTTCCGTAAAAACACACAGCTTACAGATTTTCAAATCAAAAATTTTACAGGTTTTCAAATAAAAAATGGGTTGCCGAAATTACGCAGTTAACGCAATGAACCGTTTTTACAAATGGCGTCAGTCAGTCGTTGGTGATGGATGATTGTTTGTCTTTGATTGTCACTTTTGAGAAGATTGACATATAGACTTACGTCAAAGCAAAGTACTTTAAAGCTTTCTCATTCGTACGTATAGATTTGTCCCACTTTGGCTCCGGCTGCCATCGACAGCATTGGCTAATAAATTAGTAAACTCCCCCTGCGGTATATGCGTTTGGGGTGAGAGGGTGTTTGTGTGTTTGTGCAAACCACTGACCTCTATATTTACCACTGGACTGGCTGTTCCATAAGTTTGACAGCTATTTTTTTAGCCTATTTGAAGCGCCACTAGCGAGTAGCGAGTGTCCGCAGAACAAATTTTGACGTATATTGCAAGTGGCCGCCAGAGAAGTGCTTGCATATTGTTAAGTGATTTTATATTTTTTAAATATTAATTCGAATTTATGTTGTTATTGTTATAAACATTATATAAAAGTTATCAAGAATGAGGACATGTGTATATTGTAAGCGACTAGTTTTAGTACCTACCACGGACACTCGCTACGTCCGACAGCGCCAAAATGGCGATTATCGCTTTGGATTTGATTAGCGCATGTTCTGAGATACGTGTTACGGTAACAACTCACCAGGGGGCGTTGCAGTAAATATTTGTTTGCAAACCATTGGTCCGATTTGAATGCCGTTTTCAATTATCGCTTTGGATTTGATTGGTCTCTTTAAAAAGTTTAAAATAAAAATACAAAATAAAAATTTTGAAAAACCCATTACGCGACGGTTAAAAAGTAATTGAAAAAGAATAAAATAATTTAAAATCCCCCGATTGAAATGATTTATGTGACGAGAGATAATTAACGTGAAAAGCTTTTTTAAAAGTTCACTTGATCTCACACAGAGTCGGTCATATTATGAACAACATACTATTCGTTTTCATGGCACTTCCCTACGCTTACTTATTCGGTTCTAGAAGATGTAGATGTCGCAATAACATAGGTATTCAACTCCCTATGAACTTTATAAGAAGAGCAAGAAAATCCGTCGAGGGCTGCCATCAATATTTTAAATTTCAATATAAATGTATGTGTATATGTGTAATTGAAATAAATAAATTTATTATTATTATTATTAAAACTACAAAACGAATTCATTCAATGGCAATAACTTTTTAATCGTCGCGTCGTGGGTTTTTCAAAATTTTTATTTTGTTTTTTATTTACTTTACTGCCTAGTTATTAAACGTGCTATTTATAGTCTTCTTACCAAAATTGCTATTTATAACTGCCTCGTTAAACGAGTGCCGAAAAAAAATGAGATTATTATTTGACAGGGAAACACTTTGAAAAATAACAAATTGTTTCGTAACGTAAGACAGCAAAACTTCAAGAGGTTGGTTTGCATGAAATGGCGGCGTATCGGGTACCTAAGTACCTACTTTCATGACGTCATTGTATTTACTAGAAAAAGTATGAGTAGGTGCCTAAATATTGTTTGTCTTTCTTGTCAAATGCAGTTTTTTTGATATGTTAGAAAGAGAAAATAGGATTTTAGATATGTACCTAAGTTAAAATTTGTCAGACACATTATTAGATTTTGTCCAATAATAAAACATGTTTGATTTACATTATTGATAATTAGCCAATTTATTTATAAACTTTGCTGCGATTGAGTTTTAATGACGGACAAATTAGGGGGATAGTCCGGAGGTGGAACGACTGCCCCTGCACCCCCCGCATAGCCTGACATGATTGGTGAGAGGTAAGATATATTCTGTGGGAAATCGAGCATACAAAATGCAAAAAAAGCTTTTAGAAGAACTCTTGTAGAAAAATAAATACATTGTTTAGATAAATAAAATAAATTCAACTCATGAATAAATAAACTATGTCTTTAATGAAATAATTTTAGTGTTCAGCTATTGTTTATTTAGTTATAGATACCTACTGAAAGTTGCCCTAAAAATAGCACTGAAATATGGATTTTTAAACAGTCATAGTTTCAAAATAGCTTCGTTTTATATTATTCTGACTCAATACAAACTTAATTATATTTCTTTGTTTCATCCTTCAGATATAATAAACAAAGGTAGTCCTTCCAGCCTACAAGGTAACTTCGCATTTTTTAGTATATTAAAAAGTAAGTCAGTTGACTATTGGTGTCGTTGTCACCGGCCTCTGGAACTAGATTCATTCTTCTTTCTTGCGAGGTAACGAACACACCGTTTCATTACATTTAACGTTAACAATTTTTGTTCCCAAAAGTATATATTGTAAAATTAAAATAAATTTTAATAGTGCTCAAAAGAAGTAGTGAAGTCATAATTTTACGTCATAAAGAGAAGCTTAAGAAATTGTAGCAAAACACAGTAAAGCGACGCCGTCTGATTATCGAATCTGAGTCAGACCATCCAGGCTGGATACTTTTAATACCAATGTCAGGTGTGGCCGAGAGTCACCCTATGACAAATTAACTTGATTTTGACCGAGAGTTAATTATCAAGATGTTATCCTTGTATGTTGACCGAGAGTTAAACTCATGGATATTGTCTAATATAATGTACAAACCATCAATTAACTTGATTTTGACCGAGAGTCAATTATCAAGAAGTTATCCTTGTATGTAGACCGAGCGTCAAACGCATGGATATTATCTGATATGATGTAGAAAAGAGCTTTGCAACCAACCATCATCTTATAAGTGCATTATACTTGTTAAAGAGTTTGGAAATTGAATTATCAAGTAAGTACCTATATACTATAATATGAATTTGACGTCATTTTTATTTTATTGCCTATTTCTTATTGATGACACCTGTCACATGTGATATATTTTACACTTATTTTTCTTTGGGTTTTGAAATCTAATGTAATTTTACACGCTGACAATGCAGCAGTAAATGCACGTACTATACTCATAAGAACTAAGACCTATTGTAACGCTTATACTAGCAAATAATGAATGTATAATATTTTTTATAACATGCTTGTATGTTGGCCGAGAGTCAAACTCAAGTATTTATCCTTGTTTGTTGGCCGAGAAACAAACTCATGGATATTATATGATATAATGTACGAACCATTTTTTGCAATCTAACCTCATCTAATAAGTGCATCATACTTACTAAAGTCTTAGAAATTAATAACAACATACTTAATTACTGAACCATTTTTACAATCGAAACCACAAGTTTTTGATATGCCATATTATCCAACGGAGCCTTTATTTACCGATCGAGATTCTCGGAAGGTCTGGGTGATTCGATCAACGAATCTCCAAATTACGGTGATATGATCCACCCGAAAGGCGTAATAGAAAAACTAGTATGTGAATATTCACAACCTAGTAAGTGTAAATTAATAAAGGCGCCATCTTCAAACTTAATCAGGTGCAGCAACAAGTGCCATAAACAAGGCTATGATACTGCTGCTAACCAAAGACTTAATTAGGTCAGCACTGTCAAAGTTTTATCGAGTGCGACTCGAATTCTTAGCCAAACAGGAGGGGGGCGCATAACATCACGTTACCCAATTGGGTTCCAGAGCCAGACGATAGCTGGAAAACAACATGCCCCACAGCGCCGTTATTACAGGTACCAAGATTGAACCTATTTTTATAGTTGTTGGCAAAAAATTACCAATAAACATGTGGTACTTAATTGAATAAAAATGGTGTGAATATATATATATATCACTAACACCAATAGTGACTCAAACTGTTTACACTGGTTTACCAGTGATAGGAAATAACTTTGATTTAATCTTACAGACATGCACTCTAATACGCATATCTATGAGTTTATAGGTATAAGTATATCGATGGCACCACAAACATTTACCAAAATAATGAAAGAATTTTTGGTTATATAAGAAAAGCGGGCTTTTATTCTGTGATATATTTGGACGATTTTTTTGTATAGAAAATAATTGATGATTGTTTACGTTACAATTGCTTACGTACCTAAGTTTCAAACCACTTTTGAATGGCACAGAATGTGTTGAATTTGAAATAAACTCTGCCAAAGTAATTTGCAGGTAAGCAGGAATGCAGATTCCTAACACTGACTTTTTCATTGCCGGAAGTCAAACGAAATAATATTACGCAATTAGTCAATATATTTTTTTTAACTACCCGCATGTGCCATCACACGAGTGTTCGCTCAATTCATAGGCACTATCGAAAAATGTTCCGGTGTTCCACCTTTAAGGCTAAATTCACTTGCACATTAATAACTAGGCAGTGCGGTTAGCTACTTTTATTATCATATTATTTGAACTAGATAAATAAGCCAGTCAGTATATTTAAATTATGAAATATTACGATTATATTATATTGATTATAGATATGAGATCCATATTGTTTCATTGGCTGCAGAGAAGTAGGCGAAGCTTCGATCCAAAAGCCGTTCTAGGGAAAATTTTCTTAACTGGAACACCGGGACGGGAGGCGATTGTACATTGACATCAGCCTGTCCGGCTGTAGAATATGTATACGAAAACATTGAAGAGCAAAAACACTAAGCATAAAGAAATTTAAAAGTTAAAATATTAAGTAAATTACCTTTTAATATTTTAGCGGAGTTGTTGTGGTGGAAACATAATATTTCTTCTGCAAGAAGACCGATTACTATTTAAAAGTATGAATTATAAATATTTACCGACGCATCGAAAACTGGTTGTGGCGTTTTTTGTATTAAAAATAGGGCTAGGAAAAAAGGAAGTGAAATTACAACATACAAATTATTTAGAACTTCTTGTATTTTTAGGCCTTAAATGTTTTTTATTTGTGAGTGGTATTATTACGAGTGGACAATACCACCGCAATAAGTTATATTAATACTATGCTCATTGGAATTATAAAACAAAACAAATATGGCATTTCAAAAAGCAAAACTTGTGATGTGTTATACAAAAAGCTAAGAAAATAAAGAAGCCGATGAATTCCGGAAGTCGAATCCCGACACAGAATTTGAGTTATCAGATACCGCTTTTAAATCGATTGTTTCCAACTTGGACAAGCCACAAATAATAGGTCTTTTCGCTTCTTGTTCAAATACCGAATGTAACTTGTATATGTCGCAGATATATTGTCAATATCCTGATATTGTAATCTCACTAGGGAAATTATAATTGCACGGTATATTTTCATCAGTTGAATTATAATCAACCTATCATAACCTACGTTATGTCATAAACTAACTGGTTTAACGATTTCACTGAAACATAATATAGGTATATCATGGAAACAAGATTTAGATGCGTTTAATATAGACGCGTTTACATTAATTGTCTAACTTACTATTTTTATGCATTCCCACCATTTCCACTCATTTTGAAATGCCTTAAGAAAATTATTACCTAACGATAAAGCGACAGTCGCAACCATAGTTTCCGTTGTTAAATAAGTTATTGAGATCGGATATTCTTATTTTTAATGACAATAAGTAGGTACTTATACATTTTGTTGATAGAACGAAGCCTGTAACCTTGGGAGCCGCCATTATCTCCAGAGTGTTATTTGCAAATTATGGTGGCTTTTTGGTATTAAGAATGATATAAATCCATTTAATGGTTCAATAGAAACTGTAATTTCTTTTTCGCTCGACCAGTATAATAGAGGACATTCCTATGGATTTCTAAATAAATATTGTTCCGCTGTAGCTCTACTGCTGGGTAATAATATATGCTCAGACGCTCGCGTCTCCAGGTTAATTGAAGGTGCCTATAAATTAAGGACTCTTTTGCCTAAATACGTCCGTGCTTGGGCTCCACAAATAGTACTCGACTTTGTTGCTAACTGGTCTCCTTAACAAATTTTAAAATTAAAAAGACATAAAAAAAAAATTGACACTTTATTGGCACTCAATATCGCACAATGCAATGTAAAACCTAGCTCTAATAAATAATATAGGTTTATATAATCACGAGATTCGTATTTTGATAAGCGAAAATATCAAAACCTCTGCGGCCGTTACAAGTCCGCAATTGTTAAACATTCCTTGTTTTAATTCCTCAATTTTTATATTTCCTCAATTTCCCGGAACAACACTTGAGTTTGTTTAAATATTAGATATAACACGCAAAATACAACGCTGCGACAGCGCATACCATAGGGCGCTGGGTTTTGGCGGTGATGCGAGTCAGCGTGGTGGTGGACGTGGCGGCATTCGGCGCTCACAGCAAAGGCTCATCGGGCGATACGCCCCAACCATCGCCGCGCGTCTTGCCCGGTTTCATCCGTAAAGCGGAGGGATGGACGGGGAACTCCCAAATGTTTACTACGTGCTAATAGCGCCCAATTTCGAGGTCCGTGTTTGAACAAAATTCTGTATAATGTGTTAACAAGGCTGGTTTTAATTATGTTATTGTTAGTCTCTAACAAAAACATGACATTATGAAGCATATTAAGTAATCGCAAAACTTCATCTCTAAACATCTACCTTTGTTTATTATATCTGAAGGATGAAACAACGAAATATAATAAATAATCAAACGAACTTACCTTAAGTGAAGTTCGATTATGATTATATGAGTTGTTTCATCCGAAGATATAGAAACCCTACCCACCATCACCCCGAAGTTTTGCTATTTAATCTCTAAAATAATGAATCTAGTTCCAGAGGCCGGTGACAACGACACCAATAGTCAACTGACTTACTTTTTAATATACTAAAAAATGCGAAGTTTTTTTTTTTTTTTTTTTTTTTTTTTTTTTTAATAGGTGACTAAACCCGCGTTTGACCTCAATCTCACCTGATGGTAAGTGACGATGAGGTCGAAGATGAAAGCACACGGGTTTAGGAAGTTACCTTGTAGGCTGGAAGGACTACCTTTGTTTATTATATCTGAAGGATGTGTAGTATGTGAGTAGGTACATACATTATTTTAACATATAGATTTAAATTGAAGTAAACAAATGTATCAGATTGCATCGTTCGCATAAGTCACTTTATGCTGATGTTGTATCCTTAAACTTGTGTTCTCGTGTGAAACTTTTTAATGTTGAATTGAGTGAATAAACCTCCGTCTGATGGACTACACGTCTTCACATTTTAACTACCTGAAACCCTCATATCACATGGCGACCCTGCCAGGATATTCCAAGATAATTTGGTGATGAAGTAAAAAATTACCTTGAATTTAGAAAAAAGGTCTCCGGCAGTTTCAAACACCTACTTCATAAGCCTCGCAGATATATATTTTTTTTATATAAAACATAATGGGAAGAAGCTACTCTAAGGAAGAAGTGGTTATAGCGCAGAATGCAAATGGAGAAGCAAATGCTAGTACCAGCCAGGCACTAAAGTCTACGAGCGCTTCCGAAATTCTTTTAATCACATTGGTTGTTATCGTGTCCATGGGTGCCGTCTACTACTTGCTGAAAAAGTGCCGAAAAAACGCAATCAGCACGCTAAGAAGGGAACTCAATGCAGTCACTTTAAGCAGTGCCATGTCACGGCAAGACCTGTCATCTCCTCAAGTCTAACCAGCCGAGTTCCTGAGCAGCAGCAGCGGCGTGGAGGTCGCGCGCACGCAGCCTGGGCCCCGACACCACCCAGCAGCTGGGAATAGCGGAGTGCTACATTCCTGCGATGTGATTGAGTGATTCAGTGATAAGTGTTTCTTTTCTTTTTAAAAAAAAAATGCCAGTAGGTATGTATAGGTTCAAATGTCTGTCAGTGATTTGAATTTAATTTTAAATGGACTAAGTGATATTAAGACTTATTTGACTAAGATAGGGCCTAGCCGTCGCAGAATTTCAAGGTCAGCTCAATTAAAACTAAGCGAAGCGCGCATATTATATAGTAAATTGGAGACCATATTATCTAGTATCAAACATAAAATTGAAAATAAAGAAATCGGATTAGAATGTCAGACGGACCTAAACTCTATAATATATAATATTAATATTTTGTACGATACTATAACTAGATTTTTCATAGAAACAACAGACGAAAGTTCACCGAAAATGGCATCCAGTACCTTTGATTTGAAAACAGCACTCGCATTGCTCCCGATCATGAACGGCTCAGAGCAAACCACCTTGCAATTAATAGACGCGATTCAGTTATACCATAGTATGCTAGATAGCAGTTCGACTAGTCAGCTAATTGATTTTGTTATTAAAACAAGGTTGTCACCTAGCGCCAAATTACGCTTGAACTCTAGTTATCAAACCGTAGAAAACATGATATTTGATATGCGTAAATTTTTATTGCAAAAAAAGTCCCACGTTGCGCTTCAAGCTCAGTTGTATACTACTAAGCAAGGTCATAGGTCTATTGAAACGTTTGGTTCCGAATTAGAAGAGCTATTTGTCAACTTGACTATTTCACAAGCTGAT
The DNA here is from genome assembly GCA_944452665.1 of Stenoptilia bipunctidactyla. Taxonomy (NCBI): domain Eukaryota; kingdom Metazoa; phylum Arthropoda; class Insecta; order Lepidoptera; family Pterophoridae; genus Stenoptilia; species Stenoptilia bipunctidactyla. The sequence continues at coordinate 105,028 of OX101737.1, read as the reverse complement.
GGATTTGACGATAAATACGAGGTATTGCGTCCCTTAAATGAAAAGATAGCTATAAAACGATTCGCAGATGGTTTGTCTGATAAGCGCCTCAGCACGATCATAGCTTCGCGTCAGTTCGACTCGCTTCCAGAAGCTATTAGGTCAGCTGTTGATGAACAGATAACATCATCAGCTTGCGAGGAAAGCGTCATGAGAGTTAAACAATCTTTTAACTCAAATAATTATCGTACGCCGTTTAATAATCGTCGTCAAAGTTTTAATTCAAATAGATATTATTATAATCGTAGCGTGAATCAGAATTGTAGTAATAATGTTCCTAATAGATATAACCCTTTGAGTTATTACAATAAGAGCACACGCGGCCGCGGCCCTATGCAGCGTCGCGGGTTCGCAGCTCGCTCGGGTAGGTCGGCTTTAAGGAACAACAACATGGATCGCTACGCGCGAGTTCAACACGCGCGCGCGCGTCACGATCATTCAGCCCAGGAATGCAGTACACCTGCACCGAATAATGAGTTTTTTCGTGCCCAAAGTGAATGAACACTTTATTTTTAATTATAACGTACTTAGGTAGTATAGTATCTATGAACGTAGGTAACGATAGTAGTACTAAAATAGATTTATTGGTAGACAGTGGCGCGAGTCTTTCTATTATAAAATATGAATGGTTATATAAAAATAGTTTATTAAATAACATTTGTAGCGATAGGATAACTATAAAGGGTGTATGTGGAAAGTTGATATCCGAGGGTTATATTTTTTTAGATTTAATGTTTAATGGTATTATTTTTAGACAAAAGTTTTATGTTTTTAAAAACTTATCGTGCTCCGCCCACGCAATAATCGGCGAGAATTTTTTAATCGTATAGTGCAGTTTTAGACTATAACATGATGAAATTAAGATTGACAAATAATAGCCAGATGGTACATATTAATGTTGATCACAAAGATTTATATACACACGTAGTTCCAGCGCGTTGTGAAGTGATTAAGTATATACCGTGCCAATCAACCGAAAATTGCGTTATTTTGGCAAAGGAATTACAAGACGGAGTTTTTGTTGCGGGTATGATTGTGAAGCCTATAGAGGGTCGTATTCCCATTAGAGTACTCAATACAAAAAATGAAGAGGTAACCTTGAATTTTTCTAACTTGGATTATCAAAGTTTGAATAATTTCAATGTTTGTTGCTTTTCGGATGAACAACATTCGACGCAACGTATTAAAACATTGTTTGATTTATTAGATTTGAATTACTTAAATAAGGAGGAGAAAATCGCCATTGAAAATATTTGTGCAAAATACGCGGATGTTTTCCACCTGCCCGGCGACAGGTTAACAGTTACAAATTTAATGGAACATTCTATTACTTTGAAGGAAAACGTATCTCCTGTATATGTAAAACCTTATAGGATTCCTCACTCTTTGAAACCGGAAGTTGATAGGCAAATTCAGGAAATGCTAAGAAACGATATTATTGAAGAAACTGTGTCAGAATGGTCTAGCCCGGTGTTACTGGTTCCAAAGAAAGTTGATAAATCAAACGAAAAGAAATGGAGGCTTGTCATAGATTACCGTAAACTCAATAATAAAATCCAAGGTGACAAGTTTCCATTACCTAATATTACGGAAATTTTGGATTCTCTTTCAGGAAATATTTATTTTTCAAAATTAGATTTGTCACAATCATATTATCAACTTAATTTAAATGAAAATTCGAGAAAATATACTTCATTTTCAGTAGATAAAATGTATCAACTTTCTTTAAACCCAGATTCACGAAAATGCACGGCATTTTCAGCAGGAAAGCAATATCAAATGAAACGCTGTCCGATGGGGCTGAAAACCAGTCCCAGTGTGTTTTCTAGACTTATGACTATAGCAATGGCGGGATTAAATTATAAAAAATGTTTTATTTATTTAGATGATTGCGTAGTTTTAGGGAATTCATTAGACAGTCATAATAAAAATTTAACTAGCGTACTTAATCAATTGAGAAAGGTAAACCTTAAGCTAAATCCTATGAAATGTGAATTTTTAAGGAAAGAAATAGTCTATTTAGGCCACAAAATTACACCCGAAGGTATTTTTCCAGACCCGAATAAAATAAATATAGTAAAAAATTATCCAAAACCTACGAATGTCGATGAAATAAAACGCTTCGTAGCTTTTGCCAATTATTACAGAAAGTTCATTCCAAATTTTTCCACTATGGTTTACCCTTTAAATATTTTATGCAGAAAAGGTGTAAAGTTCGAATGGAGCTCTCAATGTGAATGTGCATTTAACAATTTAAAATTAGCTTTAATTAATCCACCCGTCCTCGAGTATCCAAATTTTTCGATTGACAATATATTTAGATTACAAACAGATGCTTCCAAAGTAGGCTTAGGAGCCATTTTATCAAATAGTAATGGTAAAGTTGTAGCGTACGCTAGTCGTAATTTAAAACCAGCAGAAAGTAGGTACCCGATAATAGAGTTGGAATTATTAGCCATCGTTTGGGCTATAAAACATTTTCGACCGTATCTGTATGGCAGAAAGTTTAAAATTTATACTGACCATAGGCCCCTTACCTATTTATTCGGCCTTAATGACCCTTCTAGCCGTTTGACAAAATTTCGGTTGTACCTTGAAGAGTACGATTTCGAAGTAGAATACGTCCCGGGTCGACATAATGCAGCTGCAGACGCATTAAGTCGACTTCCGCTGACGTCCTCAGATTTAATAAAAATGCGTGAAAATATAGTATCCGTATTAACAAGGGCACAACGTCGAAATTTCGATACTATGACTGACAGACCGACTTCGGAATGTCCCACAAGTTGCAGGCCTGATCAACCCGCGGCTGTGGAAGTTCTGAAACGACCTGACGATGTAATTGAATTAATTTTCACTGATAATACGACATGTTCAAAAAATAAAGACAATATAACTTCTAAGGAGAAGTTTTGTACGTTTGTTCCATTGCAGTCAGCAATACTTCTAAACTCTGGATCGTTATCGACCATGCAGGTGTTAGCGAGAGATTTAGAACAATTATGTAAGCGCTTAAATATTAAAGAGTTATTAGTAATTAAAAATAAAAATAATGAACAAACATTAAGACAATTATTACGTGAATTTAAAGAGTTGCAACTTGTATTACCACGATTTCTTATTACTAGAGATGTACTTAAAATATATGATGACCATGACAAAAAGGTTATCTTAAATGACTTCCATTTGTTGCCCACTAGCGGACACGCAGGGGTAAATCGTATGTTGAATAACCTCAAGAATTATTATTTCTGGCCAGGCATGAGTGTTGACGTCAACAACTTTGTTAAAAAGTGTAAAAGTTGTCAATTAAATAAATATTCAAATAAAATAATAAAAGAACCAATGGTTGTTACTACAACACCTAGTACAGTTTTTCATAGAATTAGTTTAGATTTAATGGGCCCACTAGAGTTAGATAATTACAATAATAAGTATATTTTAACAGTCCAATGTGACCTAAGTAAGTTTATAGAGGCTTATCCTTTGAAGAGTAAAGATACGATTAGTGTCTCGGTGTTTTGTAAACAATTTTGTATTACGCTATGGAGTTCCTAGTGAGATAATTACCGATAAAGGCAAAGAATTTATGTCTTCAGTATTAACCGAAACATGTAAGTTATTGGGCATAAATAAATTAAATTCGACCCCTTTTCACCACGAAACTTTAGGTGCTCTCGAAAATAGCCATAAACATTTAGTATCATTTCTCAGAATTCAAATTACTGATAACAAAACAGATTGGAGTGACTGGATTCCATTTTGGTGTTTTTCGTATAACACAACCGTACATACAGAAACAAAATATACTCCGTATGAACTTGTATTTGGAAAATTATGTAAATTACCCAGTAACTTATCTAAAACTCTTGAACCTTTGTACAATTTTGGAGATTATACTTGTGAATTAAAATATAGGTTACAAAAAGCGCATTTTGATGCTAAGAAAAACTTATTGCAGTGTAAACAACAAAGAAAGTGTATGTATGATAAATATAAAAATTCTGTTCAATATAAAAAAGGGGACCTTGTTTTGTTAAAGAATCAGTCAGGAAGTAAATTAGATAGTGTGTATAACGGTCCATTCGAAGTTATTGAAGATATGTCTCCCAATGTAAAAATATTAAAAAATAATAAAGAATATGTAATACACAAAAATAATACAAAATTGTTTATTGAATGATATAACTTTTAGTTTCTTATTGTAAGTTTTGTATACCTAAGTACTTTGTTAATACCTAAGTAATAAGTATAGAGTAAAAAAAAAAAAAAATTTTTTTTCTTGATGATTGGAGGGGTTGCATCTATCTTTTTCGGGGGAGATGTAGTATGTGAGTAGGTACATACATTATTTTAACATATAGATTTAAATTGAAGTAAACAAATGTATCAGATTGCATCGTTCGCATAAGTCACTTTATGCTGATGTTGTATCCTTAAACTTGTGTTCTCGTGTGAAACTTTTTAATGTTGAATTGAGTGAATAAACCTCCGTCTGATGGACTACACGTCTTCACATTTTAACTACCTGAAACCCTCATATCACAGATGAAACAACGAAATATGTATAATCATAATCGAACTTCACTTAAGGTAAGTTCGTTTGATTATTTATTATTGGAAAGACAAAATTATATTATATTTAGATTTTTATAATTTAAAACAAATAAAATATGAGCTAATTACGTTTTTATTACCTACGTATTTATTACAAAAGAACTACAATAAATATAACAGAGACGGGAAAAGTCATAAAGTGACTTTTCAAAAGTTGGCTATTAGTTCTAATTTTCGACACGCGCCAAAAGAGCCTTGTCGGAATATATATTAGTTTAGAACGTAATCTTTTTATAGTCTGGAAAATAATGAGAGGTTTTCTGACAGCTCATTAAAAAAACAAAACTGTACAAAAGTGGTACAAAAGGCTTCGATAGATGGCGCTTTACAAAAGGCGAAGGTGAAGAATTTATTCTGCACTGCGTTTTTAAAAGTAAAATAAATTAATTGACGTCTGTATCAGAAATTGAACGTATAAATAACCATAAATGGTAGATACCACTTACCTACATTATAGTATACAGACTTAACGCCTTCGGCTTTTTAAAAGTGCCATCTAAAGAGGTTTTTTGAACTATTTTTTATGAGCTGTCAGAAAACTCCCCATTCAATGCAGTTAACTGACAGATTGAAATGTCAAATAGAAAAATAATGATACCAGTTAAAAACTTCGTAGAGTAAGAACTGAATGAGAATGATTGAATTTTAAGGAAATTTATAAATAACTAGCTGACCCGGCAAACGTAGTGTTTCGCCATATAAAAAAAAAATTGTTGTTGGCCGATTCTCATATATATACCGGATAAGCACAAAAAATTTCATCAAAATCGGTCAAGCCGTTTCGGAGGAGTATGGCAACGAAAACTGTGCACGAGAATTTTATATATTAGATTGAATTTGAGGTATGTACTATATCTTTAAGGTAACTTTAATGAAATTAATTAATTACCAAACCTTACGCTTTAAAACAGTTACAGTAGAAGTAAAATCGACTTTATAACTTCTTGCTTTTTAAATTCGATTTGTCGTTAAAAATTGAATTTCAAGGATAGTTGCTCTTCGCTACCAGCAAAGAAAAGAAAAAGAAAAATCTTGTGAGCCAAAACATTTTTTTCCATACATTACGACATAATTATTTAAAAAATAATTACATTCATTCACATATACCACATCACTATTTTTTTTCTTTCCGAATTTCGTTAAATTAGTTCGTTTGACGTTTGCTCACTGACCTCTATATTTACCACTGGACTGGCGGCTGTCAAAGTGCTTTTGTGCCCGTTTGATAATCGCCATTTTGGCGCTGTCGGACGTAGCGAGCAGTAGCGAGTGTCCGTGGTACTAAAACTAGTCGCTTACACATATGTCACATGTCCTCATTCTTGATAACTTTTATATAATGCTTATAACAATAACAACATAAAATTCGAATTAATATTTAAAAAATATAAAATCACTTAACAATAAGCAAGCACTTCTCTGGCGGCCACTTGCAATATACGTCAAAATTTGTTCTGCGGACACTCGCTACTCATTAGTGGCGCTTCAAATAGGCACAAAAAAATAGCTGTCAAACTTACGGAACAGCCAGTCCAGTGGTAAATATAGAGGTCAGTGCGTTTGCTGTTTGTTTGTCTGTCTAACTAATTAATAAGTACCTAACCGCCATTTGATTAGTTTGTTTTTTGTTTTCTGAACGAACTGAAACTGTTAAAGGCAAAGTAGGTATGTATGTAGTAAGAAGGATTTTGTGTTTCCTGGAATAAGAAATAAATATAACTGGTGTTTTTGTTTCAACAAAATCAAGGTAAGTTTATCATTCAAACTATATTTAGAAGTTTACACTCAAGTTCAGTGATTTTGTGTGGAATATAAAGGCTAGACTTTCATGTCCGTTTTTCGCGGGAATCAATTGTTCTAAAACTAGGTTTGGCAGGTTATAACTCTGGCTTTTTCTTATTTATCAAAAAGTTTTTACCAACAATCGCAATTTATGAAATCCACAAACATTAGTCTGTAGGTACCTATTAATCAATAGAATGAGTGATCTTCTTACATACCTAATATAAATATTATTGTCATTAAACTGTTTATTAACTTATCCTAATTTTCATCACAGGAGAATGTACATGTACACTATTAGAGAAAAGAATGATCATGGCAGGGGAGCAGATCTTTTTCAAAGAGAGCTTCAGCAAACGGTTATAAATGCTAATGAAAATGCGAATATGGTGCCAGATACCTATAAGAAAATAAACTGGGAACTTACACCAATGAGGGGAATAACTAGTACTACTGTTATGGTAATGTATTATGAAAATAATCTTAAGTTTCTTGGATCTGGTTCTAAAAAGTTTTTTTTATATTGTAAGGATATGACATTTGGGTTGGCTTACCAAACTTGCATGTCTCAATTCTGACTTTTGCCTCAAGGGGACGTGACAATGGCTAAGGGAACAACCCTAATTTATTTCTTATCTTAGGAAATTAATATTTTCCCTGATATTCATATAATTATATTTCTATATTCATAGTTTGAGGTTATGTCACTCGGTATTTGTAATTCACATAGCAAAATGAGCTATTTATTAAAAGTAGGGCTGTGGACGCTCACTTTAATATTCCTCACCTTAGGAGAACATTTTCAATGAGATTTAAGGTCAAATTATCAGGTTCAGTCAGTACTAAACAAACTCAACAAACAATGGAATATATATAAATGAACTAAAGATTGATGTCTGAATTATTGAATTGAATGATCAAATCATTAACTTTTGAAATTTCATAGATAAAAAATACTAAATAAAATCGGAAGCTCTGGGTTTGAGTCCCAGCCGAGATCTATTTTATGTGATAATTCCGTAAAAAAATTCATCAAGACAAATAAACATGAGAATGGAATTATCAATATGCCACATAAACCTAATTTGTCAACCCCTTAACCATATATTCTTAATGGATGACCCTAGACGGATGGCAACAGAGCGAAGCGAGGTGGTCATCAATTACAACCCCGACATTGACAATCCCTTAAGGTGAGGATGTTTTTACGCTGGGTTAATATACCTAGTAATGTACTAAACAATGTAATAAACAACCACTGTGTATAGATAGAAACATGATTTATGAAAATTGGCTCGATAAAAAAAAGTCACACTAATTCACCATTCTAAACGGATATTGCTACGAAACACCATAAGAGATTTATTTAAAAGTTACATGAAAACATAAAAGTGGACTTCTCTTAACCAATGTGTAAAGCAAAATTTTTTAATAATTTTAATTTTTGAAAATAAACCCTACACAAAACGCATGGTTGCATAAGCTTAATGCAACAGCAACATGGTTACATAAACAATGCCGCAGATATGTAACACAATATTTACACTGCAGAAAAGGGCTATTTGTGGAATGTATAAACTTGGAAATAAAATGGAATAAAAGAGATTGGTATCTTGACCCTTGCATCACAATATATTTATGAAAACATGTATATTTTTAAGAATAGTAAGAAATTTAAAACTAGGAAAGATAATCATGATAAAAATTACTCTCTAAAGACTAGGAACGACCATAAGTTAGCGTTTCCCAAATTAAGGCTGCAGCAAAGCAGCAAATCTTTTATTGGAATGTCAATACGTATATTAACAAAATTCCGAAGTCAATTCAATCCCTGCCATTCAATAAATTTAAATTTATACAATTAAAAGGCATGGGATTAAGTACACTACAGGATATTTCAAAAAGTTTCTATATACTTATTAATTTTGTTTACGGCATGGCTGTGCAGTAAGACATGTGGCATACTGGTGAGTGTTCCATTCACTTACTTTCTTGTCAAGACAACAGCAATGCTCCCTCAGGCGGCATGGCTAATGGTAGCGTCGGGTATAGGGTCACCCGCTCCCCTAAAATATGGTTGAGGAGGGTGATGGCTGGTGCTTGCGTTATACTCGTGAACGGGTGCTGCTAGCGGCCCCAGATCGTTTTGCTGATGATACTATGACTATTTTATTCCATTCTTGTTCAAATGCTCTGGTCCCAGTTTGTCATGTTCATGTTGTGCATCCATAGCTCAATGCACCTACTATGTAAGTTGTAAGCAATTTGGTTGTGGCATGACGTTGGCTCTCACAATTAGCTGTCTTGTGTTTGTTTTTTTCATGTCATGATCTATTTGTTATACAAATAATTAAGTATACAGGTTGTCAATTCAGGAGAACTGTACAAACCAGCGAGCGAGTAACATCGTTTTCAATTTCATTTAAATCGATTTGAAGTATTAAAAGTTGTGATCTGTGCGCTAATATATAGCAAATATAAAAACTAAGTTGCAATCAAACAAGTGCATAAGCAGTTTATGAAATCAATAAGTGTTTTATAGTGCTAAATCAATTAAAAGTCATAATTATCATCGGAAATCCCTGCGCTTGGAACATAAACGCGTAAGCGCCGCTGTTTACGCGGCACTTAAGCCCTTTTGGGCGCGACGTTCACAGTTGAAGCTGAGCAGAGGCGCTTTGTTCGTGTTTGGACTTCGATCGCCCGACGCCGACCGTTAGCGTTTAACTGCAACGCTCCTAGCAACCATTCTGTGTGAGTGTAATTAAACTTTAAGTTCAAGCGAATTTGACAGCTTTGAAAAGGTTCCTCGCTACTCTCACAGTGAGCGTTGTATTATAATATTATTTATCTTTACATATTTTAATATACACATTCAAGTTAAGTAAAGATGCCGAAGTTAAATGAATGTGCTGGTTGTAGAAAACCCTTACCTAAAAGTGAGTTTATGCGCTGCGCATCATGTAAGGCATCGTATGATCTTATTTGCATAAATATGAGCTCTCAACGCTTTTACAGTTTCTATATGTTGGATAAGGAGCGTCGTAATGGTTCGAAATGTCCCGAATGTTTAAGTAAAACTCCAAAAAATGATAATCAAAACACCCCTGTGAGAACAATGGTTTCTCCTGAACAGTCAATTAATGTGACCCATCGTGTCAAATCGGCAAATCTGGACTTTTCACCGACTGATATGGAATCCTCTGAAGTTACAACTGACACTGGGAATATACCACCTATAAACCCATCTGTTGAATGGAAAAAGTTTTGGGAGGAGATGCGGGCCATGCGAGCGGAAGTGCACATGTTTCGCACGACTATATCTGAATTGACAGCTACCATTCAATCACAGAATGCACGCATTAGTACTCTAGAAAATAGAGTTCAGGATTTGGAGTCCAAGTCAACTGATACACACTCTTTGTCAAACTTTGAGCAGACTATATATCGATTGAAACTCGAAATTGATGAAAGAGATCAATATATGCTTGGTAACGACGTCGAGATCAGCAACTTTCCTGAAACAAATAATGAGAGCTGTACTCATGTAGTACTTACAATGGCTGCGAAGCTAGGTGTTACCCTTGACGAGCGTGACGTGGTAAACGCGCAGCGAATAGGTGCCCCGAGAGCTGCGGGGCCTGCTGGGGCGCCGGCGCGTCCCCGCCCTCTAGTGGCGCGGCTGGCGCGCCGCGCTACTCGTGACGCTCTGCTGCAGGCGGCGCGCGTGCGACGCAACCTTACCTCGGACGATATCCTCTGTACGAACACGAGTTCTTCCACACGATTATATGTGAATGAACACCTTACCCGCCGAAACAAACAACTGTTTCAGAAAGCACGGGATGCTGCGAAGCGATTAAACTGGCGCTATGTGTGGACCCGTGACGGTAAAATCTTTGCCCGACAAGACAATGGCAAGGCACGAAATCGTATTTATACTGAAGACGATCTAACTAAGGTTTTTGGTGCTAGCGCGGTTGGTGGTGTTTGAGTTTAATACTGTACTAGAATATTTTATATTGAAAATAAACCACAAATCCCTATATTGGGGTTCTATGTCCTATAACTTGAAGTTAATTGTAATTTCAAAATATTCTAATACATCAACTGTATACTTTTTTAATGTTGACCAGTCTACACTGTATGAATACTGTACTCCGACAACTGTACTTTATATCTTTTTTACTGTCCATGCTATATTTTCGTCTGTAACTTGTTGCGATATAAATTGTCTCTTACTTACAATGGTTTACCATTGTGAATCGGCTGAGGTTAGCCCTTGTAAATATTCAATCAATGATTATAATTCAATAAAGGTAAATATAATGTTTAAGCCATATTCCCTAGTAAAATTTGTGTGCTATTTGTTTAATTTATTAAATGTTAAAATAACTATTACTAGGTATTCAGTTTTAAAATGTTACTCCATTCATAATTTGTACAGTCATTATCAATCTACATCGCCAAGAGTAACTACTTTGGTACATCATAAGTATCTCAATCTTTACACTGATATGAACCTTCGTCTCGCATACCTGTTAAATATATTTATAAGCTTTTTAAATATGGATATTGTGTTATATTCTAATAGGCCCGATTATTATGTTATACTTTGCAGTATATTAACAATTATTAACTATTTCATTTCTCACAAGCTTATTTTATTTCAACTTCATAGTATTTTTTGTATAAACCTTATCTCCAGATACTGTGTTAATTTATATTTATTTCTTGGCTGGCGTCATATAACAATAAGAAAGAAACACCTTTCTAGCTCTAAATTAATTTTCAAATCATACCTGTTAAATATACTTACAAGTTTTTTTACTATATGTTCTAGGTTATATTCTAATAGGCCCCAATACTATATTATATGCACTATATTAACTATTACTAAGTATTTTATTTCACACAAGCTAATTTTATTTCCAACACACAATACTTTTTGTATTAACCTAAACTCAAGATACTGTTAATACGAGTATATATTTATTTCTAAACTGGCGTCATATAACAATTATAAAGAAACACCTTTCAAACTCTAAAATAATTTTAAAATCATACTCTTTTACCCACGACGGAACGGAGACGGTATATGCGTTTGGGGTGAGAGGGTGTTTGTGCAAACCAATTTACCATTTATCTCCAGAACCACTGGTCCGATTTTAATGCGGTTTTCAGTAATCGCTTTGGATTTGCTTGGTGCATGTTCTTAGATAGGTGTAGCGGTAACAACTCACCAGGGGGCGCTGCAGTAAACATTTGTTTGTAAAAGCCAATGTTACCATTTATCTCCAGAACCACTGGTCCGATTTTAATGCGGTTTTCAGTAATCGCTTTGGATTTGATTGGTGCATGTTCTTAAATAGGTGTCGCGGTAACAACTCACCAGGGGGCGCTGCAGTAAACATTTATTTGTAAAAGCCAATGTTACCGTTTATCTGTAAAACCATTGGTCCGATTTAAATGCTGTTTTCAGTGATCGATTTGGATTTGATTAGCGCATGTTCTGAGATAGGTGTTACGGTAACAACTCACCAGGGGGCGCTGCAGTAAATATTTGTTTGCAAGCCATTGGTCCGATTTGAATGCCGTTTTCAATTATCGCTTTGGATTTGATTGGTATAATGTTCTTAAACAGGTTTAACGGTAACAACTCATCAGGGGGCGCTGCAGTAAACATTTGTTTGTAATAATAACCATTAATTCTGCAAAACCATTGGTCCGATTTAAATGTGGCTTTCAGTGATCGCTTTGGGTTTGATTGGTGCATGTTCTTAGATAGGTGTTACTGTAACAACTCGCCAGGGGGCGCTGCATGTTACCATTAATCTTTAAAACCGCTGGTCCGATTTTAATGCGGGTAACAACTCATCAGGGGGCGCTGCAGTAAAAAAGCCATCACTGAAAACCGCATTAAAATCGGACCAGTGGTTTTGAAGAATGGTAACATTGGTTTGCACAAACCATTCTACGTAATATGATATCGAGTTACATTACAACAAAGCCCCAGGAAAGTTGAGCCACCAGCAAAGTTGAGTTGTAAATACTTATTATAATACTTCACTATGTATTTAAATAAACAACATGGGTTTTCCAGCGGTGGTGGGGACATTAGAGGGCTGATGAGGAACGAGATATTGTGTAATGTAATGTATGGTACCTATATTATGCTCTTTAAAAAGTTTGAAATAAAAAACAAAATAAAAATTTTGAAAAACCCACGACGCGACGGTTAAAAAGTAATTGAAAAAGAATAAAATAATTTAAAATTCCCCGACTGAAATGATTTATGTGACGAGAGATAATTAACGTGAAAAGCTTTTTTAAAAGTTCACTTAATCTCACACAAAGTCGGTCATATTATGAACAACATACTATTCGTTTTCATAGCACTTCCCTACGCTTACCTATTCGGTTCTCGAAGATGTAGATGTCGCAATAACATAGGTATTCAACTCCCTATGAACTTTATAAGAAGAGCAAGAAAATCCGTCTGGGGCTGCCATTGAATGAATTCGTTTTGTAGTTTTATATTGAAATTTAAAATATTGATGGCAGCCCTCGACGGATTTTCTTGCTCTTCTTATAAAGTTCATAAGGAGTTGAATACCTATGTTATTGCGACATCTACATCTTCGAGAACCGAATAGGTAAGCGTAGGGAAGTGCTATGAAAACGAATAGTATGTTGTTCATAATATGACCGACTTTGTGTGAGATTAAGTGAACTTTTAAAAAAGCTTTTCACGTTAATTATCTCTCGTCACATAAATCATTTCAGTCGGGGAATTTTAAATTATTTTATTCTTTTTCAATTACTTTTTAACCGTCGCGTCGTGGGTTTTTCAAAATTTTTATTTTGTTTTTTTTATAATTCAGTTTATTAAAAATAAATATCTTAAAATTGGCTTTTTAAATCCAGGATCACTAGGTACTCACCATGATGAATTTCTGGTTTCTATGGAGAAGTGTTCTGCGGATGTGATGGCTATCAACGAGACTTGGCTGAGAGAAGGCGAGGAAAACCGTGCACCTCTGCCGGCGGGGTATAGGCTCCGGCACACACCACGACCGGCGGATGGGGTTCGCTCCCGAGGAGGCGGTGTTGGTTATTACATACGTAACGGAATATTTGCTAAACAAATTAAACCTCCTCTAGCAACCGCAGTTGAACAGATGTGGTTAAGCATAACTCTGAGCGGAGTAAGACTTGCGATTGGCACTGCTTACCGTCCTCCTTGGCTCAACGTGGACACTTTTTTGGATGCGTTAACGGAAACAGTAAGCTATTTTTCTATATACGATCATATAATAATAGTTGGTGATTTCAATATAAACTTCTTGGCAGTAAACGATTCTAATACTAAAAAGCTTATATCTTTTTTACAGTGTTTAAATTTAAAGCAGTACGTTACGCAGCCCACTCACTTCACAGATCATTCTGAGACTCTGATTGATTTGGTGTGCAGCACTACTAATATTTTCAATATATCTGTTGATTCCATCCCAGTACTTAGTAAGCATGCTCTTATTTCTTTTAATTTACGTATAAATAAACCCAAAGCTCATCCAGTGTGGGCAGTATATAGACCATTAAAAGATATAAATCTTAAGGAGTTCAATGTCCTTGTTAACGCCATTCCATGGGAACGACTACTTGATGAAAATCTTAATGTATCGGTGGCGTCTGTTAATGCATACATTTTGCATTTATTTGATGTCCACGCTCCCTTGATCACTTCACTTATAAAACACCAAAGCTATCCTTGGATAACACCTACAATAAGAGCTATGATGAGTTTGAGAGATAGAGCCCACGCCAAATATCGAGCTTCAAAAAATGAAAAAGATCTAAAATATTATAAAGAGCTGAAAACAACGGTAAATAAGGCATTACGCTCGGAAAAAGCTGCTTACTTTCATCAATCCGTGAATAAGCATTCTAAAAATCCCAAAACAATGTGGAAAACTATAAAAAGGAACGTTGTCGATTTCAAAAATAAACAAGATTGTCTTCCACCCGGCATTGGTGATCCAGATGTTGTTAACTCTTACTTTTTAAATGTCCCTGGAGGTGATTCTGTCCTCATTTCTGAACTTTCATATTTTGAATTTCATCGTTTCTCTCCCGCTGTGTTTACCCTACATACAGTTGATGAATCTGTTATCCTAAAAATTATAATGCAAATTTCGACTAATGCAAAGGGCGTAGATGGTATAACGCGGGACATGGTGTTGCTTACTTTACCACGAACACTTGGAATAATAACTGCTATTATCAACAGGTCTATTCGGACTGGGATTTTTCCAGACGCTTGGAAGGAAGCTCTAGTCAAACCTTTGCCAAAGAAAAGCTCCGCATTTCAATTACATGATCTCAGGCCCATTAGCATCCTTCCATTTTTATCCAAAATCATTGAGACTGTTGTGTGTCAGCAGATGAGTGTATACCTTAAACTTAATAATATATTACCAGAGAGGCAATCAGGATTCCGGAAAGGCCACAGCACTACTACAGCTTTACTAGATGTTCTCGATAATGTCCTGGCGGAACAAGATAAGGGAAATGGAACTATGCTTTGTCTTTTGGATTTTTCCCGCGCATTCGACACTATAAACCATGACCTACTGTTGTCAAAATTGGCATTTTATGGTTTCGATCGAAAAACGATACAGTGGTTTTCCAGCTATCTCACTTGTCGAATGCAACGTGTTGAGATCTTCAATGAATCTGGAACAAGTGCAGTCTCTGCACCGGCTTTGTTAAACCGGGGAGTGCCGCAAGGTTCGATTATAGGACTGCTTCTTTTTATTCTGTATAGTGCTGATCTGACAAACTCTATAAGATTTTGCAAGTTCCATATGTACGCGGATGATCTACAGCTTTACCTGTCTTGTAAACCCAGTGAAACTCCAACAGCAGTCGAGCAAATAAATGAAGACCTAGAACGAATTGCCAACTGGGCTGGTCAAAATTGCCTCGTTCTTAACCCTGCAAAGTCAAAACTTCTCATTCTTGGTACCGATACACAGGTATCTAAAATGAATGCATTCCAGCCCATTATCAATATTGGTAATGTAGGCCTTGAGCAAGTTTCTGAGGCTTGGAACCTGGGTGTCCTAATGGACAGTGGTTTAAAATTTCACAAGCATGTTCTAGAAGTAGTTAGAATCTGCTTCTACAGGCTCAAAGTATTATATCGAGTTCGAGATTATCTTGATGTTGATGTGAGGGTGAAAGTCTGTGAAGCTTTAATATTGTCCAAACTGAATTACGTAGATGCTGTGATCGGTGAGTGTATTTTTGGCTACACCAAGAAACTAATACAGCGTGTACAAAACGCCTGTGCCCGTTTTTGTTTTTCTATACCTCGTAGAGCTCATGTGACTCCATTTCTCAACCAAGGAAATCTTATTAATATGAAGTCTAGACGTGCACTTCATTTTGCCACTCTATTGTTTGGAATTATTAAGACTGGATCTCCTCCTTATTTGTTTGAAAAGCTCACTTTCTCACATCGCCAAGCCAGAATTCCTCTTCGCATTATGTGCCCCAAACACCACACTGCAGCATTTCGTGGCAGTTTCAGATATTTAGCCTCTAAATGTTGGAATAATATCCCACCACCTCTAAAACAATGTCAAAGTACTGTTACTTTTAAAATAAATTATAAAAAACATCTAATGAACCTACAGAAATCAAATACTTAAAATAAATCTATCTATATATCTATCTATTATTTCATCTTATATGTGTAGTGTGTATGTTTAATGTTAAATACGTTTATATACAAATCGAATTGTTATGTATTATTGTAAGGAGTGAAATTTTATATTGCGCCAGCTAAGCTTTATTTACTTATATTAAATTTATGTCATAACAGCCTTTTAAAATAAGATCTTTTTAATGTAACTCTTTATATGTTAATATGTGTAATGAACAGCAGTTTTCCTTTACTTGTGTTAGGCGTTTACGGAAGATCAGCGTGTTGGTGTGTCCGCACTCCATCACTTATGCTGAGTAAATGCCTTTTCGGTGCTTTGTTATATTACAATTGTATGGTTTTTTATTTGTATGTATGTTTTGGCACCGAATAAATTTCTTTTCTTTCTTTCTTCTTCTTTCTTTCTTACTAATATTAAATATATCTTGTATATTCTGGTGTACCAGGTTTAAACAACTTTTATTACATAAAGTACTTGACATGTTGCTAGATGCTGCAACGTCTTATTACTAATTTAAATATTTTGAAGTACCCAAAATCGTCAGCATAGTGGAACTACATGTTTCACTATGACACATTGATACTAGACTGCTCAATAAAAACAGTGTCAGAAGCTAAAAATTAGCTGTTTTAAATAATAAAAAATTTAATAGCACTTGTGCTATCTGTTTTATTTCTTTTGTCAAATTAAAACTAATTTTTAATTTAAAATTACAAATAGAATTAATGTCTAATGATCAGCATGCTCGGGGTATTACCTACTTAAACATATATTACTGGACCCAACGTAAGTCTGCATGCAAACATGTATGTAGAAACATACACGGGATATTATTGTTACTCATTTTAGAGAGATAATAACAATGCCACTGGAAATTATCTAGCTGCGCCTGACGAAACCAAAATACAAGGGTGATGCGCGCTTTTCCCTTTTGAAAAATTTCTTAGGTATCTTACAGCGCAATCGTTTTAAGAGGCCACGTATACGGAATGCGTTGCCTTTCGCTTAAAAAATGTGTAGCTTATTTTTACACAATTCAGCATTTAGTAACTATTAATCATAGCTTAGAATAGCTACTCATTTTAGTAGGTAATTTAATGCGCCGACATGAATTTTTATTTTAGGGATGTAACAATAATTTGACAAAAATGTGTTGTATAGTTTGATACAGTTTATTATTTCTATGTAATAATAATACAATAACTTCTATTTTATCATGTTTTGCAGGTTATCAAATATATTTGCTTTTATTTGGTTGTCTTTTTACTGTCATAGAAAAAAGTATTTTATTTTCAAAATGCTTTATAAGAAGCTATTTACAGTGAACCACAATTGGAAATATCATTTTAATCAATCCATGACATCACAATTGTATACATATTATTGAAATTTACATGTACTTTTAGTTAAAAATTATATTGGAAGTGTGGAGTTATTTCTGATTTTGCATTGATTATATTAATATGGAATAAATGTTTACCCTTAGAATAATAACGCTATTATTAGCGTTATTATTCTAAGTGTTTACCAAATTTTGACACAAATTAATGTTAAGATAATTTAGAAATAACTTTTGTACACTTCTTTCTGGATTTGTATAAAAATAAAAACCCGGACTTTTCTTGAAATCGAATCCTTTATATTAATTATAAGTTATTTTATCATAATTATCACATTTCAAATGTGTGCATGTGTGGCCAGAAGGTCTGAGTGATGGGCGTTCCCCTTTGAAAACAGCGGCATCTACATGAACATTATGTAACTAACATGAAAAAATATCTATAGATAATAACTATCTCGGATATTTAAACATCACATTTTCAAAGTTATTTGCAATACACGAGGTATACAAAATAAGTCACGCAAGTGATGAAAAGTGCAGGCAAATTTAACCTCTAAACACTCAATTCCCGTGACCTTCTTTGTTTATACCTACTTACACAACTTTACTATCTACTTATTACACAACTTAAGGCTTAGGTACCAAATCAATAGAGTAAACCTATTCGAAAAGCATAATATCATCAAATCATATAATCATTTACACGCGTTTAAAGTGCGTAAAAGTGGGGAAAATGTGTTTAAAGTACGAGTGTATAATCGTGTAATAATAATTTAAAGGTGTATTGACTAACACTTTGGCGATGAGGCAAACCTATCTGCCTCCGACGCCAGTGGCCGCGGGTTCGATTCCCGCACGGAACAAGAAAAAAAAAGATGTTCCGGGTCTGGGCGATTATCTATATAATATGTATTTTATATTCTAGGTTCCCCCTAGTTCGCTACATGGTATCTCATAATACAAGCTTTGCTTACTTTGAGGCCAAGTAGTAAGTGTGATAGTCTGGGGATTTTATTTATTTATTATAATATAAATGCTTATGTAGGGACTTTACGTTGTTGGACTTTATATTTTAAGTCATGTATTCATCTTACTGTTTTTAAACGTCATATTTTAAGTTGTGAATATCGATATATACCTACTACCTTTGGTGGTAAGTTATGAATATTTCTTTAGAACTGATTTATGAAAAATTTAAGGAAGTTAGAACATATTTCATTGAAATCGGACCGAGTAGACGTGAAGGTAAAATCTTAGAAACCAAGTTGAAAGAGGCAGATGACATTTTTTGTGAATATTCTAAATAATTATTAGACTTTGAAAATAAAGTAAAGGAAGGTACGATTCAATCTAAATATTTTCTATTTTATGAAAACTATCGTAAAAATTTTGCTTTGTTATATCAGGAAATTAAAACATTGTGTCAGACTGTGGTAAAACCTCAAAATTCGAGCAATATGGATAAGTAGTTTCGATTTAAAAACGGTTCTAACTCTAATATATTTTTAAAGTTTTTGTTTTTTATACCTATCTGCCTCAGACGCCAGTGGTTGGGGGTTCGACTCCCACCCGGAACAAGGAAAAAAAAAATGTTCCGGGTCTGGGTTTTTATCTATATATGTATTTATATTCTAGGTTCCCCCCTAGTTCGCTACATGGTATCTCATAACACAAGCTTCTCTTACTTTGAGGCCATGTAGTTGGTGTGATAGTCTGGGGATTTTATATGTATATTTATTTTTTTATTTATTTTATCGAAATTTAAATTTTTCTATTCATTTTCAGATACGAAAATTCCAAAATCTCAATTAACAATACCACCAACTACCGTTCGATTGACAACAGTGACAACAGAAAAACGACTTGACATTCATTCTAGTACTGACATTTAAAAATCAGTGAAAATCCCCAGTGTCTACTTTCGTCAGCCAAACTCAATAACTTATTTTAACAATAATTTATTTCTAAGTTACAGCCAGGCACACAAGTTTTCACAGATGTAAAGAGCATTTGAAAAAAAAATAGTTCCCAACAAATTAAAATATAACTAAAAACTCAACTACATCTGGTAATAAGTGATGATGATGATGGTGGCAGATACTGTATCAATGTTTGCTAGTTCAAGTTATGTTGTCTGGTACACCGCTGTGCACAACCACGAAATTTAAATACTTAGGCCACTGGGTCACTGCTGACATGAAAGAAGGTTGTGATATAGAAAGGGAGCGCAGGTCGCTTGCTGCACGAGCCAATATGTTGGCCCGCAGATTTGCTAGATGCTCAAAAACCGTAAAATTAAAACTTTTCAAGGCCTACTGCCAATCTTTTTATACCTGCGGTCAGTGGGTCAGCTTTAGGCAAAGTGAATACAGCGATCTGCGCGTGCAATATAATAATGCATGCAGGGTGGTGTTGGTTCTGCCGTGGAGGTGCAGTGCGTCGGGGATGTTCGCAGAGGAGCACACGGATAGTTTCGCTGCGATGCCTTATGCCTCCCTGCTCACTCGCCTCCGCGGCAGTGCCATATTATTAAATGCAAAAATCTGAAATATATCAAACAGGACATTGTTTCAGAGCCCAGCTGAAAACTCTAACTTGGAGGTGAAGATCCTAGTGCCTCTATTGATCGCCGCCGTTATCGCCGCCATTATCACCGTCCTCCTGTGGCGCCGCTGCCGCAAGCGCAGCTCGGTGCCGGGCCGAGTGCTGGCGCGTGAGTGCACTTTTATCCCACTCATATTGCCTCTCGTTCGTAGACTATTTGAACCCCCATTTATCTAATTACCAAACTAAAAGTAGCCTCAGATCCTCTTTATAACATTAGCTATCTGCGAGTGAAAGTGACTTCAAAATCGTATTACCGTTTTAGAGATTAGTCGGAAAAACAGACCATCATATATTTTATGAATTGATTGTTTTATGTTAGTACTATCGAACCAAATGAATCATGTCCCACCATACGCTCATTTTGCTAAAAAAAAATACAAGTCGGTCGAAATGCTAATGAAGATAACTTAATCCTTGGTGACGAACATGTTATCATTTCATTCGACACTGACTATTGAATGTACTGTTAAACAGTATCTAAAATGACCTTACAAGTTTGAAATTTTCAAACGAATTGTCAGTTAAGTGACTATCAAAAATAAACTTTTTCAAAGCAAGTATAAAGATATTAATATTTAACAGATATTGAGTTAACCGTTTGAAACTGTTACTGTTTAGAAACAGTATTCCTGTCCCTGTGTAGAGTTATTCCAAGCCGACTCCCCGCGCTAAACTGTAACAATCACAACCTTGTTCAACCGCTGTCTGCGGCGGGGGGGGCCTCAATCTCATGGGGTCCGAGATGACAGCACACGGATTCAGGAATGAATTGACTCTTAATAAAATATTGTCAGAAGACATCTTTGGAGCGGTGGTATTTGGCGGCAGAGTTTATATGAAAGGTGGTCGCTGACCACGCATGGCCTGGAGGAGTCCTACCACCAAGCGGGGGTCGCTCGGATTAGTCGCCTTAACGACACGTTTATCCAGCGGCGGTGGGGTTGTTCTAAGCCTGGGTCGCTGTGCGGCTACAACGGCCGATGCGGCGCCTTCATCGTCGATGTCATTATGTAACTTGTGATACACAGTCTGACCGACGACAGCCGCCCAAGACAACAGGCGAAAGTTGATACTATTATATATCGTCTTCAAAAAAGGAGGACGTTATGTATGCGATGTGTGTATTAATAGTATCTACTTCGTATCATCAAGCAGCGTAAAGCTTGTTTGATCTTGAATTTTTAAAATTTCTGCCTTTTTCTTGGACAGCTTTCGTTGAACAGACTTGAAAAGACTCCCTAGTCTTTACATGAATAATGTCAACAAACTCCTTCTCTTAGAGCTACTTCAAGTTAACTTAGTTCGGATAAAACATTACTCAGTGAAGTCTTGGGTTGAAATGTTGTTGTTTTTATTCTAGCACCCCCGCCGGGAAGCTACCCACAGCAACAATATGCAGGTAAGTACTTTTTATACGAAATGCCAGATTAGCAACAGCAATCGGGCTTTTCAACATCACTTATATTTTTTTGCTATTTTAGTAAACGATGAGCCTATATATTCCAGCGGCCACGGTGGTGACGACGTACCCTGAAAGTCACTCCGCGCCCGTAGTAACAGCCTCCCCTGCCACCGGCTACCCTGCCGCCACGCCTTACTCCACCACAAGGGCTCCGTACCCCACCGGCGCTTACCCAAATGTACCGTACCCTTCTGCCGGAGCGGCGCACAGCGCGAGCGGGCCGCAGTTCGCCGCCACAGCTCCGACCGCGGACGCCCTCGGTAAGGTTTATAAACGAGTCGTATATCATCTCTTGTAAAAAACGTTGGAATGTGTTAATGAACTTAATACTATACAATATAAGCAAAATCGTAGGAAAGCTGTGCCACGGTAATACTATAATACACAGTATTTCTATGTACATACGAATGGGCGATGCGCGAGCCTACGCGGCATGCGGCCAGTCGCGAGTGCCTGCATGACAAATTGAGCTTTATATTCGAAAGCGGATTTTTTATACTTTATGGAGCATTTCGTACGTCTCAGTCGAGGAAGTTTTTTCGATCGCTAATATTTTGTAAGGCCGATTTGTTATTCAAACATAAACATGGTTTTTTGACAAAAAACACATTTTTATAGAAAACTTCCTATTCAATTCATAAAGTAGGTAGGTATTTTATTTGTTTATAGAAAAGTACATTTACAATCACAATACTAAATGGAAGCAAACTCAAAGTAACTTAATGTAATTGAAATGCTGAAGGCGGGCTGCCCTATCGCATGTTTCCGTACCGCGCGGCTGTAGGCATTTAGTTCAAAGATACCGTCGAGTTGCAATACTGTATAGTGCAGCTAGATAATATTACCGTGGCAGTGATATGTCTAAATTTTTTTTCTTACGATTAAATGCAATTGTGTTGGTGCTTTACGGGACGTTGGTAACACTGCTATTTGTGTGATGAGCACTTTGGACAATTTATTTTACTCTTGTTCTTTTTTTTGTATTTATTTTTGATATCTACGATTGACAGTAGACAAATAGTAGATTACAAATTTAGCAGCTCTGCTGCCGCGCTGTAGGGGTGATTTCTACAATTCCTGTCTCGGCTAGTGTGAAACCGAAATTATAGATTTTGTCGTTCATAAGTGCTGGCCGCTTAAATACATTCAATGATTTTGAGGACATTTTGCTTTTATTCCTGACAAAGATATGGTCAGAAATCTATTCCTTCTCATTTATCTGTTGCAAAATCAAAATCAAATCAAAATAATGTTTATCTATAGTACCTAATATTATAAAGCTGAAGAGTTTGTTTGTTTGTTTGGTTGAACGCGCTAATCTCAGGAACTACTGGTTCGAATTAATAAATATTTTTGTATTCGATAGTCCATTTATTAACATTAACATTTAGTAACATTACGATGTGACTAATAAAAGCGAAGTTACAAAGGGAAAATGTTGCAAAAACGTGGAAAATTATTCAATTTCGAGAGCTTCCATTACGTACGCTGCGTAAACGGTTTAAGTTACGGTTTAAAAAAATTATGGATGACGGAATTATTTATCTTCAAAAGTTCTAAAAAAAAGTCCGCGACAGCATGTACCTATCTTGTAAGATTGACTCACAATAAACTTTTTATGGTTATAAATCGCTTTATACTATTATCTAATCCTTATCCAGTTTAATACATTATTTATCATAATTATTTGACAGTGAACAAAATTGTCTTTTACTCACTTGATTTCAATCAATACCTATCTTGGGAGATATCGAAATTTCAAAATAACTCTACAATAAAATAGGTAGGTATGTTTGGGAAGAAGCGGGCGGGCGAGCGAGTGATTCGCTGGCATGGCCGCCACTCGCGCTGTTAATTAATAATAATAATAATAATAATAAAAACCTTTATTTCACATTTACACAAAACAAACACAATATACACAATTTAAAACATACATAAAATACAAACACAAATTGTAGGTACAATATTACAGAAATAAAAATACACTGCCACTAAAACTATCGTCTTGACTTGACACAAATTAAAATACCTAGTAGTGTGTGTGTAGGTGTGAGTATGTTTTTGGTGATGCGAGTGTGTATGTTCCGTGTGTGTGAAAATGGCGCTGGCTCAGCATGTGCCACAGTTGACTGAGGCGCTGTTATTCTGCCAGGAACCAAAATGAACAACTTACTAATGAATTAAAATGTGTGTGCCGAACATCAATAAAGCTTCGCTATAAGTTTAAAATCCGAAAAGTGAAAAGAAAAAAAATTGTAAAAATATTATAAAAAAAAGGAATTCAATAATTTAAATGGAAAAAAACATAATATAAATATAATAGTCCAACAAAACCAACAATCCAACTTAAAATAACTATAACTACTATAATAACTAACTTTTCAATTTCAAAAAAAAAAAAAAAACTGAAATGTTGAACAATTGCAGTTTCAGGTACCCAGCGAAACCTGAAGCGAAAATAAATAATTTCGATATGCCAATTTGAAACTATGCACCGATTTTAAAAGTTTTACTGGCGGCGGAATATTATTCCAGCATTTCGTAGCTGCGTACCTGAAACTGCCCCTAAAAAGAGCAGTTCGATGGCTTGGAACGGTCAACTGCTTCGAACCCTCTCTTGTACCATATCGATGATCAATATGACGCCAACAAAGTTTAGAATATAGACTCTGGTTTGTTTTTTATTGATCACTCCAAACAATAAACAGGCAAGATGTAGTTTAACGCGGCTTTCGACTTTAAGTATTTTTGCCTGATTAATGAAGGGAGTAACGTGGGTTCTCGTTGGGATGTTGAAGCAAAATCTGGCACATGCATTCTGTACCCTCTGTGCAAGGGCCAGAGATTTCTTCAAAAGACAAGGTCCATACACAGTTAGACAGTGATTTAGTTTTGATAGTACCAGAGACTCGCAAAGCAACACACGCAGTTCTGGCGATGTGTATGGACGAACCCCATATAAAACCCTCAGCCTATACAAACAATTTCTGACCAATTCTACAACATGCTCATGAAACTTCAAACCACTGTCCATAAGAAGCCCTAAATTTCGGGCTTTGTCCACACGAGCTATCGGGCAGCCGTTAATGGCAACTAGTGGATTAAATTCCTTAATTTTTTGGACTTGTGAATTGGTTCCAAGAACCATGAATTTTGATTTAAGAGGGTTTAGTACAAGCGAATTATCGTGGGACCAATGAGCTATTCTGTCAAGGTCAGCGTTGATTTGGGCGACACCGGACAAAGTCTCCTGAGGATCAAAAGAGAGATAGAGCTGGACATCATCTGCATAAAGATGAAATTTACAGTGGCGGATGTTTTTGATGATGTCAGCACAATAGACTATAAAAAGGAGAGGTCCCAAAATTGATCCCTGCGGGACTCCTCGGGTAACACGTGCTGTTGCTGATTCTACCCTGGATCCATCTGATTTAGTGATAATGACCTTTTGCGCGCGATGCGAAAAGTAACTCTCAAACCAAGAGACCGTGGACCTTGAGAATCCATAATAAGACAGTTTTGACAAGAGTAGCGTGATGTTAATTGAGTCGAAGGCACGGCTGTAGTCCAAGAGAACTAAAATGGTACCCTCACCAGAATCAGCTGCATAAAAAATGTTATCAACTACATCTTGAAGGGCTGTCGCCGTTCCTCGGGATTTTCTAAATCCTGACTGTAAATCGGGTATTATATTCTGATCTTCACAGTACTGTGAGACCTGGAGGTATACGACCCTCTCCAGTATCTTTGATAAGAACAGAAGTACACTAATTGGTCGAAGATCGTTGATACTGTCCAGATGATTGTGCTTAGGTAGTGGCCGCACATTCGCAGTTTGCCACGTCTTAGGAAATTCAGAGCTAGACAGAGACCGGTTTACAATAGCTGTGATCACACCCAGAACTCTCGGCAAAGTCAGTAATACCATATCTCGACTTAAACCATCAGCACCCATAGCGTTAGATTTTATCGAGAGTATTATCTTACCAATTGTATTCTCGTTTACCGGTTTAAAGTTGAACGTGTCTTGATTGTGCCGGTGAAACTCGTGGTACGTTAGTTGCGAAATAGAGACTTCAGATCCACCAGGGACACCAAGAAAGTGGTAATTGATTTTATTTGGATCATCGAAAGTATCTGGTAGGTCTTGACATCCTTTAAAGTCCGGCAAGACGGATTTTTTAAGGTTTTTCCAGAGTTGCTTTGAATTTTTAATATTCGAATTAATATTCTGTTTAAAAAAAGCAGTTTTCTCAAGATGAAGACTTTTCCTAACCAGACTCTTGAGATCTTTGTAAATAGTTTCGTTAGTTAGTGTACTGGATAATTTATAGTCACTGTGAGCTTTATCTCGTAGTCGCATCATGAATTGGAGATTGTCAGTGATCCAAGGCGGCTTCTGTTTTTTTATAATGCAAGACTTTTGAGGAGCGTACTTATTGAACAGGTATAGTACTCTATCATTGAATGCCGTGACCATAGCTTCTACATTTTGCATATCGAGTAAGGATTCCCAGTCAATTGAATCAAGTTCGTCATTGAATTTATTTAAATCTATATCTCGTATTGGGCGGTAGTTAATTTTTTTAGGAATGATTGAGGGCTTCTTTATCCTAAAATCAGCTACAATTATCGCATGGTGACCAAGCTCCTCTATGTGTATTATACTAGTACTACATACGTTTGCGTCAGTGCAGATGATGTCTATTAATGTGGCGCTATGTGATGTAAAGTGTGTGGGCCTGTCAACATAGTTGTGCAGATCAGTTGAAATAAAGAAATCCTTCAATTTACGAGTTTTAGGCGAGTGGGTATCAAGAAGATCAATATTAAAATCACCTAATAATACAATATTGTCGTAATTACTAAAAGAAGTAATAGAATCCGTTAATGCATCCAAAAATAAGTCTACATCTACCCATTCAGGTCGATAGGCAGTACCCACGATGATGCGATGTGAGTTTATGTTAATTGTAAGCCACATTTGTTCGACTGAACTATTGTTTGATGGAAAAGAACGTTTTTTCACAAAAATACAATTTCTAATGAAAAACCCTACACCGCCGCCACGACTACGCAAACCATGTTTTCGAGGAGTGTGTATAAATTTGTACCCAGGAATAACAGGTGCCTTAGAATCCTGACCATCCACCATCCAAGTTTCATTTATAGCAAGAAGGTCGAAAGATTCTCTTAAAACCATTGCTATAAATTCGTCGTGTTGGGTACCTAAAGATCCCTTGTTGAAAAGACCAAATCTCAAAAGTTTACGATTGCCCATAAAAATAAAATATATCCAATAAATAATAGTTACCATGCAATAAAGAATGTGCAAGCGCGGTGAGCAGCTTTAACAATAAGTTGACGCCATCCCTGTTCCACCTACGGCGGAAGGGTGAGCTGCGTCTCTGTCCAGGTGACTTCGACAGCCAGTGTGCCGCGGCGCAGGCTCCAGGGTACACGGGTGAACCTAGCCGTCTAATTGCAAATCCAATAATATAAAATAACATTAAATAAGCATAAAATATAATGAAAGATTTTGTTGTATTGAGAAAGTAAGTTATTTAAATTAAGCGAAGAATGTATCTCGAGTATAGTGTGATTAAGCAATGTAGTGTAGTGAAAGAATTTTGTAGTTTCATTTTTGTGACAAATAAGAGTTTGCATGTGAAAAGTGGTGAGCAATTATTTAACAAGTGCATGTGAAATTGAAACGCATACGAAACAAAGCACAACGAAGCAAGATACTGATACCAAATACTAAATAAATAGTTATCTGAAACCATCCTGTAAGTTTTACAAGTATGATACATTCCTATATATTTTTCCATACAAAAAAGATTTAATACTTTATTTAATTTATAGTTCAATTTGTCATGTACGAGTAGCATTATTAAGTAAATAAAAAGTTCATAAGTAAACAAATAGCAAAAATATGATATTATCAAAATATATTTATATGTAGGCACGTTAGCTGACATTCCATTCACAAATTCCATTTTAATACGAGTAATTAGCTCCAAGGTACATAAGTGCTTATATGATAGAATCATACAACATTTTAAATAAAAGGATAAATAATTTAAGCAACCTAAAATACAATAAAAAAACAAAACAGTTGAATATCTTAAAGCCCTGTAAAATATGTTTATGTATGTAAAAAAAGTTAAAATTAAATACACTTTACTTTTAAAAAAGGTTAAAATGTAAAATAATTGATTCAAGGTAAGGCAATCGAATGTGATTAAATAAAACTTATACCTAAGGAGCGGGGCGGTCGGGTCTGCCGATATCTTTTCAAAAACACGATCAATGTCTTGTTCATTCCTTATCCTAAAAATAGGAAGGGATTCCATTTTTCGGGCAAAAATAGCCCCATCACGAGTCCAGACAAACTTCCATTGGGCTTCGCGGGCGCGCTCTCTTGCTGTCTGGAACAACTTGCGATTAGTGGCCGTCCGTCTCTCATTCACATATATCCTGCTGGCTTCGCCAGGCACGTCGATATCTTTAGAAGTTAGGTTGCGGCGTACCCGAGCATTCTTCAAGATGTCGTCTCGGGTGGACTTCCGCAGTAGCCGCACAGATATAACCCGCGAAGTTTTATCGCCTTCTTGTCGATTTCTACGAGGCAAACCGCAACGTTTAATATTAACAATATCTTGCAAATCAATTGAACTGCCTAGTTTTTGAGTTAGCAATTTAAATATGGCTGATGTTTTCACCACTACGCTCAGGGATTCCCGTTATGTCAAGGTCGTTGGAATGCCTCTCTTGTTGATGCTCATTTATTTCAGTTTTTAACTCTTGAATCGTATTATGCAATGTAGTTAGGTTTTTAGTACCTGGCCCCTCGCTACTGTGCAACTCCAACTTCGAGAGTCTTTCTTCAACCGCATCAACTCGATTGTTACAGTAGTTCACACTTTCCTTCAAATCAGCAATCTCAACCCGAAAATCTCTTATCAACTCTCTAGTTTCCAGCAGGTCCTTCTTAAATAATTGTATCTCAGCTCTAAGGCTGGATATTTCATTGCTACTTACAGTATCCGTTGAAGGTGTCGAAACAGGGGAAGAAACTATCGGAGTATCCGTATTTTCCGTATCCGTAATGTAAGCTTGACGCGGCAACCTAGTTTTACAACTAGGACACACCCAGTCCTTAGGTGTATTACCAGAAACAGACAAATTAACACAATTCCGATGATATAAGTTGGTGCATTTAATACAGCTTGCGCCGCCTGCGGTAGCAGATAAAAACTTTCCGCAAGACGCGCACTTATTTGACGGTGCCATATTAAGATAGCAAATCTGTGATTTCTAGTTTTCGACAATGTATATCTGTCCTCAGTTATGTAAATCAGAGCTGAATAATAGTCCGTGGTGCAAGAGAATAGAGCGTATTCTCGTATAACAGCGTAGCTACGATCCGAGTTGAATGACCGTGCAGGACGGTTAGCGACCCCACTACGGTAGCAGTATTTATAACTAGAATCAGCTGTTTCTTAAAACTGAGATTACTCGAGCACTATAAGGATTTTGCACAAAATAATTACACCATTGGAAAGTTCACAAGTTCAGCTTTCTTTCGATATACAATTAAAAGAACTTTTAACACTTTTGTCCACTTTTTAAAATTAAAATACACGGAGCTAAGCAAAACGATGTTAACGGCGCGGCACACCCGCAATATCTCCGAGATACCTACCGAATCTGGGTGCCTATGGCCATATTCCCTCAACTTTTTTTATTTGACTTGGAAATAAGAGATACCTGAATGAACCATCAAATTTGTGTAACGGTTCGGAGTCAGACTACTTACAAGTTTAATTTCTGCGCAATAAGTTTATGAGTTTGAACTCTAAAATGTAAGTGTTTGTGACAGATAGCGACATTTAGGGCACTGTCCCCCGCGCCATGCTGCAGTGCAGATATAATTACGTCGTTATCTAGCAACAATAAGATAATGGGATTACTATTACTTAAAAGGTGTTCGTTCCCAGCGGCCCTCGGCCCTTATCTGATACAACAAAAGCGAATTTGCTTTATCATGTTTTTATTTATTTATAAGGATACGCTGCTGATTATAAACTTATGGCATTGTATTTTGTGTCTGTTTGTTATCGGACAACCTTTGGAATTTTAATTTTAAGTATTGACGTACAAGCCGCTTCGCGTGGTTTTACGCGCGTCATGTGTGATCCTGTGGGAATGTCGGGATAAAAAGTATCCTATATGTTAATACAGGGTGTCAGCTTCCTGTAGGTACATCAAACTTTATCAAAGTCAGTCGAATTCAGAGATTAACCGAAACAAACAGACGTAAAGGCCGATAGACGGACAAAATAAAAAAAAAAAAAATTCTGGTATACATATTATGTACCATGTATAGATCGCGCCAAACATCTAGACTAGATGTTCACGGTTCAAGTTTTTGTAAGTATCGACACCCGCGCGACTGCTTCAGAGGGGACTGGATGTTGGCGCGATCTCTACCGGGGGACTTGAGATTTTGATTTTTTCTAAAAATAATTGATAATTGATATGAACTAATCGTCTTCAGCGCTGCTTCCCGCAGCGCTCCGCAGATGGCGCTACGAGTAAGTTTTATCACTACATGTATTTATACTCTTAATAAAAAATAATGTTTTCTTTTGCTCTGACAAATTGTGAAATATACATTGAAAGGCAAGAACATGATTACTATGTCGATCCTAATCTTCGAAAAACCATTACCAAAAAAATATAGGTATAGGTACAGAAGGCTGCAGATCAAGCGTTCCAAAACTGTCAAACAATTGTAATTGAATCTGAACTCTATGCCGTCGACTTTTTTGTTGGGGGTAGTCAATGAAACCATACAGTTTGATTTTGCTCTAAGAGTTTTTAATCATTATAAATAGTAAATATACTTTATTAATTTAAAATTTTTACCTATTTTAATGTGTAATTAGATAAATACCCAACCAGCAATTTCACTCTCATCAAACAATCTTTATTACTTCTTTACAATATAACTGAGTCATCACTACATTCACACAATGGAAACGCTTCAACAATCTATGAACAAATTGCAAGAAATGATGTCTGCACGCATGACTAAGTTTGAAGATGACCTCCAAGCTAGTAAGGACTCCAAGGCACCTGCTTCTTCTTCTGGTATTTCACAAGAGTTTTCTGATTTTAAATGTTTTGTACAATCTTGCTTTTTACTCCTACAAAATCAGATAGATTTTTTGGCAAGACATTGCGACAGGCTTGAGATGCAAGGCCGTAGAAAGATTTTACTGCTTCATGGAGTTCCCGAAGATAATAAGGAAAACCCAGTTATTACGGCTTCTGAAGTGATCCGGAACAAAGTAAAAATGAACGACTTTTCTGAAGCTGGGATTGTCCGTGCTCATCGATTAGGCAAGCTGAGAGAAGGTAAAACTAGGCCCTTGTTGGTAAAGTTTAAAGACGTTACTCTGCGTGACAAGATATGGTTGAGCAAGTCTGCACTAAAGAGCTCCGGTGTAACATTGTCCGAATTTCTGACTGCACTGCGTCATGACACCTTCTTAGCAGCTCGCCAATGCTTCGGTGTAACGAAATGCTGGACCCAAGGAGGCTGTGTATTTGTACTGGATCCCGACGGTGTCCGCCAACAAATTGTTACAAAGGCAGACTTGAAAGCAATTCAAGCCACGGCTACTATATCTCCAACTAATAGTCCAAATAAAAATGTAACGAAGCCAACGACCAAGACCGCTGTGGGGCCGAAAAAGCGAACAATGAGAAGACTGTGAGTTGACATTGCACGTTTGTTTTTCGCTTGTTTTATTATCTTTTCTTTTAAATAACTGAGTATTTTTAATTACACCCTACATTTATTAATAATTATTCTTACTGACACTTTCCAACTTGATTGAATAGCATTGCAAGCAAACTGACAATTGATCATAGTGAATCGTGAGTGATTGAACTGCGTTCAAAAATACTTCTTTATAATCTGTAGAGTAATTTTTGGTTTATCGTTTCTTTTCCGTTTTCATTGTATAATTGTGTTTTTTTTTTCTTCTAAGTGTAGCAATGTTCCTTGTTGTTGAAATTCATGTTTGTTTATAATTGTTTTGTTTTTTTTTTTTCATACAGCTGGTGGGTGAAATTGCCTTGAAGTTGATATTTTGAAATCATTTATATATAAATATATACCTATTGATATTTATTTAATATATTCGTAGACTTATTTAATATTAATTTATACATATTATATTCATGTCTTGTGCTAGCAATGATGATGACTTTGACCGGTCTTTAAATTTTACATCATGTGATTCGAGCGGATTGAACAGTTCCGATAGTTATCACAGCTCTTTTCTTTCACTTTCTTCTAACCTTGATTCTCAGTTCTCAGGCTTACTGAAAAATTTTAATGTAGTTCACATAAATGCACAGAGTATTCCAGCCCATTACTCCGATATGTTGGCAACGTTTGACTCGCAGAAAATTCATGCCGTATTAGTTTCAGAGACGTGGATGAAACCCTGCCTACCTTCAATTTCTTATGCCTTGCCTGGCTTCAAACTTATCCGCAATGATCGTATTGACCGAACTGGTGGTGGGGTGGCTATCTACTTACGTTCTGACATTCCCAGCAAAATTGTTAATACTTCATCTCAAACCTCACTTAACCCACATGCGACTGAACATCTTTTTGTAGAAGTTTTGATAGCCAATACTAAAGTTCTTTTGGGAGTGTTATATAGTGCGTCTCCTAATGCAAATTATTTTCCTACGTTCGAGATTCTATTGGAAGAACTTATCCCTTCATTCAATCACGTCATTATAATGGGAGATTTCAATACGTGTCTCTTAAAGAAAGATGTTCGTTCAAATAAACTGGAATCAGTTATTAATGGATGCAATCTGAAAATATTACCATCCACTGCCACTCATTTTTTCCCCAATAGCACGCCTTCTCTTTTAGACCTTATGATTGTTTCCTCTTTGGATCATGTTGTTCACCACGGACAATTAGAAGCAGATGCCTTCTCATATCATCATTTAATATTCCTTTCGTATAAAGTCAAGCCTCCTAAAACTAAACCTAAAATACTGTTGCAAAGAAATTTTAATAGGATTAACTACGACAACTTGCTACGTGATGCGCAGGAAATCGACTGGTCTGAGGTTATGAATGCTGAAACTACCGATTCGAAAATTGATATTTTTAATTCTCTCCTTCTTCAGCTTTATGATCGCCATGCCCCAGTTCGACCCGTCAGGCTGAAGCATTTACCTGCCCCATGGTTGAATGATACGATTAAATCCGCTATGGCTAAACGAGATCGGGCGCGGATCAAATACAAACAGGAACCAACCGAAGATAATCACGAAAAGTACCGTCTCCTTCGGAATCGCTGCAATACCATGTGTAGGGATGCACAAAGACGCCATATTCACAAATCCGTTTCAAATGGGGTTCCAGCAAAAGTCTGGAATTTCCTCAAAACTTTAGGCGTAGGTAAAAATAAGACAAATCCAATTCCTGACCACATAGATCTGAATGCTCTCAATTCACATTTCACATCTTCCTGCTCTATAGATAGCGCACAAAAATCTAAAACAATATTCAACATTTCATCTTTACCTAAGCCCTCTTACGAATCCTTTCACTTTACTCAACTTACCGAGTGTGATGTTAGGAGAGCAATCAACTCAATCGACTCAAATGCCGTCGGGTCTGATAGCATCAACCGAAAAATGATTGTTATCTTAATCGATTTCCTCCTACCTATCATTACCAACATCTTAAACCACTCCATCAGCACCTGTCACTTTCCCTCGTTATGGAAAGACGCACACATTACCCCACTTCCTAAAAAACCTTCTCCTACATCCTTTCAAGACCTTCGACCAATATCTATCCTCCCGTTCCTATCCAAAGTCCTTGAGCACCTAGTTCATAAGCAACTAAATAATTTCCTGCAAAAAAATGAATTGCTCAATCCGCTGCAGTCTGGTTTTCGGCCAGGTCATAGTACCACCACGGCGTTAGTTAAAATATCCGACGATATTCGCCACGGCATGGAACATAAAAAGCTAACAGTGTTAACATTGCTTGATTTCAGCAATGCCTTTAACACTGTTGACTTCGCTATCTTGTTACAGATGCTTCGCTCTCTTAACATATCTCCATTCGTGGTTGATTGGTTTCATACTTACTTGAGCGGACGTCGGCAACGTATAAGTATCGAACAATCCTGCTCAGACTGGACCGATATCACAGCCGGCGTCCCTCAAGGTGGCGTGCTATCTCCTCTTCTTTTTTCTGTTTTTATAAACTCAATTTCGAATAATTTAACTTCTTCCTACCACATGTATGCAGACGATCTCCAAATTTATCTTCACACGGACCTGCTGGAGCTACCGCAGGCAATAACAACCTTGAACAATGATCTTGAGAAAATTCTATCTTGGAGCCAACAGCATGGCTTGACTGTAAACCCATCAAAAACTCAAGCTATCATTATGGGGAGCTCAAAGCTCGTTGATAGAATTGATTGGAACTTATGCCCCAAAATTGTTTTTAATAATGTAATGATCGAATATAGCAAAACTGTTAAAAATCTGGGAGTCCTATTCGATAACAATCTTTCTTGGAAAGCACAAATAGATGAAGTCAGCCGAAAAATGTTTGCTGCCACAAATTCTTTGAAACGTTTGCGCAATTTACTGCCAATACCTACTAAAATTTCTATTGCACAGTCCCTTTTCCTACCAATTCTTGACTACGGTGCTGCCTGCTATCTGGATATCTCCGAAGACCAATTGAATAAACTTGAGCGCCTTCAAAACTTATGCATAAGATTCATATTTGGATTACGCAAATATGACCATGTTTCAGAATATCGCGCTAAGCTCAAGTGGCTTCCGATTCGTTTTCGCCGGAATACTCAAATTCTTTGTCTGCTGTATCGCTTGCTGTTCAATCCTGCCTCGCCGGAGTATTTAAAAACCAGATTTAATTATAGACACTCTCAGCACCTACGAGAGTTACGTTCTGCTGACAATTTAATGTTATCGACGCCCTCACATAAAAGTGACTTTTATGGGAAATCCTTTACAGTCCATGCTGTATCACTTTGGAATAAACTGCCACTCGAAGTCAAGTCTGCCCAAACTATTACAACATTTAAAAAACTGGTCAAGCAATATTTCTTTTCTAAGGTCACGACGTTATAGTACAAGTTAATTAGTTACAATGTTTATATTTATTTTTATTTAGAGTCGTATATATAAATATATATTAAGTATATTGTATTGCGTATATTATATAAGTATGTGTATTTAATTATATTGTTGTGTATTATTCGTATGTAACTGCTTTATATTTATGTATATACCTAATTGTTTTAATTTTAATGTAGTACATGTATGCCAAGACACCCTATAACTTGGAATCCAACTTCTCACCCAAAGGTTGTCTGGAAGAAATAGCTTATTAGCTATAAGGCCTCCCTTTGTACATTTCTTTTGTATTTCTTTGTTTTTAATTGTTTTTTTAATTGGTGTACAATAAAGTGTGTTAATAATAATAATAATAATAACGTTGAAAATTGGCGGTGCATCCCAGTAGCCTTCTCTAGGATTTCCCTCTTGGGGAGCAAACTGGAACATGTTCATTAAACATATCCCAGTTGCCACCCCTTTCATAGATAGAGGCGGCAACTGGGACATACCGATTTTAATATTTAGTTGTCCCAGTCTCCCCTCTTGAGACACTGTCGTAAAATTTTACTAAAAGTGACAAATAATTGTTTCGATTTGTACTACGGGATGTGGACCCGAACTACGCGTAGCACTTAACCCTGACATTGTTAGGAATGCAGTGACAAGAAATGGAAAATTCCTTGATGCTTCCCCGTCACACACCAACCGGATCGTCAATCATCGAACCAAGTACTATACAACTAAGGTTAATTTTTGCATGAAGTATTCCTAGCGAAAACAGCCCTCCCACCTCGTAAGATTAATAAAATCATGTCACAGTTGCCCGCCTTTACACCCATGGAGGGGGCAACTGGGGTACGTTTTATGATCATATCCCATACGTATACTTTAAAATTTTCACTGTAAAACCAAAACAAGTAATTGAACATTACTAGTATACCTTGCAATGAAAAAAATGTATACCTAGTTTTGACTAGGGAATGCAATCTCGCGAGATTGAGGATCGGACGAGATCTCGCGAGATTATGAAAATCAATCTCGCGAAATCTCGGCAATTTCGAGATCTCGCGAGATTGGTAGTTAAGAGTATCAATTTTTGCAAATAATTTCACTAATAAAATAGATATAGAACTCCCGGGGCATTGAAAGAATAAGAACCATAGATATTTTGAAATCAACATTTATTTTTACGAAGTCAAAAAGATTAATTAACAAAAATAATAGAATTTGAGTTGAGATCAATCAAATCAAAGGCTCATTTCGCCAAACTAAAAAGAGAAATAGAATATAAAGTGAAAACCAAATAAAACAATCAAATTAGGAACATTAGCAACATCTCGCTATACAATTATTTACAAACTGTTTTGGAAGTAGCTTCTTAGAAAGCACAACGTGTTTAAGGTATCGTCACCTTACCTACACCTTATTTTACAGGCTAGATAGCCAGCCGCTGAGAGTGCCCTTTCAGATTCCACACTTGTTGGTACTATAGTTGTGAGGCAGTTATCAGCGAACTGCAAAAGTTCTCCTTTAGACTCCCCGGACTCGTATAGATTTATTTCCTTCTTCAACAATTGGTCCAGCGAAATCTTTGCTTTCCTAGGGTCTTTGCAGGAAGTTATTGCTTCCTCCAGTTCTTGCAAAGCAAGCTTGCCTGCTTCATTCAGAGTCTGGGAAAGGGATGAGAGGGGTTCATCATCCTCATCAGGGGTGGCAGTGGCAGCCGCCCGCGCACCGAAACCGATCGGAGTTCGCTCCGTCCGTGGGTCGTGTCAGTTCGCGCGCTGCTGCGCGTCAAATAGGACGTTTTCATGCTCGAGTTCAATCTCGCTAATCTCGCGAGATCTCGCCCATTTTTAGGCCGAGATTAATCTCTAACGAGATTGCATTCCCTAGTTTTGACACAGTCTTCTGATTACATAATGTTGAGGACAAATTGAGACACTTTTATTTGCGAAATATCTTATGTTTATATTTATTTGAAACTTTGGCAACTATACACCTGTTGATTTTAACTATTTAAAGCCCAGCTAGACTCTTGGAAACCATACCAAAACATAAAATATTGTAAAGAATTTATTTTATTCGTATGAAGAATCGAGACGTAACCCAATTTTTATTTTAAATTTGCTCGAATATCCGTGTCAACATTTGACTACATTTTAAGTAAAATATCTTCTAAACTCATAAGATAGGTACAAACTTTTAAAAAAGTACCTTTTATTTTTATTAAGCTTATGAAGTTAGTTTGTTATTAATACCGACTGCTCCGATTGTCGGGTCTTTTCCGCCGAAAGACGTAAAATACCAAATAATAATATTCGTTTATTTCAGGCAATATTTTCAACAAGATGTTAACAATTGAAAACAAAGACCCATATAATAAATATCTTACAGTCAAACATACATATTATATAAAAATTTGTTAATAAATAAAACTTATATTTATGTTAGTATTTGTTACCCCCGCCACCCACGCATTGGGTCGCTTGTTGCTAAGGCCCGTAGTGTGGCCAGAAAGCGCGGATAGGAACGTTTGAAACTTACGCACGCTGACTCGCTCAGTCCGGTCGCGCCAGGCTCCGCCTCAGCCCCTGCAGTGTGGACGCTACAGCACAGAATAAGTAATAGTACCGTTGGCTACAGTATGGTTTCATATGTTTGATACTTCGCGCCCGCCGCCGCCACCGCCTTAGGCTCGCAGTATGGACGCACACTTATTTATCGCGTATAATTTATATTTTACATTTTTTTGTAGACCCGTGGTCGGTCTCGCGTGATAAATCCGGTTAATAAGTGTTTTATTTATATTTTAGAAATATTTATTGTTTTATTATGTGTAAGTAAAATGACTTAAATATTTTTCTATTTATTTTCAGGTAAGGTCGGCACAAAACGATTTTAAGACTGATGTTCTAAAATAACTTCCAACGCAACTTACTAAGTTCGTGCAACACGTCCTCTATGCAGCTGATACCTAATACAAGCGATACCTCGTGGGAAGCGGGTCACAATTCACAATCTTAATTTTGATCAAAGATTGCTGTACTGGGTGAAAGATAAGTCGTGAACAGAATGTATTCTGTCTATGGGTAGAAGTTAATCTGAGTGACATGGTATGGGTCTTTGACAGTTAAACGTAGCAATGATGGTGACATCGTATTGTGTTGTCAAAGAACTATAATTTTGATTTTTTTCATTCATCACATGAACAGCAACAGGAGCAGAATACGTATTCTGTCCATATCCAGCCAACAACCGGCAACCGCACCCGGCGCCGCGCTAACCAGTCATCAAACGACTCTTGCTTGTTGTTGCTTTCACGTCCAAGGGTTACTAAAGCCCAACAGTTAGCAACACACGTTTCTGTTGACGACTTATGCTTCACCCTATAAACAAAACTTTTATGGTTTTGGGTTTATTTATAGAACTATAGATTATTTGTTCTCACTTCTCAAACAAAGTTATTTGTTAGCTTTAAAAGCAACTCAAAAGATATATTTAAGTATATATTTTTATCGAAAACCGATAAAACAAATATGACCTCGCGAACTCCGACTTACGATCAACGATCGAACTCAAATCCCATCTTAGTCAGTTTATTTAGGTGATTCAGCTATAGTAAGTAGATCTGTGACACGCGAGATATTACTTTCATGTAATGTTATGATTTGGTTCATACGTCTACTTCAACAATGGTCTGCCTGCGGTCAGAATATTCGAGAATTTTTTTTTGCTCATAATTATGTCCTTCATAATAGGTGATTGTTACTTAAAATTATTAATATGAATAAGTTTAAAAAGCAAAGTATCGATAACTTAGCGAAACGAAATTACAGAAATATTCAATTTTGTATAATATCATGTTCTGTAAAAATGACAAAATGACAGTTTGTATAGAACATGATATTGTCATTTATACACATATGCACATATTTGTAGATCTCAAATAGTATTAATTGACTTAACTTTAATTTCAAATGGTAAGCAATTTATGAATGATTTCTGGAATACGTATCACTTCGAAGAGTTGTCATTTATCAAAGATGCTATTTCGTTAAATGTTGTTAAAAGATAGAGCTTATTGCCGTGAGGTCCTTACTTATTATCTAGTTTTATTTAGGTTTAAACATTTGCGTACTTATTTTTTAACACAGTATTATTATTATTAAGCAAGCGTGCTTTTATTTTTTGTTTGAAAGTAAATATTATGTTTGTTTTATAAGAATTTACTTTTTGTTTTAGTGTGACCTTTTTTATCCAAAAAAAGGTTTTAATTTTTTTTTCTTTATTTATTGTTATAAGTTCCTGATAATGAGTTTGTTTAAGTTATAATTAGGTGAAGTGATGCACCGAGCACTCGAGACAAGATTATATTTGAACAACTGTATAAGAATTATAGTTTTGATTTTGTTACTCCTATTTAAAGAATAGAATAGAATAGAATAGAATAGAATAGAATAGAATGTCATTTATTCGCAGAATATGGTAGAAAAAAAGTTCTTAGATCTAAATATATTGTACAGCATATTCAACCGTCAATATCGGTGTGCAAATTTTTGTCCACTTTTCAATTTAACAATTCAAAATAATTAGGTATATTACTTATGTCCAAACTTATTTACTTATTTTTAATTATATTATTAAATGTCATGCATATTAAAAAAAAATCAAGAAATCAAGAATATTCTTTTAAGAAAATAAAAGTTTTCTTATTTGGTTAAAACGTCCTCCAAAAATAACTGAATGTCACTTTGAAATCATTTTGTTACACTCGTCCTTTTAAAGTCATAAACATTTTATTTATAACTAGCTTTTGCTCGCGACTTCGTACGCGCATAAACATTTTTATGTTTAACACAACCAGTCACTCATTGAAGAAACTTTATGCCAAGAATCACAACCGTGCACTCAAGAATGTGATTGTGATGCTCCATGCTCTTGTCATAAAATGAAACACATTTTTTGTTCGAGATACGTAGTAATAATATCTCAATGATTAAGATAGAAGAAAGTGTATAGTCTTGTCTCAAGGAATCTTATGTATTACTGCTATAAAAATCTATTTTTTATTTTATTTTGTATTTTGATTAGTCTAAGCTAGCTATTCCAATAATGTGGATGTAATCTGAAAACGTTTCTAGCTGTGTTCGACTTGGAAACTGAAATAATGTTGAAAAAAACAAAAACATTAAGTTAAGCCAAAGTTTTACTTTTAAGTTAAATTCTCTATAAGATGAGATTATTTTTTTAAGAACTTAAACTATTTGATTTTACAATAAATAAAGTCATTTGAAATATATTACAAAATATAATAGGCCTATACTTATTATTTAATATGACTTAATATATTTTGAGTTCTCGGTATTTTAGCAATGATCTCGACTATACTGAAATATCTAAAATTCATTATAAAAATATGTAGTTAATATTTTGTTACTAAACTTGCTCAGACTTCTGTTGCATCCATATGTTTGTTATATGCAGGAACACTTGCCATGAAGCTAATGATTCAAGTGAATTTAAAGTTACTCTTAATAATTTTTAATACAAAGTCAACAAAAAGTCAAAAAGAAAGCAAATTGTTCTTATTTTTGGTCTGAGGTTTAATAAAGAATTTATTAAATATTAGCAAGAAAGAGTAATATGCGCGGGCGACTCTATTATTTCACACTGTTGCAAGAACCCATATATTTTCATGTCAAGTATTTTTAGCCTGAAGTTATTAGCGCTATAATAAAAAAAAAGTGGAGAGATACAAAATAAAGTGAGTTTTAAAGTATTTAAAAAATATATTGATTTATATTTGCTATCTCATATCAAATGTATAAAACAATTTAAAAATATGTCTTCTGTTTGTGATCATAGAAACGATGGTCAATAGAAATGGTAATAAACTCGTTAGTTAGATAATGATAACAATGAATACAAATAAGCAGCTCCATACTATAAAACGCTCAATTGGTCGTCCATCTGTAAATAGTGGATATTTATATTACTCTTAATGTCATTCCGAGATTTCTTCAAACAAAAACAATTTTGATATTGTTTGATATTGGTTTCGGTGTGTTCCGTAACTATGGTGACTGCACAGGAAACGTTCAGTTATTAAGTATAACCAGACGCGATAAAACCCTGTTCAAAAAAATTTATTTACTGCGTCAAACTAAAGTTATGTCACATTTTTTTTTTCTAATCATATGAGTTGCAGCGCTGCAAATAGTTATTTTTGTGATGTGATTTTATCTGATGGATGCTAAATTGGGTCGCACTGTCTGTTCTATATGTTAGTAATAGAATTCCAATGTTTTTTTTTTTTTATTAAGATTATGTTTATTTTCGAATAATTTCTTTTCGTGTACTGAGTGATGTGTGACGTACGACCGTGAAGAAGTGACGTAGCCTTGTGTTGATGCATTTTATAAAATATAACAGAATATTACCCAACTGAACTTTTTATTTATGGCTGGTTGATCCTCGCGGCTTCTCCCATGTAATGGTGCGTACAGA
Organism: Stenoptilia bipunctidactyla; assembly: GCA_944452665.1. Lineage (NCBI taxonomy): Eukaryota > Metazoa > Arthropoda > Insecta > Lepidoptera > Pterophoridae > Stenoptilia > Stenoptilia bipunctidactyla. The sequence goes on along the minus strand of OX101737.1, from coordinate 63,720 downwards.
TTGCTAGTAAAGTAACGTGCAAAAAAAAGTTCCCATGATTTGGACGCCTCTCGAGCGCGAAGTGAGCCGCAGTAGAGCCTGCTCTAAGCTATCCGTACATTTTCTGTTTTTTGAATAACATGCTTAAAAAAATGCTCGATGCTCAATTTGGACGGGCGTTCGTGCGCCCCTCCTAATTGCGCGAGCACCGCTCGCGAGCACGAATTGCTGCACGAAACACTGTGTAATTGAGACTTGCTACTGTGTGCGTTACGCTCGTAGCCTGCTCGACGCAATCCGTGAATTGTCGGTTTTTAAGACAACATTAAAGGGACTCGGATTACAAATTGGACAATTACGAGAACAACTTGAAAATGTGATTTTTTGTTTGTTAAGTTATCGTAACGATTTTGATGTCAAATGAAAGCTCTGATTATAAAACCAATTTGAATCATGTAAATCAGTTTACTCGTTTAGGAGATACTTTAAGAATTAATTTCTATGGTGAAATTGTAAGCAACCAGCACTAAAGTTATTGTTTTATCATCTGTAGTCCTTTTATACAGTTCTGTGCGCCACCAACGTCGCTGCATCGAGGCCTTCAGAGTTTTTTCATGAGTACAACGATTAGCTTTTGCTCATGACTCTGTTTTGGCGAATAAACATTGTCTATCTATTTATGTATTTATAGTCTAGGTTCCCCCCTAGTTCGCTACATGGTATCCCATAACACAAGCTATGCTTACTTTGGGGCCATGCAGTTGGTGTGATTGTCTGGGGATTTTACTTATTTTTATTTATTATTATTATCCATAGCATTCTATGGTATTCTTAAGAAAACTTTATTTGACCTAGATAATGTGTTGTGAACGTTGGAAATATTTATTTATTTTTAATTTATCTAACCAGACACCCATTGATTTCAGGTTACTTTCAGGAACATTTGAAACTGTTGCGTGCAGGACCGTAACTATTATTATCTACATTAAGAGAAAGATACTGGCCAATTGGTGGTCGTAACTTGGCAAAGGCTACTCGCATATAATAGTCAATTATATTTTAATAGCAGATTAGGTTATGATAAGTGTATCTGAATTTCGTTTTTTTTTTATTTCAATATTTCTCATAAATTAAAATTTCAAAATTATCTCTGTGAGTAAAATTTAAGATTAATCTACATTTTATGACTATACACAATTAAATGGACACGTTTTTATTACTTGTTGTGTAGTCATAAACTACAGATGAAACTCAAATTTTTAATCACTTAGATGAATTTTGAAACTTTAATGTATAAAAAATATTTTATTTTTCGTAATTATGACCCACTCATCAGTCTTAATCTGCTATTAAAATATTATTGACTATTATATGGCGACCCTATATAGCTATTTTATTTGTTTCACCACTAAGGCCATACATTTAGAATTGGTAGGTGATTTGACAAGTAACAGTTATATTCTTGCTTTACGGAGATTTATAGCTCACCGCGGAAAGCCACGCCATCTGTTCTAACGGTAGTCACTATGGCAAGGTGGAATTGTGCGCATAAACTGAGTAAATGCTGGCCGATGCTGTTCATGCAACCAACTCCATGCCTGCCCAAAACGGTGGGCCACGCATCGTAATCCCGTCCTACCCTGGCATTAAAGTCACCCAACAGAAGAATCTGCTCTCTCGATACGCTTTCGATACATTTTGAAAGCTCCTCATAAAATTGGTCCTGAATGTCATCAGACTTATCCATGGTCGGGGCATATACACTGATGGCATTAAGGAAGTAGTCATTATTAAGGTGTGAGCGCAGTGTGGTAACGCGGTCCTAATTAAGAACCGGACACTCTTGTAGCTGTTTAACAAGCCTATTCTTAATCGCAAATCCAACACCTGACCGACGCGTCTCAGAGGCAGCGAGTCCCTTCCAAAAGAAAGTATACTCGCCACCGCGTTCCACCGGCTTCCCTTCATCAGCTATTATTTTTGTTACGTCGACCGCGAATTTAACGATGCGGAGGCAGCCGCTGTTGCTGTCGTCCTGAAGTGTTGAGAGTGAGCAAATTTTATGGCACCTTTTCTAGCCCCCTTCCTGGCTGAGCAGGGAAAGCAGTGCTTCCCTAAATAGGGCTGCTTTGTCGCTCCAGATGCTTCTAAGCCACCTCTGTCCCCCAGATCAGAAAAGGAACGACCACGGTATTTTAGGAACACCCCCGGAGCCGCCCGCGTGCAGGTCTCAGACAAAGCCCGATCTGAATCAAACCGAACATCTCTACCTCGACCCATCGCCACGGGACTTTCCGTCAAATCGGAGTCCATATTCAGAAGCAGTCTGTTGCGCAGGAGATATTTAGGTGCGCAAGCGTACGCGCAAACGCAGGTGCATACTCTCGTCTTACCCATCTTGATCCAGTGGTCTATCATCGCCATAAGCCGTCCACCAGGCCTTGCTATCCCACCGGGTCCACCAAGCTCGTTGCATATCTGCGATCAGTCGCCTTTCCCACCTGAATAGACTTCGTGAACTTAGCGGGAGGTAACCGCTGTAAAACCTGCCTCAATGGTAGGCCCCCTCGACCAGGTTTAGCCCGCGAGACGACGCGGTTTACCGGGGTGTGGCCGCTGTATGCTACTACAGCTACTTGGAGCCACTGGCGAGAATTTGCAGAACGTCTGCGATCAGTGGAAAAACACACGTCATTCCCAGACCGACTGGTGAGATTCCACACTAGACTCTGCAATACACCCCAAGTTTTACTATAAGATATCCGGATGCAAGAAGATGGGATTCCCTGGTTGTAATTCCGAAGTTGTGGTAGATTCAGTTTAATTTATAATAAGCAATACTAAGTGCGTCGGTGGCCTCACGCCATCGGTCCGGAACCAGGCTTTGATAGTCCAGGAATAGGTACATTTAGAATTTTATGGGCAATTTGATGAGTTATCCTGGTTAAGTTGATTTATTTATTATTAGCTCTAGTGCCGGCTCATTTAGCAGTTTGGCTCCAAGTTGGTACTGTAAACTCGCATCAAAAGCCCTTTGTGCAAAGCAGTTTTTACCTATCTCATAACACCAGCTTAACTGACTTTGAGGCCATGTAGTTGCTGTAATTATTTGGGAATTTCATTTTTTATTTATTGTTTGTTGTAGAAGATGCTTGACCGGGAGCGAGAAAAATTGTACCTAGCTTATTTATAATAATCCCAAAAATACTGTTACGAGAAATCGTCAATTTCAAATTCAAATGGTGCCACTGAGGGAATCTAAACCTTTTCTTGGGTAGCACAATCTTTAAGGTTAGTACATAGATAGAGAAGTTTTTCAGGGATTCTGTTTTTAGATAAGCTTTGTTCAGTTAAAGCGGTTACGCACTACATTCGACGATTCGAATCCGAGAAAATAAAAATATAGAAATTTCGTATGAAACGACGGATGACGGATGTAGAGTGTAAGCTACCATAGAAATAGTTGTAAGGCTATACGGACCGTCATTTCTTGTATAAGCAATCTTCATTTTTAACCGAATTCAAAAAAAGGAGGTTCCCAGTTTGACCTGTAAGCCTGTTTGTATGTATGTTTGTCCGCGATTTACTCGCGTTTGGCTGAACCGATTTGGATGCGGTTTTCAAAAAATATTAGTCATGTTTAGGAAAAGGTTTTAGTATATTAACCAACTTCAAAAAAATAAGGTTCTGAATTTATCTGTTTATTTTGTATCTGACATTTGCACTGTTGTTTGATTAATGTTTGATTAATTACCGAATACTAGCATTTACCTGCGCAACTTCTGGTTAAAAGTAGTCAATGTGTTATTCCAGGCTTTACATTATTCACTATGCCAAACTCTCATATTTATTATAAAAGTAAGATTTTAGTTTATTACTGCGCCAATCACGGATTGACGGCTAGGTTTTTTTTTGATTAGCCAGCTTACAAAAAGGAGGTTCTCAGTTTAACCTGTATGTTAATTATGTTTCTGAACGATCATCTTGCATTTGGCTGAACCGATGTTGAACTGGACTGCGGTTTTTAAAAGGATATTTGTCCCATTTGGGAGAACCTTTTTGTACCTAAGTATTTTAAGTACCTACTTATGTTTTTTCGCAATTGTCTCACGTTTGGGTGAATTGTTTTTGATACAGTTTTTTCTGTTTTCATTATAATTTTGGGCTAGCTATTAGTTTTTTCATAGTAAGTTATTTGCCATATTTGTAGATATATTCGTGATAGATTTCTTTAGCGATAAGTTTTGGATAAGTTCTTAGCTGACTTCGTTTGTCAGTTTCTGAAGCACGAGCAGCATGCTGGCGATACCTAGACGAGCAATCTCTTGCTGCATCAAGTCGTCGTTTTTTTTCGTTGGGAGTTTTATTCCTCTTCTTTTCTTTCTTAAAGCGCCTTTCTCCCTAGTCTTTTACCTAGGCCTACAGGTGCAACGAATTATAGTATATAGGTCAAAGTCATGGTGTTACAGTACCAAAACATTACATTACCAGAAGTATTGGTACTTACTGATGCCAGAACTAGCACAAAACTTGTCACTAATATCTATAAATATAGAAACTAACTATGAAAAAAAAAGTCATAAAACCAAAACCAAAATGAAAGCAAACTAATTATGTCTTTTTAAGAAAAAAGTGAACCGCATTCAAAAAACCAACCCACAAAAATTTTTTAAATAATTTTTACAAACGCCGTCCTATTCCTGTTTCTATTCCATCCATATTACTACCCCGTATAGTAAATTTCTGCCAAAAATTAATTAATATTAATGAATATTATTAATATTAATGAATGAAACCTCCTTTTTTCTAATTCGGTTAAGAAGACTAACATTTTGGTTTTTTTATTTTTTTTTTATAATCTTTAGGACAAAACCTTCGACTTTTCAGAATGTAAATATTCATTACTTGTAAATTATATAGTAGACGATCAAGGTTGTTATTAAACTTTAGATGTGCCTATATCCTGGCTGAAAATGTTATTTCATAGAAAAAAAAACTCAAGCTTTTCAGAAACTTTATTTTAAGTTACATCTGTATTTGTAGACTTCTAGTATATTCTTCTGATCTCCTTGTTCACTTGAGCTCGCCTTCAGCCAGTAAGGCGTCAGCTAGCGCGGCACTCGCGCGGCGGTCTAACTTGCCGGTCGCAGTGAGCGGCAGCGCCGGCACGAAGGCAATGCCGCCACGCAGCTGCTTGTATGAACTGAACCTCTCTGCGTAAGGATATAAGGTTTATTTCAGCTTTTGGTTTTGAAATGACACTATTTCGCTAATGATACTATTTTATTCCATTCTTGCTCAAATACCCTGGTCCCAGTTTGTCATGTTCGTATTGTGCATCCATAGCTCATTGCACCTACTATGTTAGCAATTTGGTTGTGGCATGACATTGGCTCTCACAATTAGCTGTTTTGTGTTTGTTTTTTTTTTCATGCCAAGGTCAATTTATACTGTACGTATTTGTATTAATTTGATAATTCTGACTGAAAAAGAGTGCCAACAGTTTTTTTCCGCCGGCTTTTTTTGTCCCTTGGACTATTTGTAATATCTTATTTAACAACTATCAACCACTACTTAAAGCCGAAGTATGTGATGACTGACATCGTCAAGTGTTTTTTGAAATGCCTAAGATGAATAAAACGTTTTGATTTTTTGTTGAATTTTGCCTTATTTAGAAAAAGTTGCTTGTATGAACTGAAGTTCTCCGTGGAACGACATCAATGTTTGCAGCAGATCGGCTTCATCTCTGTCTTACCGGATAGTAGGTGAAGATGAACGGGCTCATGAAGGAGCGGACTCTTCATAAAACATTGCCGGAGCACGTGACTGCCGCAGCAGCGCCATCTAGCGGCAAGCTCTGTACCTGCCACTACGCGGAGGTCTCTCCGATAAGTCACCTCTTACGACAAGTCGCCTCCGACGCAGGCCGGCAGGGTTGTTCTAAGCCGATGCTACACCTTCATTTAGGTTTTAGCTTTTAAAATGAGTCTTAGTAGTAGTTGCTAGTATAAACTAAGCGGTCTTTATAACGTCATACAGTTTACAGTACATTAGCTTTTAGAAGTTTTTAATCAGACAGATAGATATAGTGTCAATACACAATATCAACCTCACAGCCTCTTGTTAATGAGCCCACTGCAGGGCAGTGAGCTTCTCCTCTGGGTGGCGGTGGGTGGCGTAGGACAACCCGCCAGGTGCTGCTTGGTGAATGGCAGACCTGATCGAGCGGCGGCCGGCCATCCTCGCGCCGCCTCGTGCTTCACCTGCGATAGCGAGTGCATGCGCAGGAGCCTTGAAAGCTACGATTACGACACTATTGTAATTGTTCCATTGTTATTATTTAAATATCTTTATACTTAATATATTCGTTCTTAAACTGAATAACCCTATTTTATGAAATTTATAAATTAATTTTATTGAGGCTTATTTGTCTAGAAATTGTATATAGAATAATAGTTTTTATTTTTATATTTCTTAAAAAAATCATGACAATTTATTATTTAAAGTAATTTGTGCGTAATGGAAAATGAGAACTGTCAACCATATCATCTGGTCGTGAAATCAGCATAGTCCCCCTTACTGAGGCGGGGGGGGAGTGGATGTGCTCTTGACAGCTGCCTGAATCATAGCTTTTTTGCAAACATACATAACACCACGCCTGTATCCCCAATAAAATAGGCAGAACAGAGGCTATCAAACCATTTGATGTCACCTTTGACAAATTTGAAAGTATTAGAATAGTGAAGAAAGACTGTTGCAGTGACAGAGGGTCGGCCAATCGCCTACAAAATCATAGTTTTGCTATTATTTTTGAATGATAATCAATCAAACCGAAGTTTTAAAGTGTTTTTTCGCTGAGTAGAGCTATAATAAATACTTCTGACACTCACACTACATTATCTAGCCCAAATTAAGTTTCTTAAAGAACTTGTGTTATGGATACTAGATAACTGATATACTTAAGAAATATATAAACATACATATTGAATAAATACATATTTTTTATTAGAATAAACTTAAATAAACATATAAATACATCCATGACTTAACGGCTAAAATCTGTGTTCATCACACAAATATCCGCCGCCGCCGGGATTCGAACCCAGGATCTCTCGCATAGAAGGCAATGTATGTTACCACTACACCAGCCGGTCGTCGCTTAGACTCCTACCCGATGTTGGATAGGCTTGTCGTTAAAAACGACTCATCCGAAAGATTGGAGGGAAAGGGGACAACTGTAGGGTCAGCCTGGCTAATAATATCATTTCTAGGGTTGATGTGTTCCTAAACCTAAACCCGTATGTTGTTATCGTGGATGACATCTTCACTCACCATCAGGTGATATTAGGTCAGGTTTACTGCGTCACCAATATGAAAAATAAACTTTACTCAGTGGTCATAGGGAGACAGCAGGATAACATTCTCTTACCGGCCAAGCTCAAAGAATTGTGTTACGTAGAATGTATAGTGTTACCTGCCATGGCGGCATGCACCCGGTCTCGCAAGCCCGGCGCCGGCGGGCTCGTGCCCGGCTGCAGCAGCGCGGCCGGCCCGCCCGGCGCCGGCAGCACGACGGCCGCGCGCACGCCTGCGATGCCGCACAACACACGCTCTAGCTCTTCTGGCGCCACCTGATGGTAATACAAGTTCGGGTACGTCTAGTATTACTACAGTATACCTATCTAGGTACAGTAATTCAACTCAACCGAATCTTTGAAATAAATGACTACAGTTACGCGGTGCGTAAACATGCGATAGGGCTGCCCGCCTCCAGCATTTTAGTTATTTTTGACTACCTTGTGTTTCCATTTAGTTTTGTGATCATTGTAAATAAACTTTTTTTTCTATAAACAAATAAAATACCGTCAAACACGCCAACATTGCCCGTTTTTTTCAAAAAACTACGAATATTTTTAAAAAATTCTATGGGTACCTGTGTTTAATTTACTATCTACATCAGCTTTAGAATGAAGTGAATGCATATTTTTAGTTATTTTTGTAATAATTTAATATTTAATCCCACTTTTGGTTGATTCTGATGGCGGGCAAAGTAATGTGGATTTCTAGCCAACATTGCCCACATTGATTTTTGACGCAAAAATCTAATTTATCTGCATTATAATAAAACCCACTTCAAGGATTTGAGTAATGATGGCGTTTGCTGCAGAAATCTAACCATTTTCTTTAAATCTCACATAGCAAACCGAATGGGCAATGTTACCAAAGGATATTTTCACTTTTCCATACAAACCTAAATTCACGATTTCTGAATGCTAGGGTTGTCACATTTGAATAAAATCCCTAAAATGTTTTATTTATATACGTATTATGAAAAATAGAACTCATTTTAAAAAAACAAGTAAAACAAGTTTAGTAACTGTTGTAGTTCTATAGATCAGACAGCTGGGTATTCCGCTCTTGAATATAAGACTTCGAGAAATTTTCTTCAAGTATTCATGAACCAACTTTAGGTCTATCTTAGTAAGCGGGGAGAAAAAATCACCAGATACTTGCTAAACTTTAAAAATTTTATTTCTTCTACGGGTGTTAAAGCGGTAGGATGTCCAACAGGGTTCTGATGTTTATTTTTAATTTTATTAATTATTGTGCGTCTTGTGATAACGAATGGTCTTTCAGCATCTCTTGAAGAAATTTGATGTGTTTCAAATGCCTCGCATGCATGTCTCAACATGACCTCGGAGTAATTTTTATATATTCTAGACCCTAATTGTACTTCTAAGTTTCCTCTGTCAAATTCTGGATTTAATTTTCTTTTTCTGAAATATAAACAAAATAGATACAATAAAAATTATGGGCCAGCAAGGTACCTAACAAAAAAACGAACAGTCAGGAGAAAATCTGTTTCTTTATTTATCATTTCTTTTTTGTTAAACTAATCAATTATTTAATTCACCTCAATTATTTTAATTTATTTATTTACTAAGTAAGACATGCCAAAAGCATTTAATATTGGCTCCACGCCCGGGACTTGGTTCACTTGGAATATGAAACTCAGGTACCTTTTACACAGTAGTTCCAGGACATACTTCCTTCAACCATACTCGCATTCATGCCTTCCCTTTTTACAATAAGTTACCAACTCTTAGTAATCTAATTGATTGAATGTAAGTAGTAAGTTTATTAATTATCTATACTAATATTACAAATCTGAAGAGTTTGTTTGTTTGTTTGAACGCGTTAATCTTAGAAACTACGAGTCCAAGTTGAAAAAATCTTTTTGTGTTGAATAGTCCGTTAATCCAGGGAAGGCTGCAAGCTATAAAACATTATGATGTGACCAGAAGGAGCGAAAAAAACCATTTTAAAAGTTTCTGATGCGTACGCTACATAAACAGTAAATGATAGGCCAATATAATTTAACGAAAGCAAAGCCGCGGGCAGAGCTAGTATATTATACAGTGTGTAAATTGTGACAGCCCTAGGCTTTTTTAGTCAGCGGGCAATGTTGGCTTTCAAAGGTTGGAACATTTCAGGGTAACATTGCCCATCATCATATCTTTTAATTAAAACAATATTCAGTGTTGAAACCATTACCAAATCACTTAGCACATTGTCTTTTATAACGTACAATGAAAGAAACTTACCTGAGTCTTCCCCATCATACACAATTCACTTCTATAATTCCACAATTTTTTGCCCGCAAAAACACTGTCCTCGCTCGACACGCTCCAACAAATTACTGAGTGAACTTTGCGACAAACATCTTACACGGTGATGCTATAATTATAGTGTATTTTCTAATATCGTAATAAATTTTACCTTATTACTGATACATTTTTACACCTTAACGGAATAGTTTAAAAATTGCGTTTCGGGCAAAGTTGGCACATTTCACGGTACTTCGTGATTGGAATAGGAAGTGCTCAATAAAAATTCTTGTTGTTTTTTGATTGATATATTTAATCAAAAAAACATATTTATGTTTAAAAAAAAAGCTTTCTTATAAAGTTACTACATTATAATATTTGCAATTTAAGTTAAAAAACAACTAAACGTATAAATAATAGAACAGGCGCTCTTACTAAGTAAGAAATGGTTTGGAGTTAAAGCCCTAAAAGGGTGTGTGTGTACTGAAAAAATCTGAAACATTGTAATTTATTATGATGGCATGCCAATTTTATACCAAGACTTATAAACGAAAGAAAAGTTCATAAAAAACTAAATGTCTATTTTAAATTACTGCCGACTGTACTTCTCAAAGTTTTCGTGGACCCGCTGAAACCACTAGTATGAAGTTTTAAAATTTGTCGTGGAACCGCTGGTACCTAAATCGTGGACCGCTGGGAACTTGCCATTCTGGGGATATTTCATGAACCTACCTGTTGTTGTTATAAATAAAAAAAAAAGAAATACTTTATCTGCGAAAATTTCAATTAGTTATCTATTGACAGATAGACGGGAAAATTTATTGTTTCTCGTATTATTAATACACACAGTACAATAAATAACTATTATTAAGTAATAATAAAATACCAAGTCTTTACTTTGAATTATAAAACCTAACTAAACAGAACACACATGCCCAGAGGTTTTAACACCAGCTCACCTACCTACCGTATCATGATTCATGAACCGCCTATAACCACCTAATTTATTCGTGTCAATTACTTTGCTTTACTCTATTCACTTTATTTATTAAACCAGGTATCTTTTTTTACAGGGATTGTGTATCTTCCTGCTAGGAAGTAAAATTATTTTTCAACACACTTGCTCGTAAAGTGAGCCTTATTCTATTGAATTTAGAACTATAAACTGGGCTATAAGTCACGCGTGCATAATATATTATATCCTAGTGCATAATAAAATGAATCCTACATAGTTGAATTGTACCTTTGTGCAAATTACATGCGAGTAAACAGAGATAATTTTATTGATCCGGGTTATACATTAAATATTTTCAGAAACAACAAAGAGGTTTTATACCTCTTCAAATCCATATACATTTTTGAAATGTTTGCGCCTTATATTAGTAAAACAACTATGTATATCAAACAAATTGTTCACAATTTACAATAATTTGTTATAAAATATTAAAATATTTGCATTTACCACTCCAAATTAAACATTTTCACGTAAAATAGGCTCTATATGCTATACAGACATTGACACATTTGGCAGAAAAAAAAAACCTACGCGCATGCGCGAGGTTCGGCGCCATTTTTCAATCACAATTCACAGCTTTGTTATGAAGTGTGTTTGTTATTTTATACCATACCTACTCTAAAAAGCTTATTTTATTCACGCAAAACAGTGAATAAAAAGGCTTTTTATTCACTGTTTTGTTTTTATTCACTGTTTTGGTGTATTCACACAAAACAGTGAATAAAAAGGCCTTTTATTCACTGTTTTGGTGTTTGATAATGATAGTAATAAGAAAATTACGCTTAATTTCAGTCATTGCTCTAATTTTAATGTCCATTTCAATCAATGTAACATTTCTTATTTCTTGATTAAATTTCTATTTTCGCTTAAATTATGTCTTTTTCTCGTAGTCATGGTATAAAGTATAGTATGCAACTCTTGAATAAAGTACGAATTTATATCGAGGGCAATGAATCACTCGCATCGCACAGGATTCTAACAGTTGAATCACTCGCTGCGCTCGTGATTCAATCATCTTAAATCACTCGCTACGCTCGTGATTCAATCGTTAGAATCCTTCACTAGCTCGTAACCCATCTGCGGCCCTCGCTTTAAATCCGTCCTTTATTCACTAGTTGCATAATATACTATTATGACCACGTATGTCTGTCTTTTACTCACAAGTGTGTTGAAAAACGTCGTATGTAACAAGTGAGCGAAGTTGCTAATTACAGTCGAGGCTGTGAATTGAGCCCGAGCCGCAGGCGAGGGCTTAATAATGAGCCGAGACTGTAATTAGCAACGCCTAATATACCTACTATTAAAGTCTTACCTTTCAGAGTTTCCAGCTAATCTAAAAAAAGTTATCTCTGGATGCGTTATTGACAAATTCATGCAACCCAAAACTGAAAAAATATAAATAAAATACTTTTTAACCGGATTTATCGCGTACCTATATTTACATTTTAAAATTTTAGGAGTCGCTCGTGACCACGGGGTCTGAAAAGACACCGAAACGTCGAGTCAAAATTTTAAAATGTAAATATAGGTACGCGATAAATCCGGTTAAAAAGTGTTTTATTTAATAGTATGAATCGCGAAAACTTAAGACAATATTATGTGGACCAGTACGGACTGGAAAGTGCAGAGTCGCTCGTGACCACGGGGTCTGAAAAGACACCGAAACGTCGAGTCAAAATTTTAAAATGTAAATATAGGTACGCGATAAATCCGGTTAAAAAGTGTTTTATTTAATAGAATGAATCGCGAAAACTTAAGACAATATTATGAAAAAATATATCCTATTCGTATACTAAATATGTACTTCAACTTATGTTTAGAGAAAACAATCGCGCGGTTATTGTTAAAAACAACACACAGTACGTTCGTCACAGCAGCGGCGGCAACCGCAACTGTCGGCATGCCTTAGGTATAGCTCACTTTGCGTCCGTTTGTACGAAGTTGTATTACTGAAAGATAGTTGTACTGTGGTATTATCTAATGACGTAGTTAGTAATTTTGATCACAAAGTGAAGTTATTCATTCGTAAAAGTTCTTTCAGACAGCTATAATGCAATGCCTTAGGAATTATAAAGTAAAATCAAATGCATTTTGACTATATTTATCGAGCATTCCCCAAAATGATAGGTTAAAAATGAATAATATTATTTAACGCGATAAATCAAGCTGAAATTTAGCAGAGTGTGTTTTTAACCCCCGACGCAAAACGAGAGGGGTGTTATAAGTTTAACGTGTCTGTATCTGTGTATCTGTGAATCTGTGTATCTGTGTATCTGTCTGTGGTATCGTAGCTCCCAAACGGATGAATCGATTTTCCTTTAGTTTTTTTTTGTGTTATAGATAATTTTATCCCGAGTGTTCTTAGCCATGTTTCATGAAAATCTGTTTAGCCGTTTGAAGATCATCAGCTCTTTTCTAGTTGATGAGGGGATCTGACTACCTTCCATATGTCCTATCGATGCGAAATTTGGTATCGTATTGCTTTAATTATATTCAAAGTATATGGTAAGGTAACCATGACCTGATCAGCCGTTTGAAGGTCATCAGCTCTCTAACAGTTAATGAGGGGATCTAACTGAATTCCATATGTCGTATCGATTCGAAATTTGGTGCCGTATTACAACAATGATATTGATAGTATATGGTAAGGTAACCATGACCTGATCAGCCGTTTGAAGGTCATCAGCTCTCTAATAGTTGATGAGGGGATCTGACTAACTTCCATATGTCGTATCGATTCGAAATTGGTGCCGTATTACAACAATGATATTAAAAGTATATGGTAAGGTAACCATGACCTGAACAGCCAATTGAAGATCATCAGCTCTCTAATAGTTGATAAGGGGATCTGAATAGCTTCCATATGTCGTATTGATTCGAAATTTGGTGCCGTATTACTACAATTACATTGAAAGTATATGGTAAGGGAACCATGACCTGATCAGCCGTTTGAAGATCATCAGCTCTTTAATAGTTGATGAGAGGATCTGACTACCTTCCATATATCCTATCGATGCGAAATTTGGTACCGTATTACTTCAATGAAATTGAAAGTGTATGCTAAGGTTACAATGACCTGATCAGCCGTTTGAAGATCATCAGCTCTCTTATTGTTGAGGGGATCTGACTACCTTCCATATTATGTCCTATCGATTCGAAATTTCGTACCGTGTTACTTCAGTGAAATTGAAAGTATGTGGTACCTAAGTTACCATGACCTGATCAGCCGTTTGAAGATGATCAGCTCTTTTATAGTTAATGAGGGGATCTGACTTCTTTTCGCTAGTTCTATAGATTCGAAATTCTACACCACTTCCAATGTGTGAAATGATGCATTGCGTTGCTTCAACTCTGCCGCAATGGGAATTGAGCCTCAAGTTTTTGTATTATAATTTCTTAGTCTAAAGAGCACGAAACAATCTCATCAATCAAAGATTTGGCTTCAAGGGTGTCAAAATTTGGTAAATTTTGAATCCAGCATAACATATGTAAGTGTGGACTTCCACGATTCTGAAACTCAATCCGCCACCAGTAATCTGTAAGCTGTCCTCCTAGAACTTGATCGTTGCTCCTCAAAAACCTCATAAAAGCATTAACACGTATCATGAATTGACGACTCACAGTCACAGGATGTTCGTCAACCAATTTTTGTCTATCATTAAAACTTAAATAGCTTGGATTTTCACTGGGCCTTTCTGCAGCAATTAGAAGTGCTTTCAGTATATCGTCCCAATTTAGATCATTACAGCTCAAAGTAAGGAACCATGTAGGAGGGCCCAGATTCCTAACCATGGCAATAAGGTTTGAACAAGCACTTTGCCAATATGCATTTGATCCTCGCATGTTTCGCATATTTTGGTGAATATTTTCCACTAAGTTGTCAGGTCGATTTTCTCCCTGTCGCATTCCTAAAACTACACCTATATTTTGCTTTGCTCTAAGAAAAAATCCATTACCGATAATGCAGAAAAAAAAAACAAAATAAAAATTTTGAAAAACCCACGACGCGACGGTTAAAAAGTAATTCAAAAAGAATAAAATATTTTAAAATCCCCCGACTTGTCGCAATAACATAGGTATTCAACTCCCTATGAACTTTATAAGAAGAGCAAGAAAATCCGTCGAGCGCTGCCATCAATATTTTAAATTTCAATATAAAACTACAAAACGAATTCATTCAATGGCAGCCCCAGACGGATTTTCTTGCTCTTCTTATAAAGTTCATAGGGAGTTGAATACCTATGTTATTGCGACAATTCGGGGGATTTTTAATTATTTTACTCTTTTTGAATTACTTTTTAACCATCGCGTCGTGGGTTTTTCAAAATTTTTATTTTGTTTTTTATTTCAAACTTTTTAAAGAGCATAATATAGGTACCATACATAACATTACACAACACCTCGTTCCTCATTACCTATTTTTAAGAACATTATACCAATCAAATCCAAAGCGATAATTGAAAACGGCATTCAAATCGGACCAATGGTTTGCAAACAAATATTTACTGCAGCGCCCCCTGGTGAGTTGTTACCGTAACACCTATCTAAGAACATGCACCAATCAAATCCATAGCGATTACTGAAAACCGCATCAAAATCGGACCAGTGGTTCTGGAGATAAATGGTAACATTGGTTTGCACAAACACCCTCTCACCCCAAACGCATATACCGTCTCCGTTCCGTCGTGGGTAAAAAAGATAGTCATGTCTTTGAAAACGTGCATCAACTCCCATTATTCTAGCCTGACAATAATCTAAAGGTGTTATAGGATGACACCGAGTTTCCTGTAAACCATTTCTACCACGAGGAAACAATTGGAACCAAGATAGTTCTTCTGCCCTTCTTTCCCTCGTTATTTGTAAAGGGGGTTCTGTTTTTCTATGCAGTTGATGAACAGGCAACTGATTAAAGTTCTCGTTGTCGATTACAGTAGCTAATTCAGGAATGGGTTCGTCTATAACACGCAAAACTGACGAGGTAATAACAATGTCATCATTATTCAAAACATTGAATGATCCTGATGACTGGTTGGTATTTTCTGTAATGTCAGTATCGTTTTCTGGTTCAAATATATTTTGATTGGCTGACAATCAGAGGTTATTTTAGTAATACTATATTGATCATCGTCAGGTCTCGTTTGCTGTGATTTTGGTATGTTTGATTTTATAACTGTCCACAACGATGTGATATCGGGGAAACATATCAAACAAGCTGCACCATTCTGAGCTACACGACCTTTTGGTCCTCTAAAGTGAGAGTCAAACAAGTAATATAAACTATCAGTTTTCCAGATTGCTACTGATATACCATTACATGTTACAATACCTCCCTGATCAACGCCAGAATCTGCAAAGAACTCCGCTAAGCCATTCTTTAAATTTGGGAATCCAATGTCCTGATTATTTATGATCAAATGGCCACAAATCGATGTCGATTCATGGTGAACTTGTATTAAACATGAATGATTTAATACCTCAAAATTGACCTGTAACTCTTGAGCACGTAAGTATTCAACGTTAGCCTCGGCCAAATCTAGTGCCCTTCGATATTGTATACTGTTGGAATACAATCGGTCACCGGAAATTGAAATGGAGTCTATTACATCTGAAGTCCATGTCTCAGTTTGTTTAATTTTAGTAACAGCAACAGCTATGGCGGCGTTTGCAGTACATTGCTTACCACGAGAAAAATCACGAAATTTACTGTGACTTTGATGAAATGAGCCTCTCAATATTCGTCGATTATTACCAATATCTTGAAAACAATTGATTGTATTGTCTGTGTTAACAGAAGCAGGTATAACGTCAGTGTTGTTTTGCATTACATGTCAGATTTCATTAACATTAAACGTATCACCAAAGTTTACTGCCACATTTGCGTATAAAGGATTATTGCTTATAAGCCAATCTAATGCAGCTCGTAGCTTTGGAATCTGTACAGAATATCTGCGTAATCTTTGTACTGACTCCAGTTCCTCACACACGATCACTAGACCAGCACTACTCATATGAAGTGGAGGCTGCTCGGCTATTTCTTCAACATCTTGACCGAAAAGAACTGCTTGACCATGGAAACCATGTTGTCCAAAACGACCACTAAGTTTAATCATTTTTACAAATGGAATTATTCTGCTTAATAAACGTATTTCCACATCGGATAAAGCCTTTATTTCCAGGGGAATTTCATCTAAAAATATACCATTCCAGTAAGCTTGCGTAGGTATTCTTCCCCTATGAAGTGTAGTAGCGCATCGGTGACACGTAGTGATAACAGTATATTGAGTCATCACCTCATTCGGTAGTAAATCTTAGTGTAAATTGCTTACTCTAACTGACTCTACTTGTTTACGGTAACAAAGTTTTTTACATATTAAACAAACTGTATCAGCAAACGTGTGTATGGAATTTTCAAAATCTTCCCTGAGTTTAGCTCTAGATTGAGCCGTAAAGAAAGCATCTCGGGCACGGCGAGAGGAACGTTGTTCTGGAGTTTCGTTCAAACGAGACTCAGAAGTAGACTGCGCATTTCTTGCGCGTCTTACAGAACTTTGCTCAGAAGTTTCATGTAATATAGACTAAGCAGTAGCCTGTGCATCCTTGGCGAGTCTAGAGTATCGTTTTTCTTGAGTCTCATTCAGACGAGACTCAGAAGTAGACTGCGCATTTCTTGCGCGTCTAACAAAACTTTCTCAGAAGTTTCATTTAATATAGACTGAGCAGTAGCCTGTGCATCCTTGGTGAGTCTAGAGTATCGTTTTTCTTGTGTCTCTTTCAGACGAGACTCCGCAGTGCACTGCGCATTCCGCGCACGTCTCAAAGAAGGTTGCTTTGATGTCTGCGAAGCCTTGGACGCTGCATCTTTTTCAAGACAACGTTTCCTGTCTTGAGAACTTTCTTGGCTACGTAATTCAGCTTTCCGAGTTGCTTGTAATAATAAAAACTCTTCTCTTTCTGGGGTGTTCTCCTCTGGCTGCGTCAATCTGCGCCTTTTGGCTTCGTTTCGAGCATTTTTGCATTTACGCCCAAGACCCATTTTATTTCTATGGATTATATATCGCTGACTGTATTCAAAAGTACCATAAATCAAAATTACACTATTTTACAGGAGAGCTAAACAAAGAAAAATATATGTCTTTTGTTTTATATTTTCACACTTAATTAAATTTCATATACTTAATATACATAAATAGAATCGTAATAATAAGCCGCGTTTAATGTTTATAGTAGTTTTTTAATCAGGTAAATATTAGAATAAATAAAAGCATATATGTTACTTTTGAATATAAATATATGTTTGAAATTATAATACATATGGAATAAAACAACCACAAGTTAAGAAAAATAAATGGTTTAATTAAATTTTTCTATTAAACTTACCATGAAAACAACAAAATATTCTTACAAATTAAAAATATGACTTAAATGCTTTCTAAAATCAAAAACCAAAGTAGAGCTTTCCTCAAAATAACAAAAATAAGTTCTCCAATACTATTATAAAACAAGACTATCAAGACAGTATAATCATAATAAGCTAAAAAACAAAATGGGATTATAAAATTAAAATCCAAACTTATGCATAATAATAATTAGCGTGTTTTAAAACATAATTTGGTTTCAAATTTTAGTTATTACCATACTATTATAAAAATAACGAATTCTTTGTAGACATAGGCAAAAAATAACTTTAAATCAAAATAAGTAATCTTAAAATCTTATATTTATATTAAATGCAATCAGGACGTATGCTTATGAGATCACAAAGTCACAACCATTTAGTGTAAATACATATAAACTTTTTTAAATCTTATAAGTAGATAGGTAGGTACTTAAAGTTTTCTTAACCTATGTGAGTATTCCCAGCTCACTCACTGTTTGTCTCTTAATTTAACTAAATCAGTCTTAAAGATTTACAAAAAAGGATTCATAGTATTTAGGAATAATATTTTTGTTAATTAAATTTAAAATACCCTGTTTCTTGGCTTGTGTTACATTTAATTTTTGAGTATACATTTTTTTTGGTTTTATAATAGTTTCAGATCGATCCGTTTTTTGATGCCTACCCATAGTTAACGTGGACACGGTTTTGAATTCTTTGTCTTCATATGAATTTTTATAAAAAAACTTGTTTTTTACGTTTTTATCTACTTTTATTATTTTTATATCCGACCATTTAACCTTATCTCTATCTTCATTAGAGCCATAGCTACCTGAAGCCAAAGACTTTAAATCCACAAAACTATCATGGGTTAGTTCTTTAACTATATAAGGTGAGCCTTTAATTTTTGCTGTTTTGATAAGAGTGATATATTGATCCGGTACATAAATGGGCGATGATTTTAATGCTCTAGAAATATTTTTCTGGATTGTAGAATGTACGGCATCTCCTTCGTTTTGCGTATGCCCTTTAATTAAAAACTTATGAGTAACACTTCTTAATTTAGGTAATGTATTTATGGCATATTGGTACATCGACACTATAAACTTATTTTTCTGCTGTCCACAGCAATTATCGCTGTAAAATATCACATCGAACTCATCATTAGCTTTTTTACTTAAATCTTCTAAATACATAAGAACACATGATCCTATCTCATTTACTCCTCGAGCCCCTTCTCCTTCGTGCCACACAAAACAAGTCGTATTTTTGGTGCCCAGTTCTGTTATTGTAAAATTAAGTACGTTTATTTTTGATATATAATAAAAACTAGATACTTCACCACGCGGACAAGGCATCACGGCCTGCAAATCATAAACAGCAACAATAAGGTTATCGCTAACATTTTCTTTATCCTTTTCTTTTTCATTTCTTGCAAGACCCTTTTCTTTAAGATGTTTTGCATGTTTTTCCTCTAATGTGGACTTATTTTCACAATTTGCAAAAGCAGTACAATCTTCGCACTGGTCTTTTTTTGGCTGCCAAAAGGAAAAATTGAATTCGTGCATGAAAATACTATAATATATTTGGTAAGAAACGTGCTGTTTACTTTCAGATTCGCATTTTTCAACATAATTACGATGTAAAGCTGCTAGGGTAAGGCCACCTTCAATATATTCGCGTTTTGACTGACTTCGACAGTAATGGCTTTCTATACGTGGTATGGAGTTTATATGGGCTCTGACTCCGTCTTTTAGAGGTGGTTCAAGCTGATAATGATTATTATGCTTTCCTCTTTTTTCTTTGAATTGAATGACTTTAGGATTAGATCTGTATTTTTTAACGACAGTTCTAATAACTGTATCTGGAATAGAAAGAGTATTCATGAAATAAAATTTGCATACTCTTGTACGGTTGCCGTCTACAGGTAAATAGTAAGCATTATTGTGGTTTATGCGTGAACTTCCGACGCGAGTATATCTATACTTTGCACAGTATTCCGCGTAGAACATGCTAGGTGGACAAAACCTATTATCTAATTTCCGGGAAATTTTAATTAAAAAACCTCGATAATACCCCCAAACTCCAAATTCCGAGAATTCATTGTTTTTGGAATTAAGGATAATGAGCGGTATGGTTCAGAAGTCAGGTAATGAGTTTTGTGCAACCCTTTTAGTCAATCAGTTGCAATTTAGCGACACTTCCGTGCACATCTTACAGTGGCTTTTAGTGAATATTGTGAAAGTTTTTGTGATAGATATGAATTTCCAAGGTATGTACTATATTTAAGTACTAAATTCAAATCGAAAACTCTTTAAATTATGTTACAGTACTTATTTTTAGATAATTGATAATTTTACCTAATTTTTTCAAATAATAATTACTTTAATAGATCTAAAAATACAGACATTCACCTCTATCCGGTCTAGGTTTTGGATATATCGTAGAAATAACTTTATTATTTGCAAATATACACGTTTTGTTCAGCACACTTGAGTACAACATATTTTTTTCTTTTTTTTTCCAGAACACGTTTACTCTATTTCAAGAGTAGCCTTTTTCGAGGAGTGGTTAAATCACTCGAAAACTGAAAAAAACTCGGCTTTGTATGAGTTTTTAAGTTCAAAATTTCAGTTTAGTGATATAACAGAAAGCAGCCAAAAAGAAATTAGGCTAAAAATATCCAACTTTCCCAATAAAATTGCGGCTAAATGGTTGGCTTCAGGAAAGTTGAAGGAGCGATTTTTAATAAAAAATAAGACTTGGCTGGATGAAGAAGACATACAGTTTACTGTGTGTTCTTTTTCACCACAACCCTCCACATCAAGTGAGGATCTAAATGCGAGAGGAAGACCCCGAAAAAGTTTCGAGGATTCGTCGTTTAAGACGAAAAAACGCCGTGTCGTGGAACTGGTGGAATCTCGAAGTGTGAATGAATTGGTGACTGCTGCTGAGGTTGCTGTGCGTTCAGTAGGACAAAGAAAAGTGGCAAATGCTATTAGAGACGTTATTGAAAGCCCAGAAAATGTTTCTAAATCAAAAAATAGCAGTACAAATAAGCAAAGGCAGTTAAGTAGTGACGAAGCCTTAGCTTACTACATAGATTCAAAATCAACCACTAATTCATACAAACAAACTCGGAAGTGGTCCATGAAGGCAGGGCATAATGTGTTTCCGTCATATTATAGTTTAAGAAAGTCCAAACAGATGTGTTATCCTGCTGAGGAGCACATTGTTGTAACGGAAACTCGAGCGGAAGTAAATTTGCAAGCCTTATTAAATAAAACCGCGGAACGTCTAGTGTTAGCTCAGAATGAAGTTATCAACAGTGTGCTCCCAACAAGTTCATCATTCACTCTCGTCAGCAAATGGGGATGTGATGGAAGTTCTGGACACAGTACTTACAAACAGAGATTTGAGAACACTGACGATACGGACGAATTTCTTTTTGTGTTTTCTTTAGTTCCGCTTAGGTTATCAGATGGGTCCAACATTATTTGGCAGAATCCGCGGCCTTCATCAACTCTGTTTTGTCGTCCTATCAAATTTATATTTGCTAAAGAAACGACCGAGTTAACCTTAGCGGAAACAAATAAAGTATTGGAAGAAATTAATGCTCTTCTTCCAACACTTACCAACGTTGGTGATTCTCAAATCTCGGTAAAACACGAACTTTTGCTGACGATGACGGACGGAAAGGTGTGTAATGCCTTAACAGAAACACGTTCAACGCAAAAGTGTTACATCTGTGGCGCCACTCCCAAAACTATGAACGAAGAACCCACGAATTTTGTTAGTAACCAAGAACATTTTGGCTTTGGTTTATCTACACTTCATGCTTGGATTCGTTGCTTCGAATGCCTGTTACATATTAGCTATAAGTTGAATATTAAAAAATGGCAAGCTAGAAGTGATGAAGACAAAGAAAGTATTAAGGTTCGTTCCGACGAAATTAAACGAAAATTTAAGAATGAGATGGGACTCATTGTTGATAAACCAAAGCCAGGATTTGGTTCTTCAAATGACGGAAATACAGCACGCCGCTTTTTTAAAAATGCTGAGATGAGTGCTCAAATCACAGGGTTAGATGTAACAATTATAAAACAGTTTGATGTTATTTTGAGGACATTATCTTCTGGTTTTGAAATAAACTTAGTTGAGTAAAAGTATCGGTATATAACATAAAATAATTTTGTCCACCTAGCATGTTCTACGCGGAATACTGTGCTTTGGTTCTATTTCAGTTATGTTATTAAAAATAAAGTATCTTTGTGCTTCCAAATCACCAGTATTCCAATATTCCTTAAAAATAATTGATCTTTCCTGGTCAGTAATTTTTAAAGAACACTGAAACTTGCATTTTTCTGAACAAACCGATCCCATTTTCTTTTCTTGTACAGTTTTCTTTGTTTTTGACATCGACGTATAAGCTTTGCCACTGTTTCTTAATTGTTTTGATAAGTTTTTCTCCCAAAACTGTGGATAAGCTTTCCTTTTGCGACCTTTTCTTGCCACATTTTCATTTTCAACACAAGGAGAGGCAGTTTCAACACTTGGTATTTCTTTGTACGCACTAGAGGATTCAGGTTCAGGAGATTCTAGCAGTCTTACATTTTTCAAACAGTCTTTATCGGAATCACTTGTAGAATCTTAATCACTCAAAGCTAAATCTTTGCTAATTTTAAAATGAGGATCCTTGACACTGTCGTCTGAAGAATAATCTGCAGTAGGGCTGGAGGAACTTGAAGACTTCGACGAACTTGAAGAATAGGACGAACTTGAAGACTCAGAAGTGTCGCTATCATAATTACTTTCTGGTACAACTACGTTTGGTTTACTTTTCAAATAATTTTCATCGACTAAAGATAGAATACTGTTCTGACTGTCCGGAATTGAATTACTTTCAAAGGACTCGTTTAAAGGCGAATCTGGTTCTTTCAACATAGCATATTCAGTTTGCAAGTGGTTTTCCAAGTCATTAACACTTTCACTATTACTGTTATTTTTCGCCATGTTAAGTATTCTATGTACTCTTCTACTCATTCTGTAAATAATAAAAATACTTTCATTTAATAGGTGCTCATAGTATTTTTATTTAAAATTAGTGCTTATACTTCCTACAGAAGCCAAGTTACCAATACCGAGTGGCCAATTAAGAAACAAAATATATTAAGAAACTGTAGTCAACCTAATAATACTTTGATGTCAAAAACGAAAAAAAAGCGAATGAAACGAAAATAAGCTCGGTTTGTTAAGAAAAATGCAATTTTCAGTGTTCTTTAAAAATGACTTACGAGGAGAGTTTTTTTTTAATATCATTGGAATACCGACATAAAGATACTTTATTTTAGTAACATGACTATAATAGGACCAAAGTACCTTCAGATATACTCGCGTTGTAAGTTCAAGCATGAACCAGAATAATGAGAACTTGCCTATTGACGGCAAAAGTATAGGGAATACATTTTATTTCACGAATCTCGTTATCTAATCCCAAAGTCATGAAATTTCAAGAAAAAAGAGGATTGCATAAGAATAATAATAATTATTAGACCGATACAAATGAGCCACCCGGTATTCTTACTTCTGTAGACATACTTATCAACTTAATGAAACGTATTAGTAAACTATAAAATGAAATCCTAAGATTTTCTAACAAATATACTTACAAAGCTTTGAAAAATCTTTAGAAATGTGTTTTAAATAATTAAACATAGATAATTTATACAACTAAATACAAAATATAAAATCTAAATAAATATGCTCCGTAATATGGTCCTTATGATTTGAAATATGGGATAAAAAAAACCCTTCATACTAAAAATATTATTTAGTTTTTAAATACAATACTTTATATTTGATTTCTTAAATGCAAAACAAACATATTAACGTATAAGTTTATTTTTATCAAAAGAAGTAATGTTAGTAAGGATACACTTTCTGTGCAAAACAACCCGTTTTGAAATATGGTACTTTTGAATTAAAATATAAAGTCATACTTACGTGAATCTTATATTCAAAATTGACTTATTTGGAGATATGGTTGTTTTCTGTATATAATTATTAAGAAACACAGATAAATTTTGTGATATGGCACTTTTTAATAAAAGAGACGTGGTTTCAGTTCGGATGTCGACACGCAACTGACAATACGGTGGTTTAGATTTTATTTCGGGCGTTCAAAATGAAAATTCAAAAGTAACGGTCGTATTATTTTGTCACCAAGAAATGCAAAATCAACGGGTATCTTTTTAAAAATCAAAAATACGGTACATTAAGATTGTTTTTTTGCATTAAAAATATTTTTAGGATTTTTCGATTTATGGTACTTTTGAATAGAATCAGCGATATATATGCAGCTATAAAATTATAAATAATAACCTAATAGTAGGTAGTTGAAACTTAATCTAACAAATTAAAAATAATAACTACCTAACGAAACTAATACCTACCTAAATTGCTTAAACTGATCACAAATACCTACCTTATATTCCACTTAACCTAAGACTACCTACTAGTTAAAACTTAATCTAGTAAATTAAAACTAATATGATATCTAATACCTAACTAAGTTACTAACTCAACTAACTAATTACTTTAAATACCTTCCTAATATTAAAACCTACTTTAAAAAGTACAAAATAAAAGTAAAATTAAAAATTTTAAAAACCCCCGACACAAAAAAGACCTTAAAAACTAACAAATAATATTTTAAACCTATTCTAATTATTATCGTCCCATATATAATTGACTGCAAGACTTGTACTTTAAAATATTTTTATTTTCCGATTAATGTTTTTTATTTATTTTATTGGAAAGTAATCGTAAAGCCAAGTTCATTAAATACATAATATTTCTATACTAATTTGTAATTTGTGTAATTGATGTGTATTCAATTAGATTGGTAATTACAAAAAAACTTCCTATTTGTATGGGTAACCCTGCTCTAATACCACAGATACTTTTATTGTACATCATTATGCTATCGATGTCGATCGATTTAGCAAAGGTCACTTGGGAAGTCACTATGGGCGCGACACTAGCGCTTCGCATAAACAGTGGATCTAACTGTCAACTAAGTTTATTGTCGCATCTGTTTTAACTAGTTTACCTATAGTTATCATAAAGTAACTTTTATAGGTATAGTTATCTGTGAATCGATCATAAACTCTCGCTGAAAGCTTTGATGAAATTTGAATTCATCAATGATGAATTTCTTTTGTTCCGGTTTCTGTGAAGATTTTGTGCACCGATTTGTTTGAAGAAAAGTATTGTTTTGTAGTTAAAGTGAAAATAAGTATAATTAATATTCATCCCGTCCGATTCCTTATCTATTATCCTCATTCCCCTCCGTATTATATTTATTCATCGACAAAATCAACACACGTGTTTTATAATTTTTTATCTCCCGTAAATAACTAAAGCAGTGACTAATCGCTGCGTGCGGGCATAACATTAATTAATGCCCGTTCAAAAACATACAGACGAATTGACAACCCCCTCCTTTTTTGGAAGTCGGTTGAAAAGGTGTTTTATTAATCGTGAATCGTGAAAACTAATGACAATATATTATTTTCCCTCCACCACTTCAATCACCACAAACGTACCTGATGTCCATCTACCTTGAACCAGAACTTCTTCCTCTCCTTGAACGTGACATTGCCCTCCCTATCCTGCGTGAAGACGTCGCCGGTCCGCAGCCAGTCGCCGGCGACCATAGCGTCGCCGGTGGCGGCGGCGTCACGCAGGTAGCCGGTGAACAGACAGCGGCCGCGCACGTACAGCTCGCCGGCCTCGCCCGGACCTACTGTTGTACCGGACGAGTCCACCAACTGTTATAAAGAAAAAACGATACTCAAGCTGAGACATAAAACGAGTAGCTGCAGTGCAGTGGTCGATAGTGCTTCCACAAGACATTATTTACACAAGATATTATTTACAAGTGACACAATATCATAAAACAAATCCGATACTATACTATATTAAATATTCAACTGACGTATTAGTGTAATATTAGATAATTACCAGCCAGTGCACAGGCATACAGGTACCACCTCTAATAAATATTAGGGCCTTACATATGAAATTGGTGTTTTGGGAGGAATAAAAGTCGTTTATTTTTTTAATATAATATATTTATTTCATCAAAGTTTGATCCATTGCTATCTATGCACTTCTGCCATCTCATAGGTAGTTTATTTATGCCTTTTCTAAAAAAAACCATTAGGACGGTAATCAATAAAATGTTTGTAGGCGGTTTGGACTGCCTCATCGGAGTTGCATTTTTTCCCCTGCAATTTTCTAAAAATGGTAGCAGTCTGTTCTGCAGTGTGTGGTCTTGCGTTGTCCTGAAGCAGTGGCCTTGTGCGATTGACCAGTCTCGGTTGTTTAGCGGCTAGTTTATCCATCATTATTTGGAGCTGACTACAGAAGATATCTGCAGTAGTCGTCTGGCCAGATTTAAGGAAGATGTAGTGCACCACACTGGCACTAGTCCACCAAACGCTGACCAATAACTTTTTTCTAGTTAGTTTTCTCTTGGGGCCGAATTTGGACGGTTCACCGGGGTTCAGCCATTGCAATCTGCGCTTCCTAGTATCGTAGAGTATCCACTTTTTCTCGCAGGTAATGATTCTATTTAAAATCCCTTCAATATTGTGCCGGTTCAGTAATGTAACGCAGCAGTCGACGAGCGTTTGTCGGTTTGCTTCACTCAATTCATGAGGTTTCTTTCGAGCTTTCTTATCTTCCCAATTTGTTTCAAGTGGATTAAAACAGTTTCATCATTAACACCGCAGCCTGCAGCTAACTCGGACGTAGTTTGCGATGGATCCGCTTCCACAATAGCCTTCAATTATTCATTGTCGACTTCGGTCTCCGGCCGTCTACCGGGATTGTTCTCTAGGTTGAAATTTCCAGAACGAAAACGTTGGAACCAAAAACGCACTGTGCTCTCTCTAGTGACACCACTGCCATACACATAATTAATTCTTCGAGCCGTTTCTGCAGCACTAGTGCCACGGCGGAACTCATATTCGTAAATAACGCGAAATTAAAATTTTTCCGTTTTGTAAACTCAATGACGCAGAGAAAAAACCAAAAAAAAAAACAAAAGAAATAAGGTTTTCGAGACACAAATTGATGAGTAAAAATAACTGTATAAATTTGAATTTGGAATTCTAAACCAAAGAGGAGATATTTGAAATTAAAATGGCCAGTATGACAAAACACCAATTTCATATGTAAAGACCTAATATATCGCCTTAAACTAAGCTTGTGTTGTGGAGACTACACATTGGAAGTGGGCGCCCAGGTATTCACTCGGCTGGATGCAACTATTCACTAGATGGAGTTAGTATTTAAAATCTCGCAGTAAATTCGCTTTATTCCATGAATGACGTTTCAAGTTAATTTTGGTTGACGGGCGTTACGATCTCAACTTTTATATTGACGAACTCACTTACAATAGTTGGTATACAATATAATTGATAGGTATGCAGGTAATCGCCCGCCCGTAAATGTTAAACCGCGGGCGTATAGGTCGCCGAGTTTGTCTGGATTTACTGTCATACCAGATGGGTCCACCACTAATTATTATTAAAAAAAATCTACGTACAGTCTGTAACAAAATTATGTACCACCCAGTCTCCCGCACACATACAAGACGTAGGCATATTGGTGGGAGGTATACATAATTCTGTTGCAGACTGTACACTGATATTAAAACTACTTTTTGAATACTTGATTGAGAAATTTTAAAGAAATTTATATGGGACCACCTCTTAACTATTTTCTATCAAATGTAATAAGAATCAATAACATTAACGAAATGATCTCGTAACAAACTTACATACAAAAAGAGAAAAATCACTAGAATTGATATCCTGCTCCTTTTGGAAATCGGTTGGACATTAAATAAATAAAAAATACTATAGGTACTGATTTACAAAACTAACCTTATAATCGATGATGTTCAACACTTTCCCGTAGGATCCGCGCGGGTCGTCGGGAGCCGGTATTGCGCCGAAGCCCTGCAGCTCTGTCATACCGATACCTACACACAGGTGCGTAGTTGTAGGCAGCACCGACTGTGATCGCCATAACAACAATGCCGTCAATAACATTTTATATAATTTTTAAATTTTAATAACTGTTAGTTATATTGATTGTTAATTTAATTACACTACAGTTAAAGGTTTCTCTTATCTTAAATTAGCATCGCCGGCGTTGAGGGTCAAACGCGGACTTAGGGTATAAAATAACTGCTTCACATAAATATAATACATCCATCGCCTTAACTCCTTTGACATCACGTTGTCACCAAAAATTGAGATATAAAAAAATAAAATGTGAGCGTGGTATGTTTCAGTGTTAATTTGAAAACTGAGTAGGTTAATGATAAATTGTATATTTTATAGTTCATGCTTGTTAGCACATTTCAACTATTTAGTCGTAACTAAACTTTCTCCGTGCATCAGCATCCGTTTCATTGTATTTGTTTATATATTACTGTGCTATCTAAACTTGAGTTGTTGTAGAGGAAATAAAGATTTTTTTATATCCACAAACAATGTGACTCAGAGTATTTATTTATTTTAACATCTTAATTTATACTTTGTGCTTCATCCTCGAGACAATTGTATATTTTTATTTATTTATTTTATTTACAATTCAGTATACAGTACAGATAGTAAATGATAAAAAAAAACAGTGTGTTGTGTAAGTACTACTAGGCGGTCTTATCGCTGACGAGCGATTTCTTACAGACAACCATTGTAGTATCACGTATCGACTTGCTAATCATCCACTATAGTAAAAAATAATATTTTATAAAAGAATGGTATATATGATATATTAATCCTAGTTAGCTAGCAACCATTTCCCTACTACGAGCACCACCCAGCGTTCTAGTGCTCCGCTGGTCAACACTATTTTTGAATTTGCGTAGATATTCCAAATTTATTCCTGAAAGTCTTAGTTTCTTATTTTAATCAAACCGAAAACAAACTCTGATGAAGACATCGATGATACATAAAAACAGTTACGTAAGCGCAAGACACGTGCTCGTTCTCGACGCGTTGGTTCAGATAGTAGCTACTCCAGAAGTGCCGCCATTATGGTTTCGCCCAAGCCAGAATTTATCGAAGGTAAAGGATACTCAATATTTCATAAATGTTAAAATTACAGACTAACATTCGATCGTATTATATTATATTTATGTAAATATAATGATCCAGCAGATATTTTATTAAATTTGTTGTAACGGTTCATTATGAAACGTAAGAAACGTAGCAAATATATTTCTTGGCAAGATCAGGCATTCTTCATAAATTAATTTACAGTAAATTAACCATCATATTGCACCATGCATTCTTGCTCTGTACACCTCTTTCGTAAATCTACTTTCACTCATCCTTTCCAAATGTCCAAACCACCGTAGCATACCCTTTTCAAACTTAGTCACTAGGTACATCTTCTTTCAATCCGCATCTTTTCTTTATTTCACTATTGCGCACCCTATCACTCAATTTCACTCCACACATGCTTCTCAACGCTCTCATCTCCACAGCATTAATCTTGCTATCATGTCTCTTCTGCCACACCCAAATATAAAAATATCTGACCTAATTAAGACTTCTAAGCCAGGAATAACGCAGCCATCACTTAATATATCCTTTTATATACCTAAGCCAGAGATCTGTCCAGCTAAGGTTAAGTCTAAGATTACTTAGATTTGACAGAAAAATTAAGAGGAGATATAGATTATCTTTTTATCAGTATTAGTACACCTCACAAAAAAGTGTCGAGTCAAACTTTAAGTGAGTGGATTAAGTATACCCTTAATGAATGCGGTATTGATACTAACATATTTTTCACCCATTCCACCCGTCACGCTAGTACTTCAGCAGCTAACAGGCTTGGCGTGCATATAGATCTAATTAGTTAGACGCACTGCCCCGAATGGAATGAGACCTCACAAGTTTTTGGAAAATATTATAATAGAAATTTTAATACTTCAAATGTAAATGATTTCGCTTTTAGGTACTTTACTAAATTACAATGATGTTTAATTATTTAAAATATACTAAGTAATATGATAAGGTCGTATACATTTATACATGAGAAGTACCCACACTTGCTTTAAGACTAATTGAGAATCATTTCTAATGATTGTGATTTTGTAACATATTGTATTCTATGTTTACAAAGGTTCGATCAAGAAATTAACGAAAGTTAAATAAATTTCTTGTATTTATTTCATTAAAAATAATGCTATGTCTCTTCTTTCAAAGTCTATAATTGTTCTCTAATCTCGAGGATGAAGCACAAAGTAAGTATAATTATGATAGAACATCACTTAAGGTAAGTTCATTCACAGTTTGGTATCAACGAAAATCCACAACTATTCCCGAAAATCCCTTCAACAGCAATGGAGATTGTTGACAATGATACTCCCAAGATCCCCCGAAGAACAAAAATAGAAACCTTAACTTAATTAGTAATATTGTAGCCTACCCTCAGTTTAGCTTCAGGGTTAGCTCCAAACGGTCCCCCCGTGATGAAAAAGGTTTCAAGAGAAGTCAAGTCGTCGCAAACCGCGACTTCGGCCAGCGACGCCGCCACCGCAGGGCACAGTAGCGTCCAGGTTGGCTGTAAGAGACAATCGCACAATTATACCCTTGTAGCGACCTCCAGCGCCGCTTCATAGTGACCACCACGATGGTGACACATCGCACTTTCTACATCGTGCTATTAACATATTTAACGTCATGATATACACGACTTCCGATAACCACGGTCAGGCTGTGGGCCGCGGCCTGCCATCTCTTTTTTGCGATTGGGAAAGCACAACTTGTTTCCAAAGTGGTAAACCCCGAGCTGAACTACCTTCGCCGCCCTTGAAGACGAATGCACATTTCCGTCGTCGTCACCGTCCTTTCTTCTTCTTTGAGCTAGATAATTTCGTTTAACTGTTACAAAAAATTATATAATTATACAATAAAGCTGAAAGGTTTGTTTATTTGTTTCCTTGAATGCTCTTATTTTTGTAACTACTTTTTGTAGATAGTAAGTAGTTTTGTAAATTCATTTGATAGTCTTATTCTTGAGAAAGGTTTGGCTATATTTTGCTTTGAAATTCAAATCCACTGGATCAAAAGTTACATTTAGTCAGTTATCAAATGTAAAACCATTCGAAGCTACATTGTAATATACTGTTTACTTACTGTTTTATATTTAACTAGCTGACCCGGCAAACGTTGTTTTGCCATATAAAAAAAAATAGATGTTGGCCGATTCTCATAGATACCGGATAAGCACAAAAAATTTCATCAAAATCGGTCAAGCCGTTTCGGAGGCGTATGGCAACGAAAACTGTGACACGAGAATTTTATATAAGTATTAGATTATGTTTGTATTGTTTTAAGTATTATTGTTGGGTTTCTTTTTATTTTTGTATCTGTAAATATTATTAAAGCCAAATGTTGTTTTGTTTACCTGTCAACTCCAAAAATTGTCATGTTGCTTATGTAGCTTTTCAGTACAGATAATTTATAAACTGTTATTAGGTTTCATATTCATTTCTTTTTCAATTATTTTTTAAATTATTACTATAATATATATGATTCTGAGACTTGCACATTTAGAAGCAAGAGAAGTATCTGCTCCACTTTTACAATACCACAACCGCTGCTCCAGAGACTAAAACCTCCTTAATACGAGAAGTGACAGCCGCTGGCCGATGATAGAATAGATGCCTCTCAAACATGAAAATTTACGTCTGTCGAACGAAATAACGAGAGCCGACTGAATATAAACAACAAAGTCTAACACAATAGTAAACCTATAAACGTTATAAACTCTTGGAGCCTTAATCCTGGAAAACTTTGGATACCTACTCATTTTTGGAAGTTCGGAAGTGTATATAAAAAATCTTAGTGGACTGTAAGTGAAACAGTTGTTTTTTTTATACATCCTTGTAACCTTTTTTTGTAAGTATATTAACTTTAACTTTATCCTCTTTATTTCTTTTACCTCTTCATTTAAATAGTAGGTTACTTAGGCTATTACTTTACGTAACACTACAACATGTTCAAAAATAAAATGCGTCTCCTCACCCGATAAATCTTAATAGCATTCGCGATATGCTCTGCCGTGGCTTCTCTCGGCAGCACGACGACATGCGCGCCGAACACGGGCGCTGTGAGCATCGCCATCGAGTGCGTGGCCCACTGCGCCGTCGTCACCTGCAGCATGCGCGGCGGCGGCAGCGGGAACGAGTGGAACTTCCTGAACAAAGAATCAAGTATTGGAATTGACATAAAATAAAACAATCTTAGAACTTCATTACGAAAAAAAGTAGAGTCGGCTTAATCCTGCCGCCTCTGGATAAGCGCGATGTAAGAAGCATTGTCAGTATTTATTACTAATTAAAGGTTCGCCTAGCTAATGTCCACCCTACAATAAAAGTTCACCTCAAAATATTACCGGGACATAGGCGATGTATTCCGGCAATGATATGTGACATGCCAGTTTCTTCTTTCGCGTGCTTTCATCATCGACCTGATCTTCACTTACCTCTCCAGCAGGTTTTCTGCTGAAAGAAGTATCTGTAACATAAGCTACATCTTTATTTCCTCTCAAAGTGCCTTTTAATTCTATTTCAACTAGTATAAAATAAGTGATAAATTCTAAAATAAATAAATAATCCCTATTTATCATCATCCATCATCCACAGCCTGTAGACGTCCACTGCTGGGCATAGGCCTCCCCCAAGTTCTTCCACGTCGCTCGGTCCCGCGCCGCTTTCATCCAGCGTTTACCGGCGACTTTGACCAGGTCATCGGTCCATCGTGTGGGGGGCCTGCCTACGCTGCGTCTCCCAGCACGTAGCCGCCACTCGAGAACTTTTCTGCCCCACCGGCCATCTGTTCTGCGAGTTATGTGTCCTGCCCAATGCCACTTCAGCTCTGCAATCCTTCTGGCTATGTCGGTGC
Source organism: Stenoptilia bipunctidactyla (assembly GCA_944452665.1). Lineage (NCBI taxonomy): Eukaryota > Metazoa > Arthropoda > Insecta > Lepidoptera > Pterophoridae > Stenoptilia > Stenoptilia bipunctidactyla. The sequence goes on along the minus strand of OX101737.1, from coordinate 30,747 downwards.
CATTGGTTCACCTGCGAATCTCCTCATTCCTGATTCGATCCAACAAGGAAACTCCGAGCATGGCCCTTTCCATTGCCCGCTGAGCGACTCTAAGCTTATTTATTATTTATAATTATTTTTAATTTCCCAGCATAATTCGAGGCGCGCTCGGAAACGGACGTGTCTCGTTACATTACAGTCTGAATTTAATTCAATTCGCGATACGCGTGGCATTAGCCGCTGCATGCACGTCACTATGGCTATGGGTTCCGAAAAACTCATAGCCAATGAGTTGTTGGCGTTCATCCAATACGCCATCGACACGATGGATGAAGTCAGTATCTTGCAAATCTGCAAGTCTGGCTTCACTCAGGACGAGATCTGTAGCGGTAAGGCGCTGCTGTACCAGACGCTCGGCAAGACCGCGCAGATGCCTTTCCTCAGGAGGGATGGGGATGAACGAAGTCTCCAAGATATCATCACCCTACTGAAGGAGACAAACCCGGACGAGGTGCCCGCATTCGTAGCGAAGGATCTTAATAAGCAGCCAAGCATTGGATTCGACCACGTCGACGTAAGCAGGCTACTGAAGGACATTACATAAACAAAAAATACAACAATTTAAAAATAGTAATTGGAGGAGATTTCAACACGGACATGCTCAAAAATAATTCAAAAACACTAAAGCTATTAGAATTGATGTCGGAATACAAATTCATTCAACATATTAAACAGCCGACCCATATTATAGAAAAAGCCTTGATCTCACTTTCACAAACTTTAATAATAACTTGCAAACAACGGTAGAAGACTTAGGATTTACCAACCATCTAGCGACAACAATACAACTTAAATCATCCCAATGCATTAAAAAGAAAGAATGGCAGGTAATTAGAAGAATATACAACAGCAAAAATATAGAACAGTTTAAATCAGAATTAAAAGAAATTAATTGGTATAATGTAATAACTGAAAATAATGATATAAATAAAAACTATGCAGGATTCCATGACATGATAGAAAACATCAATACATGTAATAAAACAGTAAAAAAAACGTGTCTGTACATTTAATATTTTTACAAAAAAAAATATCTAGGGTTATCAAGAAATGAAAAAAGAGTAAGAATCTGAAAAAAATATTTGTCTGTTTGTTTGTAAGTTTGTCTGTTTGCACACGCTAATCTCTGGAACCGCTGGACGGATTTGAATGAAACTTTTTTTGATGTATAGCTGTGAAGCCGGGGCAACATATATTTTATTTCGGTTACTGGAACTCCTGATGCAGAACCCTTAAGGGATCATCAAAACCGTAAGAAATATAGATATGATGCCTTAACAAAAGTTGTCCAGGATGATGAGCAGATTCTGCAGACATAAAAAAAATCTAGGATCTAAAAAAATTGGAATAGATTTTTAAAAGTTATGCCTAAAACTTACTAGAATATAGTGGAGATGTTCGGCATACAGATCAGAAGTACTCATAGGTCAGTTGCGCGTAGACCGACCATGAGTCTAAGGTCGTGGATTCGATCCTGCTCGCGTAATTTTTTTTTATTATATATTTTTTTTATTCTGTATCAATCTTTACCATGCATCTATCTTTACATACATATGTATATATAAAACAGTAAACAATAACGTGTGAACATGAAATATTTTTACAAAAAAAATATGTACCTAAGGTTATTAAGAAATGAAAAAAAAAAGTAAGAATTTGAAAGAATTGTGTCTGTCTGTTTGTTGTTCTATTCTGCTGACATCTGTGGCTGACATATAATATTATAATAAATCCGAAAGATAGTTGGTATGTAGCATAAAAGTTTACTATGTTGATAGGGCTAAATCATTAATAAATAAAGCTTCTTGCTAGATTTAATGTAGGTAGTGTACATACAGAGATATATTGTAAAAAAGTTAAACGTAAAATAATAGAACTCAATATCGTTTAGGTTTTCTTTATTGATCGTTTTTGCCTCTTAGAAGTCAGAACCCGTAGAATTCTTCAGAATAAAAAGTGGTGTAAGTGTCAAAACTCAACACAGGACTTTATGAACTACCATACCAAATTACATAAAAATTGGCTAAGCCGTTTGACTGTGAAAAACAGCCAAACATATAGGTTACTAAACATATTATACACTGATAATGGCTAGACGGATGGATTTTTGCTACTCTTTCACGCAAAAACTACCGAATGGATTTTTATGAAACTTTACAGTAATATAGCTTTACCTAGAATGTGCCTTTGTAATGTATTGGTTAGGAGTTATACCTACATATTATATGGGGGAAGATTCTTCATGTTTATTTTTTTAGATAGGATCTTGGAGAAGAAAATAACCTATTCGAAATACCTATTAATTCAATGCAGACGAAGTTGCGGGCACCATCTATGTAATAAACCTATCTACATATAAACCTACTCTTATACATACTATAATAATCTTATACATATATACAAAGGCTGCAAACTGGACGGCAGCGACAGCGAGAGCGACAGCGGCGCGGGCAGCGACGCGAGCAGCGATTCCCGCGACACGATAGAAAGTATTGAGTTTGTATGAAACCGCGCCAATCGTTCGAGCGCCCGCTGGCGTCGAGAACGGCCTAGCAGGGCTAGCAACCATCGATAAATAGTCGAATCGACAAGATCAATATTATTTTGTTATTTTATCCTATTATCTATACTAATATATAAAGCTGAAGAGTTTGTTTTATTGTTTGTTTGAACGCGCTAATCTCAGAAACTACAAGTGGGATTTGAAAAACTATTTTTGCATTTGATAGCCCAACTCTTTCAAGAAGGTTATATTTTATCCCGAAATTCCCACGGGATCACAAGTTACGCGGGTAAAACCGCGCGCGGTGGCTAGAGTAAGCTAATATGCGCACCATAATAGATAGAATTACTCGATTTGATACCATGATTAAGACTACAGAACCAAATATGTTATAGTCTTAATAAATTACTAACTCTAAATACCATATTCTAAGAAAATATCGATAAAAGGCCCGATTTATCATTGTCGACGGTAGCGTGCTAGCCCCGCAGATTCCCCGCGTCGCGTCGCGTCGCTGCCCGCGCCGCTGTCGCTGCCTAACTTTTACCCAGTGTGCCTTTCGTGGGGTATTCCTGTTTGGTATATACTTTTTGTAGGTTACTTTTTCTATTTTATTTTTTGTAGGTCTTTTTCACAAAACCTAGGTGAAACTGCGAATGAGAGCTTTGTTGTAACAGTTTTTGAAATAATTCTTTCTGTTTATCTATCAGTAACGCTTTCACAGCTAAACAACTGAATCGATTTTGACTTTGAACTTCAAGGACGATATTATAATATTATTTATCCAACTCCCATAACCGGTATTCACGCGGACGAAGTCGCGGGCAACAGCTAGTTTTAAATAAATGCTTCCCTAAACGTAAAATAAAATTAATTCATAAACCACCAAAACTATGGTTAACAAGAGGAATAAAAATATCTTGCAAAAACAAAAGACTAATGAAATCATTTATACTAAAAACTAAAAATAAAATACTACACGACTTTTATAAAAAATACGTTAAACTATTAAAAATATTAGTAATTAAATCCAAACGACAAAATTATATAAATAGGATAAAAAAATCAAACAATGTTGTAAAAACCATGTGGAATATTATAAATGAGCGTACAAATAAAAAATCCCCAAAGGAAACAGATAATATTAAACTTGAAATTAATAAAAATCTAATTTCTGAACCAACACAGATAGCAAATAAATTTAATGAGTTCTTTGCCTCCATTGGCGAGGGGAGCCCCTCCGAAGAAAACGCAGCGGTGAGCGGCAGTCCAGTGCTGCACCCTACACAGAACTCAATATTTTTAAGCTCAGTCCAATACAACGAAATGTATAAAATACTAAAAAACCTAAAAAACAAAAAGAGTTACGGTGTAGACGACGTGCCCCCCGTCCTCGTAAAGCAATGTGCAGAACAGTTAACATTGCCTCTTAGTCAACCAATCCTTAAATGAAGGCGTTTTCCCCGACTTATTGAAAATAGCTCTAGTAAAACCTATACATAAGAGAAGTACAAAAACTAAAACTAACCCTAACAATTATCGCCCCACAGCAGTTCTTCCGACCGACGCAAAAATATTTGAAAAGGTAATGTGCGACCGCGTACACAAGTTCTGCGAAAAATATAAAGTGTTTGATGAGTCCCAAAATGGTTTTTGAAAGAAAACATCAACAACTCTAGCTGTTTTTAAATATATACAAGAAGCTCTTAACATGATTAGTAATAATGAACATGCGATAGGTATACTGCTAGATATGACTAAAGCATATGATAAAGTACAATATAAAATACTCTTAGAAAAACTATATGGCATAGGAATCCGCGGTACCGCTCACAAATGGTTCGAATCTTATCTCACTAACAGAAAACAATTAACAGAAATAGAATATTACAACTTCTCAACAAACGAAATACAAAAAATAAGATCAAACTGTACAACGATGAACGCATCTATACCCCAAGGAAGTGTACTAGGATGCCTACTATTTCTAGTTTACATTAATGACCTTCCAAAGGCCATTAATACGCCGTGTGTCTTGTTTGCGGACGACATTTCTCTCCTAACTTCCTGCGAAACTAGCTCGGGCCTAAACGAAACGCTACATTCGGTTTTTGAACAAGTTGTGACCTGGTTACATAACCATAGCTTAGACATAAATTTTGACAAAACTAAAATAATGACATTTCATCCGTACCAGAGGACCCCATTTAATATCGATTTCGAATATCAAACCACCAAAATTGAAACAGTTAAACAATTTACTTTACTTGGATTAAATATAGATTCCAACCTAAATTGGAAAAGTCACATCAACTTGTTAAGATTAAAATTAGCTCAGTTTTCTGACGCACTTTATGAAGTCAAAAAAACCACAGACTTTAAAACGGCCCTAACTACCTACTACGCCTATGCATATTCCTGGCTCAGCTATGGAGTGATCTTGTGGGGAAACAGTGTAGACGCGCCTACTGTTTTTACAACCCAGAAAAAGCTTATAAGGATTTTACCAAACATAGACAACACCAACAGCTGTAAGCCTTTTTTTATAAATAGTAAAATCCTCACTCTTACATGCATATATATTTTGGAAATTTGCAAATTAGTAAGAAAACATCCCGAATTATATCAAATACGCGAAGATATAACATCAAAGTACGTGCTCAAGCCATCTCGGAAGTAACGCATAATACCTCCCTCTTCCCGGTTACATTTATACACTCGTCCGGCCCTCAAGCTATGTCCACAAAACTATTTAACCACCTGCCACAAAAAATAAAAAACTAAAATAGCGATAAAATGTTTTTATCAACTCTAAAACAATTCCTGATAAAGAAATGCTATTACAGTGTTAACGAATTCTTAAATGACAAATTCTAAAATAAATATAAATACTAAGCTATACTATAATATTTTAACAAACTCAAATCAATCAAATACAATTACAATAGGAACTTTAATATAATAATCAAATCGATAAAAAGGTAAACCTAACTACACTCGCGTTTATCTTATAAACGCTAAGACAGTTTTCCCTTACCTAGTTAAATCATTTTAAATTTCTTCAATAATTCACATTCAAGCTCGAATCATTTATTTTAATTTTTAATTTCAATTTTAATATCCAACAATGAATAATAATAACATTATGAATATATTTTCAAATTGAAGTTTAATTAAATGTTAATTGTAAAAATTCAATAATGATTTACGAGTATTTACAATAAAAAATAAATACATGAGCACAAATATACAATTACTTATATTAGGTATATATTAAATATAATATTACTTTAATATAATATCAATAAATATAATACATATTAGGATTAATCTATAATATCTATTAAACAAAAATCCCCAGTTTGCATTTGTTTCATTTGCTCATTTAAAATTTTGATTGTTTATTTAATAAGATTAAATAAATACCAAAGGAATCCTGCTCTCTCATTGCCATGCCTAAACTAGGTTCATAATTTTACATGTTACATAAACTCCACAAATTGTATTTTTTACCATCTGTATTATTATGGAAAGCAATAAATAAATATGAAATATGAAACATTACGTTCCTGAAGTCAAGCCTAGCTGATGTTCAGAGAAAGCTGGAAGCATCGGATTCTACAATCGGTGAACTTCGTACAGAATTATTACAATTGAAAAGTAATAACTTCGTATGTAGGTCACCGGAGTTCGAAGAGTCTAATGTCAACACGAACCGTCGCGGAGCGCAAGTTGCATCCGTCAGCAGTCCGGCGGCGTCGATGTTGCCGATGACGCAGGTCGCTGCGTGCGACACCCCGCGCCCCGCCGCCGCCGGCTCCCCCGCGTGCAGCGCCCCGCGCCCCGCCGCTCGCTCCTTCGCAATGACGGAGCCCACGACTCAACGCGCACCGACTTCCCACGCGTATGCTACCGCCGCCGCCGCTGCTATTCCGTCACAGCGGGCGATAACGGAGAAGAGGAAAGGTTGTAGCGGGCCCGCTCGCAACACTGAACCTCCGCGTCCTACGCAGGACAAGAAGTGCGATGAGGAAGGCTTCATCAAAGTTGAGAGGAGGAAGAAGAAGCCTACCGTCCGCAACCACCGCGGCACCGCACCGCCCGTGCTAGGCCAGCTGATGCGCGGTGAAGTACCGTCGACGCAGCTGTACCTGTCCAGAGTACACTGGTCTACGAAGGTCGAGGAGGTCGTAGATTACGTACGAAAGAAAACCTCCTTTACTCTGAGGGTTGAGCGTTTGGGACCTCGCCATAAAGTGAGTTTCAGCTCTTTTGTGATGAGAGTGCCGACCCAACATCTGCCAACCTTCATGAAGGAGGATTTCTGGCCGCAGGGAGTCGTCTTCCGAAAATTTCGAGAACGACTGTCTTATGACTCGCGTCACACGTCGTCGCCGAATTTACGACAGTTTCAAGTGTAGTTTTAAGTATTTTTATATATTCTAGTTTAAGGTATGTATCTGTTTATCTTATATGTATGTTAGACTGTAAGGTATTTATTCTATGGGCCTCTGTTTTCAATTGTTAAGATCTCATTGTAAATATTGCCTGAAATAAATGGATTTATTATATTATTATTATAATGCCCATAGTTAGCGACCACGTCTCAGTGCCGTATGTCATCACTGGCAACACACACTGGTCAAAAACCTTTTGTAAAGGATGTATCCTAAACAGTTTGATATACTTGATAAATAGAGGATATACGGAGCAATTAAGGAAATGATAAATAAAGCCTCCCGGAGTGAAAGTTGAGTTAACACTGATTTTATTACTAAACGATTAATTAAATGTCAATATGTAATTTAGGGCAATACGTCATACGGAGCGTATTGCTGAATTAGCGTCTTATACTATACGAAATGTACGTGACTGTACACCTTTGTCTTCAGAGACTGCGGTATTTGCGACGAGAAGATTTTACGGAGCTTCCCGAACGCTGCCCAGCCGAGTTGAATTCGACGATTCACCTCTTTCTCAAAGTTGGATCTACCTAACTGGATTTTATGTCCTAGGCATAGATAATCGTCAACAACTTCGAGCGTGGTACCTCCAACTACCACAGGAGCAGGTGCAACATGGACGTTCGACATGATCTTCGTCTTATCCATGTTCATTTTAAGGCCCACTCGCTGCGAGGCTCCACTGAGGTCATCTAGCATTTTACTCAGGTCCTGCAGGGTCTCAGCCATGACTACGATGTCATCCGCGAATCGAAGGTGAGTGATGTACTCGCCGTTGATGTTGATGCCGAGCCCATCCCAGTCCAGAAGCTTGAAGACATCTTCCAACGCTGCGGTGAACAGCTTAGGCGATATAACGTCGCCTTGCCTGACGCCCCGCTGCAGTTGGATACGCTTCGAATTCTGATCCTGAAGACGGACTGACATAGTGGCGTTATTTATTTAAGAATCGTAGGCCTTCTCATAGTCCGCAAACGCCAAGCAAAGTGGCTGGTTATACTCCTCCGTCTTTTCTATAACCTGCTGCAGCGTATAGATGTGGGCTATTGTGCTAAAGCCTTTTCGGAAACCGGCTTGTTCGGGAGGCTGGAAGTCGTCAAACCTGCGTGCGAGACGGTTCGTAATGACTCTTAAAAACAGCTTGTATACATGGCTCAACAAAGTAATGGGTCTGAAGTTCTTCAAAAGGGCTTTATCACCTTTTTGTAGAACAAGACCACTATGCCTTGGAGCCACGCTTTGGGCGTTTTGCCCTCGAGAATGATGGAATTGAACAGCTTCTGAAGGGTCTTAAGCACAGGTTTGCCACCAGCTTTCAGAAGCTCGGCTGTAATTCCATCATCACCCGGCGCTTTGTTGTTTTTAAGCTGTTTAAGGGCCATACTAATCTCATACAGGCTGACGTCTGGGATATCTTCGGTATAGTGTCAGGTTAATTTGGCTCGTGGGTCTTTTGCCATGTCTTGAACAGGTGCCCGTCGTGTAAAACTGCCCGCAGAACTTCTCAACTTCCCTCAAAAGTTCGGGTTTAGACGAAACAACCCTGCCGTCGTCCGTTTTCAACTTCGTCAGTTGGTTCTGGCCTATAGACAAATCTCTCGCGAAGACCTTTGAGACCTTGTTTTGCTCGATAGCCGTTTCAATACGGTCTGTATTAAACCGGCGTAGGTCACGTTTTAGGGACTTGGAGATTTGTCTATTAAGCCGCCGATACTGAGAAGCATCTTCCGGGGACTGCAGGATCATTGTGCGTCTTTCTTCCATGAGTTTAAGGGTAGAGTCTGAGATTTTTCCTGTTCCTTTTGCACGGCGGGTTTTATAGAACTTAGACCTAGCCGTGGAGATAGTTTCCACAAACTTGTTATTGAAGTCGTCCATATCGACGCAGTCGCCGAGGCATTCAAAGCGGTTCTACAATTCGAGCTGAAAGCTTTCGGAGTTTTGGATCTGGATGGGTGCAGGACGAAGTACAGACTTTATCAGTCGAGATCGCTCCAGTTTTGGATTCAGACTCAATGTGCCTCTTACTATGCGGTGATCGCTACCGATTTTCACGGCATTGATCACAGAGACATCATTGAAAATCTGTTTTCTCGTGGACATGATAAAGTCTATCTCGTTTTTGGTGTGACCATCAGGGCTTATCCAAGTCCATTTGCGGTGTTCCGGTTTCTTGAAGAATGAGTTCATCATAAAGAGGCCCTCCTTCTCCAAGAAGTCGGCCAGCATTTGGCCTCGGACGTTCCGGACTCCGACTCCAAATTGCCCCACTTTCTGCTCATCGCTGCTTTGTTTGCCTAATTTTGCGTTAAAATCCCCCATGACCACGTTGAAATGAGTTTTGGAGCTGTGTATGGCTTTGGAGATGTCCTCATACATAGCCTCCACCTCATCATCGGAGTGTGTCGAGGTCGGAGCATAGACCTGTATGACCTTCAACGAATACCGTTTGATAATTCTGAGTATCAGGTACGCTACCCTATTTGACACGCTCTCGATTTTCGTAACATTGGTCACGAGAGTTTTGTGGACGAGAAATCCGACACCACTTTGGGACAGTTGGTCGCCCTTCCGGAAGTAGAGAAGATTGCCGGATTTCAGGATTATCGATTCCTCTCCCTGTCTACGGACTTCAGATAACCCCAGGATATCCCAATGCAATCCACTCAATACTTCCTCCAGCTCAACAATCTTTTCGTCTGTCCGCAGTGTCCTAACATTGTATGTCGCCAGGGCCAAGGGTCGTCGTTAGTAGCCTGGTCGAACCCGGGGATTGTTAGCACCCCCTGTCCCGCCGTTTCCTCGATCGCTACCTTGATCGAGAATAGCGGGACCGCCGGGGACTAGGGGCCGGGGCCTTTGTTTGCGATTCATAATTTGGGGAGAAATGCCGTAATCGCCACGCTTGGCAGGCGGGTTGGCGATCGCAGTGTGAAGACGCTGCTGCTCGTCCTCTGGTTTGTCCCTTACGACACCCACGGGAAGAGATGGGGTAGCGCTATTCTTAAGGCGACGCCACACGCATATTATAGAGCGCCCTATTTATAGAGAAGTCGTAATATCGCAAATGATGTTATAAATAATTATCAATAGCAAACCGAAAGCTTTTCATTCCTATCTTGTCCTTTTGTTTATCTTACCACATGGTAGGTATCTGTGCGATAGCTCCTCGGTGGGCCCACATCGCAGCCTTGGGGAGCCCCGTGCTGCCGCTGGTGGGGAGCATCAGGATCACGTCGTCTTGTGTGGCTTCTGACACTCTGAAAGTATATAAATAATAAATAAAACCAAAAATATATGCAGGGTTAATTTTAATTAGCGCATCACCTCTTGCAGGCAGCCTCTCCTCATCAATACCAACAACATTTGTTCTAAGATTTTTCAAAATTAATAGGTTTAAAAAAAAAAAATATTTTATCAAAACAAAATTGCTTACATAGTAGGTGCATTAAGCTATGGATGCACAACACGAACATGACAAACTGGGATCAGAGTACTTAAACAAGAATGGAATAAAATATTCATTGTATCATCAGCAAAACGACCTGGCACCGCTAGCAGCACCCGTTCACGAGTATAACGCAAGCACCAGCCATCACCCTCCTCAACCATATTTTAGGGAAGAGGGTGACCCGATACCCAACGCTACCACCAGCCATGACGCCTGAGGGAGCATGATGTTCTTGCTGTTGTCTTGACAAGAAAGTAAGTGAGTGGAACAGTCACTAGTATGCCACATGTCATACTGCACAGCCAAGCCGTAAACAAAAATTAATAAGTAATTAGAAACTTTTAGAAATATCCTGTTGTGCTTAATCCCATGCCTTTTTATCGTCTAAGATAGAGTGTTTTTAATGATTGGTTTAAATTTATTGAACGGCAGGGATTGAATTGATTTTGGAATTTTGTTATATACAGGATCAATTTATAATATACTATAAAACTTTAAAATTGGGTTAAGAATCATAAGTGGGTTTAAATTACGAAGTCAAATAAAAAAAGATTATAAATTAAAATTTGAAAATAATTTTTAGTGAATAAAATTTAAGTTTAATCTACAATTTATGACTAGGTACATAGCAAAAAAAAATCAAACATTTCCATCTAGTTCTTTTAAGAAAATCAGTTCACCAAAACAATAATCTTACGCGAATAGTACCTACGCATCCGAGCGAAGGTCGTTGACGCGCGCCCGTGTGTTTGCGTGACCCAGTTACCTACTTAGCGCGGAATCAGCTGTAATTACGTCAAACATCAGGATAAAAGGTGATTCTAATGTCCCATCACACTACTGTAACAGGCTTTTGACAATCAAGTTCACGTTAAACTAATTGTAAATACTATTTTAGTTTTGATTTTCATTAAATTAAAAATAAAATGAAGCATTAGTGCTTGAACTCTTTGTTTAAACTAGTAAATTTATTTTACAATTAATTTAATGTTAGAATGACGTGTTAAAAAACTGAAATCACCTTATTTACAACTATTATAATTAACAGAGTAGGTATGTTCAAAAATAACTTACGTTTTTACATTGCGTCCTGTCGTTGATGTTAGATTCGATACTCGTAATCACTGACAACCAATTCAAAGCAACTGCTGCACATACCGTCCTTGCTGCTGTATACACAGTCTTGCCCGTTTAAGTACATTCATTTTCACTCTTAGTAAACTATCCTTCTCAGTTCTGACGACAGCAAAGGCGTCAGTTATTCTACTTTTAAGTTCGTCCGCACTTTGAATCGTATGACCGTCCCGACCATACACCAAGTCTTTAATTCGGCCCCAAAAAAAAAGTCTACAGTTGTAAGGTCAGGTGATCTAGGTGGCCAGCTCACTGGCCCTCCGCGTCCAATCCATCGCTCACCGTACTCTTGAGACATGTATTCACGCACATTCCTGAGAGCATTCCACATTCCACAGAGCCATTTCCAAATATTCTTGATTACTGTACGCGTAATTCGGCATTTTGGTTACTTTAATCTTACTAATCGCGCGCGCGTATCTCTAGACAGACTGGCGAGCCAGCGGAGGGCGTCCTGTAGGTTTCAAACATGGAAGCCGTGGCCGCCGCGCGACTAACCAATAGCGTGACGTAGGCACCGGCGGTGGCGGCGGCTCGAATTTGACTTTCGGCTCGTTTGATTGTGCCGCGTAAGAAGGTATAGGTATTATTTGGTAGTGAAATTAATAACTTATTTTTTAATAAAAATAAATGGAAACGTTTTTTTATTTCTTGCTATGTAGTCGTAAATTACAGATTAAAGGTGATTGAAGTGTATGGACTTACAAGAATTTTGAAATTTTAATTTAAGAAAAATATTTTTATAAAAAAAAATTTTTTTTTCGTAAATTAAAACTACTCACGATTCTTAACCTGCTGTAAAAGTTTTATGGTGTATTTTAAATTGACCCTATATACGTATTGACATTCCAATAAATGATTTGCTGCTTTTAGCCAGCCTTAACTTAGGAAACGCTAACTTATGGTAGTTCCTAATCCTTACAGAGTAATTTGTATACAATACAAATACAATACAATTTCCTAGTTTTAAATTTATTACAATTCTTATAAATATACATGTTTTCATAAATATATTGTGATGCAAGGGTCAAGATACCAATCTCTTTAAACTTTTCGCGAAGAGATTCTCTATTTCCAAGTTTATACATTCCACTCTTTATACTTAGCCCTTTTCTGCAGGGTAAATATCGTGTCAATATCTGCATTGCCCCAAAGTAGGATGCCGTAGGACATTATACTATGAAAATAACTAAAATAAACTAGCTTCGCTGTATTAACATCAGTCAATGATCGAATTTTCTTTACCGCGAACGCTGCAGAACTAAGTCTACTCGCTAGCTGTGAGACATGGGCGCCCCATTGCAATTTAAAATCTAAGGTAATTCCAAGAAAAGCAGTGTTATCTACTAGATTCAACCTGTTCCCATTAAGCCGCAGATCAGACTCAACTTGTCTTACATTTGGTGCAGAGAATTTTATACATTTAGTTTTTTTTTATTGAAAGCAAGATTATTTATATTGAACCACTGCACAACATTTGAGAGAGCATTGTTTACATCGTCGTAGTTGATTTTCTGTCTAATCATTTTAAAAATTAATTCTGTGTCGTCAGAAAACAATACAATATCGTGATTATTGCCTACCATAGAGGGTAGATCATTTATATACACTATAAACAAAAATGGGCCCAGAATTGATCCTTGTGGCACTCCCATTCTCACAACCGACCCAGCCGACCTTTTCCGGTTTACCCTCGATATGAATTCAAAAGTTTGCGCAGATCTTTTAATGTTCGGTCTAGTGCTTCCAATGCGCGTTTGTGCGCCATTGTGCATTCGTCGCATATGATGATTTTTGATGCTACTAAAACTTTGGCCATTGCGGAGTGTTTCGAAATGTTACATGTCGGCTGTTCAGTAGTTTGAAGGTTTAATGGCAATTTTAACGCTGAGTGAGCCGTACGGCATCCGTCTAACAATGTGGCCGCTATTCCAGAAGAAGCAATTGCTACTGCAATTTCGGATCTCGCACGTACAGTGGCCAAAATCAATGACATGAGGAATGTCTTCCCAGTTCCACCGGGGGTATCCAAAAAAAATAAGCCGCCATTTCCATCATCAATTGCATTAATCAGTGTATCATAGACTTCCCTCTGCTTAGGTTTCAACAGAGGTACATTCGTTTGAACTGATTGGATTAGTTCATGTGGATCATATTCACGTTCACGTTCCAATTCTCTATTCGTCATTCATTCCGCGATCTGGCGCTGGCATTCCTAACCTAACTAACAAACTGCCGCACATGAGGTAACACATATCTTCGATCAAGAGCAAAGTCTTCGGTCAAGTTGTTCTTCCATATTGCCCATGAAGTATATTTGCAAGAATTATTTAATTTAATTAATTAATTTAATTTCCAGGCACATCCAAGGAGTTTAAAAATTCAGTTGGATAATTAGTGGCTTCTTCTTCGTTTGTTACACGTCGATAGATTTGAATGAATACAGAGTACCTACGATTTGATTTTGAATTATATTAAAGATAATACTGCCGCGCATGAGGTAACACATATCTTCGATCAAGAGCAAAGTCTTCGGTCAAGTTGTTCTTCCGTATTGCCCATGAAGTATATTTGCAAGAATTATTTAACCTTATAACCTTTACCAACTGATTTTTTATTCCCTAAATTCCGTTCCTTTCCGATGATTTTATGTTTTTACTGTAGAATAAATTTTAGGTATTATTTTCGGGAATTAAAAATTAAATAATTAATAAATAATTTTCGAAAATTAATGTCTAAAACAAACAAATATAACAGTACCTGAACTTTGTAGACATTTTACAAAGATGAGACCTTTAAGCCACAACTTAATTTTTTTCTGAAGACATCATGTGTGCGTTCAGAAATTTATTTTTTGTAAAATGTCTACAAAGTTCAAGTACTGTTATATTTACAACCAGGCCATAAGCTCCAAAAAAAATAATAGTTGTTACACTATTTAACAGGATTGGACAACAAAATGTTTGACATGTAATAAACGAATCAGCATCTATTGAAATGATTAAGTATTCATTACACGTATCGAGTTTTCATTGTTTTTGAGATGTATTCTGCTATTCGGGACGGAAAAAAATCCAACAAATCAAAAACCATGGCAATCGGTCCAGCCGTTCTCGAGTTATAAGTGTTGTAACAAACGCGACTTTCTTTTATATATACCTATATATAGATTTACGATAGTAGCCGGAGCTTAAATGAAAGTGACTTTATGCTACGAAGCGCGCGCACGCAATCCTGTTGACTAAAAAGGTTTAAAAACAAAAACTTAATATCCAATAAAACGATACAAAGAAAACAAGTAAACAATCTAAAACAAACAAATATGCACCGCTCACTATGATAAAATAGGTTATTAAATTTTCAAGAAAACTAACTTTGCTAAGTAGTCTTTTTATTACTATATTTAAGCATTTTATGCTCACTACACGAGTTACGTTATTTTGTCCTACATGCTTTGTGATAATCCTGCCTAGAATAGAAATAAGCCGGGGGATATTGTCGTCCCGAACAATGTAAATATCACCAACATTAGGCTCATTAATGTGAATTGGACCTTGGACCATTTTTTCCAAAAATCACAAACTATCTTTTGAACTAGATTCCATGTTTCAGGTATAGGAATATTACTATCAGAATTATTTACGTCTGGAATATTAACAATAGGTTGGCCAACTAAAAATGACCTGGAGTCAACGGGAGAGGGTCATTTGCATCATCACGAATAATAGATATGGACCGCGAATTTAAACAAGCTTCTACTTGTGACAAAACAGTGGCTAATTTTTCATATGTCAGAGTACTATCTCCAATAACCCTTTTCAAGTGATTCTTTGCACACGAACCTCCAACTTCCCAAAGCCCTCCAAAAATATTTGTGTTTTAGCTGAGATCAAACTTACAGACACAGATTTGTCGCTATCAACAACTCTTAAAAATACTGCTGCTACGTAGCATACGCGACACGAGATGCGTCTGAAAATGCATGCAGCTCAACTTGTCAGTTTTGTACTAAACCCATCTGGGTATAGTTATGTTTTTGATGTCGACCAATTGTTTTCTGTATTTAAGCCAAATTTGCTTCAAATCTTCAGTTAGATGGTCATCTCAGTCAAGCCGTGCCTGCCAGATATCTTGTATGATCAGCTTAGCTGCTACGACCACAAAGCAGATACATAGTAGAGCTGCTGTAAGCAAAGTTGCACAGCTTCAATTTGGGTTGTCCTGACGTCACAGCCTTTAGTTCAAGCTATTCCTCGCTAGAGGCACTGGCGTCAGTTCGTCGCTGACTTCTGTGAAGTATGTACACGCGTAGATATTAAAAAAAATTAAATCCTCCATTGCTTCTCGATGTAAAATTTTGTTTTCTATACTTTTATAAAGGAATTACATTGGCAATCCAAATATAATTAACTTACCGCGAAGATAATTTAATTCATAATTATTTTTTACAAATTGTTTGTTTTCCAATTATTTATGTCCAAAATTCCAGATTGTTATTTGTTGCCTAGGTGATTTTTATGCCACGAGAAAAGGTTGCGCTATCTAGCGTCAAGTAGAAATACTTTTATTTCGCGGTTTTTTCTGACAGATTTTGAACGTATGAAATTTCGTTAAAAAACTAGAGCCACCTAGTAAAGTATAGCTGAACTTTTTTGATGATCATGTGAATATTTTAACCTTATGTTTCAACCGGTTTTTACTACTCGCTACTAGGTGACTAATGCCATAGCCTGTTTGGCTATGATTGGCCATAACCCACCGCTTACCCCTCCCGCACCCCGCGCGTAGGCTTCACTTGAGTCCCTAGAAAGAACTGGATAGGGCAGCTCCTCTATATATTTCCTCCGTGGCTACGACTACTGGTGCAATCCAACCGATTGGATCGTACAAACGTGCAATGTCTGACAGAACTTGTCTCTTCGTAATCGGAACACTCACGTCTGGTAAGTTGACCTGATTTTCAAAACTATCTGACTCTCGATTCTACTGGATACCAAGAACTTTTGTCATGCTGTCGGCTGTTATTGGCACTAACTGTTCTTTATGATGCTTATTATCTCCAATGTATTCTGGAAGATTTTTACTGTTAGTGCTCTATTTCTGAAGTTGAAACCCTCCCGAATTAAGTTATCTACGACCATCCATCTGGTCGTAGATAACTTACGCCTCTTGTTCTGTGTGACATCCAGTCAACAAATCATCTACGTAATAATCCGTTGATGTTATTTGTGACGCAATTGAAAAGTTATGCTTTTCTACCTCTGACTACAGCATGTTGTGGTAGATACACTGCCTTTCTATTGTCGATGTCACGGTAGTTAACAAGAGCCATATGATTAAGTATTAAATATTCTTGTAACACCTTTCTACATTCTTCATAAAGTGTGGGATTATTCATAACTCTTCTCTCTAACGCCCTGAACTTTTTCATTGCATCTTTAGAATGTCCCGACTGACATTCTGGATCATCGTTTTTGAGGGTTATGCAGCAATGAACCTTCCTTCTTGATTTCTAACAGTTGTAGCCTCATATAGATTTTCACGTACCTTCTCTTCAGTACACATAATTTTCTGAATCTTATCTGGTTAAACCTCATTTTCCCAAATCTTCTTCCTGCAACATTAGATGTAAGCTGAAACATTGTCCGTTTCTGAAGTTGAATCAGCTATTTTTTTTACCTGATAAAACCCATCCAAAAGCCGTATTTTGTGCTAGTAAATTTCCTTTGGGTTGCTTTATCAAGTGTCTAATAAAATCTCTGCATACACTTTAGCTCCTAGTAAAACATCTATCTTCCCTGGAATGTCAAAGCCTGGATCAGCAAGCGGTAAGTTTTCAATCTCCTTCTAACTTGTCACTAGGGACCATGGAGGTAATTGACCTCAAAACATATGCCTTAACTACTACGGAAATTTCTGGATTAATTGGATTGATTGAAGCGTAGCTTCAGTGATAAAACCGACTTGTGAGCCTTGATCTAACAATGCACGCACTAAAAGTCATTTTTCCGTGCCACGAACGAGCTCGTAGAAGTGTCCTCCTTTTTTTGAAGTCAGTTGAAAATAGACTTAAATGAAGACACTTTAAACACTTGAAATCGCACAAACATCGTTTCACTCGAGTAACTTAGGTTATTTATTTACAATATTGTTTTTCCGCAGATATTACAGCTTCCATATAATTTCAATGCATGTCATATATTATCACTAAAATTTTAGACCATCAAATACGACCCTATATTGATTTTCGAGAGAAAAAGAACATGTTCTGAATCTTTCACCATTGACATTTACTTAAAAAGGTATTAAGTAAATACACTTATTAAAACAAAAAGTACTTACTTGAAGCTATCAACATCATCACTCTCCTTAGCAATGAACTCATCGAAGCGCTCGTCGTCGGCGACGACGACCCGCGCCGGCGACGAGGCGGCCACGGCGGCGCCCACGTCCGCCAGCCGCCGCGCGTCGCACAGCACGAGCGCCGGCGACACCAGCTTCAAGAAGTGACTTATTTCTGCTGCATAAGATAACACAGAACATGAAAGAAATCTATGCTGGACTGGGAGCAAAGTAAAACATAGGATGTGCCAGCTGCTTCTCTACCCGGGCGTACTGTAAAAGTCAGTTACGAGACAGAGGTTTTAATAGAGGATTTTTTTGTGGGCGATAGGCTGACCCTCTGTCACTGCAATAGTCTCTCTCCATAATTATAATGCCTCAAAATTTGTCAAACGTGATATTAGATGGTTTTATAACCTCTGGTGTTCTGCCCACCCCGCGTGAATGCTTATAAACGTCATAACAATAAAAAAATCTATTATGTCTAGCTTACAGCCCTTGAATGTGTAAAAAAGGCACAAAAAAGCACTGCAGATGAGATCGAAAATTAAGAAGATCACACTGGGAAGGAAGAACTGGTTCTTCGTAAAATATTGCCGGAACTTATCAACATCGGAGCGGCGATATTTCATGGCGACTTAATTTGAACAGTGGTCGCTAGATAGGGGAGCTTGCCACTAAGCGCTAGCCACACTTATCTAAGGGCTATAATTCTACGCCAACCATACATGATAAACGGCTTAACCACCGTACCCGTATAAATAAATAGGCAAACTCACAGACGCTAGCGTTAGGCTCCAGCATCATGGGCACGACCCCCGCGAAGATGAGCCCGTAGTACGCGGCCGTCTGCCGGCGCGCGTTGTGCGCCACGCAGACCGCGCGCGCGCGCCTCGCGGGGCCGCAGAGCGAGCGCAGCGCGCGCGCCACGCGCACGGACCATCCTAACATCTGGCCCTTTGTACTGGTGCGGCCGGTGTCAGCTTCAATCTGCAGGTAAATGTCTCATGAGGTTTTGAAGATTACAATCGTTTAATTATGGCAAACAAAGAAGCGTACCACACAAATCTTATATTTATACTAACAGACTTAAAATTCCATTTATTTACTATGATAAAATATCTTTACAAAAAGACAATTTTTTCAAATTTCTTCCCACTTACATTATTTTTCAAAAATTATCAACTCTATATTATAAATCACCTAATGAGTCCAGCGAATTGTCTTTTACCAGTGACTAAAGCCGCGTCTGACCTCAATATCGTCTGATGGTGACTGGGTGACTGTAGACGAGGTCAAAGATGACAGCAAAAGCGCTTACAAACAAGTGTAAGTTTTTCGTTCCTTCCATAGAAACAAGATCATTTCTAAAAATACTACACATCAAGCACGAATGTTCTGTGTGATTGTCATTTTATGTTCATTGTTTTGCACTATATGATTCGATAAAAAAATCAGATTTTCATTGTTATCTTTTGTTACTATAGCGGTCATACATTGTTAGCAAAGTCAGCAAACCCTAAACGAATGTCTCGAGCGGTATAGCCGCCAGTCGTCTGCGGAGCACCGCCTCACTAGGTTCCCTTAACACTACGTATTGGTAAGGACTAATTGTATCTACTTTATGTGTGTTTAATGATTGTGAATTATGAACTAAAATACATAGACTCAGTGAAACTAATTTACGTTTTATTTAATCAACGTCACCCTTCCCAAAAGTTACAAATAGAAATGCGCAAAATGTAGCTCCAACCAAATACGACCAACTATTAATACATCTCATAATAATTATTAAACTGTTTGAATTCGGTAGTAAACAGTTGTTATATTTGAAGATTTTATGATCGTGCGTACCGTGCATAGATCCGGTATAAAGTTAGTTTGCGTAAATGGGTTTACTCTTTTAGTGTATTTCTATATCGAATCTCAAACACAAATCTGTGCAACGTGATGATGTGTTTACAATCTGGGATTTGGAAGTGAGATTCATTAAAGGAACCCACTTTATCCGCTTTTTAATTTTTCATATTTGGCATTTGCATTTTATTACATATTTTAGATATTTACAAGCACTATGTAATATAATAATTAAAATTATCTAAAGAATTCACTCCAAGGTGGTCCTTATCCTTATCACGCGATAACTGAAAATAATGATATGCCCTAGAGAGCAATAACAAGCATTGAGCTATGTTATTTTTAGTACTCATGGTTTTATTGTTTTATATGATATTTAATACAATATTCTGGATATTATGACAGTTTTTTGCTTATTTGTTTATTCTGATATCTTTTTTTAACTCTGAATATATTGTTATTTTTTTTCACGTACAATCTAGTTGAGAAGATTTAATATAATAACGAGCTTTTTCCCGCCACGTCAAGCTACTTTCAGAAACTCCTTCCATAATACTATCAGAAATCAATCGAAATAACCTTTACACCAAGTTCCACATCGGAGCACTCAAGGAATAAGATTTTTCATGCAAATTAAAAAGTCCTATACTTCCCGTTCCCGAATTCCTTCCATAATACAAACAGACACTTAAGTATCACATCCGTGCATTTAAGGAATAATATTTTTTCATACAAAATAAAAAATCCTATGTTTCCCTTTCCCGTGGGAATTTAGGGAATTCCTTTCATGAAACATTCAGTTACTATTTGAGGAGCCTTTATGCCAAGTATCATATCCGTGCACTCAAGGAATAAAATTCAAAAGTCTAATAATTTCCGTTCCCCTGGGAATTAAGTGTACGGTTTACGAAACCGCACAATACTTCACAACATGTATCCGCGACTCAGCACTTACTTATTAAATTCCTTCCTTAGTGCTTCTCCACAACCTCTAAGGATTGTGTGTTCCAATTTCAGCTCTCTACGGCCAGTAGTTATGGTTATACGTTGTCTGTCAGTCACTCAGTCAGTAAGGGAAGAGTTTTATATATTAAAAAACAAAGATTGAGCGGGTTTGTTCAGCGGGCGTGCCAAGTAAATTAAAATTTAAAATTGGAATACTTCTTTTGGAATGAATGTCATATTTTAAATAAAAGGAGCCTTTTCCTTACCTCTTTGTTTTGATTTAAGATAGATTATTGTTGTGTTATGTGTTGTGTAATGTTTGTAAGTATAATGCGTTCAACGAATGAAGAACGGTTAGATCTATCTGAAGCCTATTTTAAAGTAAAATAAGAGTATTGTCCAGGTTTGATTCCCGGTTATGAAAGTTAAGAAAAAAGTGTGAATGTGGTTATTATTAACTCTTAAATCGAAATCCTAAGAACAGATTTCGCTATCTCTCCTAGTTTCTAACTTCTCCATACTGACCCATTTGGATTGTACACCCTGTATAATAAGATGATAATAACATATTTTTTTTATTAAATACGAAGTTTCACATGATTATCACCTGAGGCCCTCTGATTTGCTCAGATGATTCTGTCCTGAACACTGGTCACTAGCCAGGCAAATCCTTCCCACCAAGCGAGGGTCGCACGGATGGGCGCCTTCCATGTCTCGCTCAAACGGAATGTTTCTTTAGACAAATAGCTTACTAAGAATATATCATCCGGAGATTGCTTGAAGCAGTGGAACAGCAGCTCGGCCACGTTCACGCCCTCCCGCGCGGCGGCGCGGGTGCCGCCGCTGCTGATGACGTCATCCAGGATCCTGTCCAGCGCCAGCTGCGACGCGTGCGCCGACCCGCGCACCACCGCAAACGACATCTGACCAATTCAAACTTAGTGTGGTGGAAACAGTCGCGGGAAAAATATATGTAGAGGTAAGAAAAAAACGACGGGTTGCACTCTGAGAGTGCCGGCAGAAGTGAAAACTTGAATATTAACGTTGTGCATTTTTGATATTATGGAATGGTTGGGGAATAATTTTGCACGAATTGCTTTAATTATCAGTATAAAAGTACTCTCATTTATGTCGTAGAATACAATATTTATTTATTGGGGTATCGTACACAAACATTATAATGTTATACTAACTTACTTTTTAGCAGATTCGTTTTATATTTTATAAATCCTTATATGTTATATTTAGTTTGCTGTTTCCAAATTTTGTAAATAATTTATTATTAATTTTCGTATGTAGGTAATATATCTAAATCCGGAACTTTTTACTCAAACACTGGCCTATGTGCCATGTAAGGAAAACAATGGCGTTCGAAGTATGTTGGTTAACATAATATAAAAGTCCGGAGAGTGGACATGTGAGGGTTCTGATAAAGTGAAATCTGCGTGAGAACGCTGGAGGTCGGCTGACCGGTCTGGAAAAAGCCGCCGGCCCTCCCCGGCGACGTCCTGCCTCCACCTGAGGCGCCCGCTCTGCCCGGCGCTCTCCACAGCTGCGGCCGTGTGCTGCAACCCTCGCGGTGGTCCCTGCCGCTGAGAGCGGCCTCCCTGCCACTATCTTAGCGGTTGCTAGTGGCTGCCTCCGACACTACCGCGGCTGGGAGCCGCGGTCTCCGACGGCGTCTACTGTGGCCGAGGGCCGCTCACTCCGAACCTCTAAAACTAAACTTTTATTCACAGTTTTAAAATGAACTCTAAGTGCTTCTTTTCCATTGTAAATAAATATAAAAGTTTTAAGTGTTATTAAATAGCCTCTTTCTCTTCAGCACCCTCTTTGAACTGCGAGCGACGGTTCCCGAGCCGTCGCTACGCGACAACATGACAATTTATATTACATTAAAAAGTGATAATCTTAGAAAAATCAACTTCCATCCATAATTTCGACGACTTTTTCCCCATCATTACTACTAGAACCATCATCGCCTATCTCTAAAACTGATACGATCGGTTTATGATAACTGTTCGTAAGAAACGAATAGTTTTGATTCGAACCTATTTAAATGTCTAATAAAGACCGCATCAATAGCAGTTTTGTATTTCGTTGTGCTAACATTGCGATCATTTGACATAGTTAAACCAAATACATTATTTAAAAGTTCAATTAATAAGTAGTTGATTTTTATCGTCTGCAAAGTTTATGTTGAAATCTCCACTCAAAATCATTGGCAATTCATAAAAGCTTTTTCCAATGTTTTTTTGAAGCAATTACACATTATAGATGTTTATTACAAATATTAAATCTATAATGTGTAAGTACATAATATGTATCTATATTAATAATTTCGTCAATCAGTGCGGTAGACTCGATCGAAACCTAATCTTAATAATAAAATTATGTTAATTAATAAATGAAAATAAATTAAACCTGACCTAACCTGAATAATAATAAATAAAATAAAAATTGAAAATTAATTAAATTTTCATCTAGTATAACATTTTCGCCGCGCCGTAGAAAGAAAGGGGGGTACTCCCTCTCCTACGCCGCGCCAGCTGTCTACTCTCCATCCGTCTTACGAATTTTCGATCAGGACACCTGACCTGACGCGAGTTTAACATTTTTTACCCATTCCAAAAAAAGTGCACAACGCCGCTAAAGAAGTTTTCACTTCAAAAAATCTTACGTTCCTACATTATATAAGAGAATGGACAAGACTAGCTAGTGATGCCGAACTGTTTTGCCTTGCTACAAATATAAATGTCTATGCCAAATAGACAGTCAAACTAGCCACAAAGAACATAGCGCTACTAACTTAAATTTCAAACCTAACTATACCTTAAAATTCAAATTTGGTAAAAGATGGTCATTAAATACGGTTTTTGCTAATAGGTTTGAAAGGTTCTACCCAGCAGTTACACAGTGCTGTCTGGAAAAAATATGTAGCATCGAAACAGGGTTTCTTATAAGATTGTGTTATGGAGGCCGAACAGAGTCACGAGAGGTATTCTAGTATACAGACCGTGACGGAACAAATTTTTCAATAACGGTGATTTTGGGAATTCAAAAGGATTTTGTAAGATAAGTTGCTGACTATGGGTCTTTTAAAGAAGCTTAAAGCGTGACGCGAAATGGCACTGCGATGGACCTCAGTTTTCGTTGAGGATCGCTAAAAAAAAGGAAATTTACATGTACAACCCAACACGTTTACCTTTAACGCTGAAATGGGTTGAAACAATAATTTAAAATCAGTGCTGTAAGTGCAGTGATAAATTGCACTTTGTCAGTCAATACTAACCTACTGTATTACGTCATGGGGCGGCGCGGCTAAAACTACAATAATATCCTTGGAGAGAGCTCAACGAGCGGTATTAAAAGTCTCAACCTTCCGTCCTTTTCTATTTCCAACGCATCTCCTTTACAAAGCTTGTGGTGTACTAACAGTTAGACAATTATTTATACTGCGCACAGTCCTAAAACAGCACACCGCACTTCCTTACAACCCCGAAATTAATAACAAAAGAAGGAAAGATATAGCTTACCGGACTGATATAGATATCAAACATGCTTTATGTACCAGATTTTTCTTATTTCTTGGCCCTCTTCAATAAACACTCTCTTGTAAACAATAGAGTTTTGAAATTTGTACTCTCTGTGTTTAAATGAAACGAAAAAATTTGTTCAAGAGGCGTTACTAAACATGTCTTATGAAGACACAGAAAAATTGTTAGCAGTGATAAGTTAGTTTAAAATTCATAAATTGCATTATTCAATTAGAAAATATTTTTGCCCAACGTTAGTTTTTTAACCACTGATTAAAGATTTCTTTTTTGCTTTTTTTTACTCATCCTTATTATACAAAAGATATAGCATACATAAGTATTTATTTTAAGTTTTATTTTTATTTTGTATACACTCAGACCCCTCTTCGCCTGAAAAACAGAGTAAACCTAGTTCAGGCACTTAGACATAGTTGTGTTCCTTATATGATATTTTTAGGTTAAGATTGTAAAAATGTGCAGATTATGAAAATAAATAAATAAATACAAAAATACAAATGCAAGTTGTGTACGTCAAACAATAGGTACGTACGACTTAATTACATCCATGTCAAAAGGTCGGTCCTGGGTTCGAATCCCGGCGGTGGTGGAAATGTGTGTGATGATCACAGATATTAGCCGTCGTAGGTACTTGAATTTATTCATCCGTTTTTGAATATCCATAGTACAAGTTCTTTAGTAAACTTTTTGGGCTAGATAATGTGGAGTAATACGTCATAGTAAGAAATATGTTTTTTTTTTAATTCATAAATTTAGAAGGCAATAAATTTACGCAAGTTTACCTTATTATTTTGTTCTTAATTTCACAGAGCACCAGGTAACACGGGGAATATGCTAGTTTCCACCTCCGCCCGGTGTGAAACACCACTGAGCTATTTTTGTTGACTGCTATCTTTATCTCTATCTATCTCTCCCATGATTACAGATAAATAAACAGGTAATTAATAAAGATAAGGCAGTGTAATAAGACAATAGGGTAAGAGCTATTCTGCCGTGTCCTAAGGAAAGAAGACGCATCTAACTTTTTTGTCAAAATTGAGTTATACAGGGTACTTTGGGTCACTTTTGAAATTCGAGGACGTGATAGTTTGAGATCATACATGAAGAGAAAACATGTAATAAAAAATAAATATTATTTATTCACTGAACTTAATCGAAAGTTAAAGAATTGATAACGCAACGCATGGTTACACTAGCGTTGGCAGCGATCCGCGCGCCAGGTCACGTGCCGCGATTGACACATGCGTAATAAAGTAAATAGTAGTAAAACCTTATTTATTTATAGGGATTCTATTGAAAAGTTAAGTGCTTACTTTTATTACATAATTATCATCAGAATCGAGTATAGATCTTTGGCTAAATGACTGCCTTTAGCCATGTATAGAAACTCCACACTATGCATTATCATTTAAATATTCAGTAATGATTTAATAAAAAATCATTATCCTTATACAACTGTTAAGAAATCAATAACAATTCAAAAATTTTAAACATGTACAGTCTGGTCTGACCGTACAGAGTATTTACTTCTGGTTCGTAAATAAGACAACTAGTTTTAAGCACACCGGGTACGGTTTATTACATAAAACTAGTCTTAAGATGGTAAAATGGTTAAAATGGTTATGAGTACACGCCGAACGGTGACAGAACACGTACTAACTAAATTAATAGCTAATAAATCGCTCGTCGGCGGAAACGGCTGACAACGCACAACGTGACTGTATAATGCAAGCATCGTACATGCTCCCTTCGAGAGGAAAAGAAGAAGATAAATGGTGGTGATTAATGCGGGTGATGGTGAGACAAGGTGAAAAACAATAAAATGGTTAAACTAATTTAGCTAGCCCAATGTTTACTAGACATGGGCGACGTGGTTTGGTCAACGCGAGCCCTACACTCTGGTTTTGCAGTTGCACACTTATCACTCACACTTAAATACTGGTCACTAACACTATACCGGAGCGCGGCGTTGGTGAGAACGCGCACGTCCAGGTGCGCCGGTCCCGCCCACTCCGCCGCCGAGGGGCGGGCGGCACGCGGCGCCGGCAGCGGGCCCTCCCGCGGCCGACGCGCGCGCCCCCGCCGCCACCGCTGCACGCCGTACGCCGCCGCTGCTATCCCCATCGCCGTCACGATTAAATAGATCGCGACGTAATGGTGAACGTCATGGTATGAGACGTCGTAAATTAAGCCCGTCTCCGACTTCATTTGCCTCATTTTGGTGCCTATATCGCGAAATTCGTTTTCGTGACCACTGACTACCGACTCTGGTTCAACGGTAGAGATTGAGATCGACAGGTTTTGGTTAAAATATGGTTGATGGGTGGGATACTGATTTGAGCGACGTCAGCTTGTATGGTCATATCATTAGATTGCTCTCTCTGAGCTGTTATGGTTAAATCTTTCCCTTTTAAGATGCAATCGGGACCAAGCATCACTAGGCCGCTATTGATGAGACGGTCAGAGAAGACTTGTTCTTCACACAAGATCCTTATTGGTCGTGGATCACAAGAAAAGAAAAAAAACGTATGTATTTTGTTCAATCGAAGATTGATTGGTTTTGTGATAGGACATAGCTGCGAAATAAAATCAAAATAAACACATTCATTCAAATCCGCCTGTGATAATGGTATATACGAATCCTTTCTTAGGTTTATCGCTATGTAATCCGAAACCGGGACTAGGGTGACCATGACTTTGCCGACCTTTTCTGGAACTGTGATTATTTTATAGACTTCATAATTATCTCGACTCACTAGAGGTATTCTGATTTCAAAAATGAAGTATTTCTTAGTGATTTTAGCTCTTACTATTATGAGATGGTATAATTATTTTATGATGCTCTGTTCGAATGTTATCAATTGGTAAACATAACTCCTTAGGTAATTTTCCAGAAATTATATTTAATTCATCTAATAGCAGCTCAGGTTTTAAAAGATACACATTGAACTTTCCAAAATTACTCGCGGAGATGGTTTCGAGTAATAAGTCTTGCACAGATTTTAAGTTGGTTAGTACACCGTTTGCTGCCATAGAATATAATAAAACCTCATTGGTGGATTCGACATTCATTTAACTTCGTTTAACTCGGATTTCATTTTGAAGGATTTGTTTTGTAGCTGATTCAGGTATTGGTTAAATAGTTTGTGTTGTTTATCTATAGAAAACTTCATCCTGTTCAACACATTGTACATACTCTGATTCAACTATAGAAGTTTGGTTTTTCAACAAAGCTGCCAAATTATGCTCATTCATTCTCAAAAGTTCAATGTCGTGTTTATATTGTTCGGCAAATTGGTCTATTGTAACTATTTGCAACCTGACCCACTGCACGCGCCGTCTGCGAGTCGCGTGCACGCCTGGGAACTGCTGCGTCGACAAAATGTTATTGAATCGTACCAACTCATTGTAACTATGACATAATTGTGATACAACCGATTCACAATGAACTTTAACAGCTGATTTTATGCAGTAACTATCTAAATGGTTTATGTATTTCATTAGTAAATCGGTGCCTTGCCAATATGGTTCAATGTCATAGTAAACTACTAACTTCCATTCATCTTGAGCAATATGCACTGTCGACATTTTATCTAAATAAAAGCGAGTGTTGTTTAAGTTTGCGATGTTATAAGCGCACTGAATAGGTGTTATAAAAAATGTAAACAACATAAGTGCCATTGCTATAATATATTTAATGGAATAGGCCTTTTTTCGTCGCGCCTGGTCGTCTGCGATCCCTTTTTGGTGGATGGTCAGAATGGTTGGTATCGTTTTTACGATAATATCGTGGTTGTCTTGGTTGCTGTTATCATTAAGGGGTAGTAATGATAACTTCACTACCCGTCTCTTCACCGTTCCGTTTTTGGTTTTGACGGAAACTACGCGTATTAAGCCATCCTGCCCCGGATGGAGCTCCACAACTCGGCCCATGGCCCACTTCCCCGGTGGTAGGTTTGCGTCATGAATGGTAACGATGTCGCCGACGTTCATATTTGGTTGCGAACGCTGCCATTTGGACTGGACATTTAGCTGAGTCAGGTACTCAGCCCGCCACCTCTTCCAGATATCTTGGTATATCTTTTGTGTGAGCTGCCATCTAGTGCGTAAATCCTTTTCGGTTTCTACAATGGTCAATATAGGACCGCCAGATAGGAAGTGCGCTGGTGTTAGGAAATCAAGGTCATCTGGATCTTCACTTATGGGGCATAGTGGTCTTGAGTTCAGACAGCCTTCTAATTTAGCTAGTAACGTAGAAAATTCCTCATACGTTAACTTTTGTTCTCCTATCACTCGTTTTATGTGGTATTTGAGACTCTTGACTGCCGCTTCCCAGAGCCCGCCGGCGCTAGGCTATGATGTTGCGTTAAAGTGCCATTCTATCTGCATAGTTAATAGCTCTCTGTGAAACTGTTCATCTATATTAAAAAGTTTTAAATTTACAATTTCTTCTTGCAATACTCTATCGGTTTTTATAAAATTGGTTCCGTTGTCACTGTAGATGTGACAAGGGGCTCCCCGCCGAGCAGCTAGCCTCCGCAGGGCTTTAATGAAAGCTGAGCAGGTAAGGTCAGATACAAGCTCTAAGTGAATGGCCTTGGTTGCCATACAAATAAAAACTGCTATGTATCCTTTAGTGCACCTCACCCCTCGCCCTTTGGCTGCTTTTACGTCGACAAAGCCTGGAAAATCGACCCCCGTATGGTGAAAAGGTCGAGTGGTGTTAGTTCGAGCTGCAGGTAAGTCTCCCATTAACTGGTAATGTTTTGAGGGGTTATTTTTCCTACAAACTATGCACCTTATTTGCTTGGTGGTAGGATCCCTTCTGGGTCCGCCTGGCTAGCGACCACCCTTTATATAAAGTCTGCCGCCAAATGTTACCGCTCCGGCTGTAATGTGTTCCGGCAATATTGTATAAAGAGCCAGTTCCTTCCTAAACCCGTGTGCTTCCATCTTCGACCTCATCGTCACTTACCATCAGGTGAGATTGAGGTCAAACGCGGGTTTTGTCACTTATAAAAAAAAAAAAAAACCTTCTTAGTCGTTTCTTCACTGCATTATTGCCACCTACAATTCAGTATTGCTTACGTAGCCACGCTAGAGTCAAACGGGCCCCTCCGTGGAAGTTAATCATGTGCGCTTGGTCAATAAGCATAGTGGTTATAATATGTATTCAATTTTCAAATCAATTTTTTAATCCAAAATTTAAAAAAATCCCAGACAATCACACCAACTACATGGCCCCAAAGAAAGCATAGCTTGTGTTATGGGATACCATGTAGCCAATTAGGGGGGAACCTAGAATATAAATAGATAAACACCCAGACACGGAACATTTTTTTTTCTTGTTTTTTTTTCTTTAGTTTTTGAAATTAAAAAACACCCTAATTTCAATAGAGAAGATGGTTGGAAACTATCACCGACATGGGACCCTATCCTGAAAAACATTAAATCTAACACCCAGCAAGCTGCACGCCGTAAAACTCAAGATACTGTCAGCTCGTTTTGTGTCAATCCAGAACGCTACGCTCGAAGACTGAGAAACAGATGGAGATGATGATGTATAACTTTTTCCATCTATTAATCCGACGCTTGACACCTCAGTCGCCCGTGACCACGGGGTCTGCTAAGACACCGAAAGGTAGAGTAAAAAAAATTAAAATGTAAATATACGCGATAAATCCGGTTAAAAAGTGTTTTATTTAATAACTAACAATTAGCGAGTACCTCATAACCATACAGCTAAAAGCTAATATCCTATTTTAAAATTGCATAATAGCATGCAATAAAGGCACCAGTGCTGTAGTTCTCATTACCATTTTAGCGGCACATTGCCCGGACAAGACAAAAGCTTGAAGAACTGAAGGAATTTACTCTGTGTCACCACGACTAAGATTGAGGCCCAATTAGTACGTTGCGTCGTCGCAACGAATCAACGCAATGTGCGCCACGCCTGTGTCGACGCTCGACGTGTCAGTGCATAACAACGACGCACTTCAACTCAATGTTTCATACAAAAGTTTGACCACGGTAATATTATCTCCAGTATTTCAACTCGGCCGCATCTTTGAAATAAATGCCTTCAGCGCCGCGGTACGCTCAAATGTAATAGGGCTGCCCGCCTTCAACATTTTACTTACATTTGTACAAAATATTTATTATTACATTTTAAAGTATAAAAAATCTGCATTCTAATGTAAAGCTCAATTAAAAGTTGTTTCGGCATGTAGATAGTCGTAGAGCGCAAGCCGAGATCGAGCCGCTTAGGTCTATACCTACGCAGCTTGATCTCGAGTTTTTTCCGTTTGTATGAAGGCGTAATACTATATAGATAATATTACCTTGGTTTGACCCTCCAGTATTGAAACATTGACTGTCCATCAAGCATTGTCCTAATAGAACGTGATTATCCCGCGAACTTGTGATTTTCATTCTTACGAATCCATCATCAAACATACT